>CM060919.1:304204700-305454700 GCA_030737875.1 Allium sativum
ATACCCATCCTATCCCTAATATATTGTCATTGTATCATTTAAATATTTCTGACATTTTTCCTCGGTCCATATTATCATGATTGATCCTTGCTTTTTCTTTTTATTAGCATGGTCTCGCCTCTTTACTTTTTCAAAAATGCTACTATGACAAAAAAAGTTTTTGTCAAAAAGTACACCAGAGACAAAAAAATAGGAGGTCCACCCCTTGAATTACACAAATACCCCCCCTGAATTCAATGCTTACCCACCTGAATTTCGGAATTACCCCCGTTTCTTACTTTTTAACAAAAAAAAATTGGGCTTTCTAGCACTACCCTTACTTTTTACGGTAATATGTTATCATGCAAATGGTGTGACTCAAGCTTGCTATATATATATATATATATATATATATATATATACTATATTATAATTACCGAGTTTGATTTCCTGAGCGCACAGGCCTTCTGCTATTTGAACCCGAAGCGTCGCGAAATTTATTCTCTGTCGTTCGTCACTTTCTCTAGCGATTTCACTTCCAACCCAAAATATATATTCTGCACCCAACCTCTTCCCTTCTGACCAATACTAATTCATCCTTCCACTGTCAAAAGAAAGTCAAAAGAAAGTAACCATAACTTCGCTGCCGCTTGCTCTTCCGTCTTCAATGTTCGTCGCTGTAAATTCGACTGAAAATCTCCATGTCATGAGTCAATTTACAGGTTTACCCAGCACCATAAGAGATTGCGACCTAGCCAATTCAGTCTTCGTCAATTCCCAACTGTTGGTTCAATTTGAATTCAGGAATTTTCTTACACCTACCGCAATAGTGATTTCTTTCCGTCTTCTTCCTCTAATCGATGCCAAACAGTAGCATTTTCCAGATTATATTTAGGTAATCACTCATTTATTATCTGTAGAGGTTTATTTCCTATCGTTGATCAAGTTTGACGACAATTTGCTGTTGTCGGTCACCAGGTAAGGACTATGACTGTTTATGGTCATGGTACCAATTATCAACTTAGGTTGATCTATTGTACTAGCTTTTTTTGTTTTTAAATCTTCTTTCTTTATGTTCGAGTTCACCTAAAGCTACAAACTATATTCAATTTTTTTACTAATATGACATTTTCAAACATATTTCAGTTATGTTGAGATTTTAAGATATTGAATTCCATCTCTATGAAGCTTTAGTATGATTAGCACATGCACTGTTCACCATTTAGTTGAATTTCAACATTTTCATTGTCTCTAATAATTAGCATATCTCTTCAAATGTAAGGTACAGTATTATATCAATATGATTCCAGTATGGCTTGAGTTTTTTGCACTACAAATAGTGCAAAAATTATATTTACAAATACGATTTTATAAATTGGATTTATAAATTTATAAAAAATGTCTTCATTTTGCAAGTAATGAATTTGCTAAACTAAAGATGTTATGTGAGAGTATTACAAATTGGTTCCACGATTTTTTTAAAGCAATTGTTCTTAATTTAATTGTTGAATATACCATTTCCTTTCCAGGTTACTGTTATGGTTGGCTTCTAATGTGCATCAACTATGGTATGTAGGTCTACCTTCTTTTTTGCTTACAACTTATGATATTGTAGAACTTGCTGTTTTTTTGTTATGTTTATTTTGGATGCTTTAAACCTTCTACTTTAGTCAAAATGTGTTTATGGATATATGTTTTTCTGCGTTAACTGAACTTTTCAACATCAAAAAGCTTTTAATTTCAGGTACATTTTATTTGTCTATAACTAATTAATTGCGACAAAATGAATCATTTAATTCAAAAGCACATGTATTAATTAATTAGTTTTATCTTTTTGATTAAAAAATCATGATAAAAGAGCTTGCCTTTGCTACAATGGCGGCTTTGTCTTTTTAATTATTGGATGCAGATCTCTCACTCCTTAATTCAAAGGTACTGCATTTATCGATCTTACTTTTCCTCTTTTACCTCATATTTTCCCTTGCTTTGAATATATATGATGACTCATTTTCACGTCCAGTTTATAGTTGTATTGAAATGATAACAGCAAACTCTTTTCGAAATGTATGTATTGTTCTGTCAAATTAATGGTACTTCATTATTGATTGCAATCCTATAATTTATGCGAAGTTAACTAAATGTAGTGAAAGTTACTTTTCTGGATTTAACTTCTTCCTTTTCTGTCATGTGTTAATCCTTCTCTAAATGTTTTTTACATGGATGTGGGTGAACGTGGAACAACAGTTTACAAAACTATTGACTAAAGAGGCTTTTTGTTCTTATCAAGATTTCTGTTTACAGTTAAATTAGTTTAATGATTTTTGCTTTACTTCTCAGAAACATTTACACCTTTTTTTGTACTCTAAATTGATATTCCCACTCTTATTTAGATAAATATCAGTTTAATTCACTTTTGATTTGTTTCTTAAATGTCTTTTAGGATTCAGTTTTTATATCTTGACCTTTTTCTTCGAGTTATGTCCGATTATTGGTTTCTTTTACGTTTCTTTTTCTTTCAGTTCTTATTTTCGAAGTTTTTTGCATTGATTCATATTTTCAACCAAAGTTGCACTATCTATAGATGTATATGCATTTCCCAATTTGGCCACGTTATAAAAGAATTTCTCATGTTCCACTTCTTTTTTCTGGCTGCACTTATATATTTTCTCCTTTTCTCTTTATGTCAACTCTAGACTCTGAATAAAAGTCCTTTTTAGGTTGAACTGCTTCTAGCATTAGGGATAATATTATTCTTCCTATTTCACAATATTTATTTAGCTATTCAGTATGCACCATTGCGTGGTTAACTCCACATGTAACTGTGTTCTAATTTTTTACTATTGTAACTCTTACTCATAGGCTATGTGGCAATTTTCCACCTTTGATAGTCAACTATGGGATTATGCGGGACAAACCTGCTTTTTAAAGTACAATTGAGTGGCTGGTCATTCTATCTGTTCTTTATAAACTTTTAGTTATAAGCAATTTTCATCTCAGTTTGTGTATGACTGAAGTTAATGTTGAGTGAGTTAGTCAAGTGTTAGACAATTTAACATTTTAGTTCAACTTTGAGTCCAATACTATGTATGATCTTAGTTTTTATTAATGTTATCACTGTATTTTTCCTTCCAACAATTAGATAGTGTTATTTAAAATACAATTTCTTAATATTTTGGTTTGTGTGTGTCCTTTTCTATGAATTATTTGACTTTAGAACTAACACATATAAATTATTTTTTATATTTAATGTTTTACTATTTTAAAATAGAATAGCTTCTATTTTAAGTCCCGATTTTTTTCTCTTTAAGTTCTTTCTATTTCAACATTTAGAAACAAAGAACATTGTATACGGTTTAAAACTTTTTCTTATTCTCTTGAATTTCAAGAAAACCTTCATAATTGGACAATTTGTAAAGAAGTGGAATCACTAATTTAGTTTATTATAGGATTTTCATATTAGTTTGGAAAAGGTTTAAGAAGTGTTTTTGAATGCACATTTAATTTACCATGTTATCAAAGGTGATACACAATCAAGTTGTCACTTTCTATGCTGTATTCACACCTTAATTGTTGCAGTTGTATTTTGTGCACTGATGAAGTCAAAGTTAAAACAATCTAAACAGTACAAAATTGTACTTTATAATCATTTATGGACATCATTTTTGGTGAGAGAACATTTCCTTCTTTAGCGATCACTTGGCTATTATTTCTTAACAATACCGAAATGCAAAAATCTATCTCTATACTGCAATATCATTGCTAATTCTTCTAAATTATGTGATGTAGTGATCAGATTTAAAATGGCATATCTTGGGAAGGACTACTTTTTTCACGCGGGTGCGGTCAAATAAATTCAATGGTTGCTTATAGATGGGGGCCACATTGAAATTGAAATTGAAATTTATTTGATGATGCAATACAAGATAACGTATTATATATCGGTGAACATTTTTGTTAAATCAATACTACAATGTGTAGTTTATAATATCAAATTATAGAGTTTTAGATATATTTTAGTGGGGCATATCAATGGGAAGGCCCTTATATCGCAAGCTTAATCAGAATCAACTTCTACTGTTCTCTTGTAGTTCTTATAAAGGGCTGAAGAAGAAGTTATAAATGCTTGAGTTAACATGCAAACATATTCATTTCATATCTATATCGTATGCTCATAATGTAGAATGAGATTCATCATCGCTAATCCTAATAAAATACATATACACACTATTTACTAACTTATTTTTTTTAACTTCCGTTGATGGCACTAGCTTGAATATGCAAAATTAATACAGTTAATGAAAATCCAAATTCCAATATATATTTCTATTGAAGTTCTGTTTTTATTAATATTGTGTGCAAAACTATGGCTATGGAAAAACTACAGAAAACACTTAATTTTGTGAAAATTAAGAGGATGTCAAAATAAAAATGGTGTCGTCACTCCTTTAAACGCAAGCCCCCCTCCTACAGCTTTTCCATACCATTATGCTCACAAGATACTTTTATGCAATATTGCTAAGTTCCTAATGCAAACAGTCTCTCTAATAGACAATTAAACATACGATGACTGTGCTCATATAAAAGATAAAGTTAAAGTTAGAATCATGCTTTTCCATATATTAAAGATTAAAATAAAAAATAGCAATTTTATTTGTAAGGAATTTCTTTTTTATTTTGCTTAAAGTTAATTCTATGTTTGCACTAAAAATGTCAAATTTCGATATATGTCGGTACCTTTTACTTCATCCTACGTTTTAATATATTTTTGATAGCAAGTTGTAGCCTTTTTCACATTTCTCTGGTCTGACCCCAAAATTTTGTAATTAGTCAACCATTAATTTTGGGTTAGGCTAACCACAAATGTCACATAAAAGTAGCTCATGGAAAATAATAAACAACATAGGTTATTCACGTTGTTTATGATTTTTTTTTTTACAATTGTTACTTCCTAAAGTACAACATGATATGAAATTATTAGTTTGGCATTACTTACATTGTTACTGCTTTTGTATAGAGTTTTTGTATTATGGGTTTGAATTTTTTTAATCTAATCATTGGTTATAATATCTCATGCAGTAGAAGAAAGGAGTTAGTGGGTAGACAATTTCTATGTAAAGGCTATATCATCCCTTTATTTGTTTCCAATTTTGGATAGATATTTCTACGTATATATTTTGATTATACTAATATATAATACCATAAGGTCCATAACAGATATGCAATTTGGAAGAATATCATGCTGAATCTAGTATTTTTTTGTGGAGGAATAGATAATTTAAATATTGGCTTATTGATGACAAATAATAGGGTTACATGTATTCAAACACACACGCACACAAACCCACACGTAGATATTTACATACATACATGACCATACGTGCACAGTATCGACATACGCATGTATGTCGCCAGCAACTCTATGAAGGCTTTCTCATCAAATAAGCCTAAATGCGAGATTCTAAAAGTTTTCCTCAATACAACTGTTTAGCTCTTTTTTTATACTTTTATTGTACCATTCATGTATGGCCATTCAGTAGATTCCTCTATGTGTTTTGAGTTCCAGTGTTAGAATGAGGTTCTGAATGTAAAGATAATAAGGTTTTCAATGTGATGCTTCTTCTACGATAGTAACCAGTAGTTACTCGACCTTTTAACTTTCATGTAACTATAGCATCTTTGACTGCTCATTCGGTATGTTTAATTGTATATTATGAATACAACTATTGCTTCTTAAAGACTTATTTCCCTATTCTAGAAAATTCATTCATATATATTATTATTTCATTTTTTTCATACAAATATGACTTGGATAGCGATAACATCTTCAAGTGTCTTTATTCTTTATAATCTGTTAATGTTGGTGCTTCTTAAAATATTCTGTGATATTAATTTTTAGGTTGTCATCACTTATATTGCTATTTCTTTATACATAGTTTTTGCTCAAACATAGGTTGAAACTTATAAAATTAACCACTAGGTATAATTTGTTCGTAACAAAAGGAGTTAATACATCATATCTACACTAAAAATGATTCTCCTCCCACCATTTGTCCTTGGTATGTCAAACGTATATAAAACTTTTCGAAACAAATTTTTCGGTTTTCTAGATGATACTTTCAAACCCCCTACATTTCATCTTAAAAGTTGGATTTTTAAGGTTAATCTGCAACCTGTTGTTTTTTAACTTTCAATGTTTTTATCCTGAAGTAAAAAATTTCATTTATATATTTCTCTATAATTTTGAATGGAGAAAAGGTACAGTAACAATGAGTGTGACCTCTATATACGTTTTTATCCACCTTATAATTAAATGTCAAGGACATTATGTTTCTTTATTCCTTCCTTTGTACTTGCACTCTTAAGCTTCACAAATTTTGGACTTCAAAATTTTAATTTCAACCCGAAATACAAGATTTAAAATACTATTTTTTTTAGCTATATTTAGTTTCTAAAATTTACAATATTAAATTTTTGGCCTTTTTGTGGGTTAAAAAGGTACGAACATCCTATTTATTATTTAATATTATGAAAGTGTCCTAAAAGTTGCAATTTTTAAGATTAAACTACAGAATTTTGTTTTTAACAATTGAAAATTAGGATTAGCAAATCACTATGTTTTTTTTAATTGAATTCTGGTTCTACACACACAAAAAAGGCCATATCATTCCCCTTACTACATGCATTATTATATCAATTTAACAAAATAAGTTATGGTGGATTTAACAAATTTTGGTGAAACTCATGATCTATACTTTAAAATTGTATTAGAAAGAACCAAGGTATTATTTTATATGGGGTCGTTTTACACGTTATGTTGAACCTTTCCCACAAACTTACAGTGGTATCTAATAATTTCAAGACAACCTTCATAATGACTAAAAGCAGCCTTATTGATGTTAACAATTGCAATTGCAAAATGATTTGTTTGTTTGATGCCAATATTAACAATAGTAAAACCATGATATTTGTTCAGGAGTACCAGTTATCATTTCTTTTATGTTTTTTATCTTTTCTTTGTGAGTTTAAGACATTTCAATTGGCTACTTTACATAACAAAAAGATGTCAAAGTGGTTAAATTGCAGTTTATTTTTCCTGTAAATGGTATTGTATTTTAGTTTTAATTGTGAGATCACATAATACTTTTTCTCCAACTTTGTCGTTGGGTTTGTCAACCAAGTGTCGGAGTCAGAACAAATAACAAATTATAGATGCATAATTTTCTCTACATGCGTTGAGATGTACCACAAAAATGAAAGTCTATATTTTGAATTTTAGTGTGATTTTATATGACTTTTTAACAAACAAAAAATAATAATACATGTCCCTTTGATTTACCTGTTTTGTATTTTAGTTATAGATATTAGTTGGGAAATTTACATGCATTTGTTTATCTGGAAAAGCAACTTCCTTCCTGCATTCAAAATGTTTTTTTAGACATTGTCTATATGTAATTCTTTATAATGGAACCTATGTTTGGATTAAGAATATCCGAACACTAGGACAAATTATATATATATAATATTTTTCCTCAAGTGATAAAGTAGCAACTCAATGTAGTAAAATAAGTTCTAAAGGGAAGAAATACATAATTCATTTAGGGTCCTATATCATTATTTTTAATTCAATCCATATACACTTTTCAATACCTTACCTCAGTGCTTAGTAATATGATATTTATGCTTATATCTTTTGATCTACCGAGTATGGGCATACATCTGACTGGATTCCTGATATGGTGTTTAATATTGTATGCTTTGGTGATTGCAAAAATCAGGAACCTATCTGGTAGAGCCTCACTGTTAACATAAATCTATGACTGCAACAAATCAGCTGTAAGGTTTATTTTCAGCTTTTTATTAATTATTTCAGCATATATAGACTCTAATATACTAAGTAAGAATGTATTTATGCGCCGTGAATTCATTGTTTCATTATGATTTACGGAAGTGCATTTATTTTTGGACCATAATTCTTATGCATATAAGACCACTACTGTTTTGTTTTATGGTTTATATGGCAGGAAAAGGTTACAGTTCAATAGAGCAACTCATTTTGAAAACCTAAACCAGTCATGTTTTCATTCCAAATTGGGATGATACTGAACAAAGTGGGATTGTTTTAGTTAAACAGTCGTTGTTTATAAAGTGCACATATACTAATTACAATGTTCCATTGTTTGTGTTATTGTATTATTGCTAATATTGTCCTTGCCTCTTTCTTGTAATTAGTTTTTCCTGAAGGGACATATTGTTACTAATCTTCCCTTTTTCCGCACATAATCAATTTTCTTGCAGGTTTATAACATCCTCTGGGATACAACATAAACCATGTTTTGGAACTCTGTCTAATGGTGATGCCCTGTTTATGGAGACTAGAGTAGGTGGTCATGTTGTTACAAATGAGGAGTTCGAAATTTTATTATCAGCACATGTTTCCATAATAGATTATTCTATTTTTATGTGATAACTGTGAGTTTGATACTATGATGCTGACATGTGTTCATTATACATATTATAACAGTTACAATTGTTTGAGATAAGTGGACATTGTAGTTGGTAGCTCTCGATAGTCTGTTACATAACAAATGCAAGATTTCGTGCCTTAGGCTGTCAATTTACACTTAATATTGTCCTATAAATTCTATAATATTTTCATTTCTTCATTCATAAATTTTGGACTATGGAATGATACTTATCAATGGGTTAGAAAAATAGTTGTTTTCCATATCTGTGTCAGTTTATGACCATTCTTCCAGATTGTAGTGACGCCAAGCCCGTGTGCGTAGCACGGGTACGCACTAGTGTGTGTGTGTGTGTGTGTGTGTATATATATATATATATATATATATATAAGACTATCAGTTTTCTTTTTAAACTATACCCCTTTCAAATGCAACATAGGTCCACACTATTTTTACCCACCTGAAATATTTAATTATTCATTTTTATTTAATAATATTCTTACTAAATTTTCATGGTTTTCCTTTATCCTAACTAATAAACTTAACGAATCAGGTAGCAATTTATACTTATACACAAGCATTCATACCTTCCATGTCAACACCCATACATGCAAACATACAACTTCATTATTATTTATATGTTAGTATAATTAAACTAGGGTTTCCAATTTGGAGCTATTACACAGGCCCTCCATAGTCACGAACGCATTTTTCCCTACTCGATAAGACGACTCCAAACCAGAGAGGTAGATGCACTTTTCGACGATGAGTTCAATGATTCTGCTCTCATCTCCTAACTTTGACCCTATGCCTCCAAAATTGAACCCTAGATTTGAAGATGCGACCGTGACCACCACCCAATACAATGAAATTAATATGGGCATGTAGAGGACATCCATACGAATTTAATGAACATTAAATCAGGATTATTAGTTGAGTAAATTAAAAGATATGAATTTTTGATTGCAAAAAAAGGAGGCAGCCATTATTGGCAATGTAACAATGTTTCTTGCTCAAAGGAGAAACAATGGGTCGGTCTACAAGTCGCGGTAGCATAGGTTTAGGATATTTCAATTTATTTATTCACAAATGAGGCCCACAACCCACAAACTATAATCTACATGTGTCATCTATCGTCATCTATGCCAAAAGGCCTTCTGAGAACAATGGAACTTGTTTTGAGACCAAGTTCGATTGTATAAAGAAGTTAGCATTTAAAACTCGAATTATTGTTTCTTTATAGAAATCGACACTCATTTTATTTATGCATGAACAAATGGTATATCTGATCGCTACGAAACTTGATGACGTGCAACAACTCACTACTATGATTCCAAAAGTATAAGTTTTGTAGTAATCTGACACTATGTCCCGAAATGACTATCTTACACGTATCCTGAGATCAATTGGCCACCAAACAGTCGAACTCGAAATATAGTGATCCATATACTTATTCTCCACCTAACGTACAATTTGGACTCAACTGAACTAGTTTCAAATTCTGATTCGATCATTTGTGAAAAATATCATTTTGGAACCATCAATTGAATAATTAACAATCAATTTTTAAATGGGATATTTAAATATTCAACTGTTTAAATACAGGTCATTACAATTTCTTTAATCAAGATTGTACATTTGAGAGAAATGGTCATTTCTAACTTTGTTAAATGCATTTATTTGTTCTAATGAGAGTTGGCACTGATCAACGTTGTGTTTAGAATCGTTATATTCTTAGCGCAAAGCCTAAGAAGCTTGGTTCACGTAATTTTTTGTAAGAACGTCATCAAATTTGCTTATCATCGCATCAATTTTTGCTTCTAAAGCAAAAGATGATCCTATCGAATGGGCGTTCGATTGTTAATAAATTGATGTCTCGTTAGAATGATTCACATTGGGTTGATTTTTTAGATAGGTTTTCAAGAAATTGCCAAGCTACATCGTGGTGTTATATCAAAAAATTTCCTTGGAACATCGATTCAGCATTGTTCGAGAACTTTTTTCGAGACCATCGTAAATAGTTTGACAAAAAGTCCACCTTTTGAAATTGTGATGTGAACATTTGATTATAAGTTCCTTAAATCTTTCGATGTATTTCCTAAAAGATGCACCCTCAAATTGATGAAAATTCACAATTTCATTTTGAATTTGGGATGTTTTTTCAAGAGAGTAAAATTTCTCTAAAAAAATTTCATGAACTCTTTTTAAGTTCTAACCTAATTCAAAGGCAAGCTATACAACCGTTTTCAGCGTAATCAGTAGTGCGCATGGGATTAACTTGAGTTGAGTCCATCATCGCATAATTGTTGGAGTTTAATGGTGGCACAAACTTGCGTGAATTTCGATAATAATATACAAGGATCATCGGTTTCAAAATTGCTAAATTTTGAAAAAAGTGTTAATGTGGTTCGAATGGATTTCAAAGTGAATATCTATTGGAGCAAACAAAGTGATAAAAGAAGGAATATAAACTCGATTGGGAAAATTTTGATTCATGGGAGTATGTGGAGGATATTCATTAGCCGTTGTGGAATGAATACATATTCGAATTAAGCAGTTTATCGTAGTATCACGAGTCCAGATGCTCATATACAAGAGAGAGATTATGAAGTGAATGAGGTGAAAAATAAGGTTGAAATAATGAAATTAAAGTAGCTTTTTAATTTCAAAAAAAGGGAATAGTTTTTTTAGACTTAAATAAAAATGTTTATTTATTTATTTTCTTTTTGACTTTCGATTTATTATTATTTTTTAAAGGAAAGAACAAATATAATCATATGTTCAAATAAAAACGACTTTTTTTTGTTTTTGAACTTTTTTGTATATGCATGAACTAATATAACTAAATGAATTCAATGACTTGATTAAAAAAAATTTGTCCTTAATAGATCCTGACCCAAATCTGTATCAAGACACTTAAATTTAAATTAGTAAAATAATTCTTAGCCAGATAACAGACATGAATCGTCAGTGTACCACAAATCACCATAGCAGTGCAACTGAAAGTTTAACTACCTTCAAAGAAATGACCATTATAATATCAATGAATCACCATAATAATTGTAAGTGATTGAGACTATATGGGTTTTCTTAGACACCAACATAGAGTTTTAATAAAATAAAACAAGTTATCAAAACACTAATTTTCCCCAGATGAGCTCACGATGTCGTTAAGTCCAACGTCTATTCTTTATTATTTAATCAAATTATACCATGGAATACAATTTTTTGGACTAAGGGAAGGTTATGAACTCCCTACCTTATGTGAATTTGGGTGTGCACTCAAGAAAATAAGAATAAAATGAGATGAATACAAAATAGAAGTTAAACGTGTATTAACGATGCAAGTACAAATGATTTTTTTTTTTTTTTTGAATGCAAAATGCAAACAGACAACAATGCAAGTAAATATAAACTAAGCTAAGAGCACAATTGACAATACTAGAGCATGAATAATTTATTAGCTATTTATTTTAGCAGCAATTTTTTTTATTTTTAAGCGAGAGCAAAACAAAGCCAAGTGGTTTCTTCCTTTTGATCTTTGCAACCTGAAAAGGTATGGGGAACAATTTATTTTTCTATGATAAATAGTTGCTAGTTTTTTGTTTTTTTGTTTTTAGTTAAAGATAAGAAAAAGAAGATTTAAAAAAATCAAACATAAAATAAACAGAAAATGATTCTATTATTTTATTTTTAAAGCATAAAGATGAAGACTCACACAAGAGAATTTTAAATCAAAAAAAAATCACAATCAAACACCCATAATCTTAGAAACCAAAGTGTAAGCCAGCTATAAGACCAAACTAAAGGAAGCTTTTCTAAAACTAAGAAAATCAAACAAATAAAAAACTAATCATACCTAAACAAATTAAAGCCAAGATAGGCCCGCTTCAGGACTACAAGCCCGACGCAGATAAGAAGCCATTCCACTCTTGTACTCCTTTGCAAAATGAAAAGGGGATTATTAAAGGGACTCCACTATTGTTTAAGAGGGGGGAGGGGGACAATTTTTAAGGGGACTCCATTTTAAAAAAAAAAATTGTTAAGGGAGGGTTTGGTTTTTTTCATTTTAAAATAAGCATGGACTAAACTGCCCCTTTTAAAAACAATATCTACTCCCCCTTTCACTACCTTTCTCTTCTATTTTGATCGAAATAGACCTTGCTATTTAATTTTCTTTTTATTCAAAACCGAATCCTTAGATTACCATGATGGTTCGAACGAAGAGGATATTCCCAAATCTCCAACAAATTGATTCCGATGTATTTATGTGAGGATTATTTTTTGTCGTTTAATGTAAATTAAATTTGTCAATATTGTTTGCAATGCATCTTTCTCTAAACCATCCGTTGGTTTGTGTAAAAAACTAGCTTAGTCTATCATATTTATGTATTATGTTGTCGATGCAAAGTTAATGTACTTTTTCTTACTTCCTAGCTTTTTTGTTTTGTTTTTATTTTTTCCCTCCCTCTTCTTCTTCTTCTTTTTTGCATGTTAGACCAGCGTAGCATTTTGAGCACTAAACAATTACAACATTTTCACTCAGATGAGTGTGAAGAGCAACTACTGCTAATGTAGGAGTGCATATTCATGACAAAAGAAACTGCAGCCACAACATTGAAGAATATAAGTGAGCTTACAAATTAAATTGGCACCAACAAATATATCAACAGGTAATTATAATCTTACAATTTAAAAAAAGCATCATAAAGAATATTTGAACGAATGTATAATGATAACAAAATATACTTTTTAAATTATTACAAGCACATCCAAATATACTTTTTAAAATTTTGCTGTTATTTTGTAAAATTTGAACAAATGTATAATGATATAGTAGTAGTTAAAGAAATATTTACTTGGACATACAGGATTCCGGAAACATGTAGTAGTTGAAACTGGATTTATGAAGTATTTAAGAAGGATGAGATGGTTGGTTTGCAGCTAGAAATGTGTAGGGAGGCTTTTAATCGATGATAACAAAATTTAAATGAGCGGTTTTCAGTAAGCTGACACTTATTTGAGATTTGATTTGATGAAGCTTCAACAATATTGATCATTTGGCTACGTGTTCATTTAGAATGAACAAGCAGATGCATTGGTAGATAATTTCATTAAATTGTGCTCATTAATTACGGTTTAGGGGTTAAGGTTTACATTAAATAGGATGATGGGGTTAATATTGGAATTTTTAATTAAATGGTTAAGGGGAGACTCATCTATTTAGTCGAAAATAATCCCATGTACCCAAATCCCCTGTCCTCCTGTATCCAACCAATGAACACCCCCTGATTTCCACCTTTTGCAGTTAAGTCCTATTTTTATCTCCGGCTTATTTGCAAAATTGTGAAAATCAGAGGCTTTGATTGGATGAGTATAGAGAAATTTGGGGACAGAGGAGAACAATAATTTAAATTTTGTATTTCCTTTACCATAATTGGAGTCACTTTGACAATCCCCAATCAAAATACCAGAAACTCCTTAGCCAAGATCAAATAGAAAATACGTAAGTCAACTTACTAAAAATAAACACTCTTGCTAGAAGGCCCGAACCAAAACCGGGCAAATTTTGCGAAACAGAAATAAACGTTGGGACCCTCCTGACCCTGAATTTTGGGCTTCGTAGCATTGCTCAAAAATAAAAATTCCAAACGCAACTTCCTAAATTCTCAAATTTGAGAAATCAAATCCGATTCAGTTACGCAGTGAGGTCATGATTTTGAATTAGGTTATAGGGTTGAGAATGGTGTTTTGCAATTTGGTACTTAAATCAGTGAGAGCTAGCGGTGGTTCGCGGATGGTCGCTAGAAGCAATTGGCTAGTGGAGGTTCAGTGTTGCTTGGTGGCGCTTTTGGGAGTATGTTGCTGGAATGGTGGCAGTTCCGGTTGTGAGTTAGAGTTAGTGTGGGCTGGTTTGAGCAGCTGTATGGTTCGCTGGCAGGACAGAAATGTGGCAATGGAGTTGTGAAGCTATGTTGGTTCAGTTAGGTAAGGGTGGTCGTGATTTTACCGTGAAGGCGAAAATGATGGTGTTTGGATATTGGTGAGTGGGCAGTGGTAGAATAATGCAAGAAGGAAGCTAAGGTGGGTTGTTGGTGAAATGCGGTTAAAGTGCTGCTGATGTTTGGGTTAATCGGGTTATTGACAAGACAATGGTTAGTCACTGAGGCACCACAGATCGGTGAAAGTAGAAAGAGGTGAAATTGTGATAAGTATAGGTAGCAGGAAGGTGTGCACGAGTGCAAGTAGTGGGTGGTTTGAGTTTGTGGAAGTGATTGATTTGCCCAATTGCTTGGTGCTTGAGTTTAGAAGGTTGAACCATTGCTGCTTGTGGTGCTAAGCTGTGGAGATGTGTATGTGGATTGGAAGAGTAATGGAGGTGTGTTCGGGTTTTTTTAAATGATGTGAGAGGAGTAGTGCGGTTTGGTGACGATGCAGTTGTCAAACTGGCTTAGGGGAAGCAGCAGTTGGTGCTATAGTGATCAGTTTGCGATAGACTGAGCATAAGTGTGGTTGTTTATTTGGTTGTAGTTCGCTGGTTGCGATGATGGTAGCAAGTGAAGTTATGGGGCTATGTTGTTGGTGATTTTTTGTATGAGGTTGTGGTTTCAGGCAGTTAGCAAGTGGGTCGTCGAGCTTTTGGGTCGGCTGAGTTGTGGGTCAGTGCACGACAGTTCTTAGAACTGGGTTGATTAGAGTTTGGTTTGTGGCTTGAAGAGGAGTGTTTGGTGTAGGAGGATACCAAGAAGATGGGGGTAATGAAGACAACTTGAATGATGGATGTTGCAAATGGATGGTCGGCAGTAAGATGGTAGAGCGATTTTGAAGGTTTCAGGTGAACTTGAACTTTGGTAAGTGGCAAATGAAAGTTGTTGTGTGAAGGTGGTGACGGTAGTCTGGTTTTTGTGGTGGTGAAGTGAATGTGTTGGACAGTTGTAGGAGAATGTGAATACAGAAATGAAGCTGAATGGAAGAGAAGATGAAACAAGGTTATTGTGCAGATTATTTTCTTTAGATTTTGAACCGATAGCTGGGAGTTGAGGTGGAGATGGTGCACAGTTGTAGGAGGTGATTGCAGTTGATTATATTTGGCAAGAGAAATGTAAAACAAAGAGAAATGATATGCAATTTTAAGCAGATTGTAATAGTTGAAATGCAAGATGCAATGAAATATTTTTTTTCTTATTTCAATGTGATAACGGAACTAACAAAAACTTTGCAAAATAATTGAGATGTAAAGATGCAAACACAAGTGAGCAGAGGATGTCAAGTAAACAAACTGACAAAAAATTGAGAAACAATTGGGCAAAACAAATTACAAATTTGAAGGAAAAACTATGCAAAATATAGGAGTGAAAGTTCATTTTTTAATGGAAAACAAAGTCTAACCAAATCACACAAAATGCTCAAATGAACCATACACAAGTGAACAACAAACAAAATACACAATATTCATTTTTTAAGAAGACAAACGCTACATGAAAGCAAGAAAACAAATACACACAACTAACTTAAGTTAACAATATAAACACACAATGAATTTTTTTATTTAGATCACACAAAGCAAAAGGAAAATAAGAATTCAAAGAGTAAAATAAAAAATTAAATTACTGTCCCTGACAATGATGTCAAAAACTTGATTAATACTGAATTTTCTATCGTTTTAGGAAATCCACGGAATTTATATGTCGTTATAAAATCATAAGTGCATGCGTACAATCGAAGTACGTACGTAAGTACGAGTAGATCCACGGAGAAAGTTTTTAATTTTTAAACTTACTCAATCAAATTAAACCAAGTTTTGAGATTGTGTTAACTAACTAAATAAATTAACAAAAACTAGAAAAGATGTTGCAAGTTAACTATGAGATTAAAGAGCAATTTAAATGTAAATTCATTCTCATGATCACAAAAATAAAAAAAATAAAAAAAATAAAAAAAATGTTGCAAGTTAACTATGAGATTAAAGAGCAATTTAGAGGTAAATTCACTCTCATGATCACATAAATCAAAATGTAATGATTTTATGATCTTTCTTTTTAATCTTTTGTGCAATTAGTGAATGTATTTATCATAAGCATGACATAATTGTGTTATTAATTAATACAACTTAAACCATCAAACTATAATATAACCTCTAACCCACCTTTTAAGTCCCATGGAAATGAAATGAAACTAAAAATTAAATCTAGTTTAGCATGCTTTATTTACTATTAGCAACATAGAGCATTAGATTCTGATTTCGCTCTCAATTAAGTTACCATAATCATGTGTTGATGAAGTGGTAATTTATGTTTATATTGATTGAGCATAGCTATTTGATTTATCAGCATGGACTATCAAACTCGATATTAAACAACAAATATGCATAAACATACAACTTTCATTAAGCACAAAAAGTGATGATCATAATTAAGTCACTTATGTTAACTATCTATGATTCATGAGGGTTGTATCATCCCTAAATTGAAGGGGGTTAACTGCTCATAAGTGAATAAATAACAATATGAAGTGACTTCGACATAAAAAAGAGAGGAAAATAGGCTTGGAATAAAAACAATTAACTAACTTGCATAAAAGAAACTAAACTACTTGCATAAAAAGAAAAGAGAACGTAGAAGAGATTAACATATATGAAAATAGCATAAAAGTAAAAAAACATGAAATAAAAGACACAAAAGTAAGAATGTATAAAAATTAGAAAGACTATTAACCCATCAAAGAGCTTTTATTTCTCAATTTGATTTGTTACAACTTGCATGAAAGAAGACTATGTTTACATGAGATATAAAAGGGTATTTGCAATAGCCTAATACTTTTCTGAGCGCAAATTTCAACAAAAATCGAAACTCAAACCCCATTCAAACACGAATTGTGCAAATCTGGCAACTACAAAGAATAAGCATGAGCGTAATCAAAGTATTATAAAACTAAACCCAAGGCGAAAACAAGATAGGATAGCGAGTATTAACCATAACAACTATCTTAATAGTGAATCACCACATTATTACAGTTGTGAGTAGAAGTTGTATATATGTGAATATGTATATAGTGTTGTGTAAATATGCTATCGACTTCAATCTATTAGAACAAATAGCTTGGCCCCGACACCGAAACTAAGAGAATGACACCAGGGAGACAATTCAAGAAGATACAAAAAGGCAATACAAACAAACACCAAAGCCGATACTAAGAAGGAAATACAAGGAGCGGTACCAAAGCCAAAGAACGATACCGAAGCCAGTGCCAAGAATAAGAGGTACCAATGCCGAAGGTAATACGAAAACCAATGCCAAGAAGAAGAGGTACCGAAGCCGAAGGCGATACCGAAACCAATACTGAAGCCGATACTGAAACCGATTATGAAGTAATGAAGCTGGCATCGAAGCTGAGAAAACAATATAAGCAGGCTACCGAAGCCACTACCACAAAGCGACACCAAGAAAAATTGTAAATGGAATAGTTGTAATATTGTAACCCACCTTATTTCCTCTATAAATAGAGGCGTAGTGCTCACTTTTTAAGTAAATGAGAAAGTTTATCTTCTCTTCCATTTTATTTCTTCTTAGTTTCTAATATGGTATCAGAGCAATGATCCTTGAATTAACTTCAAGATCTCAAATCTATTTTCAATCTTATTCGTGAATCAAGGGAGAGACCAAATCGATGATGAAATTCATGTCGATTATTTCTAAGATAACTCAGCACAAGTTGAGTGAATCGAATTACTTCGACTGGAGTAAAACAATTCGATTATATTTATGGAGTATTGATTGAGATAATCATTTAGTTAAAGATCCACTTAAAGTCAATCTATCTGACAAGGATGCGGTGATGTGGCTCCAGGATGATGCTTGTCCGTTTTTTCAAATTCGAAATACAACTGAGAGTGATATCATCAGGTTGGTGAATCATTGTGAGTCCGTGAAGGAACTTATGGATTATTTAGAGTTTTTATTTTATAGAAAAGGAAATATAAACCGAATGTATGGGATTTGCAAGTCATTTTATCGAGTGGAGAAACAAGATCAGTCACAGACGAATTATTTTACGACATTCAAGAAGACTTATGAAGAGTTTAATTTGCTAATTCCTATAGTGTCGATGTTAAAGTACAACAAAAGAAGAGGGAACAAATGGCTATTACGAATTTTTAGGCAGGTCTCTCATCTGAGTATGAATCTGCTAAATATCAAGTTTTATCAGGATCAAATGTGACATCTTTGCATGATGTGTTTAGGAGGATTCTTAGAACTAAAATCTCGAGTTCAAATTCAACTCCATTAATTCAACACAACAGTGGTCTGATTGGTACAGCTAATAAACATCAACCATGGAAACCTAATCAGAACTCATACAAAACGGAGGTAAGTACGTCTGGATATGAGAATCAGATAGTGAAGTCATGTGCATATTGCAAGAAATAAGGGCATACTAAATTTGAATGTTGGATGCTACAAAATAAGGAAAAACTGGCTGGAAATCAAGAAGCAGCTAATGTTGTGAAAACTCAAGATCAAGTTAGCCAGATTATTATGATTTCAGTTGAAGAATTTGCAAAATTTACAAAATATCAGAATGGTCTCAACAAGTCAGTTCAACCCATTTCAACCATTGCAGATAATAGCAGTTTTTCCAATGCAGGGAGAAATCAATGGGTCATTGATTCTGGTGCTACAGATAATATGACAAATAATCGTACTCTTATCTCGAATTTTCAATTACAAACTCCTACTCATAATGTCACTTTAACCTCCTCTTCAAACATTCAAGGGTTTGGAACAATAAGTCCAACTTATTCACCTTCTGTATCAACATGTGCCTCATATATACCTAAACTTGCATTCAATCTACACAACAATTGAACTGTTCTATCTATTCTTTCCACCTTATTGTATATTCTAGAATCTTGTGACTCGGGAAATCATCTGTAAAGGTCGTGAGTCAAAGGGACTATATGTATTA
Organism: Allium sativum; assembly: GCA_030737875.1. Classification (NCBI taxonomy): domain Eukaryota; kingdom Viridiplantae; phylum Streptophyta; class Magnoliopsida; order Asparagales; family Amaryllidaceae; genus Allium; species Allium sativum. Next base: position 304,224,107 of record CM060919.1, read on the forward strand.
ATGTTCCTTCCATAAATCAATGATCATTTGTTTGTTCAAGTATTTCTCAAGCCTTAAAGACATACTATAAATTATGGCATCCATCTTTACCATTTTTAAAGAAATTATGTCCACAATATGAATCATTACAGTCTTTGAACTATGCTAAACATCGTCATGTAAGTTTGAGTCCTAGAATAAATAAAAGAGCTAATTATCCTTTTGAACTTGGTCATTCTGATATTTGGGGTCCATAATCTGTGATTTCTAAACCAGGGTTTAGAAACTTTGTTACCTTTGTAGATGATTACTTAAGTATGATTTGGTTGTTTCTTATGAAAAAATGATCTGAGTTGTATTCAAAATTTTGTTCATTCTGTGATGAAATCAAAACTACATTTAATAATACTGTTAAAACTCTAAGGAGTGATAATGCAAAGGAGTATGCTTTGAGTTTATTTCAAACTTACATGAGTCATAATGAAATACTACATGAAACATCTTGTGTTGATACAGCACCTCAAAATGGAGTTGTTAAAAGACTGTTATTTCATTCAAATGTGCCTAAAAGTTCCCGGGCTGATGCTATTTCCACAGCATGTTTATTAATAAATCGTATGTCTTCAACTATTCTTAATGTTGATATACCATACTCAATTCCCTTTCCAGACAAATCGCTATATCCTATTAAGCCAAAAATATTTAGATGTACATGTTTTGTCCTAGATGTCAGGCCACAAATATCAAAACTTGATCCAAAATTTTTCAAATGTATATTCCTTGGTTATTCTCGTTTGCAAAAAGGGTACAGGTGCTTTTGTCCCTCTCTAATTAAATATCTTGTATCCATTGATGTCACTTTCATTAAAGAAACACCATTCTTTCAGTCATCATCAAGCTTACCTTATCAAAGTCAGGAAAGTCAGGGGGAGAATGATAATTTTCTTGTGTATGAAATATCACATTATATACAAGAAGGGAACAATATTAATGGTTCTATTGAAACGAATTTATCACCTTCTCGTGATACCATTCCATCTAAATCTGATGCAATTTTTCCACTTGAACATGAACCCGTTTCTACATTTAATCCTAAAATTGTTCTTCCTATTGCTCTACGAAAGGGAAAACATCAGTGTACTTATCATATCTCTTCATTTGTTTCATATAAACATTTTTCCTCACAACTCATTCACTTATAACTTCTTTTAAATCTGTTTCTACACCTAAAACTATTGGGAAAGCATTATCAAATCCTGGATGACAGGCTGCTATGGTTGAAGAAATGAATGCTCTTGAAGATAATTAAACATGGAGTCTAGTTCGGTTACCTAAAAATAAGAGACCTATTGGGTTTAAGTGGGTATTCAATGTAAAAGCAAACTTTGATGGTTCAATTGCTAGACTGAAGGCACGTTGATTGCAAAAGGATATGCATAAACTTATGGAGTGGATTGTTCTAAAACTTTTTCCCCTATAGCAAAGTTAACTTCTATTTGGATGTTTATTTCATTAGCAGAAAATGTTTCTAGAAATTGCATCAACTTGGTATAAAGAACGCATTTCTTCATGGTGACTTAGAAGAAGAAGTTTATATGGTTCAGCCCCAGATTTCATTACATAAGGGAAGAGTGGTCTAGTGTGCAAGTTGAAGAAGACACTGTATGAATTAAAATAGGGTACTAGAGCTTGGTATAGAAAGCCCAGTAATGCACTAAAAAATTTTGGGATGGTGAAGAATAAATGTGATCATTCAGTATTCCATAAGAATACTAAATATGGCATAATTCTAATTATGGTTTATGTTGATGATATTGTGATAACTAGCAGTGATGAAAAAGGTATTTCATCTCTTAAAACCTTTATTCACAATCAGTTTTACACTAAAGATTTAGGGGACTTGAAATATTTCTTAGATGTGGAAATTACAAGAGATAATGGTAGTATTGTTATGTCTCAACTAAAGTATATTCTTGATTTGCTGGAAGAGACTGAAAATATGGCTGTTAAACCTAGCACTATTCTTATTCCATTGACCTATAACATTGTAGAAAATGGTGAATTCTTCAAATATCCAGAGAAGTATAGAAGGTTGGTAGGGAAATTGAACTACCTAACTGTTACATGACCAGATATTGCTTTCGCTATTAGTGTTGTAAGCCAGTTTATGGCATCTCCTACTATATATCAATGAAGCATACTGATACACATCTTGAGTTATCTTAATGGAACTGTTGGGAAAGGAATTGAGTAAAGAATCATGAACATGCAACAGTTGGATGTTTCAGTGATGCTAATTGGCCAGGAACAAAGATGGATAGGAAATATATGTTTGGATTTTGTGTATTTCTAGGAGGAAATTTGATTTCTTAGAAAAGCAAGAAACTAAATGTTGTTTCTTGATCGAGTGTAGAATCTGAATATAAAGCTATGGCTAAGGAAATTTGTGAAGTGATGTGGGTGGATCACCTTATGCATGAAGTTGGAATAAATATTGTTAAACTAATAACTCTATATTGCGACAATCAGGCTGCAATGCACATCGCATTAAATCCAGTGTTTCATGAGAGAACAAAGGGCTTGGTTCTGTAATAGCATGTCAAGACTGAGGATGTAACACACCACACGTTTCTATGCCCAGATTTCGAAAAAAATTGAAATTCAAACACATCCAAGCACGAAGCATGTAATCTGGTACCTGCAAATAAATAAGCATGAGCATAATCAGAGTACGAAAAGATAACTCACAGTGGAAACAAAACAGGATAACTAGTATTAACTCAAGTAACTACCTTTTTAAAGTAAGTCACTTTTTCAATACCGAGCATGAGAGAGAAAGAGAACCAAAAGGAAAACTTAAACACCTATGAGAAACCGACCTTCTCTAGAAAACCTGGTTGGTTGTAATGAGGAGGGGGTCAGAACAACAAGATTTTGGGGAACATGAAATGCACAACACAGATTATAATACACAGACGTATCCCATTTGGTTCAACCCAAGATGTATGCCTACCAAGGTTAGTGATTCTAGCCTAACCTTGTAAATCTTTACGCACGACTCTAACTACCCTTCCCAAGTAGTATTCTCTAATGATACTGAGATAGAACGTTTACACATATATATTTATGGATCCTTTATACCAGAACATGGCTGGTTATTTAATCGAGAGTGGACCCCTAATTACGAAGTTTATATACATACATATATATATATATATATATATATATATATTCATTTGCTCATCCTTTATTATTTAACGCCTCATTATTAATGACAGATAGGGTGGATTCTCCATGATCACTCAAGACCAGACCCTAGGGGGACCTGTTGGTCACTTAATACTTCTTGATGTTTTATTTAACATTAACATAAACTATAAGGCACTAACTAAGTGGACCTACTAGTCAAGGCTTCCATCATTTATGCATTAACTCATACCCCGTGTAAGGTGAGAGATGGTACTTTATCACTCGCTATACCATCTAGCTGACCTTAGTGGATAATCTCCTTAGTCGCTTACTACTTCCTGTAAGATAAGTAGCCATATCTGAAGTTTTTAATTTCCAGGTTTAAGTAGGCCTCACACACATGCGCCATTTAAGACCCCTAAACCGAAAGACCTACTCCCAGGTGGACTCCTCGACCCAAGCCTCTTAAGACCCAAGGAAGCGGACTATACATGAAGATTATTAGTTCGTACCCCATTAGCCTTTAATACCTCTTCTTATGGAATGAAGTGGGCTACGTTGCTGAGTCACTCCCATTTAGTTTCACTTCACGAAACGCCAAGTATCTATCGTCACAAGTTCCTATGGTAAATAATATTTCATATCATTAACCTACCCTTTTTATCTAATCTATTTCTATTCTTATGTTTGTTGCTCTTTATAACCATACGGTCATATTTTCCTAAGGAAACAATTAATCTTCAATTTCCTTTTATTGTCGTTGATTACAATTAATGTCATTTATGAGCCTAACAGCTATAATTTTTCTAAGACATTAATTAACAATGGATACCCTTATCTTATTAATCCCGAAATATCTATTTGTCATACCCCCAACAGACATTACTAGTTTTTATTTATTTATTTTTATTTTTATTTTGAAAACAAACGATGTGTGAACTTCCAAGAAGAAGAGAGCACACATATGTAATTAAACATAAAAAGGATACAATATCCGAGTACAGTCCCAAACGAAAAAACAATACTGACACCACAAAACGAATGTAGAGGATAAAAGATAGATGAGCTCCGGCATGGCCACCACCCGTCATACTTCTATATCGAATTCCGGCAAGGCCACCACCCGATATAGAAGTATATCCACTCCAATACATATAACAAGCAAAGTACAAACATAAAAGAGTAACATAACACCCCCAAAACACTCTAATAGATCCAAAGCAAGTAGCAATGGTCAATCCAGACAGCTATCCAAAGAGCTCCTCAGCTAAATCGACAACCTGAAATCTGAAGAAGCTGAAACAAACTATCAGTACCATACACACACACACACATATATATATATATACGAGTATAAGCGTATATATATATATAATCAAATATATATATATATATATATATATAATTATAGGCATATATCCATATATACATGTGAAAATATAAGAACATAAGTAACAACAAGAAATAAGAGAGCCAACACCAAGAAAAAAGAAGTCAACAACAAAGACGAGGTCTATTACATCTAAAATAACTATTAATTCTAATAAATAAGGTCAGATTAAATCTAACCTTAAACAAAAAACTCCCAAAACGCAATTCACCAAAAAACTTATATTGTGAATTAGACATCCAAACCAGACAGAAATTAACTATACTTATGATTAAATTATCTGCAGAAACGGAAATAGAATGAAAAAAATTCGGATTCCTCTCTATCCAAATGAACCAACTTATGATAGTAACTAGTGAATCCAACACATATCTCTGTCTGGAATTATATCCAAATCTATAACAATCCAATAATCAACGCAGCTACTAAAAGAACTAAAACAATCAAAAGTAAAAATCCTTAAAACCACATTAAAAATATAGAAGGTAAAACAACAAGAGAAAAATAGATGATCAACATCCTCCTCCATAATACTACAAAAACAACACTTAACATCAAAAATAATGTTCTTCCTTTTCAAAAGCTCAACCGTATTAAGCTTCTTATGAGTAATCAACCACATAAGAAACTTAGCTTTAGGGGGAGAATTAGACTTCCATAGAAATTTAAAGGGGTGTAAAGAAACACCTGAAAAATTAATAAAATTATACATAGAATTAACAGTGAACACTAAGCTCTTATCTAAACTCCAACAAATAGAATCACTGTTCTCATCCAAATGATACAATGCTAACTTAGCTTTAAGTAAGGCCAATTGCCTTAATAAATCTCCTTCTAAAATATTGTCAAAGGAAAACTCCCACGGAGGATCTAAATCTCCTCTATAAACATCTATAATAAAAGCATTCTTAAACCTACTATTATTAAAAAGCTTATGAAATTCAATTTTAAGTGGCACATGAGAAATCCAAGCATCATGCCAAAAGTAAGTAAGATTACCTAAATGAACAGTCACCTTACAACCTAAATTAAAAAAATCAAAACAATTCAATTTATTTATTTACTCCTGTTTTATATATATATATATATTTGTGCATCATACCCCTCACATTAAGCTGACTACTTATGGATGTTGGATTGTTATTCGGTTCTGGATAGACTTCTACTACAAGTTGATCCTAACCTCATGTCTTGATGCGGTTAAATTTCCTAACTGAGGTTTACAACATTTATCCTAATCAATTTAGGAATTGTAACCACCGGATTAAATTTTCTATAACAACCCGGAAAATCAAAACCAATTTAATTTTTTTATTTTGGCAATTTTAATGGATTTCGAATATTTAAAATGATTTATTTTAAATAATAACGATGAGAAATCTATTTTGAATAGAGTTAGAACGTATAAATTTATTTAAATCGAAGTTAGAATATAAATATTTATATTAATTATAAAAGGAATTGAAAATGGTGCCGTAGTTTGAAAATTCAATTTCGAATTTCAAATGACTGTACCGGATTCATAATAAACCGGATTTTAGTGAAACTAGAAATATTAGAATCTGTTTGAAAATATCTTTCTAAGAATCCGAAAAATTGAAATTTCATAGCGGGAATAAAAAGTTACGCCCAGTTGAAAATTCAGAATAGTCGCTATGGAAATATAGCCCTTAAAAATAGTCATTTTGCAAACGACCTCCGTTTTCGACGAAATGACTTTTGTTGGATCCGGGATGTCAAACTATTGTTAGATTCCAAAATTCAGAATTTTGGGATTAATATGTGAGCGTAGCAAAGGAAAACGTGTTTGGTTAATTTCAGTCAATTTGGATCGACCAGAAAATGGCCATGTTTCAAAAGGTCTTCATATTTGTCGAAATTAGTTTTGTTAGGACCGTATCATCAATACGAAGCTAGAAATATTTTTTTTGGAATTTTCACAGTCAGTATGTGGCCCCGGTAAATTAAAATGTGCGTTCAAATTGAATATATATTGATTCAAATTTTAATTTAAGTGAAAACTGAACGAAACGGTTGAATTGGCTTACGGGACATATCCATTGTGTCTAAAATGGGGGTATTTAGCTAGGGATGACATTCGTTGGGATTGATTTCGAGATCGGACGAAAATTTTCACTAGAAAGTAAAAATTAGAATAAAATAATATTTAATTTTATATATAAATATCCCTCTTGAAACCCTAATCCCAATTGAGCCACCGGTTAGAGATTAGTGGCAAAAAATCTGTCGATTATTCTTTCATCAATTTCTCTTAAAATATATCGAGTTAACTGACGATTCCAAAGCAAAAGACGGAAAGATTTCCATGCTCGTTTGATCTATCGGCGTTTGAGGATTTATCGTGGTGTGGTTAGTGAGTTATTGCAGCTCTAAGCTGCTGAGTCTGAGCGCGTTTTCCGAGGAAGAGGGACCATCGAGTGTGACCTGGCGCTCGGCGTGGGGAGAGGGGCTTGGGGGCTTCAACGTGGTAGTGTTGGATCATGGTCCGGTCGTGCCTAGGAGGAGTGGCGACGGGTTTTAAAAATGAACAGTGGGTTCGTGAGCTCCAAGAGGTTAACGAGGAAGGAGGGAGATTAAAAAGAGGATTAAGTTAATTTGTAACAACCCTGAATTTTTGGGTAAATTTAAAAATCTATTTTAACTAATTTTAATGGGTTTTGATATTTAAAATAATTTATTTAAAATAATAATGATTAAGAATTTATTTAAATCCAAGTTAGAATGAATAATTTAATTTTAATTATTAAAGGAGTTAGAAATAGCGCGATAGTTTGAAAAGTCAAACTTGAACTTTGACTGACCATATAGGATTCAAAATAAATCGGATTTTAGTGAAACCAAAAATATTAGAATCTATTTAAAAATATCTTTCCAATGAATCCGAAAAATCGAAATTTCATAACGGGAATTAAAAGTTATGGCCAGTTTAAATTTCAGAATAGTAGCTGTAGGATTTATATATATATATATTAATATTAAAAATAGCCATTTTTCAAACGACCTCTGTTTTCGACGAAACCTCTTTTGTTGGATTCGGAATGTCAAATTATTGCTAAGTTTAATTTTTCATAATTTTTAGAATTAATTTGTGACCGTGGCAAAAAGATTTCAGTTTGGTCAATTTCGGTCAATTTTAATCGAGAAAAAGGCCATTTTTCAAATAGGCTCAAAATTGAAAATTAATTTTCCTAGGTCCGCAGCGTCAAGACATAGCTAAATATATTTTTTGGGATTTTTCGAAGTTAATTTGTGGCCCCGGTGAATTTATTCGTACGGTTGAATTAAAAATAAAAGTAAAAATATTTTAAAATAAAGAAAACTGGGTCAAGACAGTCGTTTGGGCCTGCGGGACATAGCTAGATGAGTCTGAAATAGGGGTTAATAGGTAAGAACGACAGTCGTTGGGCTGAAACCAGACAAAGTTGCTAAACGGGCCTTAATTGGGTTAATCAGTGAATTAAATATTATATATATTCCTTAATCCTCAACCCTAATCCTTCCCTACCAAACGCAGCCGTCGTCCCCTCTTCTTCATGGCCATAAAGCTTCGATTTTCATCCCTTGATCTTTCTCAATCCTCTCACTAAAATCAAACACTTCTTTAGAACTAATTGTAGAGATTTTCAAGGGCTTTAATTCCATAAGGTGGTGATTGGATTTCGACAAGTGATTTGGCCGGAATCCTCTCCCTAACCCGCACCCAACTCAGCTCCACCGCCCACTGTAGGGCCCACCGCGACCACCCATACTCCCGGCGCACCAAGCCCTCTCCTCCCTCTCCGATGTGCCACCTCCCGATTGTCTTCAAGCCTCACCAATCTCGAGTTATTTTCAACCCTAGTTTGGAAGCCTATGGGTTCATATGACGGCTTGGTTTGGAAGGAGGAAGGTTGACTTTTTCAACCTTTAATTATCTAATTACTTTAATTCAAATTTGACCGAACTTAATTTAATCACAACTAATGCGTACGAACTCGAAATTGAACGATTTCAGGTGCGCCACAATCGTGAGACCGAGATCTTCGCAATGATACTGACTAGACCTGATTCTGAGCAAATTGAATTTTTGATAAATTTTGGATCTGAACAACGCAAATCTCAATAACGATGTGAGATTTCTGAATTTAATTATTACAAATTTAACTATTTCTTGCAATATGAATTCCATCTATGTACGTTATGAAATCTGTATTGTTTATGGTTGGGAAATTTGAATTTATTGATGTTGTGGTGTGAATTGGTTGATGTTGTGATACTGGTGTTTGAAACAAAATCATTGAACCCAGATATGTAATCTTGTTGAAAATAAAAGATTAAATTTTCACTATAATGTTGATTATCATAAAAAGATATCATTTTGTTGATTATTATAAAAAGTTATTATTTTTAAAAGAAAAAGTAACATTAATTTCATTGTTTTGTAAAAAGAAAGATTTCACTTTTGTTTTGTTAAATATAAAGATTTCGCCTTTTGTTTAATAATATAAAGATTACTTTTTGTTTGTTTATAAAATAAAAAAAAAATCATTTTTGTTTGTTTAAAAAGTAAAAAGCTTTTACCTCTGTTACTTAATAACAAGATTGGAACTTTGTTTGTAAATATAAGGAAAAGATTGAAACTTTGTTTGTAAACTAAATAAAAAGGAATTAACTTTTGGTTAAATTAAAAGATTTTACTTTTGTTTAAAAAAAAGTTTACTTTTGTTTATATGAACAAAGATTTCAATTTTGTAATACAAAGTTGTAACCTTGTTTGTGACTCAAAGTTGTAACTTTGTTTTGTTAATTAAATGTTGTAACTTGGTTTGTTAATAAAAAACTTTACATTTTCTTTGTTTTTATAAATAAAAAGATGTTAACTTTATTAATAAAAAGATTGCAACTTTATTGTAACTTTGTTAATAAAAAGGGTATGACTTTGTTGTGTAAATTTAAATAAAAAATAAAAATAAATATATATATATATATATTCTTTTATTATGTTGTAATGCAAGAACACAAACAAAAGATTTCAAACATTAATTACATTGTTTGTAAAAAAAAAAATAAGAAGTGACAATATGTACATTTGTTTTGTAAATAGAAATTGACATTTGTTTGTAAATACATGAAATTCACTTTTGTTTGTAAGTACATGAAATTCACTTTTGTTTGTAAATATAATAAAAAGAAATTACCTTTGTGTATTAATGAATAGAAATCACTTTTGTTTATTAATGAAAAGTTTCATTTTTGTGTATAATGAAAATAAGACAAAAAGTTTCATTTTTGTGTGTAATGAAAATAAGAACAAAAGTATCATTTTTGTTAAAAAGAAAGTAATGACATTAACGTTGATTTTAGTTGAAATAATAAAAATTACATTTTTCATTGATTTTAGTTGAAAGAAAAAAAATTACAAGACATCATTTTGTCATTATTTTGTAAATATACAATGACATCATTTTGTCATTATTTGTAAATGTACAAAGTTATCATTTTTGTCTTTGTTTTGTTAAAGGTAAAAAGATAATTTGTTTGTTTATAAAAAGAAATTTACATCTTGTTAGAAATGAATATTTACACCATCATGTGTTAATCAGAAAATGAATATTTGCTCTGTTATGTATTACATTAGAAATGACAATATTTGCACCGTTATGTATTAAATTAGAAATGACGTTATGTGTTAAATTAGAAATGAACATGATTGACACCGCAATAAAAAAAAACCCCACATTTTTATGTAATTAAAAAAGGTAAGATTTTGTCATTGATATTAAAATTACATTCTTATGTAATTAAAAGATTAGATTTTGACGCTGCAAAATTATTTACATTTTAATGTAATAAGAAGAAATAGAATTTACATGGTAACCTTAATTACATCTTTAATGTAATAAAAAGGAAAGATTTTGACATTGTAATATTAAAAACAATTTTAATGTAATTAAAAAGATAAGATTTTACATTGTAATTGAAGATAGGTATTTTACATTATAATGTTAATAACAGTTTACATTGTAATTAAAAAGGAGATTTTACAGTGCAATTAAAAGAGTAGAATTCAACATGGAAATAGAATTTACAGTTTTCTAATGTAAATAAAAGAAGAAAAGTTTACATTTTTAAGAAAAGTTTACATTTTTAATGTGAATAAAAAAAGTTACATTTTTAATGTAATTAGATTAAAAAGAAAATTTACATTTTTATGTATTAGATTAAGATGAAAATTTACATTTTTCATGTAAATAAAATTTAAAGAAGAAAATTTACATTTTTCATGTAAATAGAATTTAAAGAAGAAAATTTACATGTTTCATGTAAATAGAATTTAAAGAAGAAAATTTACATTTTCATGTTAATAGTATTTAAAGAAGGAAAATTACATTTTCACGTAAATGGAACTTAAGGAAGGAAAATTACATTTTAAAGAATTGGATTTTCATTAAAAAGATAAAGATAGAAATTTACATTTTTATGTAGATAGATTAACACACAAAATTATTATTTTGTTTGTAATGAAAGATTAACAAAGTTATTATTTTTGTAGAATTGAAGTTGGCACCAAAATATTGCATTTTTGTTAGAAATTGAAATGACACAAAAATACACATTTTTGATAAATTATAAATGACACACAAAAAATATTCATGTTTGTAGTAATGGAAATGAAACACAAAAATACCTATTTTTGTTGTAATTGTAATGATACATGAAATATACAATTTTGTGTAGGTTGAAAGATGATTGAAAAATATACCTTTTTGTATATAGGATGTGAATGCAAGTCGAAATAAAGATCAACATTCTTATGTGCCATGATATTATATTTAGATAATAATTCTTGTTGTTAGCAAAATATAGTAAAATAAAATACATTTCACTATGTATTATAAAAAAGTAAATAGGTTACGGAAATATAACGTTCTTTGCTTGTTGTGTTAATCACGATAACGAAATGGACGAAGGAATTATATCAAAAGTAAACGAATCGAGCGTGGTAGTTCGCATTTTGGAATTGTACTTTTAATTGATTACACCGAAAGATCCGACCGTCGGATTTTCCCAAAACTAGAACCGTTAGGTTCGCCTTGGGAAGATCTTTCTAACGATATGAATTGTGTTAAAATCCAACGGTTAGATTTAGAGGAATGTGTAAAACAAAATTTGGGTGAAAATAGCGCCAAGGTCGTCTATTGACATGAAGTGTTGTTAAATAAAGCTTAATTATTTTTATATAAATAAAAATAGAGATTAATAGTTATAAATTAATATTAACGATAAGAAATGATTTGAAATGTTATATATACGAGGATCATTTGAAAAGTCCGAGTTCAATCTCATTTCAAATGATTACACATCGATCTAAGTCGAAGAGTTGAAGATGGTACAAGACCGACGATCTTCACGTCGAATTGATGAGTTACCATTGACGCCCATGATTGGAGTAGTTACCTTGAAGGGGCTACAATGGTGGCCGTCCAGACTACTTGTTGATTTGTTCGGATATGCGAGGAATAAGGTGCCTCCGGTTTCGTTCAGACCCAGAACGGACTTGTAAATGGATGTGTGTCCGACGTTGAATTTCATTCCATGTAAATTTAATTGATTTCTAATTAATATATAGTTGTTTGGTGGTGGAGAATTTATTCTCTTGCTTAACACCCTCTTATATATTGATGGTTGTCGATCGCATGGCGTGAATTGTCAATGTGGCACGCCAAGATGCAACGATCAAGGCTTTTGTTGAAAAGCAGGCCTTGTGGTTGATGATCAAAGAACGGCCTGTTTAGGCATAGCTTTGTGTATAACATAGCTTCACGAGCCTCACAACCCGATTGAGTCTAGAACGGAGCAAGGGAATGCAGGGAGAGCAGCATGTTTCTTTCTAGCTAGAAGTGGTGCTTGGGTTTTACATGGCCCGACATTTTACTTATGTGGATGATGGAATGAGGCGCCTCGGATGATAGGTCCTATAGGACCAGGAAACGTGTGTTCAGGAATTGCCAATCCGCAAAATCGTATGTGTGGACCGGCCCTGCAGGATCCAAGGGTTCACTGCGGGGAATCCTGAGACATTAGCTAGAGTGTCTCGAATCGGTAAGGAGATCTTTCGTAGCCTTGACTCATGACGGAAACCCAATTCCCAATACGACCCTACGGACTTGATTGTATTACTAGTATAGAGGCATAATGTATGGTAGCTATGCTTCCTAGGATTGATACATTTACTTTGAAATGTTTTTGAAACATATATACACTAATAATAATATCAAATTCGTTTTTATCGTACCAAGCATGTTTAATCATCATAAGGTAAAACTCTATTCTCTGGTTTGCGTTGCATTGTGTGATGGGACTTGAGTCTTATGATGATTCCATTTTTCTAAAAAGCATTGCATTGTTTAACGATTTACTTTAATTTATGCACTGGCAATCCATTGGAATAAAACTCGTTCCGCGTTAGCGGCGTGATCCTTGGATTTGCCTTATTGCTATTAGTTATATTAGTTAAGAATTCTCACACCAGTCCCATGACTGACTCGTAGTTTGTTTCACTTTGCAAACTCAGGTGCCCTCTTTTCCACATGGGCAGTCGAGTAGCTTTTTGCAGATATTTATCTCTTGAGCAGGATTCTGGATCGAAGCCTAAAGCTGTGTCCGGAGCATAGAAAGTCTTCCGCTGAGTATTTTATTAATTTACTGTAATTTATCTTCCGCTGTAATTTTATTCGATGTACTCTGATATTCTGTACTCTGATGTTACATTTTTATGATGTTTTATAAAAGTCTGTTGTTGTTGTTCTGATGTTGTTGTATTCCCAGAGTTAACGTACTCGGGTTTTGAACAGTCTTAGTCGATTTTGCGATCGATTAGGTCCGGGCAAACCCGAGCCGTTACAGTTGGTATCAGAGCTTTGATTAGCTCAAATCTTTGGGGTACAACTCATTAGAACTGAACAAAAGACTCATCAGAGATTGGATTAGTAATATCCAATATGAATACTCATTAGAGATAGGATCAGTAGTATCCTATAATGAGAAAACTCATTAGAGATGGGGTTAGTAATGCCCTATAATGAGTTGAGAGTGCCCAGTTTATAATTAATGTATTTTTGATTATAATCCAATCTTTGGAAATATGATTTTTGAATATATAAAGTTATATATTTTAAAAGTTAATCAATAAATAAAATTATTGAAATCAATAAAAGAATAAAAGATGAGTTAGTTAATTAAACAACTTTTAGCTTTATTCCTATCGAGGACGAAAAGTTTTTAAGTAGGGGAGACTGTAACAACCCTGAATTTTTGGGTAAAATTAAAAATCTATTTTAACTAATTTTAATGGGTTTTGATATTTAAAATAATTTATTTAAAATAATAATGGTTAAAAATTTATTTAAATCAAAGTTAGAATGAATAATTTAATTTTAATAATAAAAGGAGTTAGAAATAACGTGGTAGTTTGAAAAGTCAAACTTGAACTTTGACTGACCATATAGGATTCAAAATAAATCGGATTTTAGTGAAACCAAAAATATTAGAATCTGTTTAAAAATATCTTTCCAATGAATCCGAAAAATCAAAATTTCATAACGGGAATTAAAAGTTATGGCCAGTTTAAATTTCAGAATAGTCGCTGTAAGATTTATATATATTTTAATATTAAAAATTAGCCATTTTCAACCTGTTCATATTTTTATCAGTCACCTTTCATGTCCGCTCCCTCACGTCTTCTCTTACCCTGTCCCATCGTCGAAAATGTCCCATCCCTCCCATCCCTGAGACTTTCTCCTGAGATACCTCCGCCACCAGACCCTCCACCAATCCTGCCAGACCCTACGTCGGTTGTGCCACCGACTCCAATCTTTCAAGCAATCAACCCAATCCCTTCTTCTTCTTCTCCGCCAAATTACCCGTCAACCTCAACCCCATCAGCCATGTTATTCAACAGCCATAGACTTCTTTCCTCTTCAAGCGTAAGCCGTTAAACGCTGGGAAGTACATCCCTGTTGAGTTGACTCCAACTATCGTCGATGGCACTCTGAAAATGATTCAAGGAATTTCTGAAGCTGGAACCGATGTCTGGAGTGAATCTATCGTGGGTTTTTTCTTGGACAAACCTCTCTCTTACACAGCTGTTGTTGCTAAACTCAATTCTCTTTGGAGGCTTAAGGGTTCTGTTAGTGTAAAATCGGACGGGGTGTTGTTTTTGTTTGACTTCACTAACAAGGAAGATCGAGATAGAATACTTCAAGCCGACCCAATAATAATGAACAAGAAGCTCTTCATCATAAAGAAGTTCGATCCGACTATTAGTAACGCTTGTGGCAATGTGAAATCTGTTCCAGTTTGGGTAAAATTTTACAACATTCCGTTAGTTGCCTGGTCAAACTATGGGTTAAATTGGATCAGTAGTAGGTTGGGGAACCTGCTTTGTATGGACGAGATGACTGAGAGTAGACGTAGACTGCAGTACGCCAAGTGTTTAATTGAAGTAAAACCGAATAGGGAACTGGTTGATGACTTTCTTGTTGAGACGGTTGAAGGTGGCGTCCAACGAGTATATGTTGATTATCTGTGGAAGCCAGATATTTCTAGTATTTGTCAATCTTTTGGACACGCAAATGTTAACTGTGACAAAGGCAAAGAGAACAGAGATGGCGGAACCAACGTTGAAGCAAGGGAGAAAGTTGAGCTGGCGAAACAACAGCCTAACATTATGGTGTTTGCTAAACAAAGTGCTCAGAACAATACCAACGCTCAGGTAAATAAACGCAGCCATAATTGGCAAAATGTAAGTTACAGAAGGAACAACAGAGTCAAGTTTGCAAGTGAAACAAGTAATGCACAAGCTAGAACTGGTAGTTGGGTGATGAAAAACAAAGTGGTAGAAGAGATAGAAAAAACTTACGGTTTTGCTATTCTTGAAGAGAGAGAAATTGAAAAGGAGACATGTGTCATTGATGAGAGCAATGTAACTGAAGTTGAATTCGCTGATTTAGTCATGCAAGAAAAAGCTGACATTCCATTGCCGACACATGAAAGCCTTATAAATGCTCAAAGCCATCATTCAATTATCACTTCCAATGATCTGTTACGGCAAAATGAAAATGATGAAGAAAAGGAAGCTGAAGAAGAAATAAATATCTTTTATCACGAGTTAATAATGCAAGAATGTTTAAAGGATAGGCGAAGAGAAATAAAGGAAGGAAAAGCAAAAGCGTCTGAAGTGTTAAATGTGATAAATGTAGTTTCAACAACCCAAAGTAATGCCACTTCAGGTTGCTGCACTATACATATAAGTGAAAACAATGACTCACCTACCAAATCTACGTCCCATGTCAATATTCCATGCATGCAAGCCTCTCTGTGTCTTTCACCAACCCATGACCCTGATATCGCCTTGGCAACCAGACCTTCTTCCACATCTCCGCAACCAGTTACCAATGTCTATGCTAAAATCCCGCCTCCGCTTGCTTTCAAGGAACCACCGCCAAACTCTTTCAACACAAAACCACCTGACTTATCTGTCAACGCTTCAAAACCAACAACTCCTAGTTCTGCTAAGTACTTGACAAGGAGTATGAAATTGAAGTTCAATCAACCCCCAATGGTTTAATTTATGGTGAAAACTGTCGGAGTTTGGAACACCCATGGTTGTCATCGTGAAACCAAACTTGTTCAATGCAGAATTTTAATCTCTGAATTTAAGTTCAGTATCCTCGCCATCGTGAAACTAAACTCAACCTATCTTTGACTTTGAGGGCAGCAAATTTCATTAACCCCGCTTGGAAATGCTTACATAACCTCGCTGAGGCTCCTTACGGTCGCATTCTTGTTCTTTTTAACCCCAAAATCGTCACCTTAACTCCTCTTCACTCTTCAGATCAACATATCCATTGCCATGCTTTCAATATTAGTAACCATCACTCCTACTACGTGACCTTCATTTATGCTGCAAACAGTGCTTCTCCCGGAAAAAACTTGTTTAAATCGATCCTCTCTTTAAGACAGTCGTCTCATCCTTGGTTCCTCCTGGGTGACTTCAACTGTTGTTATGAAATCACTCAACGGGTTGGTGGCAATCCCCTTTCTATTCCTGAAATACAACCGCTTAAAGACACCCTGCATCACGCTGATCTTATTAATATAAAGTGCTCCAGAATGCCATACTCTTGGAATAATAAAAAGAGGGATGGTCCGCGTACCTTTTCCCTTATTGATCATGATTTTTGCAATGACAAAGCCTTTGACTTTTGGCCTGCCCTCCAATGTAACTTGCCTCCTCCAATTCTTTCCGACCATTCCCCCCTAATCCTCCACCTGAGTGAGCAAAACATAAAAGGCAATCCAAGTTTTAAATTTTTTAACACCTGGGTTAATGACCCTGAATTCTTAGACCTTGTCAAAGGAATTTGGGAGAAACCATGTCATGGTAATCCTCTTATTATTTTGCAGGCGAAGATGAGGAATACAAAGAATCAACTGAAACACTGGGCGAAACATAAGTATGGCTGTGGTAACAACCTACCATATGGAGAGAAAGACTAAAACAAATACAAACAGTAATGATGGCGGATCCGGCGAATCATAACCATTCGATCAATGAAATTGAAGCTTCTAAGCAGTATAACAGAGCACTCAACGAGGAAGACGCAATGATCAAACAAAAGCACGTATCAAATGGAGGATTGATGGTGATAGTAACAGTTCGTTCTTTCATGCATCTCTCAAAAACAAGCAATGCAGAGACAACATTGTTAGAATTGAAGATAGTGAAGGTGCAACACATGTTACGCAAGGTGATGTCAATAAAGCTTTTGTTCTTCATTTCTCTAACCTTTTTGGTAACATTGACAACTTCCATCCGAATTTCGAGTTGATTGATCCATATATTCTCCCCAAACTATCTACATGTGAACGACATTCTCTTTATAATGAAGTCAATGATAGTGAAGTCCATGAAGCAATGATGTCTCTCAACAGTAAATCCGCAGTTGGTCCGGATGGATTCAATGCATTTTTCTACTCCACTTGTTGGACAATAATTGGCTAAGATGTGTGTAATGCGGTTAGACATGTCTTCTTGAAATCCAGTATGCTGCCGTCATTCAACGCCACAAATATTGCGCTCATTCCTAAGGTGAAGAATCCTACAAAAGTAACCGATTATAGACCTATCTCCTGCTGTAATACGCTTTACAAGTGCATTTATAAAATTATTGCATCTAGGATGAAGAGAGTGCTCCCGTCTTTAATCTCGCCTAATCAAGCAACGTATTTGCCTGGTAGGAGTATTTTAGATAATGTTCTACTCTTGCATGAACTTTTAAATGGTTACAACCATTCGAACATCAGTCCTAGGGCAATGTTCAAGCTTGACATTATGAAAGCGTTTGATATGATACAGTGGGACTCAATCGTCAGAATCTAAGGCTACATGAATTTCCCACATCATTTTGTTAGCTGGATTCTAACATATATATCGTCAGCTCATTTCTCAATACTAATCAATGGCTCTCCCGTCGGATATTTCAAAAGTAAACATGGTATAAGGCAAGGAGACCCCACCTCTGCATATATTTTCATTGTTGTGATGGAGGTGCTTACTCAAATGTTGAATCGAAAGATTGACAAAGGTTCGTTTAAATTACATCCGATGTGCCAGCATCCAAGAGTCTCCTCTTTAATGTTCGCCGATGACCTGGTTATCTTTTGTAATCCTACAATTCAGACCATAAATACTATATTCGAGACCCTTGAAGACTTCTATGCTATGACTGGTTTGAGGGTGAATATTCAAAAATCTAATATGAGAGCCACAGGAATAACTGATATGCAATTGCAGGGAATTCAAACGAGAACTGGTTTAATATGCAGTACTGACAATCTTTCATATCTTGGTCTTCCTTTAGCCACGTCTAGAATTACGGTCTCACAATGCATGCCTCTCCTAGATATAATAACGGCCAGACTGAACAACTGGACTACTAGATTGATGAGCCAAGCGGGTAGATTAACACTTGTTAAGTCTGTCATCTTTTCAATGCAAGTTTACTGGGCGAGGACGTTCATACTCCCAACCAAACTGGTATCCATGTTACGAACGGCAATGATGAAATTTCTTTGGAAGGGGACAACTACTGGGAGATATTTGGCACCGGTTGCTTTCAATAAGATTGAACGACCCATTTATAAGGGAGGACTAGGCATCTTAAACCTAAAACAATGGAATAAAGCTGCTCTGGTAAAGAATTTAGATGACTTTCTTAATGGCACTAATAGCATTTGGGTTCTCTGGTCCACGTATAATGTAATAAAGGGAAGGTGCATATGGACCATGACTCAGCCTCAGAATTTAAGTTGGGTATGGAGAAGCCTTTTCAGAATAAAACAACAGGTATTGCCTTGCTTCAAATATGCGGTCTCGGAGAATTCGAACGTCCTGCTTTGGGAGGATCCTTGGCTGGAAAACGGCTTGATACTAAGTAACACACTCACTCACCTGGAGATTCTATCCACTGGTATTAGTCACCATGCCAGGATCAGTGACTACGTGAGTGATGGCATAATCTGCCTACCTCAATCTTCGGTTTCCACTATTAATGCCTTATGGAAAAAAGCCCGACAGATTAAACTCAGCAATGAAGACACAACCGTCACTTTATGGTGTAATAAAGGGAACAAGTTTAGCATTAATAGACTTTACAACATCTTAACTGGCATATGTGACATGCCTTCTTGCTCTTGGAGTAAGAAGATATGGAAGAGAGATAACCCTCCGTGTGAAAACCTTATGCTATGGAAAGTAATTAACAAATCAATGTTTACCAAAGACAAGCTCCTTCTTCGTGGTATCACTTGCGATCAAGTGTGTGTTTTTTGTTGCGTCGATAATGAAAAATATGGAACACTTATTTTTCCATTGCAATGTTCTTTATAAAATCTGGAAAGATGTTTTGTCTGATATTGGGAGAGCGGATGCTTGTCAGAACTCGGTCTTACAATGGAGAAAATTGCATAAACAAACTGGAAGTAGAAGAGGTAGAGGACGGTTACTTAATTTTGTGCTGAAAAAATTCTTGTATACGGTTTGGAGGGAAAGAAACACTTATGTCTTTGACCGAGACAGAGCAAAGAATAGTGCACAACTAAGAAGTCATGTTAGGCGAGTTATAAGAGATGGAGTTAGAAATCTTAACTTCACTTTTGACCCTGGAATTCTCAGCAAACTTATGTAATATTTGTCTTGTTTTTTTTTTCTTGTTCTTGGACACCGTGTCCCGGTTCTTTAATAAAAGTGGTAGGGGTCCACTCAACCCCGTAAGCCTTGCAAAAAAAAAGCCATTTTTCAAACGACCTCTGTTTTCGACGAAACTACTTTTTTGGATTCGGAATGTCAAATTATTGCTAAATTTAATTTTTCATAATTTTTAGAATTAATTTGTGACTGTGGCAAAAAGATTTCAGTTTGGTCAATTTCAGTCAATTTTAATCGACTTGAAAAAGGCCATTTTTCAAATAGGCTCAGAATTGAAAGAAATTAATTTTCCTAGGTCCGCAGCGTCAAAACATAGCTAAATATATTTTTTGGAATTTTTCGAAGTTAATTTGTGGCCCCGGTGAATTTGTTCGTACGGTTGAATTAAAAATAAAAGTAAAAATATTTTAAATTAAAGAAAACTGGGTCAAGACAGTCGTTTGGGCCTGCGGGATATAGCTAGATGAGTCCGGAACAGGGGTTAATAGGTAAGAACGACAGTCGTTGGGCTGAAATCAGACAAAGTTGTTAAACGAGCCTTAATTGGGTTGATTAGTGAATTAAATATTATATATATTCCTTAATCCTCAACCCTAATCCTTCCCTACCAAACGCAGCCGCCGTCCCCTCTTCTTCATGTCCATAAAGCTTCAATTTTCATCCCTTAATCTCTCTCAATCCTCTCACTAAAATCAAACACTTCTTTAGAACTAATTGTAGATATTTTCAAGGGCTTTAATTCCATAAGGTGGTGATCGGATTTAGACAAGTGATTTGGCCGGAATCCTCTCCCTAACCCGCGCCCAACTCAGTCCCGCCGCCCGTTGTAGGGCCCACCGCGGCCACCCATACTCCCGGCGCACAAAGCCCTCTCCTCCATCTCTGATGTGCCACCTCCCGATCGTCTTCAAGCCTCACCAATCTCGAGTTATTTTCAACCCTAGTTTGGAAGCCTATGGGTTCATATGACGACTTGGTTTGGAAGAAGGAGGAAGCTTGACTTTTTCAACCTTTAATTATCTAATTACTTTAATTCAAATTTGACTGAACTTAATTTAATCACAACTAATGCGTACGAACTCGAAATTGAACGATTTCAGGTGCGCCACGATCGTGAGACCGAGATCTTCGCAATGAAACTGACTAGACCTGATTCTGAGCAAATTGAATTTTTGATAAATTTTGGATCTGAACGGCGCAAATCTCAATAACGATGTGAGATTTCTGAATTTAATTATTACAAATTTAATTATTTCTTGCGATATGAATTCCATCTATGTACGTTATGAAATCTGTATTGTTTATGGTTGGGAAATTTGAATTTATTGATGTTGTGATGTGAATTGGTTGATGCTGTGATATTGGTGTTTGAAACAAAATCATTAAACCCAAATATGTAATCTTGTTGAAAATAAAAGATCAAATTTTCACTGTAATGTTGATTATCATAAAAAGATATCATTTTGTTGATTATTATAAAAAGTTATTATTTTTAAAAGAAAAAGTAGCATTAATTTCATTGTTTTGTAAAAAGAAAGATTTCACTTTTGTTTTGTTAAATATAAAGATTACGCCTTTTGTTTAATAATATAAAGATTACTTTTTTTTGTTTATAAAATAAAAAATAAAAGTTTTTATTTTTGTTTGTTTAAAAAATAAAAAGTTTTTACCTCTGTTACTTAATAACAAGATTGGAACTTTGTTTGTAAATATAAGGAAAAGATTGAAACTTTGTTTGTAAACTAAATAAAAAGGAATTAACTTTTGATCAAATTAAAAGATTTTACTTTTGTTTAAAAAAAAAAGTTTACTTTTGTTTATATGAACAAAGATTTCAACTTTGTAATACAAAGTTGTAGCCTTGTTTGTGACTCAAAGTTGTAACTTTGTTTTGTTAATTAAATGTTGTAACTTGGTTTGTTAATCAGAAACTTTTCATTTTCTTTGTTTTTATAAATAAAAAGATGTTAACTTTATTAATAAAAAGATTGCAACTTTATTGTAACTTTGTTAATAAAAAGGGTATGAATTTGTTGTGTAATTTTTTTTTAAAAAATATATATATATTCTTTTATTATGTTGTAATGCAAGAACACAGACAAAAGATTTCAAACATTATTTACATTGTTTGTAAAAAAAAAAGGAAGCGACAATATTTTCATTTGTTTTGTAAATAGAAATTGACATTTGTTTGTAAATACATGAAATTCACTTTTGTTTGTAAGTACATGAAATTCACTTTTGTTTGTAAATATAATGAAAAGAAATTACCTTTGTGTATTAATGAATAGAAATCACTTTTGTTTATTAATGAAAAGTTTCATTTTTGTGTATAATGAAAACAAGACAAAACGTTTCATTTTTGTGTGTAATGAAAATAAGACAAAAAGTTTCATTTTTGTGTGTAATGAAAATAAGAACAAAAGTATCATTTTTGTTAAAAAGAAAGTAATGACATTAACGTTGATTTTAGTTGAAATAATAAAAATTACATTTTTCATTGATTTTAGTTAAAAGAAAAAAATTATAAGACATCATTTTGTCATTATTTTGTAAATTTACAAAGACACCATTTTGTCATTATTTGTAAATGTACAAAGTTATCATTTTTTTTGTTTTGTAAAATGTAAAAAGATAAATTGTTTGTTTATAAAAAGAAATTTACATCTTGTTAGAAATGAATATTTACACCATCATGTGTTAATCAGAAAATGAATATTGCTCCGTTATGTATTACATTAGAAATGACAATATTTGCACTATTATGTATTAAATTAGAAATGACGTTATGTGTTAAATTAGAAATGAACATGATTGACACCGCAATAAAAAAAAATCCTACATTTTTATGTAATTAAAAAAGGTAAGATTTTGTCATTGATATTAAAATTACATTCTTATGTAATTAAATGATTAGATTTTGACACTGCAAAATTATTTACATTTTAATGTAATAAGAAGAAATAGAATTTACATGGTAACCTTAATTACATCTTTAATGTAATAAAAAGGAAAGATTTTGACATTGTAATGTTAATTACAATTTTTAATGTAATTAAAAAGATAAGATTTTACATTATAATTAAAGATAGGAATTTTACATTATAATGTTAATTACAATTTACATTGTAATTAAAAAGGAGATTTTACAGTGTAATTAAATGAGTAGAATTCAACATTGAAATAGAATTTACAGTTTTCTAATGTAAATAAAAGAAGAAAAGTTTACATTTTTAAGAAAAGTTTGCATTTTTAATGTGAATAAAAAAAGTTACATTTTTAATTTAATTAGATTAAAAAGAAAATTTACATTTTTATGTAGTAGATTAAGAAGAAAATTTACATTTTTCATGTAAATAGAATTTAAAGAAGAAAATTTTCATTTTTCATGTAAATAGAATTTAAAGAAGAAAATTTACATTTTTCATGTAAATAGAATTTAAAGAAGAAAATTTACATGTTTCATGTAAATAGAATTTAAAGAAGAAAATTTACATTTTCATGTAAATAGAATTTAAAGAAGGAAAATTACATTTTCATGTAAATGGAACTTAAGGAAGTAAATTTACATTTTAATGAATTGGATTTTCATTAAAAAGATAAAGATAGAAATTTACATTTTTATGTAGATAGATTAACACACAAGATTATTATTTTGTTTGTAATGAAAGATTAACAAAGTTATTATTTTTGTAGAATTGAAGTTGGCACCAAAATATTGCATTTTTGTTAGAAATTGAAATGACACAAAAATACTCATTTTTGTTAAATTATAAATGACACACCAAAAATATTCATGTTTGTTGTAATGGAAATGAAACACAAAAATACCTATTTTTGTTGTAATTGTAATGATACATGAAATATACAATTTTGTGTAGGTTGAAAGATGATTGAAAAATATACCTTTTTGTATATAGGATGTGAATGCAAGTCGAAATAAAGATCAACATTCTTATGTGCCATGATATTATATTTAGATAATAATTCTTGTCGTTAGCAAAACATAGTAAAATAAAATACATTTCACTATGTATTATAAAAATGTAAATAGGTTACAGAAATATAACGTTCTTTACTTGTTGTGTTAATCACGATAACGAAATGGACAAAGGAATTATATTAAAAGTAAACGAATCGAGCGTGGTAGTTCGCATTTTGGAATTGTACTTTTAATTGATTATACCGAAAGATCCGACCGTCGGATTTTCCCAATACTAGAACCATTAGGTTCGCCTTGGGAAGATCTTTCTAACGATATGAATTGTGTTAAAATCCAACGGTTAGATTTAGAGAAATGTGTAAAACAAAATTTGGGTGAAAACAGCGCCAAGGTCGCCTATTGACATGAAGTGTTGTTAAATAAAATTTAATTATTTTTATATAAATAAAAATAGAGATTAATCGTTATAAATTAATATTAATGATAAGAAATGATTTGAAATGTTATATATACGAGGATCATTTGAAAAGTCCGAGTTCAATCTCATTTCAAATGATTACTCGTCGATCTAAGTCGAAGAGTTGAAGACGGTACAAGACCGACGATCTTCACGTCGAATGGATGAGTTACCATTGACGCCCATGATTGGAGTAGCTACCTTGAAGGAGCTACAATGGAGGCTGTCCAAACTACTTGTTGATTTGTTCGGATATGCGAGGAATGAGGTGCCTCCGGTTTCGTTCAGACCCAGAACGGACTTGTAAATGGATGTGTGTCCGACGTTGAATTTCATCCCATGTAAATTTAATTGATTTCTAATTAATATATAATTTTTTAGTGGCGGAGAATTTATTCTCTTGATTAACACCCTCTTATATATTGATGGTTGTCGATCGCATGGCATGAATTGTCAATGTGGCACGCCAAGATGTAATGATCAAGACTTTCATTGAAAATCAGGCCTTGTGGTTGATTATCAAAGCACGACCTGTTTAGGCATAGCTTTGTGTATAACGTAGCTTCACGAGCCTCACAAACCGGTTGAGTCTAAAACGGAGCAAGGGAACGCAGGGAGAGCAGCGCGTTTCTTTCTAGCTAGAAATGGTGTTCTGGTTTTACACGGCCCGACATTTTACTTATGTGGATGATTGAATGAGGCGCCTCGGATGATAGGTCCTATAGGACCGGGAAACGTGTGTTCAGGAATTGCCAATCCGGAAAATCGTATGTGTGGACCGGCCCTGCAAGATCCAAGGGTTCACTGCGGGGAATCCTGAGACATTAGCTAGAGTGTCTCGAATCGGTAAGGAGATCGTTCCTAGCCTTGACTCATGATGGAAACCCAATTCCCAATACGACCCTACGTACTTGATTGTATTACTAGTATGGAGGCATAGTATATGGTAGCTATGCTTCCTAGGATTGATACATTTGTTTTGAAATTTTTTTGAAACATATATACACTAATAATAATATCAAATTCGTTTTTATCGTACCAAGCATTTTTATTCATCATTAGATAAAACTCTATCCTCTGGTTTGCGTTGCATTGTGTGATGGGAGTTGAGTCTTATGATGATTCCATTTTTCTAAAAAGCATTGCGTTGTTTAACGATTTACTTTAATTTATGCACTGGCCATTCATTGGAATAAAACCTGTTCCGCGTTAGCGGCGTGGTCCTTGGATTTGCCTTATTGCTATTAGTTCTATTAGTTAAGAATTCTCACACCGGTCCCATGACTGACTCGTAGTTTGTTTCACTTTGCAAACTCGGGTGCCCTCTTTTCCACACGGGCAGTCGAGTAGCTTTTTGCAGATATTTATCTCTTGAGCAGGATTCTGGATCGAAGCCTAAAGCTGTGTCCAGAGCATAGAAAGTCTTCCGCTGTGTATTGTATTAATTTACTGTAATTTATCTTCCGCTGTAATTTTATTCGATGTACTCTGATATTCTGTACTCTGATGTAACATTATTATGATGTTTTATAAAAGTCTGTTGTTGTTGTTATGATGTTGTATTCCCAGAGTTAACGTACTCGGGTTTTGAATGGTCTTTGTCGATTTTGCAATCGATTGGGTCCGGGCAAACCCGAGCCGTTACATAATTATTCTCTTAATTATTTAATTAATTCCTTTATTAAATTATCAAACGTATTAAGAGCCGTATCTTTTGCATATGAGCTCAGAAAATTACAAGCTGAAGTGCATTGGAATCACGACAACGAGCACTACAACATGAAACAGACTAGAACCAAAATGGAGCAAATCCGAATTTCAGGCGATTTCAAATCCAAACCGAATTGAAATTCAGAAATAAAACTAACAGAGTGGATCCCAATATGAGAACTTCTCACTAAAATTATTTCTTTACAGTTATTTATTTTAGCATATATGAACTGCTCCCCGTCGTCCACAGACCATGGACGGCTTGTTTGATTGTATTGTGTTGTGGAAATGGACTGTATTGTGATTGTTGATTGTATGGAATAAAATATTTGAATAATAAAAATATCATTTTTATTGCATATATAAAAATATAAAATATTCATGTGTATGGAATAAAATATTTGAATAACAAAAATATCATTTTTATTGTATATAAGAACTGTATAACATAGTCATGCGTTGAAATGAAAATTTATAAACAGATCGGACGATTTGTTTATGTACACATATTTATCTGATACTGATTGGGATGTTATATTTTACACATCGCCCAACTGCACAAATAAAATCTGTGTTTGTTGTTTGAAAACCCCACACGGGTATTGGAATGATATTGGACATATACTAATCCCAATATTTAGTTGTATGTTGATCGGTTGGTTGACAAGCTGTTGTAAGAGTTGATTATTTATATTTAACGCTTATGCAGTTGTGTAATGCACTCTGGATGATGGTTGACAGTGTTTGATTATTGTTGTGTATACGTGTGTATGAAATCCATATAAATAACATTATATGGTAATTGACTGTGTTTGATTCCAATTCAGAACGAACGAATATTTTAAAATAACGAATATTTTAAAATAATTTCAGTAAAAGATAAAAATTTGATTTTGATGTTCGATTTGGGATGGACATGAATATATCTAAATATATAAAGTCATGTTGATTAGATTAATTCCATTTTGACGTGAACGATATTTATATCATTTTTATAATGAATATCGAAAAGGAAGTGATTTAAAAATCTAATGTATTATCATTTATATATTAATGATATGGAATATTCAAATTTGA
Organism: Allium sativum; assembly: GCA_030737875.1. Taxonomy (NCBI): domain Eukaryota; kingdom Viridiplantae; phylum Streptophyta; class Magnoliopsida; order Asparagales; family Amaryllidaceae; genus Allium; species Allium sativum. The sequence goes on from CM060919.1 coordinate 304,251,123, forward strand.
TTTGAAATTGAATAGGAAGTTGAAATTGTTCTGAAAACGAATTTAAAACGATTTATAAAATACGTTTTAAATGGGAATCTATAATATATATATATTTATATAATATTATATATATTTAATGGCCTGAATAGAACACGCCGCGCTGCAGTAGTTCGCGAATTTCAACCATTGACTTCGAATGGACATTACGGAAGATCTGACCGTCGAATTGTCCTAAACCCGGAACCGTTGGGTTCGTATCGAAAAGAGCTTTCTAACAAATATTAGAGATTAGAAATCTAACGGTTGGATTTGGAATTATGTCCAAATCAAATTTGGAAAAGGTCGCTGTAAGTGCAGTTCGATGGCCATTTATGGAAATCGACCGTACGGACCTTGGTAAAATTATTAAAAATATCAATAATTAGTGTAAAATCATAAGAAATGATTTGAAAAGAATTGGGATGAAAAATTCCATATTTGAATAGATAAAAATATATTTTTATCGAAATGAACTAGTTATGAACTAGAATTATAATCCAATTATTTTTAAATAAATAAATTGGATTTGAAATGGTTTTAAAAATAACCAAAATTTCCAATATATGAATTGGAAGGGATTTGAATCGAAATTATCTTTGGAATATTTCAATATTGGATTCCGTGATTATATGGGCATTGTGGAGGAATTTGGAAGATATATATATCGTTATTCCAATACGATGTTTGTTGAGTTCAGAATTTGATATTGAATATAAGCTGATATATTTTCTATTCAGAACCTTGTATTTAATATCAAATGGGATTTTGGGTTTGTCGTGAACGGTCTTCACTAACATTGTTCTTAAACCCAATGGAGTTAAGGAAATTAGAAACTAACCGGAGGTTAGCTCAGTTGAATGGTTTCCTGGGTATCGATCTGATGTTGGTTTCGGCCTTCGGGATTGATACTTAGGAAATTGTTCTCTTACTAATTTACGGTTAGAGACTGATGGAATGGTGTCTTCATTAACATGTTCTGAAACCCCGCGTGAAAAGAATAAGTCTTTTAACTAAGATTTAAAGAAGAATTACCAACTAATGAACATTTAATTGGAATTGAAATGGAATGTAAATCGGGTTTATTGTGAACTGTGTTTTAACGACATTCATTCTTTAACTCGATTTGTAGTGAAATGTGATTTGGAATTTATAAATCTTTATTCTAAGATTTAATGGAATTTCCAAAGTAAGGTTTCCCAGTTTAATAAATTAAATTGGAATGGGATTCGATTTGATAATAATCGAAATGAACTTCTATGGAGGAAGACTGATAATATATATGGAATTTAAAAGGCTTTGCCGTTATTCCATTTATAATTTTAGTCGGATACAGAAATTGATATCGATTATATATTGGTTTGTTTTTCCATGAAAATTCCATAATTAATGGAATATGAATTCGGGTTTATCATGAACTGTGTTTTAAATGACATTAGTTCTTTAACCCAGTTAAAGACAGGATTTATTTCCCGAATTGGAAAAATCATTAAGTAATGGTTATTGGAAATTAAAACTGAATTAGAGTTTTAATAAATCTTTAAATAGATTGAAAGGTAAATTTGATAACTAAAATTATCAAATCCAAGAAATGATCGAGAATGGAGTACCACCAGTTTTCCTCCAGGCGATAGTTAAATTTTTAATTAGATTTGAACGTGAAATAGTAATTTAATTTACCGATAACACCGTGTTGTTAGATATGAAGTATTACCAGTTTTGCTTCATGGGATGAATTGGTTGGTATTGGGAAATTAAACAAATGATTATTTCGGTAAGAAGCGCTAATCCCGACTAGTTTGGATAAACTATAATTTGGTTTGGATTAATATCCAAAGGAAGATTAAAGAATAAATTTAAAGAATTTATTTTTGATAAAATTAATGGGAACCTTTCCCAAAGGATATGAATATTTAAATAAAAGAATATTCAGAATTGGAATGAGGCATATGATGTGTTTTTATATCAATTGTTCATTATGTACGCGAGTTATTCAAAAAGACCGGGTTTATCCCATTCTGAGTAACTGATTCAACGATATATCGAGGATGAAGACGGTGGTTGAAGACCAGAGGTCTTCACATCATTTGGATGATTACTGATGTCTTGATTGGGCTGTACACCCAAGATGAGGTAATAAATGGTGATCGTTCCAGACGTACTTGGAGATCGACCGGATATGTGGGGGCCTCTCTCCTGTATTGGACATACGGGGCGAGGAATAAGGTGCCTTCGGTTTCGTTCCGTCCCAGTACGAACTGTAAATGGACTGTGTGTCTGACATCGGATTTCATTCTGTGTGATTGATAGATATCGGTTGCATAGCGTGAATTGCCTATGTGGCATGCTGAGATACAAATGATCAAGGCTTCTGTTGGAAAGCAGAGTCTTGTGGTAGATGATCAAAGCACAACTTTAATATAGCATAGCTTTTTGTAGCGTTAATTCGCGAGCCTCACACCCAGGTGTGAACCAGAAATGGGAGAGGACCTCAGGGAGGGCATGCGTTTCCTTCTAGCTAGGAGTGGTGTCTGGGTTTTGCACGCCCAGATGTTTTACTTTGTGGATGATAGATAGAGAGGCGTCGCGGTTATATCGGTCTCTGCGGAGCCGATGGATGTATGGTCTTTATACAGACCAATTTTACGCCCCACAAGGCGGGGAAACGTAGTGTTCAGGCATTTTAATCCACATCGGGTGGACCGACCCTGACGATCCAAGGGTCACTCGAGCTCTGATCCTAAGACATGGGATAGATTGCCTCGAAGCGGTAAGGACGATCCCTTGCCTTGGTTCACAGATGGAAATCCAACTTCCAATACGTGGCAATTGCGGTTTTGATTGTAGAGCCTAGTGTCGGCGACATGATATATGGTACCAATGCTGTCTAGGATTGATACATTTATATTTGAAGCTGTTTTATACACTATGCACTTATAATAGTATCAAATGATTTGTTTTAATGTACCAAGCATGTTTGGCTATTATAAGGGAAAACCTTATCCTCCGTCTTGCGTTGCATTGTGTGATGGGACCTGGGTCTTATAATAGGTTCATTTTCCAGAAAGCATTGCGTTGTTTTGTTATATGCACTGGTATTCTTGGGAGGAAACCCATTCTGTGTTATACGGCGTGGTCCCTTGATATATCGGATTTTAAAGTGAAGTTTTAAATAACTGTTTTAGTTCTCACACCAGTCACATGACTGACCTGGAGTTTATTATTTTAACCAAAACTCTGGGTGCCCCTATTTTCCACACGGCCAGCTAGTAGTTTTGGTTTTGCAAATTTATATTCGCTGGATCCTGATTTACAGTTGGAATGATTTTCGGAAAGCTCTGTATCCGTATGTTTCTTTTAGTTGTGTTTTGTATTATTTTTCCGCTGCTATGTATTTAAATGTAATTTAAATCTCTGATATTGTTCAAATGTATATTCTTGTACTCTGAGTAAATTGTTGTAATAAGCAATGAAACGCTCTTTTGTTTGTGTTCCGATTAGTCTTGTTCTCAAAGTAATCCGCCTTCTTGTTCGGTTTAGGCCAGTCGGGAAGTTCGGGTCGCTTCATTTGGTATCAGAGCTTTGGTTTACAGAGCTCGGAGAACAAGACACCTTAGAACCAAACGAAAGAATTCATCAGAGATTGGATTAGTAATACCCAATAAGAATGATACGTTAAAGATCAGATCAGTAGTATCCTAGAATGAGTCGAAAGAATGTTATTTTAAAATAAAAATGAAAGCAAATTTTGTTTTGAAAATTTGAGTCTAATTATACGTATTTGAATATTTATTTTAAATTGATTTGGACAATCGAGTATATGGAGATTTTTAATATACACGTAATTAACGTGTATTCGAAGTCTGAAATATATTGGGTAGGTATGCACTCTAGTCGCCCGGAGATGATTCTGATGATAGTATGGACATCATGAGAATTTGTATTCGAGTTTCGAAAGTGGGATATCTATATATTTCCAATTGAATGGTGTGAGAACCAAAACTAGATAGGGTCTATTGATGTGATTTGGCAGCATAAATATGATTTTTGAATATATATATATATAATTATGAATTTGAAAAGATAATTAACTAATTGATTGCGGGTTGTGTTGTTTGATTATTGGTTGATTTATTAAAATTTTGAACCCTTAAGCCACATTGAATCAAATATTGAACTGACTTTAAAATTGATTGCAATGCATGCATATACATGTATATACAGTGAACAGGTCATAGCAAGGAGGCTAGAGAAGAGGAATAAAATTGTATGCCCGACAAATAGGTACATGTTTACTAATTTATTGGGTTTGGATGATTTTATGAGCCGATTGGCTTTTTCTTTTTCTTTTTGAGATGAGAGTGCCTATGTGGAGATTTGTGGATTTTCCCGGTGCTCCTTGTACAAAGGAGGCTATGGCGAAATTTTTCGAAAATTTAGGGTGTTAGCCAAATTTTTGAAAAATTAGAAATCATAGAAACTGAAAAGTTGAAGAATGAACGCCAGAATGAGAGTTGAGTTGACTTGTTAACAACTTTCAAATCCGTTCCCATTTTAGGACGAAAATATTTTAAGTGGGGGAGATTGTAACAACCCAGAAAATCAGAACCAATTTAAAATTTTTATTTTGGCAATTTTAATGGATTTTGAATATTTAAAATGATTTATTTTAAATAATAACAACGCGAAATCTATTTTGAATAGAATTAGAATGTATAAATTTATTTAAATCGAGGTTAGAATATAAATATTTATTTTAATTATAAAAGGAATTGAAAATGGCGCGGTAGTTTGAAATTCGATTTCAAATTTCAAATGACTGTACAGGATTCAAAATAAACTGAATTTTAGTGAAACCGGAAATATTAGAATCTGTTTGAAAATATCTTTCCAATAAATCCGAAAAATTGAAATTTCATAGCGGGAACAAAAAGTTATGCCCAGTTGAAAATTCAGAATAGTCGCTATAGAAATATAGCCCTTAAAAATAGACATTTTGCAAATGACCTCCGTTTTCGATGAAACGACTTTTGTTGGATTTGGGATGTCAAATTATTATTAGGTTCCAAAATTCAGAATTTTTGGGATTAATATGTGGGCGTGGTAAATGAAAATGTACTTGGTTAATTTCAGTCTTTTGGATCGACCAGAAAATGGTCATTTTTCAAACGGTCTTCAAATTTGTCGAAATTAATTTTTTTAGGACTGTATCATCAATACAAAGCTAGAAATATTTTTTTTTGGAATTTTCAAAGTCAGTATGTGGCCCCGGTAAATTGAAATGTGCATTCAAATTAAATATATATTGATTTAAATTTTAATTTAAATGAAAACTGAACGAAACGGTTGAATTGGCTAATGGGACATATCCCATTGTGTTCGAAATGAGGGTATTTAGCTAGGGGTGACATTCATTGGGATTGATTTCGAGATCGGGCAAAAATTTTCACTAGAAAGTAAAAATTAGAATAAAATAATATTTAGTTTTATATATAAATATCCCTCTTGAAACCCTAATCCCAATTGAGCCGCCGGTTACAGATTAGTGGCCAAAAATCTTTCAATTTTTCTTTCATCAATTTCTCTTCAAATATATCGAGTTAACTGACGATTCCAAAGCAAAAGGCGGAGCGATTTCCATGCTCGTTCGATCTATCAGCGTTTGAGGATTTATCGTGGTGTGGTTAGTGAGTTATTGCAGCTCAAAGCCACTACGTCTAAGCGTGTTTTCCGAGGAAGGGGGACCATCGAGCGGGACCCGGAGCTCGGCGTAGGGAGAGAGACTTGGGGGCTTCAACGCGGTAGTGTTGGATCATGGTCCGGTCGTGCCTAGTAGGAGTGGCGACGGGTTTTAAAAATGAACAGTGGGTTCGTGAGCTCCAGGAGGTTAACGAGGAAGGAGGGAGATTAAAAAGAGTATTAAGTTAATTATTCTCTTAATTATTTAATTAATTCCTTTATTTAATTATCAAATGTATTAAGAGCCGTATCTTTTGCATACGAGCTCAGAAAATCACAAACTGAAGTACATTGGAACCACGACAACAAGCACTACAATATGGAACAGACCAGAACCAAAATGGAGCAAATCCGAATTTCAGGCGATTTCAAATCCAAACCAAATTGAAATTCAGAAATAAAACTGACAGAGTGGATCCTAATGTGAGAACTTCTCACTAAAATTATTTCTGTACAGTTATTTATTTTACAACTGCATATATGAACTGCCCTCCATCGTCCACAGACCATGGATGGCTTATTTGATTGTATTGTGTTATGGAAATGGAATGTATTGTGATTGTTGATTGTATTGTATGGAATAAAATATTTGAATAATAAAAATATCATTTTTATGTATATATGAACTGTATAACATAGTCATGTGTTGAAATGAAAAGTTATAAACAAATCGGACAATTTGTTTATGTACACTCATTTATCTGATACTGATTGGTACGATATATTTTACACATCGCCCAACTGCACAAATAAAATCTGTGTTTGTTGTTTGAAAACCCCACATGGGTATTAGGATGATATTGGACATACACTAATCCCAATATTTAGTTGTATGTCGATCGGTTGGTTGACAAGCTATTGTAAGCGTTGATTATTTATATTTAACACTTATGCAGTTGTGTACTGCACTCTGGATGATGGTTGACAGTGTTTGATTATTGTTGTGTACACGTGTGTATGAAATCCATATAAATAACATTATATGGCAATTGACTGTGCTTGATTCCAATTCAGAATGAACGGATATTTTAAAATAACGAATATTTTAAAATAAGGAATATTTTAAAATAAGGAATATTTTAAAATAATATTCAGCAAAAGAAAAAAATCTGATTTTGATGTCCGATTTGGGATGGACACGAATATATCTAAATATATAAAGCCATGTTGGTTAGATTAACGTCATTTTGACGTGAACGATATTTATATCGATTTTATTCATTTTTATAATGAATATCAAAAAGGAAGTAATTTCAAAATCTAACGTTTTGAAAATATTATCATTTATATATTAATGATATGGAATATTCAAATTTGATTTGAAATTGAATATGAAGTTGAAATCGTTTTGAAAACAAATTTAAAACGATTTATAAAATACGTTTTAATTGGAAATTGACGAAATATATAATATATATATATATATTATATTTAATGGCCTGAATAGAACACGCCACGCTGTGGTAGTTCGCAAATTTCAACCATTGTCTTCGAATGGACATTACGGGGGATCCGACCGTCGGATTCTCATAAAACCGGAACCGTTGGGTTCGTATCGAAAAGAGCTTTCTAACAAATATTAGAGATTCGAAATCTAACGGTTGGATTTGGAATTATGTCCAAATCAAATTTGTAAAAGGTCGTTGTAAGTGCAGTTCGATGGCCGTTTATGGAAATCGACTGTACGGGCCTTGATAAAATTATTAAAAATATCAATAATTAGTGTAAAATCATAAGAAATGATTTGGAAAGATCTGGGATGAAAAATTCCATATTTGAAAAGATAAAAACAAATTTTTATCGAAATGAACTAGTTATGAACTAGAATTATAATCCAATTATTTTTAAATAAATAAATTGGATTTGAAATGGTTTTAAAAATAACCAGAATTTCCAGTATATGAATTGGAAGGGATTTGAATTGAAATTATCTTTGGTATATTTCGATATTGGATTCCGTGATTATACGGGCATTGTGGAGGAATTTGGAATATATATATATATATATATATATATATGTATCGTTATTCCAATACGATGTTTGTTGAGTTCAAAATTTGATATTGAATATAAGCTGATATATTTTCTATTCAGAACCTTGTATTTAATATCAAATGGGATTTTGCGTTTGTCGTGAACGTTGTCTTCACTAACACTGTTCTTAAACCTAATGGAGTTAAGGAAATTAGAAACTAACTGGAGGTTAGCTAAGTTGAATGGTTTCCTGGGTATTGATCTGAAGTTGGTTTCGGCCGTCGGGATTGATATTTAGGGAATTGTTCTCTTACTAATTTACGGTTAGAGACCGATGGAATGGTGTCTTCATTAACACTGTTCTGAAACCTGTGTGAAAAGAATAAGTCTTTTAACTAAGATTTAAAGAAGAACTACCAATTAATGAACATTTAATTGGAATTGAAATGGAATGTAAATCGGGTTTATTGTGAATTGTGTTTTATCGACATTCGTTCTTTAACCCGATTTGCGTTGAAATGTGATTTGGAATTTATAAATCTTTATTCTAAGATTTAATGGAATTTCCAAAGTAAAGTTTTCCAGTTTAATAAATTAAATTGGAAAGGAATGGGATTCGATTTGATAATAATCGAAATGAACTTCTGTGGAGGAAGACTGATAATATATATGGAATTTAAAAGGCTTTACCGTTATTCCAATTATAATTTTAGTCGGATACAGAAATTGATATTGATTATATATTGGTTTGTTTTTCCATGAAAATTCCAAAATTAATGGAATGTGATTTTGGGTTTATCGTGAATTGTGTTTTAAATGACATTAGTCCTTTTAACCCAGTCAAAGATAGGATTTATTTCCTGAATTGGAAAAATAATCAACTAATGATTATTGGAAATTAAAACTGAATTAGAGTTATAATGAATCTTCAAATAGATTGAAAGGTGAATTTGATAGCTAAAATTATCAAATCCAAGAAATGATCGAGAATGGAGTACCACCAGTTTTACTCCAGGCGATAGTTAAATCTTTAATTAGATTTGAACGTGAAATGGTAACTTAATTTACCGATAACACCATGGTTTTAGATATGAAGTATTACAAGTTTTTCTTCATGGGATGAATAGGTTGGGATTGGGAAATTAAACAAATGATTACTTCGGTAAGGAGCGCTAATCCCGACTAGTTTGGATAAATTATAATTTGGTTTGGGTTGATATCCAAAGGAAGATTAAAGAATAAATTTAAAGAATTTATCTTTGATAAAATTAATGGGAACCTTTCCCAAAGGATATGAATATTTAACTAAAAGAATATTCATAATTGGAATGAGGCGTATGATGTGTTTTTATAGCACTTGTTTATTATATACGCGAGTTATTCAGAAAGACCGGGTTTATCCCATTCTGAATAACTGATTCGGCGGTATGTCGAGGATGAAGACGGTGGTTGAAGACCGGAGGTCTTCACATCGTTTGGATGATTACTGATGTCTTGATTGGGCTGTACACCCAAGATGAGGTAATAAGTGGTGATCGTTCCAGATGTACTTAGAGATCGACAGGATATGCGAGGGCCTCTCTCCTGTATTGGACATACGGGACAAGGAATAAGGTGCCTCCGGTTTCGTTCCGACCTTGAACGAACTTGTAAATGGGCTGTGTGTCTGACATCGGATTTCATTCTGTGTGATTGATAGACATCAGTTGCATAGTGTGAATTGCCTGTATGGCATGCTGAGATGCAAATGATCAAGGCTTATATTGAAAAGTAGAGTCTTGTGGTAGATGATCAAAGCACGGCTTTAATATAGCATAGCTTTGTGTAGTGTTAATTCGTGAGCCTCGCACCCCGGTGTGAACCAGAAATGGGAGAGGACCTCAGAGAGGGCACGCGTTTTTGCTTCTAGCTAAGAGTGGTGTCTGGGTTTTGCACACCCAGATGTTGTAATTATGTGGATGATGGATAGCGAGGTGCCTCAGTTATATCGGTCTTTGCGGAGCCGATGGATGGTATGGTCTTTATACAGACTAATTTTACACCCCATAGGGTGGGGAAACGTAGTGTTCTGGCATTTTAATCCACATCGTGTGGACCGGCCCTGACGATCAAAGGGTCACTCGAGTTCTGATCCTGAGACATGGGCTAGATTGTCTCGAAGCGGTAAGGACGATCCCTTGACTTGGTTCACAGATGGAAATCCAACTTCAAATACGTGACAATTGCGGTTTTGATTGTTGAGCCTAGTATCGGCGACATGATATATAATACCCATGCTATCTAGGATTGATACGTTTATATTCGAAGTTGTTTTATACACTATGCACTTATAATTTTATCAAATGATTTGTTTTAACGTACCAAGCATGTTTGGCTATTATAAGGGAAAACCCTACCTCCGGCTTGCATTGCATTATGTGATGGGACTTAGGTCTTATAATGGCTTCATTTTTCCAAAAAGCATTGCGCTGTTTTGTTATATGCACTCGTATTCTTAGGAGGAGACCCGTTCCGTGTTATACGGTGTGGTCCCTTGATATGTCTTATTTTAAATTGGAATTTTAAATAACTATTTTAGTTCTCACACCAGCCACATGACTGACCTGGAGTTTATTGTTTTAACCACTCTGGGTGCCCCTATTTTCCACATGGGCATCTAGTAGTTTTGGTTTTGTAGAATTGTATTCACTGGATCCTGGTTTACAGCTGTAATGATATTCGGAAAGCTCTGTATCTGTATATTCCTTTCAGTTGTGTTTTGTATTATTTTTCTGCTGCTATGCATTTAAATGTAATTTAAATCTCTGATATTGTTCGAATGTATATTCTTGTACTCTGAGTAAATTGTTGTAATAAGCAATGAAATGTTCTTCTGTTTGTGTTCCGATTAGTCTTGTTCTCAAAGTAATTCGCTTTCTTGTTCGGTTTAGGTCGGCCGGGAAGTTCGGGTCGCTTCATTTCCTAAATAAAGTCATTTCCCCCAAAATCAACATAGGTTACAATTGTTATTTATTTATTTATTTTCGGCCTTATTTATAGCAATCAATTATATTAATTGCTACAGTGGTCACCACAAATATATTAATTCAATATGGATTACATTTACATGTATAATTCCATAATTGAATATCGTTTAATCATTCAGACATTCAATATAATGTATATTTCGTCGTTTACGTGGATTTGGACGAATAATGTACATATATATATTTAATTAATTTGCGCTGTTAGTGTGGCTTCTTCTTTTTATAACAATTATTATTAATTTAATATTTTGGTTTAGTCAATAACCAAACATTCCTTTTTTGTATTCAATATTTCGGTAAGGTTACAAATCTTACAAAAAGCCTGTTAGTTGTAGTTATTGTAAATTAAGCCTGATTATTGGAATTGACATATTTTTAAATCACAAGAAATGTATATTAATGTATATTTTGGAATAGTTGATGCAAACTACACAAATATGTATATTTACATTTATACGTAATTTACACAACTTTTCCTTTTTCAATCTTTTTGTCGTATCTCTTGCGAATTCAAAATAATGTCTTTTTTTGTTCAAAAAGAGGAAAACAACATATTTACAACAGCTAAACCAAAACCTCAACAATATTGAACATAAATAAGCATGTTTATTTTAAATTAAAATCACATAATTCATCAATGTATACAAGAACTAGAGATTTGGAAGAAAACTACATCTAAACAGTGTTATTGGGACTGATTTCCAAATCTTCGGTGTTTTACAACAAACTACAATATATTGTCCAACATAATTGTAGGCAATGTGTATAAACAATTTAAGTAAACTTACAATTAATATTATTCCTATCCACAGTTCGCAATTTCCAAATTTTTGATTATATTAACTAGCGATTTGATAGGTGCCAATAAAATTCAATATTATTATGAACAAATCTGATTATATTAGGCATATATTTTGAGATCTAATTCAAATGAGATAAATAGGCTATTAGAACTTTGTATGCAATTATCCCCACTTACCTGAAAGCATCCTAATCTGAAATCTAGAAAATCTTTTAGGCCTACGGTTCCCAAATTCTTACGGATATACAATTATTCTAAAAAGGAGTTACTTTCAGATCTGTAGATTTGCAAGAAAATAGGAAAAGAGGGGAGAATCTGATGTAGAACAGCTTAGACGTCAATTTACACTCTTTTCCATTTAGTTCTAATAATCCCTTTCAAATCTATATGATTTATATAGTATTGATTGTATATGAATATATTTTAGATTAAGAAATTGGTTTGAAGAGAAAGGGAAATGGCCGAGCTTCGGTGCTGCCTACAAATTTGTATGGAAAAGAATGAGGCTTTACCCCTTTATTTATATGAGTGGAATTGGCCATGAACCATTATATTTATTTTGATTTATATCCATCCATCCGTTTGATAATATAATATAAATTTAACCTTTTAACCCTAGCCGTCACTGTGCGTTCTGGCGCCCAGTAGGTGGTTGATATGTTCACAAAAGCACAAAGTGGTGTTGGAATCAAGTATTTGTGTAGCATTTTAGGTATGACGAATGTCTATGCACCAACTTGAGGTGGGGTTTTGTGAGTAGAAATTGAATATATGTGAATTGTATATAGTGTTATGTAAATATGTTATCGACATCAAGCTATTGGAACAAACAGCTTGTTGCCGACACTATAACCAAGAGAACGACACCAGGGAGACAAATCAAGAAGATACAAGAAGGCAATGCAAACGAACACTGAAGCCATACCAAGAAGGAAATAAAAGAAGCAGTATCGAAGCCAAAGACTGATACTGAAGCCAGTGCCAAGAAGAGGAGGTACAGATGCCAAAGGCGATACCGAGACCAATGCCAAGAAGAAGAGGTACTAAAGCCGAATGTGATACCAAAACCAATGCAGAAGTCAATATTAAAGTCGATACCAAAACCGATTACGAAGTAATGAAGCCGACACCGAAGTAGAGGAAATAATATAAGCATGCTACTGAAGTCGCTACTGAAACGTGACACCAAGAAAGTGGTAAATGGTATAGTTGTAATATTGTAACCCACCTATTTCCTCTATAAATAGAGGTGTAGTGTTCACTTTTTATGTAATGAGGAAGTTTATCTTCTCTTCCATTTTATTTCTTCTTAGTTTTGTAACAATTACCAAGCATGAGAGAATAAGAATGGAAAATCAAGCACAGACACTTCCAAAGACCTTCCTCTCCTAAGGTGAACTTGAGAGTTATTATGAGGAAGGGATCAGAACAACAAGTCATGGTGAGGTGAAAATGTATAACACTACCCATAATATACAAATATATTCCATTTGATTTCACCCAAATTATATGTCTAATAAGTTTAGTGATTCTAGCCTAACCTTGTGCATTTACGCACAACAATTAACTACCATACCCAGGGCAACACATCCCAAAATCGATAATTTAAATCGTGAGATAGAACTTTTTTGCAGAAAAGAAGCCTTTGAACCACCATACAAATCAACAATTAAGAGGTGAAATTTTGACCACTTAACACAACATTAAATCAAAAGAGGCAGGTTCAATAACCACTTATGACCTCACTCAAAGTAATATATATATATATATATACACATGCATATATATAAGGAAGATCAAATGGTCATTTAATATCTTGATAGGTGGTTTACTAACATACTGTTATAAATTAGAGGAACTAACAACTAAGTCACTAACCACTAACTTAAGGCTTTTATCATTAGCGTATCCTAACTCCATATAAGGCGATAGATAAGTAGTAACTTAGGACCTTAGGATAGGTAGACGACTTCTCGCTGTTTAAGTCCTTCCCTCGAATGACCCATATGTTACTATCTAAATGACCTTGTTGGGTAAGACATGAGCCACTTAATACTTATCGTAGGATAGGTAGACCTTTGGCACCTCCATAGCAGTCATTTAATACAATATTCCAAGGTGGACTTTAACCAGTCACTTATTACCTAAAGGAAGAGGGTACTTTGACAGATTGCCAAACTCATATCCATTTGGCCATTTAATACTTTTTATTGGAAAAGGGTGTTAGAGTTTATGCTCTAGAGGAAATCCATTTGATGTGATTAATAACGTTATTGATGTTATTGTTTTATTTGGAATAAAAATATATATTCTGTTATGTTATATTTAACTGCGAAATATAAATATTGACACAATAGAAGTTCTTAGAATAATAATACAGAATTATATAGTTCGAGTAAGAATTGAACTTGAGATTATATAATATATTAAGTATTGTAATTCTTAAATGTCCCTAGTAAAGTTTTATTATTTATTTAGGACAACAATAGAACATTGAGACTAGTATGTTGATTGACTGATGATCATATATCATCGATCATTAATATAATTGATATTAATGTCAAGACATAAATATGTATTGGAGAATAGCATTTTGGGCTGAACCACCGTGAGAAAAACTACATGGAATATAATTAATGGTACCATAAGTTACTCTCATAATGAAAGTGGTGTAATGGTCCTCAAACCAGAAATCATTATAATTTTATTCGAGGATATTTGTGTTTTGATATCATCTAAAGTTACTTGTAACAGAGTAGACGATAACAGTGATTATTGGTTACATCTCGAATCGAATGAAAATTATGAATGATCTAGATGGAATTTAACCCTATGGGCCTCTTGATTGAGTGAGACTGTGAAAGGCATGACCATGCTCAAATATTGATTTGTTTTTAATAGTCTACTCATCAATCAAGATAAACGGATTGATCATAAAGAGGGTGATATATTCCATGCCTCGAGTTTAATCCGGATATATTGGGTAAAAGGATTATATTACATTGATACACTGGTCACAGAAAGGTTGTACCGAGTCATTGATCTTATTACAACTTGGGTAGTAGCGACATATTACTAGATGCCAATCACTGTTTATGATTTTAAATACGATCTAAAATCATTGCCAACGTTATAATAACCTATAGGGTCACACAATAGAATGCTATAAAAGAGAAATTATTTTGGACAAATAAAATATCAATATGTTGATATTTTTATTTGAGATTAGAATGAGTATATAAATTGGTTCCTATTTTATAGTTGATTTTGTTTTATAAAGGGGTATATACTTCCCTTTGATATACACACAAAAATCAACCCTAAAGATTGGATCTGACCCGAAAAACCATATATACTTTTCTTCCAAAACAAAATAATGGTGGCTAGTACTGTTTTCTTTTAATTTCTTCTTCAATTTGATCGAGGACGAGACACTCTAGTGGGTACTGATGGAGGTACAACGATTTGTTAGGCTATTGGTTCGATTTAACCTAGATTTATCCTTAATTCGTAAGCATAAAAAACCTAGGTATGAATTATTATCTCGATTTATTATTTCATAATAGATTCTGTTAGGGTTATAATTCTGTTGCAAAATCATTTAAAAACCCTAATAGTTACTAATAATGGTATCAGAGCCACGAGTTTACCAAATTAATTGATTGAGTTAGTTTAGTTCATTTTGCATCTGAATTATTTGTTAATATTACGGATCTGCTTTTCGAATCAATCGTTGAATTTGAAAAACAGAAGAGATCTTTTAATTTGATTAGGATCAGTTCTTAATATTATCTGAAAATTAACACAGATGTAATGTTTTCATACTGTAAGTTTTGGGGCTGGCTGATTGAATGAAGTAGAAACTTACATATGCATCCTTTTGGACCCTGAATTACATGATTTCTTTTTGGTATAGATCTATGAATTTATATGTAACATGATCTGTCATATTATTTTATATATCTTAATATAAAATTCCTGGGATATATATACATATATATACAATACTGATGCTATAATATTGAATATAATATCCTAAAAGATCATGCTTGTTTGATAAAGAATTTATTTTAATACTAATGATTAAAAGTTGATTATGTATGGTTTAAACCATAATTTCAGATGTTTACTGAAATTTTGGATATCAATTAAGTATACTCTGCTCAACAATAGATCAAAAGTTGATGAATGAAAATGGGATTAAACATCCACGTTGATCAAATCTGTTCTATAAGCAATGTCAAAATATATGAATCGTTTTGTTTTATTACTGCAGTTTATATTGATAAATTGAATGTTTTAAAGCAAACTACATCATGAAAAGTTTTACGTTAATCTGTAACATTTTAGATTATATGGGAATTGAAACAGATTTCACAAATCATGTTATTTCATAAGTATCCCATATAATCTCTTCCTATCTAATTTGGATCTTAAGTGGTTAGGACTAGGATCCCTCCTAAGGTTTATTCCTTGGAGAGGAACCAAAGTCATGGGACATACCCTTATTAGATTTGAAGTAAGTCTTTGGGTCCTCCTTCTCTAAAAATGGTTTGGCATAAGTGGTAATAGAGTAGGTAGTCCACAGGGGATTTCCACTCCCTCTAGAAGTTTGTAAGGGCTCAACTAGGGACATAATTGGTATATAGAAGATACGTGGCAATTGCATGCTCGCAAACTATCTAAGGGAAGTCTTAAGTGACATAGGTGTTCTACCGTAATATCAGTTAAGTAGTAACATTCCTAATACTACTTCTCATATTACAACTGAGAGTATAGACTTAAGAACGTTGACGTATTAATATGGTGTCTTAAGTAGCTAAGGTCTACCTCAAGGTTATAAGAGATCGTAAGAATCCACCTTTAATAGGGCCATAAGTGACCGAGAATGCCCACCTCATTGGGTCTTCACCCTAAAAAAACTCATGAGCGATTTACTTGGATATCCACCTCATTAGTTAGATACTTGTTATTTGTATGAATATTGTGTGCTACGTAGACATACCTTGATATATGTTACCTGCTAAAAATATACAGTACGGACTTTAAGTGAACACCATAGTTCAGTCACACATAACTTTATGTTTTGACCCCTCTCCTTAACATATCCAATATGTCAGTAGATGGGTTAAAGTTCATGGACGAAGTCATGTTGGGATACGAAGATACAGACGAAGTCGTTATGCTATTATTAGTTGTTATTGCTTTAATTCTTATGGAAACATTTGAGAAAGAATTATTTGATGTATCCATGGAATAGATATAATCTTGACTGTTGTGTTAGAATTCTGTGATTTTCAATAAAGTTGTACATCTTATTTCAGTATTATATTTTCTCTTCTCACTGTGAGTATGGCTAGCAATTAGAAACAAGAACCGAAAACTCGAACCCGAACCGAACCCGATGGGTCTCAGGTTGGGTCTGGTTGATGAAAAATACAATAAAGATTCGATAAAATCCAACCCTAAAGACCCGACCAAAAAACATTGAAATACATGTAATTTTAGTGTTATTTCCCACCCAGACTCGGACCAACCCGACCCGAACTGAAGCTCGAGTCGGGTCTAGATTTTGGAAATGTATAGCTTAGACCCGACAAAACCCGACCCGCCTAGACCCGAGACCCATCTGGTCATTCCAGGCCTATCGGGTCGGGTCTAATTGCCACCCCTAGCTATGTGAGATTTCCATTCGAAGTTTATGTATATATTATCTTTGCAAATGTAATTCCTTACAAGAACCAATGACCCATTTAGAATGGCTCTAAGTTACGATGGGCCTATTCTGGGTTGAAATTTAGGCCCACTTCGAGCTGGTTGTTACATATTTAGATCATAGAGTTACGGTGGGATGAGATCCTAAGCACAAACTAACATGGAAAAGGAGGAGACGAGACAACTATAAAGAAAGAATAGAAGAATAAAGAGATGTTTCAGTTAGATGAGGAAGGAAAGATGAAAAAAATGGAAAAAAAAATTATTAGGGGAAATTTGGATGCAACCTTAATAGGTATGTTCTATCTTCAAGTTGTATTAAAACTCATTGACTAGTTGACCACTCTAGTTTTACCATTATACGATCAAATGCTAGACAGACTTTGGACATAGGTTGTACCTAGGCTCAATTAGAATCGTAAAAATATATTAATCACCTCACGTCGAATTTTATGATTTAATATAATCCAAAAAGTCTTGCCCTTACTACACGGTGTCATAAACCGCCGTCTAGTTCCGAACCATCCTCCGAAGATCCATAGTAGTCTCAATAAAAAGCTGCTACCATACAACATATCAAAGATGCCTGAAAATATTTTAGCTAGTATTCAGTATTAAATTTTTATGAAAGTATCCCCTTATGTAACTGTAATAACCCGGAAAATGTGAACCAGTTTAAAATTTTTAAATTAGGTTATTACCAAGAAATTTGAATGATTGAAATAGCATAATTCAATAAAATATAGAATTTGGTATAATATGGCAATTTGAAATTTTGAATATAAACTTTGTCTGACTGTAACGGGTGGAAAATATAACGGATTTTGGCAAAACTGAAAATATTTAAATCTGTTTATCAATACCTTTCTAACGAATCTGAAAAATCGAAATTTCATAACGGAAATCAAAAGTTATGGCCAAACGAATTTTCAGAAAGGTCGCTATATAGTATATATAGCCCTTGAAAATTGAGATTTTGCATACGATCTCGGAATTCGACGAAACCACTTTTGTTGGGTCCGGGATGTCAAATTATTGCTAAGTTTCAAATTTCATAATTTTTGAAGCTAGTATGTGAGCGGGGCAAAAGATAACGTGTTTGGTCAAATTCTGTTAAAATGGGTCGACCTGAAAATGGCCGTTTTTCAAACGAGCTCAGAATTCGACGAAACTGGTTTTGTTAGGACCGTATCGTCAAAACAAAGCTAGATTTATTTTTCTGGAATTTTTCGATTCAGTTTGTGGCCCTGGCAAATTGAAATGTACGTTTAAATTAAATATCGAATGTTTTATATTTTAATTTGAAAAATAACTGACTGTAACAGTCGAAATGGCCAACGAAACATATCCCATTGTGTCCGGAATGGGGGTATTTAGCTAGGGGCAACAGTCGTTGGGTTTAAAAAGGAGTCCGTTTGCAAAAACACTATTTAAAAATTTTCTATAAATTCTGGCCAATAGGAAATTTTCTTTAAAAAAATAAAAATAAAAAAACCCTAAAAACCCTAGCCGCCAGGACGAAACGGACGATCCCCGTTGCTCCACGCTTTCCCTCCCTTTTCCGATCGCCACAGGCGACGCTAGGCCGCGCCACCACCACCAGTCGACAACCCTATGCCTCCTCTCCACATCCGACCAAACGCCGCCCCCTCTCGTCAGCTCCTTCGCCTGAACGACGTCGAGAAAGTCGTCGCCTTCCCGGAGCCGCCGCCGCCTCGATTCGCCATCGCACCACCTCAGACTACCAGCGCCGGAAAGCTCTTCCCTCCCTCGACGACGTCCAACAGTCTGATCATCCTATAGAGCTACGAATCAAGAGGAAAATCCAAACCTAGAATTGAGCAGGTTTGAAAAATAACGGCTTATATAATTTTAAACTGTTTTAACACTTTAAAGCGTTGCAAAGCTTTGAAAAATAATATCTTTTTCGTTCTTCAACGAAATTCGATGAAACAGGAGACACCGTGACCGCAAGGAGGCTCTCTACATTCTAGAAGAAGCCGCGGATTTTTCTGACCTTCCTACGATTTTTAGCACCGCAAGAACCAATGTGAGGAATCTAAACTATTTGTGTGAATGTGATAGCGTTGTATAAATTATATAAGCGAAGTGTAAATTATATACGCATTGTATACCTCATGTACATGTGTTGTATAAGTTATATTAGCGATGTATAAATTATACAAGCGTAGTTTGAAACATATATGCTTTGAATTGTGATGAAATGCAAGTGAATTATTATATTATATATATATATACTCCCCTCGTCCACAAACCATGGACGATATTTATTGCTTGTGATTGACGTATATATGGTATGACGAATGGTTGGAAATAATTGTTTGTGGTTGAAAAATACCTTTGTGGTTGAAAAATACCCTCTTGTGGTTGAAACAAAATAGAATAGGATTGTGGAATTGAAAATAAAACATGCCGCCTGCGTGCGAACTAGATGCATGATCCCCATTGTCAAAAACCGCGAGGTTTTAAGGTAGAGCGAGGAGCCGTACTAGGGACGGTCCCGGTTTTAACTACCCTGCCGTTATGCTGCCGAAATTTTCTGGAATAATTATGTGTTAGAATAATTTTCATTCATTGAAATTATTTACATCTGCTATATCGAATATTCATGTGTTGAGTTGCAATTCATTCGTTGAGTTGAAGTTCATGTGTTGAATATTATTCGAATTTAAACAAATGGCTTTAGCAATACAAATCACATTTTTATATATATACAAACTATATCGAATATTCATGTGTTGAGTTGCAATTCATTCGTTGAGTTGAAATTCATGTGTTGAATATTATTCAAATTTAAACAAATGGCTTTAGCAATACAAATTACATTTTTATATATATACAAACTATATCGAATATTCATGTGTTGAGTTGCAATTCATTCGTTGAGTTGAAATTCATGTGTTGAATATTATTCGAATTTAAACAAATGGCTTTAGCGATAAAAATCACATTTATATATATATATATATATATAAACTGTATCGGATATTCATGTGTTGAGTTGTAATTCATTCGTTGAGTTGAAATTCATGTGTTGAATATTATTCGAATTTAAACAAATGGCTTTAGCGATAAAAATCACATTTATATATATATATATATATATATAAACTGTATCGGATATTCATGTGTTGAGTTGCAATTCATTCGTTGAATTGAAGTTCATGTGTTGAATGTTATCATCTTTTAAAAATAAAATGAATCGACAATGAAAACTATATTTTTATAGTGAATAGGAAGTGTTAAAAATACACACGTGTCGAATAAATATTTTTGATGATAAAAATATTCCTTTTATCATGAATATGAAGTGTTAAAAATACACACGTGTCGAATAAATATTTTTGATGATAAAAATATTCCTTTTATCATGAATATGAAGTGTTAAAAATACACACGTGTCGAATAAATATTTTTGATGATAAAAATATTCCTTTTATCATGAATATGAAGTGTTAAAAATACACACGTGTCGAATAAATATTTTTGATGATAAAAATATTCCTTTTATCATGAATATGAAGTGTTAAAAATACACACGTGTCGAATAAATATTTTTGATGATAAAAATATTCCTTTTATCATGAATATGAAGTGTTAAAAATACACACGTGTCGAATAAATATTTTTGATGATAAAAATATTCCTTTTATCATGAATATGAAGTGTTAAAAATACACACGTGTCGAATAAATATTTTTGATGATAAAAATATCCCTTTTATCATGAATATGAAGTGTTCAAAATACACACGTGTCGAATAAATATTTTTGATGATAAAAATATTCCTTTTATCATGAATATGAAGTGTTAAAAATACACACGTGTCGAATAAATATTTTTGATGATAAAAATATTCCTTTTATCATGAATATGAAGTGTTAAAAATACACACGTGTCGAATAAATATTTTTGATGATAAAAATATTCCTTTTATCATGAATATGAAGTGTTAAAAATACACACGTGTCGAATAAATATTTTTGATGATAAAAATATTCCTTTTATCATGAATATGAAGTGTTAAAAATACACACGTGTCGAATAAATATTTTTGATGATAAAAATATCCCTTTTATCATGAATATGAAGTGTTAAAAATACACACGTGTCGAATAAATATTTTTGATGATAAAAATATTCCTTTTATCATGAATATGAAGTGTTAAAAATACACACGTGTCGAATAAATATTTTTGATGATAAAAATATTCCTTTTATCATGAATATGAAGTGTTAAAAATACACACGTGTCGAATAAATATTTTTGATGATAAAAATATTCCTTTTATCATGAATATGAAGTGTTAAAAATACACACGTGTCGAATAAATATTTTTGATGATAAAAATATTCCTTTTATCATGAATATGAAGTGTTAAAAATACACACGTGTCGAATAAATATTTTTGATGATAAAAATATTCCTTTTATCATGAATATGAAGTGTTAAAAATACACACGTGTCGAATAAATATTTTTGATGATAAAAATATCCCTTTTATCATGAATATGAAGTGTTAAAAATACACACGTGTCGAATAAATATTTTTGATGATAAAAATATTCCTTTTATCATGAATATGAAGTGTTAAAAATACACACGTGTCGAATAAATATTTTTGATGATAAAAATATTCCTTTTATCATGAATATGAAGTGTTAAAAATACACACGTGTCGAATAAATATTTTTGATGATAAAAATATTCCTTTTATCATGTATACGCTTAGTTAAAAATACACACGTGTTGAAATAAATAATAGTTTGCTAGAAATATTATTATTAGCTTTGTTCTGCATATATATACATGTGTTGAACAGGAAAAATGGATTAGCTGTAGAGTAAAGAAATTATTTGCGTGCCCGACAAATAGGTAAACCTTGATGAGTTGGCTGCGCAATTTTATTTATATATCAACTCCTGTGAATGCAATTGGATGCGGAGTACTGGTTTTTCTGTGTGAAATAATAAACAACGCCATAGGATAGTAACAATTAATTTTGAACTACACTACATGGCATACTTCTTGATGATAGGCATACTTCATCATATTCCACATAAGCAATTGGAGCTTGTGTGACGAGGTGGAAGATTTACCATATAAGCAAGAGGCTTGTATGGCGATGACTATGTACTACAGGTTGAACTGATGACTGATATGGACTATATAAATTATAACGATAAATTGCCAGATTAATAAAAACCCCACACGGGTCTGGAGTTGACAATAATCACGTCGCTCTAGTTATTAGATACGGCACATGGACTATTTATTTCCACACGGAAACGGGGTGACGGGAATTTATTCTCTGGAGTGATTATCAGTACATGCTCCCCCATAAACACCAGAATATATCACTAAAAATATGTGAATTCTTTTTAGGATTTATTGGGTACCTAATACGGCCCAATAAATTTCCAAACCCCTCCCCGTACAAAGGAGGTTATGGCAAAAAAATTCGAAATATTAAGCCGTTAGTGAAATATTTGAAGTGAAAACGAAGTTGAAATTATGAAATGAACTATAGTTGAAATAGTGGAATGAACTATATTTATATATATAAATATAAATATAATTAAAAGGAATAGAGGCCGTGCAGTTCGCGTTTCGGAATCGTAATTTGAAACGATTAGTATGAGAAATCCTACCATCGGATTTTCCCGAAACCGCAACCGCTGGGTTCGCCTTGGAAATACCTTTCAAACGGCACCAACCTTGTAAAAATCCAACGGTTGGATTGTCCAAAATGTATAATTCAAATCTGAAGAAAAACAGCGCCAGAATCGTTTATATTTATATATAAATATAAATATTATTAATTTAAATCGAATAACGACGCTGTAGTTCGAATTTTGAAACCGTAACTTCAAACGATTAGTATGGAAGATCCGACCATCGGATTCTCACGAAACTGGAACCGTTGGGTTCGCTTTGGGAATATCTTCCCACTGATATAGACTTTGTAGAAATCCAACGGTTAGATTTTCCGATATGTGTAAAACAAATTAAAGGAAAAACAGCGCCAGTGCCACGGCACGACCTGAAACGTCGTTTAATTAGATATGGCCATTTTTAAATAAATAAAAATGGCGAAAAATCGTTATAAAATATTATAAGCAACATAGGTTGCAAATAAACCAATTGGGCTTGAATTGTTTGATATTTGATGGTTGTATGTGTATGACATGAAAATAACACTAAATAACTGAAAGATGGATGTCGAATAATATAACCATATAAAGAATCGATTTAAATTCTAATGACGTGAATTATTTGAAAAGGCCGAGCTAACCCTCATTTCAAATAATTCATCGAGCGATTCGAATTGGAAAATGCAAAGACGATTCAAGACCGACGATCTTCGTATCGGTTGGATGGGCGCTACTGAGGTTCCTAACCGGAGTAGCTACCGGAAAGGGACGGAAGTAGTAGCCGTCTGAACGTATGTGTGGATTGGACGGATATACGAGGAATTTGACGCCTCCGGTTTCGTTCAGACCCAGGACGGACTTGTAAATGGACTGTGTGTCTGACATTGGATTTTGTTCTATACTGATTGATCTCTGTTAAATATATATCTGTTTGGCGGTGGAGAATTTATTCTTTTGCTTAACGCCCTTCTCTGAGACGTACGAGCTTAGAGGTTATATATCGATGGAAATCAATCGTATGGGGTGGACTGCCTATGTGGCATGCCAAGATGCTGTGATCAAGGCTTCTGTTGAAAAGCAAAGTCTTGTGGATGATGATCTAAGCAAGGTCTACGTGGCCTAGCTTTGTGTATTTCGTAAATTCGCGAACCTCACACCCCGGTATGAGTTAAAAACGGGATACGGACCGCTGGGAGAGCACGACGTTTCTTTCTAGCTATGGTGGTGTCAGTGACTTACCAGCCCTGACATATATATCTACTTTTCACCTTTGTGGTTGTTGGAATGCGAGGCGCCTCGATTATAGGTCTGTAAGGACCGGGAAACGTGTATTCAGGCATAATTAATCCTCTAACGTAAGTGAGGACCGGCCCAGCCGCATCCAGGGGTTGCCCAGAGTGTGTAGTCCCGAGGCATTTGCTAGAGTGTCTCGAAGCGGAGAGGAGCTTGCCCCTTGCCTCGACTCATGACAGAAATCCAATTTCCAATACGAAATAACGGACTTGATTGTAGAACTAGTATGGCGACATAGTGGTATGGGGCACTTATGCCGTCTATGATTGATATTTATGATGCTATTCGTTTTTGAAACATATATGCACTAGTAATAATATCAAATGATTTTGCTTTATACGTATCAAGCATATTTGGCTATTATAAGGTAAAACTCTATCCTCCGGCTTGCGTTGCATTGTGTGATGGGACCTGAGTCTTATAATGGCTTCATTCTTTCTAAAAGCATTGCGATTGTTTTAAAAGAATTTACTTTATTTTAAATGCACTAGCAATCACTGGAGTAAACCCGTTCCGCGAAAGTGGCGTGGTCCTATGATTTGCTATTACTGTTGTTTAACTGTTAAATAGATTCCTCATACCAGTCCCCATGACTGACTCGTTGTTTGTTTCACTTTGCAAACGCGGGTGCCCTTATTTTCACACGGGCAGCCTAGTACACAGGTGACAGGTGGTTTTTGGTTCTGCACTGCTTCATAGAGTGCATTTTTGGCTCATGGCGAGGCTGACTTCACAGAGATGACTTTGACTTTTTCCGCCATTACTGTACTTATATTATGATTCCGCCACTGGCGATGCAGACTGATTTACTTTCCGTATTTCTCACTATATGTATATGTATTCCGCCTTCGGCGATGTAGACTGATACCCTTATTATGTCTCACTGCATGTATGTATTCCGCCTCTGGCGATGATGACTGATCACTTTCCTTTTTATTTACTAAGTTATATCCCACGTTATGATATTCTGATATTCCTACATGTTGTGATTCCGCTGTCATATCCATGTAAAATTATTTTATTTATTGTTTCTGCTATTTTCTGTACTCTGCTATGATGATTAATGTGTTATTTCCCAATGATTATCCTTAATACCGCCCCTCGGATTTTGGGATCGTCACAGTAACTGATAGGTCAAATAGAGAACAAAGAAGAAAATGCCTATGTTAAACAATTTTACTTAGTCTTTTCGAGAGAAATTTTAAAATTCTTTCTGGATTCAATTTTGTTAAACTAAGGGTCTCGTACTATATATATTTATATTATTATTATAATTTTGAAATCAAATATCATTTTATTTGAAAAGTAATTTATCTAGGAAATCAATTTAAGGTTTTTGAAACCGTCTCTTTTCAAAACAAGTTTAAAATAAAAAAATCTCCAGTAAAGGACTAAGAAACTCAAAGAAATTAATTCAAACAAAAGATTATCTGGTTTGCCATAACGGGGTACTGAGTGAACATACCTATTAACGTGCCTCTAGACTAATACAACATATTAACATGTATTCCTCTTTTTTTTTTTAAAACAAGAAAAGGTCTTCGATCGAAGCTCTCCATACAACAGCCAAAATTGCGACTATCACTGACGCAAATAGCTTTTCATCCAATCCTAAATTTCAAATTCACAGGACTCCACCATATGTCATCCTCATGCTTTTCAAAACAAGTGCCAAACTTGTAGGGTAAATCAGGGTTCACAAGAAGCTCAAACTCTAAAATATTTCCAACTCATAATCGTTTGGTCCATTCCTACGAGATAGGACAATGACTACATCATCATCAAATTATTTAGAGTCAAGCACAAAAATATAAAGAAAAATAGAAAGAAAGTTCGGACACGTTCTCTCACTTAATCTTATTTACTAATTCCTCCATCTATACCTAAGATTTGGTACCAAATGTAACAATTCGTACTTTTTAGACTCATAATTTCAGCAAAAATCGAAACTCAAACCCATCCAAGCATGGATTGTAAATATGGACCTGCAAGTAATGAGAATCAGCATAACCAGAGTATTATAAAACTAAAATCACATTGGAAACAAGATAGGATAACAAGTATCGACTATGGCAACTACCTTAATAGTGCATCCTACATTTGTGCTGAACATGAGAGAATAAGTACGAAAAACCAAACATGAACACTTTCATAGACTTGTCTCCCCTAAGTTAAACCTATAAGTTGTTATGAGGAAGGGGCCAGAACAATAAGTCATGATGAGGTGAAAATATATAACATTGCCTACAATATAAAAATATATCACGTTTGGTATCACCCAAATTAAATGTATGATAAGGTCAGTGATTTTAGCCAAATCTTGTATAGATATGCACAATGATTAGCTACCATACCCAAGGTTGCACTTCCCAAAGTAGATTATTTAATTCTTGAGATAGAACTTTTATGCAAAAACAAAGCCTTTAAACCACAATACAAACTATAACTAAGAGATGCACTATTCGACCATTTAATACCTCACTAAATCAAAAGAAGCAGATTCTATAGGCATTATGACCTCCCTCCAAATGTAATATATAAAGCGGATTCCTATGATCACTTAAGGCCTAAGACAGATCAATTGATCATTTAATATCTTGAAAGGAGGTTTACTAACATGCCATTATAAATTATAGGACACTAGCTGCTAAGTCCCCAAACCGCTAATTTAAGGCTTTTGTCATTCGTCTATCCCAATCTTGCATAAGGAAAGAGATAGTAAGAAGTCACTTATGGTCTCAGGATAGGTAGACAACTTCTCGCCATCTAAGACCTTTCCCTAATGGGCCTATATATAACTTTCCAAATGACTTTATTGGATAATCCCTTATCCATCTATTACTTCCCGCGGGATAAGAAGACCTTTGGCACCTCCATAGCGGCCATTTAATACCATATCCTAAGGCGGACTCTAACCTAGTTACTTATTTCCTAAAAGAAGCGGGTCCTTCCAGGGATTATCGAACTCGTACCCAGTTGACCATTTATATTTTTATTGGAAAAAGGAGAGTTATATGATCATGTAATACCTAACAAGGGCAGACCCTATGACTCGACCCTTACTTTTTTAAGACAAATACTAAAGGTTGAGTCTAGTCACTTAATATCGTATGAGGCGGATCCCAAAATTACTTGAGATCTGAATTTCGAAGCAGGCTACAATATAAAATGATTCTTTAGGTTTTTTCTTTCGATAGAGAGACAGGCCCTACATTCACTAAGATCTTATCACTTGAAGTGGAACATTGGAAACATTCCATAACACGATAGTGTAATTATCATGGGTTCATATGAAAATGATATCTCCCACCAGTTATATGTATATCCGACTGTTAGGAAGTGTAGACTTATGTCAGATAATCCATGTGACCTTGCATCATCAATCTAATAAGTTCAATCCTTATATTCATTAGAGATATTAATCCTAGAATTAAACTAGAGATAACATAAGATTGATATTCCTAAAATAAGGTTCATAACTTTAAGATGATTTATTAAACATGGTATTAATTGCGGTAATTCTACCCAAATGTCCACTGAAATAAATTACCATAACTACCATATCTCATTACTACCACAACGGTCACTTTTCTGGAGACAATAGAAATTACAATCAATGTTATTTATACCAGTCCCATTTATTTTTATTAATTCCTTCTTACTTTTAACTCCTAAGTTTTTCTCTAAGCTTATTATATTAATTTCCCATAAATTGGAGTTTTAATAATTAGTTCTTATCTATACTAATTGTAACTTTTTGAGTTCTATATTTAATTTCTACAATTATTTCCCATAAACCCATGGTTGCAACCATAAATTATCTATTTATTTCAGGTAATATCAACCTATAGCTACAATTAATAGAGAGAAACCCATTTCAAATCTAGCTTAAATGTTTGCCCAATAATAATAGGAACCAGCACTAATCACGTAAGATTTGGACGAATAAAGTATAAGTTGTTTGGTCATGATGATGGTATACATGTAGTGGAAGAAGAGCCTAGATGGAATTCCTACGATCCTTCTTCTTTAGCAATTTATGGTGAAAATGACTCAGATCTAATTCCAAATGCAACTGAACAAAATACATCAAATTCTTTGGATGATTTATCACTTTTGAATGTGAATCTCCCTCCTGATTTAGAATATGATGAAATCCAACATCTGGTTGATGTTATTGAAGAAAGTGAAAAGCAGAAACATATTGACAAAGGTAAAGATGTGGATATGTCTGGTTTTATTGATAAAAATGACTGTTATATGCAAGGCAAAGTCTCAGGTGAATCTCAGGCATTTTCTACTGCTCCTCCTAAAAGGTCAACTAGGAGTTCAACATCTATCAAATGACAATATTAGCATGGAATGTTAGGGGTATGAACTCTCTTGATCCTATGAAAGAGGTGTTCAAACTCCTAACTCTCACTAAACCAACTTTGTTGGTTTAGTATAAAATAAATTATCTTATCATAATCTTGCTCTGTTTGTTTCTATGCTTCCTAGTTCGTGGAAATACATGACTAATAATGTAGATTCACATAATGGACGAGTTCTATTAATTTGGGATGCAAATGTTTGGGATCTAGTATGTATGGCATGTTGTTACCAACATATAACTGTGACAGCAAGTAATAAAGGAGGATTTTCCATGACTCTTTCTATGATATATGCTAGTAATATTTTCATTGAAAGACAAAATTTATGGCAGCTTCTAGTTAATGACTCCTCTTTTGTTAGTGAGTCTTAGATTTTGATAGGTGATTTAAACAATGCTACGTCTCTTAATGATAAAAGTGGGGGTTGCCTGTACGCTATCAACGCATGAGAGAATTTCAAAAGTTTGTATTACAAACAACATTACCGGAGATCAAGCCTTTGGGATTTCAATTCGCTTGGCGTAGAAAAGGCATTGCAACTATTATTGATAAGGTATTAGTAAACAATTGTTGTCTGCATCAATTTTTGAGCATGAAAGCCCTATCGTTATTACAACATTCTAGCGATCACAATCCAATTTTATTAGAGTTAGTTCCAACTCCAATTACTAAGGGTTACCCTTTCAGATATAAAAATGAATGGTCTAATATATCTGATAGTGAGGTTATAAAAAAGGGATTAAACTGAATGACTTGGGGTTTCCAGAGCTATCAGTTACTTCAGAAATTTCAAAGTTGTAAAGCTGAATTGAAATTATGGAATAAATTGAGGGAGAAAAATAATGCTAACCTGAATAGTGCAGAAAAGCACTTAGCTAATCGGGAAAGCTGCTATTGATCAAAATCCAGATGACTTCACTATTGCGATGATTTTCTAAATGCAAAGAAAGATTATCGAAGGCTTCAAAAGTTATATTTTAAAGGATACAAGCTATAAGCCATAGTTTCATGTCTACATCAGGGTGATCTAACTCAAAAAAAAAAAATTATGCTTGAATGTCCAATAAAAGACCTTTTAATCATATTAGGGCTCTCATGGATTAAGATGGTAATGTTGTTTTTAAACCTGAAGAGATAGACGACGAGGCTATTAAATATTTCTCTGATTTATTTAATGGTGGCAGGATTATTACTTTTCCCAACTTTCATCCTATTGCTACTATTAATGAACAGGGGCAGCATTTTCTAATGAAAGAAGTGTCTCTTCTAGAAGCCAAAGAAGCTTTATTCTCCATTAAAGATGATACCAGCCCTGGTCTAGATGGATTAAATTCCAAAATTATGAAGGTGCATTGGGAACTACTTAAAAATGATCTTGTAGCTGCTATGTCTAATATGTTCAATTTAGGTAAATTGCCAAAGTCAATAAATCAAACCTTTATTACACTAATTCCAAAGAATGTTAGACCAACAGCTATTTCTCACTATAGACCGATCTCCTGTTGTAATGTGTACTACAAAATTTTTGCAAAAATTCTTTGTAATTGGTTGAAAATTTTTCTGCCTTATCTTATCTTAGAGAACCAGAGTGACTTCATCAAGAATAGATATATTAGAGACAATATATTGTTATCTCATGAGCTCTTAAGAGAATTTAAGAAGAAAGCATGCCAAAATTTTGCGTAAAAGTAGATCTTCAGAAGGCATATGACAGAGTAAACAGAGAACATATTTGTCAAATTATGTTTCTTATGAAGTTTCCTGTCCAATTTACAAATTTAGTATATGAGTGTATGTCTTCGGCTACTTTTTCAATTATGATACAAGGTATTCCATAAGGCTTCATTTCTTCCACAAGAGGGCTACGGCAAGGAGATCCTTTATCTCCTTATCTATTTGCTATATTGACTTTTCATATGGATGAGGACACTTCAGCTAAAATCTTTCAGCCAAGCAGTAAATTTCAACCTATTATTTCCCATCTTTTTTTTATATACTGATGACTTGTTGATTTTTGGAAAATCTTCTATTTAGAATGCACCCACTTTGCTTGGAGTGTTTAATAAGCTAAGTACACATGCTGGTTTACTTATAAATTCCTTTAAAACTAATGTGTATTTTAGTGAATCTGTGAGGAATTCAAATGACATAATAAACATTCTTGGTTTTAAACAGGGTCAATTGCCTCTAAAATACTTGGGAGTACCTCTTTCTTCCCATTATTTACATTATGTTGAATGCAATTCATTAATTC
This sequence comes from Allium sativum, assembly GCA_030737875.1. Lineage (NCBI taxonomy): Eukaryota > Viridiplantae > Streptophyta > Magnoliopsida > Asparagales > Amaryllidaceae > Allium > Allium sativum. The sequence continues at coordinate 304,281,993 of CM060919.1, forward strand.
AAAGGGTCTAAAGCAAAATTCAGGGATGGGAGTCCAAATTATTGTAATTTGCAGGTAGGGCTGAACTAATTAATGGTGTCATTACTCATATCATTTTATATTGGCTTTTCATTTATCAAATTCTTGAATTTACTCTGGATAAATTACAATCAATATGTGCTGATTTCTTTTGGGGAGGCATAGCACATAAGATAGTATGGAAACATCCCTATAAACCAAGAACTGAAGGAGGAATTGGATTGAAGATTTTTTTTTAGATCTTAAAGAGTTGCAAGTATTAAGCTGTTATGGAAACTCCTCTTTGAAGATTCAATGTGGAGTAAGTGGACTATGAATAAATATTACAAAGACAAATTTTTGTGGTCTATAGCAATTAATAATAAGGCATTATCAACATTGAAGGCGATACTTAGACTCCGAACACACTCAAAGCAATTAGTAAATAGAAGCATTGCTAAAGGAAATGAAACTTATCTCTGGCATGATCCTTGGATAAACTATCATTGCTTGGTAGATTTACTTGGGTATGATAGACTGCATATGACTGGGGATGCTGATCAAAAAGTGAATGCTATCATCAGAAATGAAGTGTTAGATCCAAATGTTCACCCTGCTACAAGAGAGCTTCTTAATGAAATTAATAATGTTCAAACTTATCCTAACAAAAGTCATGATTCTTATGAAAGGGGGAATGGAGGTTCTTTTTCATTTCACAAAGCTTGGGATTGTGTTCGAATACATGAAGAAAAGGATACTGCATATGAAGTAATCTGGCATAAGAAGAATAGTAAGAAAATGACTTTTGTTACTTGCTTGGCTTGTATGGGAAGATTAAATACTAAGGATAGAATTGCTCAATTTGATAATGTGTCACACATTTTATGTCCTTTATGTGAAGTTCATATAGAATCAATTCAACATTTATTTTTTGAATGTGATTACTCCTCCCGCATATGTTATCTATAAAGCAGAAACTTTCACTACCTTTGATTATATAATCCAGTTTGAAAGAAGAAGCTAGAAGTATACATTCAGCATATAAATCATCAGAACAGGTGCGTGATTTAACTTGTGGAGCTTCCACAACAGTGATATATTTTGTTTGGAAAGAAAGGAACTTAAGATTATTTCAAAATAGAAGTACTTCTACTTTGACAAAGTTGCCTCAGATTGAAAGAGAGGTGAAATTTTTGGTTAAAGACAATGGAAGCAGATCAGTGAGGAACTTTTCGAACTCTGTAATTCTTGATCGATAGGGAATTGAGCTTATAGACACTGGGTGAAGAAGGAAGCAGGAGACATTTCTGTTAGTAGTGGAAGGTTTTGAATAACTGGGCCTTCATGGGTTGGGTAGCAGGTTATACGTATGAATTGTTTTAGCTTATCTGTTGTATTTCGGTTATTTGTTGTTTTGTTTGAAGCTTATATACTAAATTTATATGTGCTCTTACAGGCACCCACTTAGGTTAGGGGGATTATAGGGTTTTAGTGAGGCATATAAAGGAGGTTTTATATTGGGATAGCAATAAAGAGTACGAATTTTCAAAATACACACACACACATATATATATACACACACACATAGATATATATATATATGTATGTATATGCGCACTTATTACGTATACTTATTTTCCATATTTCTATATTTAATCAATTTACTAATTCCATCTAATTTACATTGATTCTAGTTCGAGCAAATGGCTAGAACAATCTCCTTATGTTCTGACTTTCTGGATATTCAAATTTCAATAAAAATGTCTTTTGCTATAATTCTCGAAAGAAAATTCAAACATTTAAAAAGGAGGAAATATTGATTCATTCAAATTTACAAGGAACATATGTTCTTTTATTTGGAATAGACAATGTAAATTATGTGTAAACACATTAGTTTGCATATCTCTTCCATTTGTTTATTTAGATATTCCTTATAATTTCAAACATGATTTTTTTTTAGAGAAAGAAACAAGAAGGGATAATTTACCAACATAAAAAACCTTAAAGAATTCAAAGCATAGGCATATTCATATTAAAAAGGGAAATTTACATGAAATTCTACAATTACGTCTATTCTTGCAGATCTGGAGTAAAACCACAAACAACAGCCTCAATATTATTTGGGAACCGATTCCAGATTTACATGTAAAGACAAACACGAAGACATAGAAAAATTGTAGACAAGGTCTAATTTTTTAATTAAAAAGCCTATTATTTCAACTATCAGATTTAGGCATATAAATTCAAAATATACCAATGGAAAAAAAAATCTGATATCATTAATGATGTATGTAACACCCCGTAATTCTGTTAATATTAACAAATTAAAGAATAACTAATCTCAGATGTGAGAATTGTGGGAAACGGGTTGCTCCATTGTGTTCGTCTCGGAATTCTGGTTGAAATAGAGTCCGAGTTTGCGTGATTTGGACTTCGTATGAAGGAGATATGGCCATCGGAAGTTTCAGAAAATTCAAAATTCAAAATTCGAAGTCAAACAAGCTAGGCGGGAAATTTCCCGTCCAGCACCCAGGTCGACTGGGGAGTCGACTGGGCAGTCGACACCCCAGGGACTAGGTCTACTGCGCAGTCGACCTGGGTGTCGACCTAGTCCAGGCAGCTAGGGTTTGACTGAGCCCAATCTTGAGCTGCTGATGTGTCTTTAGGGATGAGTTGGCAAATTAAACGGTTCAGATTAGTTCTGAGTTGATCTGACGGCCTAAATAAATCCTAAACTCTATAAATACCTAGGTAGTCTCTCACTCTAATTCACATGAAAAATAGAATAGCCACCGTCATACCGCCGCCATGGAACTCAGTGTAGCCGCCGCCAACTAAGAAGGAAGAAAGCTAATCAAAACTCTAATTCTACTCAACTCTAAAGCAAATCAAGACTCTCTTTCTTCTCTAAATTGTGAGTATGATGATCTTAACAAGATTATTATTAAACTAGTTAGATTAAGTTATGAACAGATTATAAGAAAATGATGTGAATTGTCATATATGTTGTTGTAAACCTTATGCTATCATGCATGTTGTAAATCCTATGTTATGTGATGATGATATCCTATATGTTGTAAATCATGCTATGATGATATTGTATAGGTTGTAATTTTCTATGCTAAGTTGTGATAAATCATACATGTTATAAAGTCATGATGTTATTATCTATGCTAATTAGTTCATGTTAATCAAATCATAATGTTGATATTATTTGGGCTATGTTGATTTATATGACAAATCACATATGCAAGTTTAGATTGATTAGTAAAGATTATGTACATATGCCATGACATCTATTTAGACCTAGAATTATGACATATAGAATTATGCTATGACATATGTGAATTCTGTGTGTTAGATGCTGGTTCACACCATCATTATGTTGCATAAACCACATATGCAAGTTTATACATGAACTTGGGTTATGATCATATTATGTAAGTTGTGACATTTAACCAAACAAGTTGACACCTTTAGATCCATGACATGTGTAGTTTTATGCAAGTTTCACCCCTATTATGATTAGATCTATTTCATTTGTCTGTATGTTGTGATAATTTATCTTTCTGCTATGAGTTAGACTATTCGAGTCTAGCGTATATTTTGCGTTGAATAAGCAAACGTATAACATGGAGTAGGGGTAATATTAAGGATTTAATATTAATTGGGGTGCAATTGATATGATTTTGCATACCATAAGTGGTTGGCCATAATTGAGTCAATTATGGACATCATTAAAATTGGAAGTAATTAATGATTTGAATAGGGATATATTTAAAACTGAGGTAAAAGATTATACGTGATAATCAATGCTTAGGACACGAGGTTGGACTCGTTTGTGACGTAAACCTGCCCGGACCCGACCGACAAATCCAGTAGTCACAAATGTCAGCCCAATTTAAGAGGTCCTAGGCCCAAACTAAAGCATAACAGTTGTAAAGACACGAGGTTAGACTCTTTTATGGTGTAAGACTGCCCGGACCCGCCCGGCAAATCCAGCTGCCATAAATGCCAGTCTAATGTGGGAGGTCTTTATGAGGTTATGGCTTGAATGAATTAAGAAATACTTAACCAGATAAACATGTAAGGTGGGACATGGGGGTTAAGTAGGTGCCTTGGGTGGCATGAGGAATCTAGTGAGTGCCTTTAGCGGCATTTGAAATACGATTAGTAAGACTTAACCAAACAAACATGTAAATGAACATGACTAAGAGGGTTAAGTGGGATATACTAGTGGGGACAAGCTTAGGTGGATAGCTTGTGGGGGCCCATTTCAACCAGTAACCCAAACGTATCTTTGTGGGCTCGACCCAAGTCGAGGACGGGACACGCATACTGGGTTTGACTATAAGAGGCCGAACGGGGTAGCGGTGGCAACGCAAGTCCAACGAGTTTCATATGCGTGTGTGGACCCGGGCTGGTAGGTAAGACGTTGTTGCATCGTGTAGGTATAAGCTGTGCATTCTCATGTTGTATCGGGTTGCCACTTTAGGGGAGTGATACACCCCACTGTGGGTCCAGCACGGGTATCTACGAGTAGGAAGCCGATCGAAAGTGGGTAGTGGGGTACACCTAGCAGAGATAGGGGCAGGCGGCACCTATGTAGTCAGCTAGGGGTACACAAAGCTATTTATATAATTTCTAAGTGAAGCAAGTGGGATCAACCTTTAGGGTGACTGTTGTGGTGCAGTGTAGTAAATATTCGTTAGTAATTAGGTGTGCCTTTAACGTTATCTTTATCTGCTCTTCCATACCCAATAGTTCATAGACATTTCCTTGTTTTCCAGCTTATGCCTTAGTCTAGTTATTTTGGTAATAGTATTGTTAGAATTATCATACTCGCCAGACTTTATGTATGACCCCCTCCATTTCTATCCTTTTTCCCCCTCCAGGTCCTCAGCTTGGGCCCAACTCTAGTGGAGTTTGATTGGATTGCTTCATCTCTCTTTGGAAAGATTGGACCGCTGAAGTAAAGTCCAGCTTGTTGTATTCTTTAATGGCTATTTATGTAATGGGGTTATGTATTTTGTTTTATTAAGATGGATATTGTACTTGACTCTGATTTATGGTTTTATGATGTAACAAACATGTTTAATTTCCACTGCAATGAAATAAAGTTTTAGATTTCCAAATACTACTTATTATCTGTCTTGTTGTAATTTTTCTGTTCTATATTCACTTAAAACCTCCATGGAAGTTAATGCATTCCCTTTGTGAGTGACATTAATGGACGTGGGGTGTTACAATGTATAGATTTCCCACTCACCTGTAAAATTTTCTACGCATCTTAGATCTGAAATACCGCTTTTGGGTTTCTTTCCCAAATCCTTACATATCTGTATAATATATGTAATGGGGACATGCATACATATTAAAATTTATAGGTTAGGAAATTTGGAATAGGAAAATAAAATAAAGAATAGAAACCTAATAAATCACCTTAAACATAAAAACCTGTCTTTTCTTACAACTAGGGATTCACTCTCTCCAATTTTGTTTGTTTGATTTGAAAACTATTTTATTTAAGATAGTTTGGAAAAGACTAAAGAAATAAAAATTAAAGAGCTTTTTTGCTGCATCTAGAAAATATGAGGAAAAGATAGGGGTTCAGGCCTTTATTTATAGATGTTGAAATGACTCAGCAGCGTCAGATTTCATTTTATAAACATTCTTTTATTTATATACATTTTATTCACCATAATAACCTAGCCGCCATTAGAGCAATTGACTAACTGGTCTACATGGTTGCAGACTGCTTGGTCGATCGTTCGGTTGACCGTTGTGGTCCACCTGGCTCCAGTAAGGTCGAAAGCACTTAAAGTAGGATGGTTTTATTTTAATGATTATCATCCATCTGAATTCTTTTCCATCTGTAACTTTTTCATGCAGACTCCGTTCACAAAGTTCCAAATATGAAAGTTGGCTTAAATTCCATCACGAATGCAACTATGCAAATTTCGTGATCAAATTTCATCATTTGCTCGAATTCTGTTTTTTTGGAGCCTAATTAAATACCTTATTTGATTAATGCCATATTTCGGTATATTGCAATATTTAACATGCCTAAAACCCTAATTCATATTTATCTACAACATTCTAATATAATATCGTGTATGCATAACTTTTTTACTAGTACAAACTATATAGTGTTTGCATATCCTAATTTAATTCAAACATTTAAGTATATTTTTATGAATGTATGTACACAAGCATTATAAACAAAAAAAATAGTACATGTATACATTTATATTCATATATATATATATATATAAGATGGCATGAGATGTTGTAGACAAGTGGCATTAAACGGACCGTACATATGTCTTATTATTTAAGGAATCAATAACACATAAACTTATTAGATGTCCATATCTAGAAACATCTTAGGACACCTAAACCTATTAGGTTTCCATGTATAGAAAAACAAAAGACACCTAAGGAGGCATGTGTGAATATCTTAAGGCTTGCATAAGAATAAGGTGGATAAGTGTCCAAAGCAAAACTACAAGATTAGCCTTGAGAAATGCTATAAATAGAGTGAATGTCTTTCTTAGTTTTTCATGCATTCATAGAACCAAAACAAAATGAAATAAATAAGGCAAGCTTGAAGGAAATAAAATACAAGTCAAAGCTACAATTTTAAGGTAATAAGAACTATTTAATTTTGTATTTTCATGTCATTCTATAAAGAGAAGATGTACAAATGATTATGGCACGGATCTACAAAAATGACATTCGGTAATTCGACCATAACTTCCTCAGTTATCTATGTAATTTTGATTTCTTTAATGATTTGGAAATCTAACTCAAAGATCTACAACTTTTAAAGTTGACCACTTTTTAAAATTTGAAGGTCTGAGTATCTGAAATCGAGGTGCAAAGTCGCATGTTGTGTTCTTCTAAGAAGTACCTTACTTTATTGAATTTTTATCATTAAATTAACAAAAGATTTAAAGGGTTTCTTTACACAATAATTAATCAAATTAAGTAACTTACCATAGAAAATTTGGAGTCAAAAAGAATTTTCATCACAAAGAAATGGAATCAAACATTTCATCCAAAAACTGGTCCAAAACCCAAGTTTCTGAAATTAGTAACACTCATGAAAATGTTGACATTTTTTAACTGTTATTAACCCTGAAGTGCAATTTAATACCAGATTTGCAAGGTTCGGTCAAGCAAGGATTTTTATTTGACATTCTTATTGATGCTAGCACTTTCTGAAATGCTACCTTTTCTTTTTGTGACTTTAAAAACATTTATAATTAATTATAAACATAACTATTCACATGAATAAATTTGATGTCTATTCCAACATATATAAGAATATTTCTAAAAGTGTTCAGGATCTGTATTAAACCCATAAATGTATGAGTTTGGAAAAGAAATTTAGTTGCTTTTAGTAAACGTTTCCTCAATAATAATTTCTTCAGGGTGTTATATAAGTCAATAGATCTTGGGTGGTGCAATATTACTCTATGTTGGTACTGAGCCAAGTAAAGTACGTCTCTTCTCAATGACGGGATGTTGCCCGCAATAGATAACATATCATAGGATGTAAACCAAATGGAGGGTGTTGTTTAGATTCATGAAAGAATATTTTGATCAATCTGGTAGAATGATGTTTATCATAAACTTGCTTGATTTAATGTTTTAATTTTTTCCTTGATTATTATTTTAAACTTTAGTTTAGTGAAACCTCTGAAGAAGAGATTTCTAATATAAAATCTCGGTCAATACAAACCATTATGACATGACTAGAAAACTATAGATTAAATAGCTATCTTACTGGGTCTGTATTGCTCATGTTGCTACACTTAAACATTTCAAGTTTAGGTGGTTAGGCTTTCAGCCTTAGAATTAGTTGTATGCTTTGAAGTGAAGATTTTTACTATGTATCTCATCTCTTTATGTACTCATACGTATATTTATGTGATAGTTAAACTCTTGAATCTTATGTAATCATGTTAAATAAGGATGTGAATGTATAATATCTCTTCCATTTAAAATCATGTATATTGAATAATTTTATATTCTAGCATATATTTTTTTAAGTCGTGATATTATTCTATTAGCACCATGGCTTCTATGTAACATCGTCGTTTCTGGACAAGTTTTCCAGTGTGCAGTGTTATATAAAGTGGTATCAGAGCTTAAGTTTAAGGGATGCTTTTAGAAAATATTATATATCATAATTTAATTTATTGAACTAGGAAGTCTATACAATTCACTGACATCCTTATGTCTACTTGCCGTTATAAAATATGGTAAGTAGACAAACTTGATGTATGGGTGAATTACGGGGTGGTATTAAGTGCCCCACAATACCGAACCAATGATTAATTGTTGTAAGTCGCACGATGGAAAAACATACGCTTAAGAGGAAAGCTAAGAAGATTCTTTTTGACGAGATAAATAAAGTTTACAATAGGGCTAACTATTAAGAGGAAGGTTTAAAGAGGGACCTTATTCACTATCGTTTACATCAGAGGATGAAACCTTTTGAGATGGCAATAAAAATGGTAGAAAGGACTGACTATGAGAGGCTTTAGAATTTCTAGGGAAAAGATGAGCACTTACATCGCAAGTATAAAATGAGAAACGTAAAAGATTTCCAACTAAGATAGTGGAACGGCACGATAAAGAGGAGTCTAAGTTAGTTGGCTCTAATGATTACTCTCCAGAAGTTACTAGACCTCCTCGGGCAACGAAAGATAAAAGGTGTAATGACCCAGGATTTTAGATCAAATTCAAAATCAAGATTTTGAATACATATATACTGGTATAAATATGAATTTGGATTGGGTATTAACGTCTCAACAACTTGATCTTCCACGGGAATCGGACCCCTTCTCTTGTGCTTGAATGAACCCTTTCGAGCTTATTGTCGGCACTTCTTTAACCTGCCTGCCGCTAGCTATCGCTTCTAATAGTTGTTTTCAACCATAGCGTCTTAGTTTCGTCTCTGCATGAAATATATCTCTGAGTACGGACGGAAAACAAATATAAACTAGTGTCAACTGCCACTAGCATTGAAGATCTGACATACCCTGTATATTGGGGGAGCGGGAGGAGACCTTGGTACTTTAACCAAAATGTCTTTATTAAAAATAAAATAAAGAAGAAGACTATGCCTTCACCATATTGAATATGAATAATAGCATGACACTTCGAGTTCGAGATGAACAAACTATTATAGTTTTTTCTAACATGTTATTTTCTATCGAGATAGTTGTATGAAAAAAGGTTATTTCCGACTTGATCTTCTATATCGGGAGTGCATTTTAGCGTCACAAACCGTTTTCTTCCAGTTATTTAAAACTGTGAAATTAAGCTATAAAATTCGGATAAGGATACATCAGTTTTTGTTATAACAAAATTTTCAAGTATGCATTAATTAAACTTTTTTAAATATGACCTTTTTAGTTAAATATAAAATATAGATCTAGATTTTATAAATAAAATAGTTATTTTGAATTATTTAGTTTACTCGGGAAATTTATTGATAACATTTTCGAGTTTTTTTGACACTAGTTCTTGGTTGTTGCAATAGCTAATCGGTAACATAGATATTGAAATTTAGAAACGCAAATAGTTGTCACGAATTTGTAACACTATGCTGTGTTAGAAAGGTGTGGAAAAAATATGGCTTAGGACATTACATGTGTCCTTAATATATGTCTAATTGCATGTAAATTCAAAGACTAAAATGCCCTTGTCTTAGCCTATATAAGGAACCCACCCCCTCACTATTTTTCCCATCCTACTTTCCTGCACTTCTTCTCCTTTCCTTACTTCCTTCCTCTCCCTTTCCCCTTTGTTCTTTTGGCCTAGGCCACTCCTCCTCCATGACCTAACTCCGGCCAACTCTATCCCCTCCACATCCCAAAACCCCACCGAAGACCTACACCACGACCAACCCTCCACCCATGAGCTCACCTCCCCTTAGCCGAGCCCTCACCACCCAAACACCTCCCTTACCCTATGTTGTACCCCTGCCTCCACCACTACCTTGTCTTGGCCTCCTATCACCACGCCTCCTCACTCTTATAAAAAAACATAATAATATATCTTGGATAAAAGAAAATATAAGAGAGAAAGCCAGAGGCAAGTTCGAGCTGTGTTTCCGTAAGTGTCAGCATCCAGCAATTATGAGAAACTCTACACGTTTATATTTATAATAGTTTAAATATATTTGCTTGATGTTGGTTGAATGGTTGTACTATTAGTTCCATTTATACACTTAAAAGCATTAGTTACCGAACGTTTATATTATATTTATATTATGATATAGTTGAATGGTTGCTATGGACGTTATTATGATTGTTAATATGTCATACTATGCATATTACACCCACATATATGGAGTTATATAGGTATTGATTAAGTCTTATGCCAATCGGATATTGTAAGTAAACATTATATTCATTTAAATTTAGTGCAAAAATAAAAGTTGAAATTTTCTATTCGAAACTAGATAAAATTGAAATTATAGTGATTATGAAAAACTTTTGTAAAGGTAGAAATTTATTTGAATGAGGTTTTGATATAATACAGTTTGTCCAAGTTCAAATAAGTGAAATCAGTTTCATTTTTGAAATTGAGTTTGGGTTAACTATATAAGTGATGTTTTAAACTCAAACCGAATGTCCCGTTATGCTTATATGATGTTTGATTTAAGATTTGGAAAGTTTGAATTTTCAAAAAGATAATTTTTAAAAAATATTAGTATTTTATTAATTAAATAATAATATAATATTTATTAAAAATAATTAATTGAATTTTAACACTACGCCATAAATGGCCTACTGCAACGAAAATACAAGGTGTTGCTAGCTACAATGTAACGATAGCCTTGCTGATTTTTGTCTATTGCAACCCACGCTTCAAGGCATTAGCATAGGTATCAACACGATGTTGCAGTAAGCGCATGAATAAAATTATCAATCCACGTGAATACGATCTAACGGTCTATGTTACCAATCCACGTCAATTTGATTTTCCTTCACCGCCTCAGCTCCTTTGCCCCAAATTTTCATTTTCCCGCTGGAATATAATTCACATTATTTTCACTTGACAAAAAATACAACCGGCTTCCATTTTAATGGACGATCAAAAACTAGGGTTTTTCCCTCTTCAACAATCGCGACTTCAGCTTCTTTAATTCAAAAAGATCCTCTGATTGCTTCGAATTACAGCTGCTCCTCTTGTCATCGATTTCTCGAATGCTACTTGTGCTTCGATAATCTTCAATCCTAGTCTTATTGAGATGAAATCGATCTTTGAAAATTAATACGTGATTTTATCCCTTTTCACTTCTTATTATTGTTTGGTTATTTGATTTCAATCCCAACATTGCTTGTGATGAATTCGTGTAAATGTATAGGACTTCGAATCCCTAAATAATCTCTGATTCAACATTAGATTTGGTTATGATTTGTTGCTTTGATTTTGTCGAGTCTGAAATATTCAAACTTTCTGGAACTAAATTTCGTGATGAATGACTCGACTTTGAATTGGTCCCTTCATGCCAAATATGGAAGCTTCGATTTATCATTGATTAATGGAAGATGAAAGTTTATATGTTGATTAATGGAAGATGAATTTTTTCCAATTCAATATATTTACAGATTCAAAGATAAACTTTAGGAGTGTTCGTTTCTTGTTTTTTTTATGGTATTTGCAACTTTGGTTTCAAGCCTAAGTATTCCTATATGATATAGCCAACGATGATAAGTTTTTTTTACTGGTTTACCTTGCTTGTGCACTTGAACATGTTTGTGCACTCTGCCTTATACCTTGCTATTTTCTACCTATCCTTGTGTTTGAATTGTTGCAGACTTTCTTGTGAGTTCATTGAGCTACTGTGAACTTGTATATGTTTCACTTATTTATGTGATGCCACTATCCATGTTTGTTCACTATGTCACCTTGATTCTGCACTTGATATTGTTGTATGCCTTGCTCTGTCTTGGCCAATGAGTTGCCTGGTCTTGAACCCTTGTTGCACCATTCTTGTGCGTACTTGTGTATATAATATATATACATATATATGTACATACATAATTTAATACATGTATATGCATATTATATAAATATGAACTGCAAATTCCATTTTTTGAAATGTTATGATGTTTGTACACACATTCAACCTGTGAACATTCATGTAAATCAAGTATCTGGCTTTCTTGCTATACTTGATTAAATATAATCTTATATAGTATTGTGCCATACTTGAATATCATCAGAATACATATCAGACCAAGTCTAGGAATATGATGAGAAACACACCATAAATCTAAGGCAAATAAAATAATATTTTCTTTAATTTAAATTAATTTTTTTCCAGTTTACTCTGTATGTGTTTCTTTAATTGACAGGCATGCCGATGGAAGTTTGAAACAAAACAACCTTGTTTCAAAAAAGGCTTGGTCTTCCAAAATCGGATGAATTGCGCAGTACCCTGAACCCGGCCAACGCTGTGCTCAGACCCTCTACTCGGCTCGCCTTTGGCTCGAAATTCGGCTTGCCTTTAGCTCGTAATTTATTTGTTAGTGTCACTGTCTGCATAAATTGAAACTCTATATGTAATGAGTGAACGGAGTGATGTAGTGAGGAATATCTGTATATATGAATAATCAGTGTAGTAGTAAATCATTGAGTTGTAAATAGTTGGGGCCATAAATTTGTACTATTTTAGTTATTGAAATAAAATATTTTATTTAAAAAAACACTTTTTGAATTCAAATTATGTGCTGTAGCATTCTATTAAATAAATATTTGATCCTATTAGAGATGAAATATCTATAGCAACATTTTGGGAATGTAAAAGTGTTGTCATTGGATGGTAAAAGTATCACTATAGATACTATGGGGGCCACTCTTAAGTAAAATTAATATTTATGGCAACACCAGGAAAATGATGCCATTGGATGGTAAATATGTTGCCTTTGACTCTGGGGAAACGTGACAAAATGCAACACCAAGAAAATGTTTCCTTTGAATTTTTTTTTGCCTATAGCAACATTTTTTTGCAATTCCTGCATCACTTCTCTGGTGTTGCAGTAGGCCATCTATGGCGTAGTGTAAGTTGGAATATTGAAATATTGTTTCAAAAAAGGGTTATATATGCTTTAAATAGATTTTTAACCTATTTTAAAGTAAATCAAATGAATTTTAATATGAAGTTGCAATATGGTCTGAATAGAGCTTGTAGCGTTGCGGTAGCGTGAATTTCGATCATAAATTTCAAATGATTATATCAGATGCAATTTAAATAGGATTTTCCTGAAATGAGAACTGTTTGCTTTCTAATGATAACAACTTTCAAATAAAAAAGAAATTTCGAATTTCAATTTATAGATTTTCATTTATGTCCAAAATAAGTTTCAAATTAAATCTTGGGTTTGCAGTTTAGTGACCAAAACCTGAAACTGTTGTAAATGGCATTAGAAAAATTACTAAAAATATGAAAATATTATGATAAATAATAATAAATGACTTTAAAGTGATTTGGGTAAGAAATACAAAGTTATGAACAGTAATTTGAATTTAGGTTTTCCAACCTAGCTAAAAACTAGAACCGGATAATGTAAAAACAACGATTTTGGAAATCTAATTTTAATAGGCTAAAATTTTCTGATTTTAGTTCATTGGATTGGGCTGGAAATAGACTTCGAATATTCGATATTAATTCCGTAGATAAAGCACATACTATTTGAGGAATTTAGATAGTGGATATACCATAAATTCGCTTATAGTACTGTTGAATATGAGAATTGGTATAGAATAAGAGCTTATATGGTTTCTATTGAAATCATATATTTAATTCCAATTGGTTTCGGGTTGTTGTGGACGATGTCTTTAACAACATCATCCTTAACCCAGCAAATTTTAAGTTACTTGGTTTATCGAGGATAAAATTCCAAGGAATGTTATTAATATGCAATTAATTATCTTTGATTTAAAGATATGTTTTGAACAAGGAATTTAGGGTTAACTAATCTCTTGATTAAGGTTATTTTTTCTCTCTTATGGATTGGATTTGGATGGAAAAATTCCTCAGATATTTGATATTGAATCCCGTAGTTAGGACGTATTGTATTTGAGGAATTTAAAAGATATTTATATTGTTATTCCACTTATAGTATCTGTTGATTACAAGAAATGGTATTGAATATGTACTGATATAATTTATGTTTACATCTTATATTTAATATCAGTTGGTTTTGGTTTTGTTGTGAGTGGTGTCTTAAATAACATCATTCTTTAACCCAGATAAGATTAAACAATGCTTGGAATTTAAGAAGGACTATAATCCTTCAAATTTAAAGTTAATTAAAATGATATTTGACGATCTTTGATTTAGAGATGTGTCTTAAAAGGAAAAGACAAAATTATCAAAAGTTAATGAATCTTGTAAAGATTGATGAATGACTATAAAGAAATTTTTGAGGCTTAATTATCCTTGGTTTAAAAGATATGTTTTAAAATGGGAAACTTATGGAATAGATCTTTTAATCAAAGATTTAATTGGAATATGAGTTTAAAAGGAACCTTGGTTAAAGGTTAACAAATTTTGATTTAAAGGGACAGATTCTTAGATCAATGAGTTTAACAATTGAGGATTCTATTAAGGATCAGATATTAAGAATTATTTTAAGAAGGCTTTAATTAACCAAATTTAAAGTGAAGGGAGACTTAACTGAAATACAATATAATCCATATTATTTTCAAATTGCAATTATTATCCGGAAAGACCTAGATCAGATTTCTACCAAAAAACTATTTCGAATAATGAACGATAAAGTGAAGCAAATAAAGATACTAAAGACGATGATTAAAGACCTAAGATTTTCATATTCAAAGGACTGTTTTTTTGACGTCTCAAGTTGAACGCCGATAACAAGATTACTTATAGCAGTGGTCAAGACATATTTGGAAATTTTTCGGATTTGCAAGGGCTTCTCTCCTTTATTGGACAAGGAATAAAGAGCCTTCGGTTTCATTCAGTCCCAAAACGAACTTGTATGGATTGTATGTCTCGCATTTTAATTTATGGCATGGAAATTAATCTCAGTTATGTATATATATCTGCTTAGTGGCGGAGAATTATTGTCTTAACTTAACACCCTTCTCTAAGACGAATAAGCTTAGAGGATATATATTAATAAACATAAGTTATGTGTTATGAGTTGACAACGTGGCATGCTAAGTGATTGATCTGCGAATGATAAAAGCATGGTTTTAGGGTAAAGCGTAGCTATGTGTAATGAGACTTCATTAAAACTCACATCCCTGAAATGACCGAAATAGAAGAAATGCAACAAGGTCAGGGGGTTCGCAACCCTAAACGTATGACCATACCATTCCCTTCTAGGTATTTTTATAATGATACCATGGTATAGATCCCAGGTATTTTACCTATGTGGTTGTTGGTGTTCGGGGCCCTGGTTAAAGGTTGGTAATGACCGGAATATAGCATACTCGTGTGTGTTAGTTATTTAGTTACAAAGATAACCTGGCCTAGTGTTGGCAGAGGGTCGGTCAGGTTCTCGGGCCACCCCTCTAGAGGAGTACCCATTAGACAATGAAGTTCTTTTGTCTGGTCATTGTTGGAAATCCATTCTTCACTACGAACCCAAAATAGTTTTAATTGTATACCTATGTCGGCACAATAGGATGGGGTATCTATAATGGCTAATATTGATACATTTATTTACGAAGTGATTTTCCACTCAATGCAAATGGTTTTCGCGTATCAAGCATTTTTGGTTACCATAAGGAGATACCTCGCAGGGCGGTTTGTGATATCATGGTGTGTTTGCCATAAGACCTTATGGTGGCTTCATTTTCTAAAAAGCTTATATGATTTTCTTGCATAAAACAACTGTTTTAAGTTTCTCACACTAGTCCCACGTTTGACCAGGAGTTTATTGTTCCTTTCCTAAATGTTGGGTGCCCTTAATTTTCCATACGGGCAACCTAGCAGTTAGGATTTGCCAACAGTCTTGGAGTCATTTTATAGAGCTTGTGTTGGAATGAAGTTGGAGCTATATTTGTAACACCCCAAAATTTTAACGACACTAAAAGAGGATAAATTAAATTATAATTAATTTAATATTCAGAATTAAGGAAAACTGACGGTGCCATTACGTCCGTTTCGAAATTCTAGTCAAGGTAGACACTTGGTTTGCTTAAAACGGACAACATATGGAGAAGTTATGAGGATTTTAAGTTTGTATACACGCAGAAAGAATATATATACATATATGAGTCAGAGATAAGTCAGAATTTTATCTAGAACAGTTCGAATTCGAAAAATGAAAAGCGGCGGTAGATTTCCGCTCTAGGGGGTCAACCCCCTAGAGGGGTGTCGACACCGGGGTCGACCCCCCTTATGGGGTGTCGACCCATGGGTCGACCCACCCACAGGGGTGTCGACACCCCTAGGGCTGATGTGACAGTCGGTTTCAGGGGGTCTGGCAGCTATATATACGTGGCCATTTCTCATATTTTCTTAGTTGAGGATTCATGGTGGCCAAACTCTGCTGGTGTCTGAACTGAATTGGATCTGTTAATCCCCTACAACTTTCAGCTTTACAAATAATATTATGAGATTCAAGCCTATATTTAACACCAACTTCTTTTCTATCTTCTTAATAATCAAAACACTGTGAGTTGGTTACTTTTAGGTTTAAATGAATAAAAGTAAATTGTGAAAGACTGTGATTTGGATATGTTGTAAACTATGAATCAATGTTAGTGTTAAATCTTATACTATGTCATGGTAGATCTACTTCTCTAGATCTAATTCAAGTGTGGTTATTCTATTATGTCGCCTTTGTGGATCTTGTTTTGTAACTATATTGTGGTTAATGTAAATTTGGACAATTACAACATTGGTTAGATCTAACCCTTTATGTAAATCGCCATTCACTTGTCATATTGCGGTCAATTTAGATATGTCATAAATTAGACATGCGAATCCATATTTAGATCTAAACATGCTATTACGTCATCCTAATTATGTGGACATTCTATGATATAGATCTTAATCCGTATTTGTTATACCCACTTTTACCTACTAAATCTGTATTATGTGGACACCTAAATTATTAATCAGATCTAGTCTATTATTTGGATCCCCTTGTGCTTAAATATTAGATCTGAACTTGTTGGACATCTAAATTAAATTTAGATCTTGTCATGTTCATCTTATCACCTTCGCTATATTACAACAAGTTAACTGCTACAAGTTCATTACATCTATGCTTATATGTTAACCATGTTAGTAAAAGTTTATGCTAGTTATGCTACAACATTAACTTTTGTCATGTTTCCATTACCTTCCCTTTTATCGTTTATGATTAGCTTATTATTTAGCCTACACATGCCCTAAATTGTGTGAACACGCCAGTTAGGGAACGGGGAGGGAAAAAAGTTAATATTGACATAATTTGAATATAAACATGAGTTGGATATATAATTCAAAAAGGGGAAAAGTGGGGACATAATCACCTATTAAGACATAGGTAAGAATTGAATAAAAATGGAATGTCTATTAATTACAATTAGGAATTTTAATTGCACTTATGACACGAGCTTAGGTTGCATTAGATGTGGAAGTCTGCCCGGACCCGACCGGCATATCCAGCAGCCACTAATGTTGAACCTAATTTTAGAGGTCTATGTGTGCAAATACGAATCGGGCTAAGACACGAGGTTAGGCCCAACTGTGGAATAAGACTGCCTGGACCCGACCGGCATATCCAACATCCAAAAATTGTAGGCCTAATATGGGAGGTCTAGCCCATTATAAACCATAAATGGACATGGTAATAAATTGGACTACTTAACCAAATCTAATCCATAGGGATTGTAAGATTATGAACTAAAGATAGAGTTAAGTAAAATTTGTTGGATAGTGGATGGGTTAAGCAAATCTAGAGGGGTGGGTAATATTTACATATAGGCCCACAAACTTAACCCGATAAGGCTATGTAATTAAAGACACCTAGTGATATATGTAACTGGAGGAAATAATAAAGTTATGTAATTAAAGACACCATTAAGGTAAGCATAACTGGTAGAAAGATTGGGGTTATATAATTAAAGACACCCTTAGGGTAAATATAACCTATGGAAAACCTAGTGGGGAATACAAGACAAAGGGGAGAGCTTGTATCATATTGTGTGGGACCCGCTTCAGTCAGTAACCCGACATATGTATCGAGTAGAGAACTCTAAGCTAGGTCGGAGGTGGGGCACGCTTACTGACTGATTGTAAGAGATCCAAACATGGAGGCGGTGTTGGCGGCGCTAACCGATCGGGCCATGTGTGTGCATGAGCCGGTCCGAAGGGGATAAGACGATCGTGTGACACATGTAGATATGGAGCTGTGTGCATCAACGAGGGGTTGCCACTTTATGACGTGATACATCCTATCGTGGGGCTGGCAGAGAGTATCCACGGAGTAGGGAGCCGATCGATTAGAGAAGTAGTTAGGGAACATTTGGACGTATGCCTAAGTCTACCACCTTATAGTGGGAGTGATCATCTCATTCTGGTTATACTAGTAATAGTGCAGAGTAATCATTAGGGAAGCATATATATCTTATCTTGTCTACCTTGTCACACCTTCCATTTATGTAGTGATCTCTCTTATCCACTTTATATGCCTGTCATGCTAATTTTATTTATTTACTGGCTAAAAGTAACTAGACTCGCCAGACTTTATGTTTAACCCTTTTTGTTTTTCCTCCTTTCTTCAGTTCCTCCCCCCAGGTTCTTAAAGAGGAAACACTCAGACTTGAGCGTGATTCTGTTTACTTTTGTTGGAGCTGCTTATATGTATGGCTCAAGCTCCTGTCCTTGTTGGTATGGCTATATTTTGTTCTAGGGAATTTTACTCCTTTTATGTACTCTGATATTTTCGAAGTACAAGACAGTAACTTTTATGTTGTAATGGTTTTTATGTTCCAGACACGTGATGTTTTTGGACTACATAATCTTATGATAAATAAAGTTTATTTTATTCCGTTGTTATTCTATATATCTGTCTTGTAATATTCTATGTCTGTTTACCTATAACGCTTCACAAAACTTAATTCACTCCCTTTGTGAGTGACATTAACGGAAGTGGGGTGTCACACTTGGTATTAGAGCCAGGTTAAGTTTGTGGGCCTATATGGTAGACATGTTAGGTTAAAGTCTATAAGGTAATGTAATATAACCATAAAAGAAAACATTTTCAAAAAGAAAAATATTTTTTTGATAAACATTCCCCAAAAAGCCATATGTAATATCCTTCGGTCCTTTGTCTAAATCTCTTCCTTTTCTTTTTTCAGCATATCTGGGGAACAAAACATTCCTAATATCCCAGAGGGGGTCACGATACCCGGATGGTCCCGTAGGTATTTGGAGGCCACGGCGCCTGCCGAAGGCCAAGGAAATATTCCTCCCCCGGCTGCACCGGTCATTCCTCCTCCTCCAAGAGCAGATAACTTCGCCAAGATCTGCAAAGACTTCCGTGTTATGAGAGGGAAGCCATTCCATGGGAATGAGACATACGTAGAAGCGCGGAATCGGCTGAAGGAGACCGAGGACTTGTTCGTAATCTTTGAAGTAGAGGATAGAAGAAAGGTTCAGTTAGCTGCTTAGCTACTGAAGGACGAAGCCTCATTTTGGTGGGAAGTTACCCAAGCTGGACGTCTGGTGGAAACTTGGGAAGATTTTAGACAGAGGTTCGAAATGAAATTTCTCTCCCAAGATGAGAGAAGCATGCATATGGAGAGGTTCTTAGCACTCAAACAAGGAAACTTGACGGTGAAAGTGTATGTGAATAAATTCAACCAACTAGCGAGGTTCGGGTTAGAGTTGGTGGATATGCCGCACAAAAGGGCTTTGCGGTTTGCTAAAGGGCTGAATGAGCCTCTACATGGGTTAGCCATGTCCCATATTCCAATGGGGGCCACTTTTGAAAATCTTGTCGACATGGCCCTAGTGCATAAGGAAGACAAGGGAGAAAGGAAGAAAGCAAAGGCTGAGGAGACATCGCAAAATAGGAAGGTGTGGCCCAAGAAGGGGCAACAGCAACAACAGTAGAAGAAAGGAGGGAAGAATGAAAAAGGAAAGGATAAGAGAAAATGTCACAATTGTGGGAAGGAAAGTCACTTGATCAAAGACTGTAAGAGAAGGAAGAACTCTTTCTACCATTGCGGAGAGGTCTGACACTTCACTAGAGAGTGCCAGAAGAAACGGGGATCACAGGGACAGGGTCAAAGAATAGGGCCTTATGGAGGGCAGGTGCATGCTCTCGCGATCAGTACTCCTGATAGAGATAGAAAAATTTCTATGGAAGGTTTAATTTCTCTTTCAAACCACCCTATTAGAACACTTTTTGATTTTGGCGCTTCACATTCATTTATATCAAGTTCTATAGTTGAATCTTTGCACTTAATTACTAGTATGGTAGTGGATCCCGTAGTTGTTTCAAACCTCATTGGTGGTTCGGCTCATTTATCTATGATTTTTCGGGGTTTGAAAATATCTGTGTTAGGCGTCGAGTTTGAATGCGACGTGTATGTGCTCAGATTTATGGGCTATGGGTTGATTCTAGGAATGGATTGGCTTACCACATATGGTGCCATTGTAGATTATGAGAAGAGGGTCGTTAGGCTTCTGACTTGTCATGGGAGGACCCTCGAGATTTCTTGTGACCCACAAGGGTCTATTATGCTTAGTTTCCTAGAGTCTCTTGACACATCTATCGATGACTTGCAATCTGTTCCAGTAGTCCAAGATTATTCCAATGTTTTTGATGAGGTTCAGGGTTTACCTCCGAGGCGCGAGATCGACTTTCGTATATATTTGGTGGACAATTCAAAGTTAGTTGCATTGCCAATGCGCCACATGGATCCAAGGAAAAGGAGGGAGATGAGTAAGCAAGTAGGAGAGCTACTTGAGAAAGGGCTTATCAGACGAAGCATATCTGAATGGGGTGCTCCAGTAGTATTCGTGACCAATGCGGATGCTTCGCTTCGTTTGTGTGTTGACTGTAGAGACTAGAGAGCTGAATAAACTCACTAAGAAGAATAGGCACCCGCTACCGAGGATTGATGATTTATTTGATCAACTTGTTTGTGCCTCGGTATTTTCTTAGTTAGACTTGGCCATGGGGTTTCATCAGTTGAGGGTGGCTGAGGACAGCATAGATAAGACTGCTTTTAGGACCCCAGATGGTTTCTTTGAATGGTTAGTTATGCCTTTTGGGCTGACAATGCACCCGCCTATTTTGTTGATCTAATGAGTAGGGTGTTTCGAGAGTTCCCAAATAAATTTATTGTAGTCTTTGTTGATGATATTTTGATCTTCTCCAAAAGCGAAGAAAAGCATGCCCAACATTTGAGAGAAGTTTTGAAAACTCTCCAATCAGCTTAAGGCAAAGTTCTCCAAATGCCATTTTTGGAGAATAGACCTGAGATTCTTAGGGCATGTGGTCTACAAAGAAGGGATAGCTATAGATCCCACGAAGGTGGTTATAGTGCAAGATTGGCATATTCCTAAAAATGCAACCGAGGTGAGAAGCTTTCTTGGGTTGGCAGGTTACTGTACGAAGTTCATTAAGGACTTCGCAAAGATATCAGCCCCACTCACCATGCTAACGAAGAAGAACTTGGCATTTTCATGGGATATATACTGTGACGTTGCTTTCCAACGACTGAAGAGGGCTCTGACAACAGCCCCAGTCTTGACCTTGCCTGACGGGAGTAAAGTGTTTACTGTATACACTGATGCGTGTGGTACAGGGCTTGGTGCGGCTCTGATGCTAGAAGGGAAAGTGGTGTGTCACGGGGGCAGACAGTTAAGGGTTCATGAAAAGAACTATCCCACCCATGATCTAGAGCTAGCCGCCATAGTATTCGCGTTAAAGACGTGGCGTCATTATTTACTTTGAGAGAAGTTCGAGTTATACGCCGATCATAAATCTCTCAAGTATCTGTTCTCACATAAAGACCTCAATTTATGGCAACAACGGTGGATGGAGTTTCTAGCTTCTTATGATTTTGAGATTACTTATACCCCTGGCAACGGTAATGTGGTGGCAGACGCACTAAATAGGCAGAGGATGGCCCTGAGTCCTCTATTTGTGGAGAGAAAGAACGTGGAGTTCATATCAGCTTTTGATTTTAAACCTTCCATCGAGATTTTTCTTGATTTGTTTGCATCCTTGGAGATACGACCAACTCTTATGGACCAGATAGGAGCTTCGCAACAAGGTGACCCATAGATTTTAGACATCATGGGAAAGCTGAAAAGAGGGGAGACTTCTAGTCACCTTAGTAGATATGTCATAGATGAAAAGGGGTGGTTGTGACGAGACATAAGACTTTGTGTTCCTCAAACTGGAAGCTTGATAAAGGCAGTCCTAGAAGAAGCCCATCATTCTAAGATGACCATTCATCCAAGCGATGATAAGATGTACAGAGACATGAAGAGGGTTTTCTTTTGGGCTGGGATGAAGAAAGATGTGGCTGAATTTGTTTCCCAATGTTTAGTTTGACAGCAAGTTAAAGCTGAGCAAAAGAATCCCAGTGGTTTACTTCATCCTTTGGAGGTTCCTTATTGGAAATGGGAGAGCGTATCTATGGATTTCATAGATGGTTTGCCTATATCGAAGAAAGGCAACACCATTATCTGGATTGTGGTAGATAGACTCACTAAGAGCACTCACTTTATTCCAGTTAAGAGTAAGAGGACGGCATCATGGTTGGCAACAATTTATGTTCATGTGATAGTTTGTCTTCATGGAGTACCTTCCAGCATCATAAGCGATCGTGACCCCGTCTTTACCAGCAAATTTTGGAGGAGCTTGCAAGAAGCACTAGGTATACAGTTGTCTTTGAGCACCTCTTGTCATCCTCAGACCTATGGACAAACAGAGAGGGTGAACGGGATTCTTGAAGATCTTTTGAGGTTTTGTATCCTAGACTTCGGAGGGACTTTGGAAGAGCATCTTCCTTTAGTAGAGTTTGCCTATAACAACAGCTGTCAGTCCAGCATCGGCATGGCACCCTTCGAAGCATTGTACGGACGACCCTGTAGATCACCAACTTGTTGGTGGGAATCTAC
Source organism: Allium sativum (assembly GCA_030737875.1). Lineage (NCBI taxonomy): Eukaryota > Viridiplantae > Streptophyta > Magnoliopsida > Asparagales > Amaryllidaceae > Allium > Allium sativum. Next base: position 304,305,127 of record CM060919.1, read on the forward strand.
AAAAAGATTATTACTTGGACCAGATACAGTTAGAGAAATGTCCGAAAAGATTGACCTTATTCGATGGCGGATGAAGACAACTCAAGATAGGCAGAAGTCCTATGTAGACAAGAGAAGGACTGACATCGAGTTTGAGGTGGGAGACTTAGTTTTTATCAAAGTATCTCCTCGGAGGAATGTGGTTCGCTTCGGATAAGTAGTGAAGTTGGCACCTAGATTTGTCGTACCTTTTCCCACAACCGAGAGGATCAGCCAAATAGCCTATAGAGTAAAGCTCCCAGAAAATCTGTCCAGCGTTCATGATGTTTTCCACGTTTCTCATCTGCGGAAGTGCCTGCATGACACCGCACTAATTGTTGACCCGAGTGTGTTGGAAGAAGTTGAAGTGAACGGGAGGCGACAATCAGGCGAGACCCTACCCGTATTCTTGGATCAAAAGTTAAGAAGCTATGCAATAAAGAGATCAAGTTGCTAAAGGTTCAAAGGGGAGATAACCCAGAGGATGCAACTTGGGAGACCGAAGACAAGATTCGTTCTTTGTACCCTTTCCTTTTCGATGGTATGTTCTTAACTCCTTTTTCAAAGTTTTATCAATGCTTGTTTCTATCACTTGAGTATATCTTATCCATAGTATTTCAATCTTTAGATAGGAATCCTATGGATGTAAACATGTGTTTGAGACATGTATGATGGATGGATGCAAGTGTTTGCTAGTGGTTGCCTGTGGACACATACACACACACACTAGGCACTAGATCGGCTCAATCACTCTCATACTGCATATGGATATGTGTGCATTTTCTTTTCTTTTTATGGATAGAAATGGATTAATTAGCATATGGATGTTGCACTTGGACGAATGAGTGTGTACACATATAGAGCTTACATGTTATAATAGGATTATTTGCATAAATATTGGATTCATGGCACTAACATACATTGCATTAAAGAGGTTAACTGAATCAGTAGACTGCCTGATTTTCGCTTTAGACGCCGTTGCATATATTCATATAAACATTAGAAGTCTTTAAGTACAATGGATGTCAGTGATTGATGGATGAGTAGATGGATGGTAGGATATGCATTCTTCTCAACTTAGAGATTTCGGGGATGAAATCCTTTGAGTAGGGGAGAATGTAACACCCCAAAATTTTAACGACACTAAAAGAGGATAAATTAAATTATAATTAATTTAATATTCAGAATTAAGGAAAACAGATGGCGTCATTGCGTCCGTCTCGAAATTCTGGTCAAGATAGACATTTGATTTGCGTAAAATGGACACTATATGGAGAAGTTATGAGGGCTTTAAATTTGTATATGTGCAGAAAGAATATATACACACATGAGTCAGAGATGAGTCAGAATTCATCCAGAATAGTTCGAATTCGAAAAATGAAAATCTGTGGCAAATTTCCCACTCTAGGGGGTCGAACCCCCTAGAGGGGTGTCGACACCCCTAGGGCAGATGTGACAGTCGGTTTCAGGGGGTCTGGCAGCTATATATACGTGGGCATTTCTCATATTTTCTTCATTGAGGATTCATGGTGGCCATACTCTGCTGGTATTTGAACTGAATTGGATCTGTTAATCCCTACAACTTTTAGCTTTGCAAATCAAATTCTGAGATTCAAGCATAGATTCAACACCAACTTCTTTTCTATCTTCTTAATAATCCAAACACTGTGAGTTGGTTACTTTTAGGTTTAAATGAATAAAAGTAAATTGTGAAAGACTGTGATTTGGATATGTTGTAAATTATGAATCTATGCTAGAGTTAAATCTTATACTATGTCATGATAGGTCTAATTCTCTAGATCTAATTTAATTGCGGTTATTCTATTATGTCTCCTTTGTGGATCTTGATTTGTAACTATATTGTGGTTAATGTTAATTTGGATGGTTACAACATTCTTTATGTAAATCACCTTTCACCTGTCATATTGCGGTCAATTTAGATATGTTATAAATTGGACATGTGAATCCATATTTAGATCTAAACATGCTATTATGTCATCCTAATTATGTGGACATTCTATTATGTAGATCTTGATCCCTATTTTTTATATCTACTTTTATGTACTAGATCTGTATTATGTGGACACCTAAATTGTTAATCAGATCTAGTCTATTATTTGGATTCCCTTGTGCTTAATTATTAGATCTAAACTTATTGAACATCCAAATTAAATATAGATCTAGTCATGTTCATCTTATCACCTTTGCTATGTTACAACAATTAAACTGCTACAAGTTCATTAGATCTATGATTATATGTTCACCATGTTAGTATATGTTTATGCTAGTTATGCTAGAACATTAACCTTTGTCATATTTCCATTACCTTCCCTTTTATCGTTTATGATTAGGCTATTATTTAGCTTATACATGCCCTAAATTGTGTGGACACACTAGTTAGGGAACAGGGAGGGAAAAAAGTTAATACTGACATAATTTGAATATAAATAATGTTTGGACATATAGTTCAAAAAGGGGAAAAGTGGGGACATAATCACCTATTAAGACATAGGTAAGAATTGAATAAAAATGGAATGTCTAGTAATTACAATTAGGAATTGTAATTGCACTTATGACATGAGGTTAGGTTGCATTAGTGGTGGAAGTCTGCCCGGACCCAATTGGCATATCCAACAGCCACTAATGTTGTACCTAATATAAGAGGTCTAAGTGCACAAATATGAATCGGGCTAAGACACGAGGTTAGGCCCAACTGTGGATTAAGACTGCCCAGACCCGACCGGCATCTCCAGCATCCACAAGTTGTAGGCCTAATATGGGAGGTCTAGCCCATTATAAACCATAAATGGACATGGTAATAAATTGGACTACTTAACCAAATCTAATCCATAGGGATTGTAAGATTATGAACAAAAGTTAGGGTTAAGTAAAATCTATTGGATAGTGGATGGGTTAAGCAAATCTGAAGGGGGTGGGTAATATTTACATATAGGCCCACAAACTTAACCCGATAAGGCTATGTAATTAAAGACACCTAGTGATATATGTAACTGGAGGAAATATTAAAGTTATGTAATTAATGACACCATTAAGGTAAGCATAACTGGTAGAAAGATTGGGGTTATATAATTAAAGACACCCTTAGGGTAAGTATAACATGCGGAAAACTTAGTAGGGGATACAAGACAAAGGGGAGAGCTTGTATCATATTGTGTAGGACCCGTTTCAGTCATTAACCCGAAGAATGTATCGACTAGAGAACTACGAGCTAGGTCGGAGGTGAGGCATGCTTACTGACTGATTGTAAGAGATCCAAACGTGGAGGCGGTGTTAGCGGCGTAAACCGACCGGGCCATGTGCATGCATGAGCTGGGCCGAAGGGGATAAGACGACCGCAACACATGTAGATATGGGGCTGTGCGCATCAACGAGGGGTTGCCACTTTAGGACGTGATACATCCTACTATGGGTCCGGCACAGAGTATCTACGGAGTAGGGAGCCGATCGATTAGGGTTGTAGTTAGGGTACATTTGGATGTATGCCTAAGTCTACCACCTTATAGTGGAAGGGATCATCTCATTCTGGTTATACTAGTAATAGTGCAAAGTAATCATTAGGAAAGCCTATATACCTTATCATGTCTACCTTGGCACACCTGCCATTTATGTAGTGATCTCTCTTATCCACTTTACGTGCCTGTCATTCTACTTTTATTTATTTACTGGTTAAAACTGACTAGACTGGCCAGACATTATGTCTGGCCCTTTTTGTTTCTCCTCCTTTCTCTCCTCCCCAAGGTTCTCAGGGAGGAAACACTCAGGCTTAATCGTGATTCTGCTTACCTTTGATTGAGCTGCTGATATGTATGGCTCAAGCTCCTGTCCTTGTTGCTATGGCTATATTTTTTTCTTAGGGAATTTTACTTCTTTTATGTAGTCTGATATTTTTGAAGTACAAGACGGTAACTTTTATGTTGTAATGGCCTTTTATGTTTCAGATATGTGATGTTTTTGGAGAACGGAATCTTATGATAAATAAAGTTTTTTTTATTCTGCTGTTATTATATATATCTGCCTTGTAATATTATGTGTCTATTTATCTATAATGCTTCACGAAACTTAATGCATTCCCTTTGTGTGTGACATTAACAGACGTGGGGTGTCACAGTATTTTGAACAATTTGGATTCTTCCGCTAGAATCATTGTATATCCGTTGTGTAATTGTTGTATTCTTATATATCTTTATAACTTAGACACAAAATTTTGTTATGTTAATAAAAATATTGTTTCATTTCTAACGTGTTATTACAGCAGGCAACGTTGACTTCGATGTTTGAATCTCTGACATTTGAATACTTGGATATATTAACTGTCGATTTTCGAAGATTGACTGTCCAGGTCATTACAGAAGGGTCCTTTTCCATTGAGTGGATGGACAATGATAGACTATAAGAAAACAAACTACGAGGTTAAATATTAGTTAATACATCAAGTAGTATATGTGGTAATAACATGTCTATGTGCACAAGATTTGAGTATGCCATTAAATATCCTTTATATTTGAAGATATATTTGATTTTCATTTGTGATCACAATTTTTTTTTATTAAAGGCCATGTCAAATCCAAATAACTCAACAACTCGAAGTCAAAAGGCCTAATCCTTGCTTAAACCAATGCTACGGAGTTTTTCACATTCTTTTATCAAGTAAATGGAGCAAATTCCTTCAACATCTTCAGGCAATAACCTTTTGAGTCATTTTAAATGTTTAAAACCAGATAAATATGTTGGAAATGCTTATCAGGCTAAGGCAAATAAATGGATTCTACGTTTGAAGGATATAGTTTAAGTTTTGGATGTAGCGAAGTCGACAATAGGAAGTTGGTGGCCTTTCAATTAGTAGAAGAAGCTCAAAATTGGTGGAAGCTAGTTTGAACAACAACTAGTCCAGACGAGATTGAATACTTGACATAGGAAGAATTTAAGGAAAAGTTCTTGGATAAGTATTTCCTAGAAAATAAAAGAGAGAAATGAAAAAAAATTCAAAATCTTACCCAAGAAGGTATGATGATAGATTAGTATTAGAATAAGTCTGAGGCATTATCCCGATTCAGAAACCATTTAATTGGGACATCTGAAAAACGAGCTAGACGATTTGTGAAGGGATTAATCCACCCAATAAGAAGATATGTTATTGGTGATCAACGTAAAACTTATGAGATAATAATCGCTAAAGCTTTAAATTTGGAAGAAGATTAGTACGAGATTTAGCAAGAAAGAAAGGCTTCAAATAAAAGGGAACCAGACAAAGTTTTTGGCAATAAAAAACAGTTGGGAAAAGGAAGAAATAAGATGGACAAAATAAAGGATTGGTAGGATGTAACACCCCGTAATTCTAAGAACGCAATAATGATAAATTAAAGAACACTTAATTAAATATTAGGAACTAAGTAAAACAGACTATGCCATTGTGTTCGTCTCGGAATTCTGCTTAAGATAGACTCCGAGTTTGCATAAAAGGGGCATCGTATGAAGAAGTTATTAAGGTTTGAAGTCTATATACATATAAGCCATTTATATTTAAATAAAACTATTCCAGAATTCAAAATCAAACGACGCGGAAATGGGGCGAAATCAACCTATTAGGGGTCGAGCCCATCCCCTATGGGTGTCGACCCATGGGTCGACACCATAACATGGGTGTCAACACCCATGTCGACCCTTATATTGACCCCCTAGATCTAGGCAGAATTCATTTCTGAACATGGACTCGTTTCTTGACTAGATTCGTTGACCCTAGGCTATAAATAGGACCTTAATCCCATTGTTTTATTCATCTAAATCAATGGAGGCAACGAGGTATTGCCCCGACTCAGAGTAAAATAGCCTATTCTTCTTCAACAACAAGTTATACCTATTCAAGGATCTGCGCTACATCATCTGCACTCAACTACCTATTCTTTAGATCCAATCATAGTGAGTCTATGTTAACTTTAGATATAAACACCTAAAATGTAATCTTGACATGTTTACAAGTTTGGATCTAAGCCTATGCCTGTTAGTAACTGAATCATAATAGACCTGCCATTACTTGTACACCTGATCTATTGATCAGTGCCTATATGCCTATTCATGATATCCCTATTTTGTTAATTTGCCTAATCATGTCACCATATGCCTATTATGTTAGTTCTCCTAATCATGTGATTGTATGCCTATTCTATTAGTACGGCTAGTTTTAGCATCATATGCCAGTTTTATTCATTATGCCTATTCTTGTTCTCTTCACTTCCCCCTTCCCTTTTTGTTTTTATAGCCAGGCTACCTTCGAGCCTAGGCCTATCGCTGAAATACGCAAATGCACGAATTCAGGAACAATTGGGAGTTAGGGGCATAACTCATATTGTAAACATGATTGTGAAATTTAAGCATAATTTGTACCTTGAGCCAAAACTTGGGATTTTGGGGCATAAACTATATCTTGATCTAAACCTTAATATGGGGCATAACTTGGATCGTAGAACGAACATGGATTTGGGGCATAATAAATATGAAATTGGTTAGTGATGAAAATGTCTAGATACACAGTAATTAGAAACTGTAACCGCGCTTAGACACGAGGTTAGATTACACTTGTGGTAGAAGTCTACCTGGAACCGCCCAGCATATCCAGTGTCCACAAGTGGTAAATCTAATGTGAGGGGTCTAAGTGCATAAACACGTAACGGGGAAAGACACGATGTTAAGACCGACTTATGGAAGAAGTCTGCCCAAACCCAACCGGCATATCCAGCATCCACAAGTTGTAGACTTAATGTGGGAGGTCTAGCGCATTATAACCATAAATGAATGAATAGTGATAAACTTGTGATACTTAACATGTTTGAATCCATAAGGAGTGCATGAACCTGTTAACTTGAGTAGGGGTTTAGTAGACTTTCTTGAATCAGTGGGAGGGTTAAGTTACTCTTGTAAAATATGTGGGGACGGGTTATACATATGAACCCAACAAACTTAACCTGTTAGGGTTATGCAATCTTGTTAAACTGGTAGGCATAACCTGTGGAAATCCTAGTAGTGCGGATGCAAGCCTAGGGCGAAGCTTGTATCATCAGTATGGGACCCGTATCAATCAGTAACCTATATGGGTATCAAACGGAGAACCTCAAACCAGGTCGAGGTCAGGGCACGCTTACTGAGCTGGTTATAAGTGGTTACTTGGGCAAGGATGTTTTGACGGTGCATCCCATCGGGGTCATGTGCGTGCATGGGTCCGCTTGCTCGGGAAAATAAGACGTTGTGACATCAGTAGATATAGCTGTGCATCTTGAAAAATAACGGGGTTGCCACTTTAGGAAGTGGTACATCCTATTGTGGGGCCAGCATGGGTATCTACGAGATAGGGAGCCGATCGACTGGGTAGTAATTAGGGTACATCTAGTCTCTCTTGTTTAGGAGCCCATTATTATCGTTAGGGTTAACACCCGTCAGTTCTGTTGGGCTACCTGTTATTGTATGGGGTAATGCCTCTCACTAGACGTACACATAAGTCTACCATTTTGTACTTGTTGGGATCATCTTGTTCTTGTTATATTAGTATTGGTGCAGAGAAAAGTACTTGAGAAGCGCAATATATTCTATTCTGTTTATCTTATTTACCTTGTCATACCTGCCTTGGTTATCACTCCTATCCAGTTTATATGCCTGTCATGATGCTTTTACTTATTTATATGCTAAAAGTAACTGTACTCGCCAAACTTTATATCTGACCCATTTTGTTCCCTCTTCTTTCTCTTCCGTTCCACCCCCTCCCCCTCCCCTCCCCAGGTTCTTAGGGTGGGAATACTCAAGCTTGATCAGGATTGTTCTTTCATTCTACTTGGAGCTTCTTAGATGTACTGCTTGATTTCGTATCTCTTTTATTATGGCTATATTTTGGGGATTATGCTCTTTTATTTATTATTGTACTCTGATGATGATTTTTGTATAAGGCAGATGTTTTATGTTTTCAGCATTCCATACTTATTATGTAATTGGGTTTGAACCACGAAGCTTTTCTACTTAATAAATTTTTAATTCCGCTGTTATTTTATATCTATCTTGTAATGTTTCTGTTTCTGTTTACCTATATCGTTTTACAAAACTTAATGCATTCTAATAAAGAGTGACATTAATTGGTATCAGAGCTGAAGGTTACCAGATCGGATAAAAGATTTTGAAAATTGTTTTCAAAAAGGTTTTAAAGGAAAGCATTTTCAAAAAGTAAAGTCTATTTTGAAGAACATATTCCCCAAAGCCATATGAAATATCTTTTGATTCTCTGTTTGAATCCTTTTTTTCTTTTCTTTTCAGCATGTCTGGGGAACCTAATACTCTTGAGGACATACAGATACCAACTTGGTTTCGTAGGTATCTAGAGGCTACAACACCCGCCAAAGGCCAAGCAGACGCCCCTCCCCCAGCTGCAGCCGATGTTCCTCCTCCTCCTCCTCCTCGTGCTGATAATTACTCTAAGATATTCAAAAATTTCTGTGTTATGGAAGGAAAGCCATTCCGAGGGACTGAGACTTTCGTAGAGGCAAGGAATTAACTTAAAGAGACGGAGTATTTGTTCGAAATTTTCGAAATTGACGACTGTAGGAAGATTCAGTTGGTCGTTTGGCGACTGAAAGACAAGGCTTCATTCTAGTGGGAAGTGACGTAAGCAAGGCATCCAGTGGGGATTTGGGATGATTTCCGGTAGAGATTCGAAATGAAGTTTCTTTCTCAAGCCAAGCAAATTATGCAAATGGAAAGGTTTTTGGCGCTTAAGCAAGGAAGCATGTATGTTAAAGAATATTTTAATAAGATTAATCAATTGGCGAGTTTTGGTTTGGAACTAGTATATATCCCGCACATGAAAGCTTTAAGGTTTGCTAAAGGATTGAATGAACCCCTTCATGGGTTGGCTATGTTTCACATTCCGATGGGAGCAACTTTTGAGAAACCCATTGATGGCATTGATGCATGAGGAAGATAAAGAGAAAAGAAAGAGGCCAGGGTTGAGGAAACACAAAACAAGAAAATGTGGCCCAAGAAAGAACAATAGCAATAAAAGAAGGGTGGTAAGAATGACAAAGCTTGAGAAAAGAGGAAATGCCATCATTGCGGACGCGAGGGTCATGTGATCAAGGATTGCAAGAAAAGAAAGAATGATTGTTTCCATTGTGGAGAGGTCAGACACTTTTCTAAGGAGTGCCCGAAGAAGCAAGGACAAGGTCAAAGGGCAGGATCTTCGGGAGGACAGGTGCATGCTCTTGTGGCCATTGCGCCGGATAGAGATAGGAAAGTTTCCGTTGAAGGTTTGATTTCTTTTTCCAATCATCCAGTTAGAACTCTTTTTGATTCCGGCGCTTCGCATTCTTTTATATCTAATTCTGTGGTTGAGTTTATGCACCTTAGAACTAGTATGTTATTGGATCCCGTGGTTGTCTCAAATCCCATTGGGGGTACGGGTCATCTGTCTATGATTTGTCGGGGTTTGAGAATATCTGTGTTAGGTGTCGAGTTTGAGTGCGACGCAGATGTGCTTGGTTTCATGGGCTATGGTTTGATTCTAGGAATGGATTGGCTAGCCATGTATGGTGCCATTCTGGATTGCGAGAGGAGGGTCGTTAGACTTATGACTTGCCATGGGAGGACCCTCGATATTTCTTGTGACCCTAAAGGGTCTATCATGCTTAGTTTCATAGAGTCGCTGGATGCATTTATTGACGATTTATGATCTGTACCAGTAGTCTATGAGTATCCTGATGTTCTTGAGGAGGTTCGGGGATTACCTATGAGGCATGAGATTGATTTCTGTATATATTTGGTGAACAATTCAAAGCCAGTTGCATTTCCTGTGCGCCATATGGCTCCAAGGGAAAGGAGGGAGCTCAGCAAGCAAGTAGCTGAGCTACTTGAGAAAGATTTTATTAGGCAGAGCATATCTGAATAGGGTGCTCTAGTGGTATTCGCTACTAGGGAAGATGGTTCGCTTCACTTATGTGTGGATTATAGAGAGTTGAATAAACTCACTAAGAAGAATAGGCACTCACTTCTGAGGATAGATGATTTGTTTGACTAACTTGTTGGTGCATCAGTTTTCTCTCAGTTAGACTTGGCCAAGGGGTTTCATCAGTTGAGGGTGGCCAAGGACCGTATAAAGAAGACCGCTTTCAAAGCTCCAGATTGTTTCTTCGAGTGGCTCGTTATTTCTTTTGTATTAACGAATGCACCCACCTATTTTGTTGATCTGGTGAGTAGGATGTTTCAGGAGTTTCTAACTAAGTTCGTTGTGGTCTTTGTTGATGACACCTTGATTTTCTCAAATAGCGAGGAAGAGCATGCCAGATATTTAAGGGAGGTTTTGAAAACTCTCCGTGCACACCAGCTTAAGGCAAAATTCTCCAAATGTCATTTTTAGAGAAAAGAAGTGAGATTTCTAGGGCATGTGGTCTCTAAAGATGGGATAGAAGTAGATCCCATGAAGGTAGTTGCGGTTAAAGCTTAGCAGATCCCAAAGAATGCAACGGAGGTGAGGAGTTTTCTTGGTTTAGCGGTCTATTACAGGACGTTCATTAAGGACTTCGCAAAGATATTAGCCCCACTCACCAGACTGACGAAGAAGAATCCAACATTTTCTTAGGATATAGATTGTGATGATGGTTTTCAGTGATTGAAGAGGGCTCTGACAACATCCCCAGTCTTGACCTTGCCTGATGAGAACAAAGTGTTTACAGTATACACCGATGCATGCGATACAGGGCTTGGTGTGGTTCTGATGCAAGAGGGAAGGGTAGTATGTTTATGGAGGTAGACAATTAAGAGTTCAAGAGAAGAACTACCCTACACATGACTTAGAGTTAGCTGCCATAGTATTCACGCTTAAGACTTGGCACCATTATCTACTAGGAGAGAAGTTCGAGTTGTATATCGATCATAAATCTCTCAAGTACTTGTTCTCACAGAAGGACCTTAATTTAAGGCAACAAAGATGGATGGAGTTCCTAGTGTCCTATGACTTTGATATTGCTTATACCGTGGCAAGGGTAATGTGGTGGCAGATGCATTGAGTAGGCAGAGGATGACTTTGAGTCCTCTGTTTGTGGAGAGGAAAAGCTTGGAGTGTAACAACCCGTATTTTTTTGAATAACATGTTATAACATAAATCAAGGCAGAATTAAACTGTAAAATCTGAATCAAGGGAAACGGGCTGTTCCATTGCGTTCGTCTCGGAAAAATACGCGAAATAGAGTCCGAGTTTTCGAAAATCGGAGTCCGTATGACCAAGATATGGCCTCGCGAAGTTTCACGAAAAATTAAAATTCAAAATAGATTCAAATTTCAGAAAATCAGAAGTGGCGGGAAAATTCCCGCCAGACCCAGGGGGGTCGACCTGGGGGTCGACTGGGGAGTCGACCTCCCCCCCAGGTCGACTGGGGAGTCGACCCCAGGGTCGACCTGGGTGTCGACCTGCCTGGTCGGCCCAGGCAGCCTAGTGCACCATTCTGGCTGTTTTGACCTGTTTGTTTGCTTGTGACGGGATTTAATGGCTTGGATTGAATCTAGGGTTAATCCTATGGCTAATACCATCCTAATCTTCTATAAAAAGACCCCTAAACCTAACCTAAATCATCATTATTCAATCCTACAACTAAACTATGCCAAATTTGTTCCTCTCATGGCCTCCACTCTCATGCTAAAATTTCTAAGTTATTTATATGAGAGATTTTGAGTGCATACAAGTGTTTTCAAGCTTGTATGAGTGTTCTTAGTTTGCATTCAAGTCAAGTTGCAACATTTCTATTTCAAAGCAAGGATTTTTATTGATTTGGCTCAAGGGTTTTTCATTTGGAGCTTGCATATTTGGGTGATTGCATAAGGGCTTCGTCTCAATCTTTTAATAACTATTTATTTGTGTCTTCATAGCATTGTAAGCCCTTTTCTACTTTCTTTTTATTGAACTCTAAAGTTAAATGAATGATGCAAGTTTGGTTGATCATTATATGCAAGTTTGGTTGACCATTGTATGCAAGTTTGGTTGATCATTATATGCAAGTTTGGTTGATCATTATGCAAGTTATGTATGACACATGTTGCCATGTTATGCAAGTTTGGGTTGATCATGTTATCATGTTATGCAAGTTTGGGTTGATCATGTTATCATGTTATGCAAGTTTGGGTTGATCATGTTATGCAAGTTAAACTTGAGTTTGTGAGCTTAAAGCTTCAAGCTTTATGTTAAAGGTTGCATTTTGGCAACATGAAAGTTATCATATCCCTTATGATAACTTGCATGTGAGGCTAAATGCGAACTTCTAGCAACTTCTACATGTTATTTATCACCATGTATCACTCATATGCTAAGTTTGGTTTTATGCATGCTTTTGAAGCCTAATGATGCAATATGCAAGTATATGAACATATGTACATTTCATATGCCACCATGTTAAACTTGTGGCTTCAACACCTTTATGTCATGGTTATGCCAAGTTCCCTATTTTATCCTTTATGCGTTGTTGCGATTATGTAAACGATGGGATTACGTTGGGGTTGGGTAACATAATGACATGAACATGATTTTTATAACATGACGTGATAGGTTAACTTGTAATTATGTTTTGGAAACATAATGGACATGACACTTAGAAAATATGAGTGTGGCCAACTCGAGGTTGGGTTGAGTTTGTAGCATAAATCTACCCGGACCTACCCGGCTTAACTAGTGGCTACAAACAATAGGACCCAATGTGAGAAGTTGGTCATGTTGTGCTCGAACCCGAGGTTAGACCTAGTTGTGGTGTAAAGCTACCCGGACCCGCCCGGCTTAACTAGTAACCACCACAAAGTCTAATGTGAGAGGTTAAAGCGCATTAAGTTAATTAATGCCTCCTGATTAGGGTTAAGTCATGGTCCACTTAATACTTAACCAATTTGGGCTTGATGGATTAATCGAGGTTAAGTCAGGAGCCTTGGGTACTCTTAACCGATTTAATCCACGTTTGGATCGGGTTAACCACATTTAACCCGTTAAGAAACCCTAGTTGCGTGGTCCTTTTCAGCAGTAACCTTCTAGATAGTATCATAAGACCCTAGGACTAGGCTAGGGTGGGACACGATTACTGGGCTGATTGTAACAGACCAAAAGAGACGGCTGAATGATGCACCGGTTGTTCAGGCGGACCATGGTCGTGCACATTAAGTCCGGAGTTGAACACGGGGGCCGGTAGGTTTGGACTGTGCATCCTGGAATGGTGTCTGAGGGTTACACCGTAGGGCCTGATACACCCTAGGGGTGGACCCTGCACAGTCAACTACATTACATGATTAAGCCGTATGACACTGACACTTGACGAGTTAGGCTTATAGGGAGCCGATCGACTAGACCGAGTAGTTGGACCTTGATTTAGGTCACCTCATGATATTGGGCCAAGCTTGGGCCAAGGGATCAATTCTTGTTTTTACTTGACATGTTAGAATGCTAGTACACCCGTGGTGCAAAACTTAACCTTGATTATGCGATGACACCTTTATCTATCTTGTTAGTTAATCATCATGCCAGTATGTTGTTATCCTTATGTTCATCTCAGCTTCTCATGCCAGTTAACTTTACTAGTTCATAGACAGATAGTAGTAGGGCTTACCAGTCTTTTTGACTGACCTGTTTTCTTTCGCCTCTTGTCTTCTGTTTCCCCCCCCCCCCCAGGTCCTCAGGGTGGGAACATTGGAGCTTAGCTTGGATCTTTCTAGCTTGCTTACTGGATTTGCTCATGTACGGTTTTGGACATTGAGCTAGCTATGGTTTATCACTTCACTTTGGGGATAGTACCTTATGTATTTCAGTTTTTCAGTTTATGCTTTTTTTTCTAGACTTTGTTTGTTGGAAAATAATGATCAAGTACTTTGTTGTAATATGACTATGGTTTTGAAATGCTAGTTTAATCCGCTGCTTTATTTACTCTGTTTTACTTATATGTTCTATCTTGTGATATCTGCATGCATGTTTACCTTGTTTAAACGCCCCTCAAAAGTTAGTGTCCTTGTAAGAGTGGCACTGGCGGAGGTGGGGTGTTACATTTGGTATCAGAGCATAAGGTTTACGAGATTGGACAAAAGGTTTTTAAAAAAACTTACCTTTTGAAAAACTATTTTCAAAACCAATTAAGTATTTTCCAAGAAAAGTCTAGTTATTTTAAAAGGCTATTCCCCAAAAGCCATAGCACTATCCTTCGTTTCTTCATTCTGAATCTATTCTTTTCCTTTTTCAGTATGGACGATCTTAACCTTCCCGAGGGAGTGACTATTCCCGGATGGTTCCGGAGGTACTTTGAAGCTAGGGCCAATGATGTGGGCCCAGCAAATACCCCTAACATAACTGAGGTTCCTCCTCCTCCCCCTCCTCACAACCCGCAAGCAGATTTCGCTAAGATTTGCAAAGACTTTAAGGCGATGGGTGGCAAGAACTTTATTGGGACGGAGACTTTTGTGGAGGCACGAAATTGGTTGAAAGAAACCGAAGATCTTTTCGCTATCTTTGATGTGGAAGACCATAGGAAGGTTGTATTGGCAGCATGGTTATTAAAAGAAGAAGCTGCTTATTGGTGGGAAGTCACCAATGCTACGAGGCCTATAGAGACTTGGGCCGACTTTAGGACAAGATTTGGGCTTAAGTTTCTATCATCAGCTGAGGCGAATTTGCAATTGGAGAAATTTATATCTTTGAAGCAAGGGGACATGACAGTGAGGGAGTATGTGAATGAGTTTAACAAGCTCGCCCGATTCGGTTTGGACATGATTAATACTCCCTAGAAGAAGGCTTTGTGTTTTGCACGAGGGTTGAATGAGCCACTACAAGGTTTAGCCTTATCTCATATACCTATGGGGGCCACTTTCGAAGGTCTAGTAGACGTGGCATTGCTTCAAGGAGACGATAAGAATGCCAAGAAGGAAGTCAAGGCTAATGAGACTCAAGCCAAGAAGACAGACTCCAAGTGGGGAGGAAATCAGAGCAATCAGAACAACAAAAACAACAAGAACAACAAGGGCAACAAGGCCAAGGCAAAGGACCCAAGAAAATGCAACTACTGTGGGAATGTTGGGCACATAGCTAAAGACTGTAAGAAAAGGAAGAGGAAGTCGGGCGAATGCTTTCATTGTGGAGAGACCGGACATTTTAGCAAGGATTGCTCCAAGAAGCAAGGGCAGAATCAGCGTGCAGGACCTTCTGGAGGGCAAGTGCATGCTCTCACTGCTGCTCCAGTTCAGGACCGAGGTAGTATTTCTGTAGAAAGTCTTGTTTATATTTCTGATTATCCTGTTCGCACCTTATTTAATTCTGGCGCATCGCATAGTTTTATTTCTTCTGACATTGTTGAAAGTTTGCACCTAAGTACTAGCCTAGTTGAGGATCCCGTTTGTGTTTCAAATCCAATTGGGGGTTCCGCCCATCTATCTATTATTTGTGTGGATTTGAAGATTTCTATCTTGGCCGTAGAATTCATGTGTAATGCTTATGTTCTCGGATTCACGGGATATGGGTTGATTTTGGGCATGGATTGGTTGTCCAGTTATGGAGCCATCCTCGAATGTGAGCATAGGGTGGTGAGGCTCATGACTCGCCTCAGTAATACCCTAGAAATTTCTTGTAACCCTAGAGGTCCCGTCATGTTATGTTATCTTGAATCTCTCGACTCGTCCATCGATGATCTGCAATCTGTAAGGGTGGTCCGAGACTATCCTGATGTCTTTGAAGAAGTTAAGGGGTTACCCCCTAAACGAGAGATAGATTTCCGCATTTATCTAGTCGATAATGCCAAGCCAGTATCATTGCCCATTAGGCATATGGCTCCACGAGAAAGAAGAGAGCTCAGTAAATAAATCATGAGCTGCTTGAGAAGAATTTTATTAGACGAAGCATTTCTGAATGGGATGCTCCGGTGGTATTCGCTACTAAGGCGGATGGTTCGCTTCGTCTATGTGTTGATTATCGAGAGTTGAACAAGTTGACAAAGAAGAATCTAGTCTTCGCATGGGACGTAGATCGTGATGACGCATTCCGACGGTTAAAGAGAGCTTTAACCACAGCTCCAGTCTTAGTGTTGCCAGACGGGAGTAAGCCATTTGTTTTCTATACCAATGCTTGTGGGACAGGACTGGGCGCGGCCTTAATGCAAGAGGGAAGGGTAATAGCCTACGGTGGAAGGCAGTTGAGGGCGCATGAGAAAAATTATCCTACCCATGATTTAGAATTGGCCGCTATTGTTTTTGCGCTTAAGATTTGGCGCCATTACCTTCTGGGAGAGAGGTTCGAATTGTTCACTGACCACAAATCATTGAAGAATTTGTTTTCTCAGAAGGATTTGAACTTGAGATAACAAAGGTGGATGGAGTTCTTAGCATCCTATGATTTCGAGATAGCGTATACCCCTGGCAAGGGTAACGTGGTGGCAGACGCCTTGAGTAGGAAAAAAAGTTGTCCTTGAGTCCATTGTTCGTGGAACAACAAAGCTTGGAATTTATCTCGATGTTTGATTTCAGACCTTCCGTTGACTATATACCCGGTTTGATAGCATCCTTGGAGGTCAGGCCTACTCTTTTGGGACGGGTTGGTGAGGCACAATGGGACGATCCATAGTTGGTTGAGTTGGTAGAGAGGCTCGTAAGGGGGGAGTCGTCCAGCCATTTGAGTAGGTACACCCTAGACGATAGAGGGTGCTTGCGTAGAGACGGTAGACTTTGTGTACCGCAAAATGAGGAGTTGAGGAAGGCTATTCTTGATGATGCACACCGTTCTAGGATGACCATTCATCCCGGTGGGGACAAGATGTACCAAGACATGAAGCGAGTTTTCTTTTGGGCCGGTATGAAGAAAGATGCGGCCGAGTATGTCGCTAGATGCTTGGTGTGCCAACAAGTAAAAGCGGAGCAAAAGAAACCCGGCGGGTTGCTTCACCCATTGGAAGTTCCGCAATGGAAGTGGGATAGCGTCTCGATGGATTTTATTGATGGGTTACCGAGATCGAGGAAGGGTAATACGGGAATTTGGGTTGTGGTAGACAGACTTACTAAGAGAGCCCATTTCGTACCTGTGAAGAGCAAGAGGACTGCTCCATGGCTAGCTTCAATTTATCTTCGAGAAATAGTGCGGTTGCATGGAGTTCCTTCTAGCATAGTTAGCGATCGTGACCCAATTTTCACTAGCCAGTTCTGGAGCAGTTTGCAAGAAGCGATGGGTACACGATTGAATCTGAGTACAGCCTATCACCCCCAGACGGATGGCCAAACCGAAAGGGTGAATAGAGTGCTAGAAGATCTCTTGAGGCTTTGTGTTCTCGACTTCGGTGGTACTTGGGAAGACCACCTTCCTTTTGTAGAGTTTGCGTACAATAATAGCTATCAAGCCAGCATAGGGATGGCACCATTTGAAGCTTTGTATGGAAGGCCGTGTAGGTCACCATCTTGTTGGTGGGAGACAACAGATAGACTTATACTTGGGCCCGATATGATACGGGACACATCCGAGAAAGTTGAATTGGTGAGAAGACGGATGAAAGCGGCCCAAGACAGACAGAAATCCTATGCTGACAGACGAAGGGCAGATTTAGAATTCGAAGTGGGAGACACGGTTTTCGTGAAGGTTTCTCCTTTGCGAAATGTGGTACGTTTTGGAGCAGTTGGGAAGCTGGCACCAAGGTTCGTAGGACCCTTCCCTATCATAGAGAGGATTGGAAAGATGGCCTATAAGGTGGAATTGCCCGAAAAGCTAGCCGGAGTGCATAATGTCTTTCATGTCTCGCATCTCCGAAAGTGCCTACATGAATCCGCTGAGGTGGTTGAACCAAGCATTCTTGAAGACATTGAGGTAGAGAAAGAAGCAAACTTGAGAAAAGCTCCGATTCATATTTTGGGAACAGAGATCAAGAAGCTAATGAATTGGGAAGTCAAGTTGGTGAAGGTTCAGTGGGGTGAAGCCGAAGAGGACGCAACTTGGGAAACCGAGGAGTAGATGCATGGGCTTTATCCATTTCTTTTTGAGGGTACATTCTCGATCTCTTTTCCTATCTTTCTTTTTGCTATCCATGTTTATCTTGTTATCTCGTTAATCATGTTATGAGGACCTTAGGTAGGAACCCTTTGGATGAAACATGTATTTGAAACATGTTATGCTTGATGGTTGCAAGTGGTTGCAAGTGTTTGCACGTGGATACTCGTGGATGCATGATACACATTAGGCACTAAGGTCGGCTCACACACTTTCATGTTGCATATGCATGAGTGCTTATACTTATTCATGGATGAAACTTGTTATGCTATCACATGGATGTTGCATATGGATGAATGTTATGTGCACTCATGTATAGATTATAAATTATGTTAGGAATTTGCATACATATGGACTCATTTCACTAACATATTTTGCATTAAGGGGGTTTACTGAATCAGTAACTTCCTGATTTTCGCATTAGATAAGTACATATACACACACCTTTGCATATGATCATAAAGCATTTAGAATCCTTTAAGGACAATGACTGCACGTGGATGATGTTTTGAGTAGATGGATGATGGATGGTAGGATACGTTCTTCCTAACTTGTAGATTTCGGGGACGAAATCCTTTAAGGAGGGGAGAATGTAACAACCCGTATTTTTTGAATAACATGTTATAACATAAATCGAGGCAGAATTAAACTGTAAATTCTGAATCAAGGGAAACGGGCTGTGCCATTGCGTTCGTCTCGGAAAAATACGCGAAATAGAGTCCGAGTTTTCGAAAATCGGAGTCCGTATGACCAAGATATGGCCTCGCGAAGTTTCACGAAAAATTCAAATTCAAAACAGATTCAAATTTCAGAAAATCAGAAGTGGCGGGAAAATTCCCGCCAGACCCAGGGGGTCGACCTGTGGGTCGACTGGGGAGTCGACCTCCCCCCCAGGTCGACTAGGGAGTCGACCCCAGGGTCGACCTGCCTGGTCGGCCCAGGCAGCCTGGTGCACCATTCTGGCTGTTTTGGCCTGTTTGTTTGCTTGTGACGGGATTTAATGGCTTGGATTGAATCTAGGGTTAATCCTATGGCTAATACCATCCTAATCTTCTATAAAAAGACCCCTAAACCTAACCTAAATCATCATTATTCAATCCTACAACTGAACTATGCCAAATTTGTTCCTCTCATGGCCTCCACTCTCATGCTAAAATTTCTAAGTTATTTATATGAGAGATTTTGAGTGCATAAAAGTGTTCTCAAGCTTGTATGAGTGTTCTTAGTTTGCATTCAAGTCAAGTTGCAACATTTCTATTTCAAAGCAAGGATTTTTATTGATTTGGCTCAAGGGTTTTTCATTTGGAGCTTGCATATTTGGGTGATTGCATAAGGGCTTCGTCTCAATCTTTTAATAACTATTTATTTGTGTCTTCATAGCATTGTAGGCCCTTTTCTACTTTCTTTTTATTGAACTCTAAAGTTAAATGAATGATGCAAGTTTGGTTGATCATTATATGCAAGTTTGGTTGATCATTATATGCAAGTTTGGTTGATCATTATATGCAAATTTGGTTGATCATTATGCAAGTTATGTATGACACATGTTGCCATGTTATGCAAGTTTGGGTTGATCATGTTATCATGTTATGCAAGTTTGGGTTGATCATGTTATCATGTTATGCAAGTTTGGGTTGATCATGTTATCATGTTATGCAAGTTTGGGTTGATCATGTTATGCAAGTTAAACTTGAGTTTGTGAGCTTAAAGCTTCAAGCTTTATGTTAAAGGTTGCATTTTGGCCACATGAAAGTTATCATATCCCTTATGATAACTTGCATGTGAGGCTAAATGCGAACTTCTAGCAACTTCTACATGTTATTTATCACCATGTATCACTCATATGCTAAGTTTGGTTTTATGCATGCTTTTGAAGCCTAATGATGCAATATGCAAGTATATGAACATATGTACATTTCATATGCCACCATGTTAAACTTGTGGCTTCAACACCTTTATGTCATGGTTATGCCAAGTTCCCTATTTTATCCTTTATGCGTTGTTGCGATTATGTAAACGATGGGATTACGCTGGGGTTGGGTAACATAATGACATGAACATGATTTTTATAACATGACGTGATAGGTTAACTTGTAATTATGTTTTGGAAACATAATGGACATGACACTTAGAAAATATGAGTGTGGCCAACTCGAGGTTGGGTTGAGTTTGTAGCATAAATCTACCCGGACCCGCCCGGCTTAACTAGTGGCTACAAACAATAGGACCCAATGTGAGAAGTTGGTCATGTTGTGCTCGAACCCGAGGTTAGACCTAGTTGTGGTGTAAAGCTACCCGGACCCGCCCGGCTTAACTAGTAACCACCACAAAGTCTAATGTGAGAGGTTAAAGCGCATTAAGTTAATTAATGCCTCCTGATTAGGGTTAAGTCATGGTCCACTTAATACTTAACCAATTTGGGCTTGATGGATTAATCGAGGTTAAGTCAGGAGCCTTGGGTACTCTTAACCGATTTAATCCACGTTTGGATCGGGTTAACCACATTTAACCCGTTAAGAAACCCTAGTTCCGTGGTCCTTTTCAGCAGTAACCTTCTAGATAGTATCATAAGACCCTAGGACTAGGCTAGGGTGGGGCACGATTACTGGGCTGATTGTAAGAGACCAAAAGAGACGGCTGAATGATGCACCGGTTGTTCAGGCGGACCATGGTGGTGCACATTAAGTCCGGAGTTGAACACGGGGGCCGGTAGGTTTGGACTGTGCATCCTGGAATGGTGTCTGAGGGTTACACCGTAGGGCCTGATACACCCTAGGGGTGGACCCTGCACAGTCAACTACATTACATGATTAAGCCGTATGACACTGACACTTGACGAGTTAGGCTTATAGGGAGCCGATCGACTATACCGTGTAGTTGGACCTTGATTTAGGTCACCTCATGATATTGGGCCAAGCTTGGGCCAAGGGATCAATTCTTGTTTTTACTTGACATGTTAGAATGCTAGTACACCCGTGGTGCAAAACTTAACCTTGATTATGCGATGACACCTTTATCTATCTTGTTAGTTAATCATCATGTCAGTATGTTGTTATCCTTATGTTCATCTCAGCTTCTCATGCCAGTTAACTTTACTAGTTCATAGACAGATAGTAGTAGGGCTTACCAGTCTTTTTGACTGACCTGTTTTCTTTCGCCTCTTGTCTTCCGTTTCCCCCCCTCAGGTCCTCAGGGTCGGAACATTGGAGCTTAGCTTGGATCTTTCTAGCTTGCTTACTGGATTTGCTCATGTACGGTTTTGGACATTGAGCTAGCTATGGTTTATCACTTCACTTTGGGGATAGTACCTTATGTATTTCAGTTTTCCAGTTTATGCTTTTTTTCTAGACTTTGTTTGTTGGAAAATAATGATCAAGTACTTTGTTGTAATATGACCATGGTTTTGAAATGCTAGTTTAATCCTCTACTTTATTTACTCTGTTTTACTTATATGTTCTGTCTTGTGATATCTGCATGCATGTTTACCTTGTTTAAACGCCCCTCTAAAGTTAGTGTCCTTGCAAGAGTGGCACTGGCGGAGGTGGGGTGTTACATGGAGTTCATATCGACTTTTGATTTTAGACCCTGCACTGAGTTTACACTTGGTCCATTGGCATCGCTAGAGGTGTGACCTACTCTTTTGGAACAAATAGGAACTTCACAGCGAAAGGATCCACAGATTTCAGACATCTTGGATTAGCTCGGTAGAGGGTATATTTCCAGTCACCTCAGTAGATACTCCATGGATGATAGAGGGTGGTTGCGACGAGATGGAAGGTTTTGTGTTCCAAGAGTTGGGAGTTTGTTAAAGACAGTCCTTAAGGAAGCCCATCATTCTAGGATGGCAATTCATCCTTGTGGTGATAAGATGTATAGAGATATGAAGAGGATTTTCTTTTGGGCCAGGATGAAGAAGGATGTAGCGGAGTTTGTTTCTCGATGTTTGATTTGTCAACAAGTCAAAGCTGAGCAAAAGAAGCCCAGTGGTTTATTTCATCCTTTAGAGGTCCCACAGTGGAAGTGGGAGCGCGTCTCTATGGATTTCATAGACGGTTTTCTCAGATCAAGGAAAGGAAATACCATTTTTTGGGTTATAGTTAACAAGCTTACTAAGAGCGCTCATTTCATTCCTGTTAAGAGTAAGAGGACGACAGCATGGTTGGCAGCAGTTTATCTTGGTGAGATAGTCCGTCTACATGGAGTACCTTCCAGTATCGCTAGTGATCGTGACCCCATTTTCACCAGTGAGTTTTGGAGGAGCTTGCAAGAAGCATTAGGTACACAGTTGTGTTTGAGCACTGCTTATCATCCTCAGACCGATGGACAGATGTAAAGGGTGAATAGAGTCCTTAAGGATCTTTTAAGACTGTGTATCCTAGACTTCGGAGGAACTTGGGAGAATCATCTTACTTTGGTAGAGTTCGCCTAAGACAATATTTATCAGGATAGTATTGTCATGGCACCTTTTGAAGCATTGTTCGGGCGACCCTATAGATCACTGACATGCTGGTGGGAGTCTACAGAAAGACTTCTACTTGGACTTGAGATGATTAGGGAACCTTCAGAAAAGATTGATCTTATTAGAAGGGGCATGAAGACAGCTCAAGACATGCAAAAGTTCTATGCAGATAAGAGAAGGACCAACATTGAGTTTGAAGCAGGAGACATGGTTTTCATCAAGGTATCACCTTTGAGGAATGTGGTTCATTTTGGATCTGTAAGGAAATTGGCACCGAGATTTGTAGGGCTATTTCCCAT
This sequence comes from Allium sativum, assembly GCA_030737875.1. NCBI lineage: Eukaryota > Viridiplantae > Streptophyta > Magnoliopsida > Asparagales > Amaryllidaceae > Allium > Allium sativum. The sequence continues at coordinate 304,327,928 of CM060919.1, forward strand.
AATAGAAAGGTTGGCCAAATGGCCTATAGGCTAAAGCTACCAGAGAGACTGTCCGGTATCCATGATGTTTTCCATGTTTCTCATTTACGGAAGTGCTTGAATGATACTGCAGAAGTAGTTGAGCCGAGTATGCTTGAGGAAGTAGAGGTGGAACAGGAGGCGACAGTTAGACGAGTTCCTACCCACATTCTTGGATCAGAAGTTAAGAAGCCACGCAATCGAGAAGTCAAGTTGATTAAAGTTCAGTGGGGAGATAGCCAAGAGGATGCAACTTGGGAGACTGAAGACAAGATTCCCGCTTCATACCCTTTTTTCAAGGGTATTTTCTCAACTCAATTTCTAAAAAAATTATTCATGCTTGTTTCTATCGTTCAAGTATATCTTATCGATCGAATCTTTGACCTTTAGATAGAAATCCCATGGATGTAAACATGTGTATGAGAGATGTTATGTTTGATGAATGCTAGTGTTTACTAGTGGTCGCTCGTGGACGCATATACACACACACTAGGCACTAAATCAGCTCAATCACTCTCATACTGCAAATGAATGTGTGTGCATTTTTATTTCTTCTAATGGATGAAACTGGGTGTATCATCGTATAGATGTTGCACTTGGATGAATGATTGCACACACATATAGAACTTACATGTTATAATAAGATTATTTGCATACATGTTGGATTCATGGAACTTAACATACATTGCATTAAGGAGGTCAACTGAATTAGTAGACCGCTTGGCCTTTCGCATTAGTATAGGGACATATATACACACCTTTGCATATGTTCATATGAGCATTAGAAATCTTTCAAGGACAATGGATGGCTGTGATTGATGGATGAGTAGATGGATGATGGATGTTAGGATATGCATTCTTCTTAACTTAGAGATTTCGGGGACAAAATCCTTTAAGTAGAGGAGAATTTAACACCCCGTAATTCTAAGAACACAATAATGACAAATTAAATAATACTTAATTAATATTTGGAAATAAGTAAAATGCACTGCGCCATTGCGTTCATCTCGGAATTCTGCTTAAGATAGACTCTGAGTTTGTGTAAAATGCACATCGTATGAAGAAGTTATTAAGGTTTGAAGTTTATATACATATAAGTCATTTATATATAAATAAAACTATTCTAGAATTCAAAATTAAATGACGCAGAAATGGGGGGAATCGGCCCGTTAGGGCCCATGGGTCGACACCACAACAGGGGTGTTGACACCCATGTCGACCCCCCCAGATCTGGGCAGAATTCAGTTTCTGAACGTGGAATCGTTTCTTGACTAGATTCGTTGACCCTAGGCTATAAATATGACCTTAATCCCATTGTTTTATTCATCTACATCAATGGCGACAACGAGGTGCTGCCCCAACTCTGAGTACAATAAGCTATTCTTCTTTAACAATAAGTTATATGTATTCAAGGATATGTGCTACAACATCTGCGATCAACTCCCTGTTCTTTAGATCCAATCACAGTGAGTCTATATTATTCTTAGATATAAACACCTAAAATGTAATCTTGACATGTTTATAAGTTTGGATCTAAGCCTATGCTTGTTAGTAACCTCAATAATAACAGATCTGTCATTACTTGCACACCTGATCTATATGCCTATTCATGATATCCCTATTCTGTTAGTTTGCCTAATCAAGTCACCATATGCCTATTATGTTAGTTAGGCTAATCATGTCACTGTATGCCTATTATGTTAGTATGAACAGTTTTAACATCATGTGCTAGTTTTATTCATTATGCCTATTCTTGTTCTCTTCTCTTCCCCCTTCCATTTTTGTTTTAATAGCCAACTTACCTTCGATCCTAGGCCTATCCCTGAAATACACGAATGCACGAATTTGGAACGATTGGGATTGGGGTAATATTTCATATTGTAAACATAATTGGGAAATTTGGGCATAATTTGTACCTTGAGCCAAAACTTGAGATTTGGGGGCATAATCTATATTTTGATCTAAACCTTAATCTAGGGCATAACTTGTATCGTAGAACGAACAGGGTTTTGGGGCATAATAAACATGAAAATTGGTTAGTGACGAAAATGCCTAGATTTACAGTAACTAGAAACTGTAACTGCGCTTAGACACGAGGTTATACTACACTTATGGTTGAAGCATGCCTGGAACCGCCCGGCATATGCAGCGTCCACAAGTGGTAAATCTAATGTGAGGGGTCTAAGTGCATAAACACGTAACGGGCTAAGACACGAGGTTAAGTCCGGCTTATGGAAGAAGTTTTCCTGGACCCAACGGCATATCCAGCATCCACAAGTTGTAGACTTAATGTGGAGGTCTAGCACATTATAACCATAAATGAATGAATGGTGATAAACTTGTAATACTTAACCTGTTTGAATCCATAAGGATTGCATGAACCTGTTAACTTTAGTAAGGGTTAAGTAGACTTGCTTGAATCAGTTGGAGGGTTAAGTTAATCTTGTAAAATATGTGGGGACGAGTTATACATATTAACCCGACAAACTTAACCTGTTGGGGTTATGCAATCTTGTTAAACTGGTAGGCATAACATGTGGAAAACCTAGTAGTGGGGATGCAAGCCTAGGGGGAAGCTTATATCATCAGTGTGGGACCCGTATCAGTCAGTAACCTATATCGGTTCAAACGGAGAACCCCGAACTAGGTCGGTGTCAGGGCACGCTTACTAAGCTGGTTATAAGAGGTCATTTGGGCAAGGATGTTTTGACGGCGCATTCTGTTGGGGTCATACATGTGCATGGGTCCTCTTGCTTGGGAAAATAAGGCGTTGTGACATCAGTAGATATAGCCATGCATCTTGAAAAATAACGGGGTTTCCACTTTAGGAAGTGATACATCCTACTATGGGGCCAGCACGGGTATCTATGGGATAAGGAGCCGATCGATTGGGGTAGTAATTAGGGTACATCTTGATGTATATAATAAATGTGTTGTATACACAATTATATGATTTTTGTTTGATGATAACAACCAAATAAATGTTATTTTAATGTGTTTGATACTGTACTATTATTATACATCACAGACAGGAATACAATATTTATATTTAAATAGAATACGACTGTACAGAGTTTCATATATTCACACAGTATTTTATTTAAGTTGAATGTTATATTTCAAACATACAAACAGTACAATTTCTTATAACTCCTCTATTTATTCATCTCATAGAATATTGTACTTATAGATAAACAGAATAAAATAGACAAGTTTGTTTGACAACAATAAAATAATATTTTATTTCAATCAAACTTGTTTATTACAAACATCAGTACAATTCATATATATACACAGCTCCTCACTGCAACACTCATACATTCACTCAGTTTACATTTCAGTATACATATTTTTTTTTTATTGACACATTCATACAGACTTTTATACTTTCTCCAACACTGTCCCTTCTGCCTTCTGTCTTCTGTCTTCACAACTTTCAGTCCAGTCACTTCAGTCCAGTCCCATCTTCTTACCTGTCACAACAGAAACACACACAGAGTATCCAGAACAGAAATACTATTCTAATTTCTAGCAAATATTTTTTATTTTTAAAAATTTTATTTGCGTCAGTTTTCTGGTGTGTTTCTCATCATTTTTCATGACTTGATCTGATTCATCTGTGTCTAGGCAGACAGTTTTTATATGTACAGGGACAGGAAATTTTCTGATGGCTGCATATACACATGTGTATAAATACACGTATGCACTGCCTCGCCAATTAGCGTGCAATTTAGGAGAAGCCATAATGGACCATCTCGAATCAGTGTAACAAAAATAAATAAATGGTCGAGCAACAAAGTCAAGTCAAAGATGGTACATCATGGATCATATTCAAACCAGCAAAATGAAGTTCAAGGCATCAATACAAATCAGCACAAAAGAATGGACAAGTGCAAGTGCAAGACTCAAATCAGTTCAAGACATGCATGGCTACAAGTGATTAAGGGAGCAACATAATAATACAACAGTGGGATGTAGCAGATCAATATTCAAGGGCAGACTGTTTACAAGCACAAGTATGATGGTACACATATGAATGCAGTTCAGAAAAGGAGACACACGACATGTCAAAAACAGAAGCATGGTGAGACAATGCATGGAGCTTATACATGAATGGTCAAGGCAGATTAGTAAATGAAGCAGTGGTAAGGTATGGAAGATCAACACAACAAGCAGCAGATATATATATAAGATCAACATACAAAAGGAGTTTCAGATCAGCCCAAAATATGTTGGTAGACCAATCAAAGATCAGTTGGATTTACCCTGGCAATACAGACTCAACACTAGGTCAAACAGTGGACTTATTCATGTCTAAATGGTTCAGCAAGTCAGGTTGGCAATTTCATGGCATGAATGTCATTCACAATATCACAACAAACAATGATAAATGCAATTCCAAATGTAACAGCATTGAAAAGTCAATGATCATCAAAACAGCTGTTATACATGGTTCAAAGTGACACAAGTTCATGTCAATGGTGATAACACAAATATGGTGCATATGTGAAAACAGTCAAGCATAAGGCAAGTCAAGTATCAAGCAGAAAATGATGTGAACTCAATTCAAGGCAGTTTTCAAATCAAGCAAAGTTTCAAAATATTCTGGTTTTGAACTAGTATTTTTTGACAACAATTTAAATGGGCATCAGTTTGTTCTTCCAGTCTTTTTAAGCAAGGAAATCATTTAAGAATTTCAGTGATCAATCTTTGGCAAGTTTTATTTTGTTTCCAGCCTTACAAATGGAATCAGGGAACTAACAATTTTTGACAAAAGGTTTTCTAAAATCCGAAATTGATTTCCAGTTATCAATTTATACATGGACAAAGATCAAATGGCAAATCAGTATCCAAAAATGAAGCATTGCTTTTATGACAACAATGTTTTCTTGAAATTGATCAACCATCTTTGGCAACAAATCTCGGCTTAAAAAAAAATCTCCAGAAATGAAATTTTCTCAATTAATTTTTTTTGGGGTATAAGCATGTTTATTACAGAAATGAACAAGTATGCCTAGGAAGCAATCAAATAACTCACGGCTACTATTTAATCAAACATTTCTGGCAAGATGGAGAGTCATGTGTAATATATGTTTTCCAGAAATCAGAACAAAATCCATGGCAAGAACCACGCAAGAAAAAGAAAAATGTTTCCAGATATGTTAAGTCGTTTTTTTTGGACGAAAATCAAAACCAGGAATTCACGAGGACCACAAAGATCAAAATCAATTCTTTCCAGTTTTCAACCGCAACAAATCAGGGTCAAGCCATTATTTTGAAATCAGAGTGATTAAAGGATTTTCTAATCCTATTTTAACACCTCTTACATCACAGGCAAAAATGGAAAAACTAACCCAACATTTCAGATCGAAACCACAAACAACTGACAAGAAATTCAAAGCAAGAAAATTCAGAAATTTACTCACTTCCAGTTTCGATCAAGAGAGTCAGAACAAGCCCAAATCTAAGCATCAACAATCAATAAAAGAGCATCCGCAAATTCGACACACCAAAGATTGATTTCCAGAGCCAAATTTCATCGATTGAGCAATTGCGTCGTGATTTGGAGGAATCATTGAAAACCCTAGTTTTTTTTTTCAGAGCCGCCATTTATTTTCTAAATCAAAGAGGACGGGACAAATGAAATATGGGTGCACCACTTTGAAATGTGGCCGGCGCATTGTCAAAAGAAAAGGGGATGACCCTTTAATGTTTTAACTCCTCCACTTAATTTATTTACTAGGGTTTCATTTTGTTTTATATTTTGTTGTTTTTTAAACTGTGTTGTAAAATCAGTTCTAAACAGTTCTGTAAAATCTAGGGGGATTCAGTCAGGGTGTTAATTGACAGTTGACAAAGTCTGTAAAATCTGGTTTACTGGTTACGGGGTCGTAAACTGGGAAATATGATCGAGTGGATATCGGTCAGTCTAGGGTTTTGAGCGTAGAGTTAGAGTAGGAGCAGGGATTGCGAGTGTACATGGTCTTGTATGCGGGATCTGTTCTATCACCTAGTAGAAACCTTAGGATTGTAGCAGTAGGCAGGATTTTGCCGAAGCTGGGTATTTCTGTGTGTTATTTTCTTTCCGCATTTACTTACTCTGCAATTATCTGTTCTGCGATTAATTTCTAATATCTTCTAAACAGTAATTCACCCCCCCCAGGGTTAATCTAGGTCCAACACATCTAGTCTCGCTTATTTAGGAGCCTGTTATTATCGTTGGGGGTAACATCCGTCGGTTCTGTAGGGCTGTCTGTTATTGTATGGGGTAAAACCTCTCAATAGATGTACACCTAAGTCTACCATCTTATACTTGTTGGGATCATCTTGTTCTTGTTATACTAGTATTGGTGCAGAGTATAGTACTTGAGAAGCGCAATATATTTTAATATGTTTATCATGTTTACCTTGTCATACCTACCTTATATATTGTTATCTCTCTTGTCCAGTTTATATGCCAGTCATGATGCTTTTACTTATTCATATGCTTAAAGTAACTGGACTCACCAGACTTTATGTCTGATCCATTTTGTTTCCCCTTCTTTCTGTTCCGTTCCCCCCTCCCCCCAGGTTCTCATGGTGGGAATACTCAAGCTTGATCAGGATTCTTCTTTCATTCTGCTTGTTTTAAATGTAATACCTGATTTCGTATCTCCTCTACTATGGCCATATTTTGGGGATTATGCTCTTTTTATTTATTATTGTACTCTAATGATGATTTTTGTACAAGGCAGAAGTTTTATGTTTTCAACATTCCAGACTTATTATGTAATTGGGTTTAAACCACGAAGCTTTTCTATTAATAAAGTTTTAATTCCGCTGTTATTTTATATCCGCCTTGTAATGTTTCTATTTCTGTTTACGCTTCATGAAACTTAATGCATTTTGATACCGATGGCACACATTCTCTTATATCAGACATATTTTCCACTATTATATGCTTACCTATTGAGAAACTATCGAACCTTTTGGTAGTAGACAATTTAGTAAGAGGAAAGATAAAACTTGAAAGTATATGTAGCAACTATATCCTTAATTTATAAGATAAGGATATGGTAAATAATTTAATTATCTTTCCAATGGAAAGTTTTGATATCATTCTTTAGATGGATTAGCTTTCTAAATATCAAGCCACCTTGAATTGCCATAACAAGACCATAAGTTTGGAAATACGAGAACATGAAACCTGTGTTTACCCATGCGATATATTTAAAAACACTTTTATATCTGGATACGTTTCTGTTATCAATATTGAAGACAAGGGTCAATTCGAAGACCAAATCCACATGGTAAAAGAATTTAAAGTAGCTTTTCTAGAAGTTCTAGGATTATCGCCAAAAAGAGAAATTGATTTAATTATTGATCTAATCCCTAGTACCACTCCTACTGCTAAAAAGCTTATCATATGTCTACTATGGATAATCAAGAATCAAGGAAGTAAATTAAGGAGATGGAGGATCAAGGATTTATTAGACTAGTAAATCTCCTTGGAAAGCACCAGTGTTATTTGTAAAGAAACACAATGGAACGTTTTACTTGTGCATAGATTATCGAGAGCTTAATAAGATAACAATTAAGGACAAACATCCATTAACTCAAATTGATGATTTATTCAATCAGCTCTAAGGAGCTATGGTATTTTCAAAACTTGACATAAGATTTGGGTATCATTAATTAAGAATGAAAGAGGAAGACATTCCAAAGACATCTTTCCAAACACGGTATAAGCACTATGAATTCTTGGTGATGCCTTTTGGTCTTACCAATGCTCGAACAGTACTCATAGATTTAATGAATCATGTGTACCACCCATATCTTAATCAGTTTGTCATTGTATTTATTAATGATATCCTAATCTACTTTAACACAAAGGAGAAACATGAATACTATTTGTGCTTATGTCTCCAAGCATAAAAAAGTCACCTATATGAAAAAATTAAGTAAATGTGAATTCTGGTTGGAGAAAGTGAAATTTCTTGGACATGATGTCTTAAAGAATGGACTAGAAGTCGACCCATCAAAAACTGAGGAGGTGCTAAAATGGAACATTCCAATTACACGATCAAAAGTTGCGAAATTTTCTAGGATTATCTGGTTATTATCGGAGGTTTATTCAAGATTTTTTCAAAGATAACATCTCCACTAAGGAGGCTAACTCATAAGGAAACTAAGTTTATTTGGAATGAAAAACGTAGATAACTTTTGAAACCTTAGAGGAAAGATTAACCGAGGCACCAATTCTATCCTAGCCAAGGAGTGGAGTCCCTTTTAAAGTATATTGTGATGCATGCGAACAAGGATTAGGATGCGTACTAATGTAGGAGTTCAAATTATCGCATAAATATCTCACCAATTAAAGCCACATGAAGCAAATTATCCAACATATAAGTTAGAACTGCTTGCAATTGTGTTTGCTTTAAAATTTTGAAGGCGTAATTTTATAGGGAACAATACGATGTTTACTCAAACCTTAAGAGTTTGAAATATTTGTTTTCCCAAAGAGAATTAAATAAGAGATAATGGAGATCAATGGAATTTCTAAAAGATTGTGATTTCACATTGCATTTTCATCTAGGGAAGGTAGATGCATTAAGACGAAAATCCTATGGCATAGTAGCCAATTTAATAATAAGAGAATGGAGAGCTCTAAAGATTTTAGCTGATATTTATAACTGCACAAGGATAATTAATGGAGTCATATTAACAAAGTAGCACTTTCATGTAACCTTATTATTCAGTCAACTCTGGTAAGTATAATATTGCAAGCCCAAGAGAAAGATAAGGAACTGAAGGAATTATTTACGAAGATAAAGGACAAGAAACCTACAAACTGGAAAATTAGTAAAGATGGAGGTTATAGAGTCAGGAATTGACTTTATGTTCCAAATAAAATTAAATTGAAAAATGAAATTCTAAGTGAAGCACATTGCTCAAAGCTTACAATGCATCCGAGAAGCACGAAAATTGTAATGACCCGTATTTATACGAATAATAATTAATTTATTTAATTATTTAAATAGTGAAAATGGTTGTTTAATTAAATTATATTGAATATTTAATTAATATAAATAATAGAATAACATATTTAATTTCTGAAATAATCAAAAATAGTGAATTGACAATATAATGTGAACTGGACAATTCAAAGTAAATAATTCAGTTTGGAATTTAATTCGAATTACGAATATATTATTTTAAAAGAAGTTTGATTATAATATAATTATAATCGAGCTCGAAATGGCGCTGCAGTTCGCTATTTGGCGATTTGAACTTCAATTGAATATACAGGGTCCGTTTTAAATCAGATTTCTGTGAAACAAGAAACATTCGGAGCTGGTGAAGTAAAATTTTCTAATGGAAGAGAAAAATCGGGATTTCATTGTGTAGATTTTGATTTATGTCTAAATAAAATTTTAGAAAAGTCGCTATGAAATTCCTTTATAATTTATAATGATTTATTCATATTTTAAAAATGATTTAATTATAAATCGAATATCGATATAACTGAGAATGTTGAAACATCGAGTTATAAATCCCAGTGGAGCTGTATGATATTCTATTGTGAATATATATGATAATATTTATTCTTAAATATTAAATTTAATTATTTTTAAATATATTTATATATTTAAATGGGTTATTTAGAGCTTTAAAAATAGCCAATTTTGCAAACGACCTCCGTTTTCGACGAAACTAATTTTTTTGGATTCGCATTATTAAATTATTGTTAGATTTCAATTTTCGTGATTTGTAGAGTCAGTGTGCGGCCGTACGGATTTTTAATGTGAAAAAACAGTTAGTAATTTGACCTTTAAAAATACGTTGTGTGAGAAAATGGAGTCGGAATTTGATGAAACCAGTTTTGTTGGGTTCGTAATGTCGAACTGTAGCTGCATGTCCAGTTTCATGATTTTTGAATATTGTATGTGATGCTAGGGAATTTCAAACGACGAAGATACATAATGATAAGCTAAGAAAAATTATAAAGTAACATAAAAAAATATTATTTAACCTTTCTCTAAATATCCTAACTAATTTCTGCGATTAAACAAAGAGCCACAATCCTCTTCCTCAAGCTGCCGTTCTCTGTGGCCTCAAAACAAAGACGTGGCCTTCAGAAAATCCTTACAAATCAAAGAAATTCATATAAATTAGAAACTCTACATTTATGGGATCTGCACATGTCTCTCCTCATTTCTTGATAATTTTCTTCAAGCTCGATGCTATTTTGGTGAAGTCATAAATAACAGCGACGACCTAGGGCTGCGGATTTTCGGAAATAAAAGCATCGATTCTAGATTTCCAGTTCATATTTGGATTTCTCGTGAAGATTTGAGGCTCATGTGGTTTTTTTTGTGGATTTCGATAATTAAAGATGTCGTGAGTCTCTGTGGGGGTGATGTGGGTTCGTGTTAACCGCGACAGGGAGGAGCAGCTCGAGGTGTTCTTCGAGGGATTGGCTTGAAGGAGATTTAGAGTATATGGTGAATGGTGAGGTTGGTTCGGCATACGGGTGTTGGTAGGAGGAGATATGGAGGGAGGAAATATCGGCAGTGGCTTTGAAGCCTGGGAGGAACGAGCTGCTCCATTGAGGAAGAAGGCTGGCTTGCGGTATGGGTTCACATGGGCCAGATGGGTAAAGTAAAGCCCATTATTTAATTTTAATTAAGTTAATTACAATATGAAATAGTGTGTTAACTTTAAATAGTTGGAACTACTGCATACGATATCAGAATCAGACGAAACAAGATCCGTTGGGATAGTATGGACGGACACTACATGATGGAACTGACTGGAAGTCCATAGGAGCTTGTTACAATTTATGGCAAAATAAATTGTCTGTCTGAATCAAGCGATGGTTATCGTTATTAACGACGATCGTCCAATGTTAGTAAAACTCACCAACTCTGAACAGTTATATTTTTATAACGTATTCTTAGAACTGATAATTTTCTGTTGATTGATGTGTGTTAACTGTTTGGTTGAATTTCTTATGTATTGGTTGAAATTATAGATAACGATATATATATAAATCATTGATCAAATATTGATTCTGTTTAGCAGAAATATTTCATATTGAAATGAAATTGATGTGAATTATATTGTGTAACATCTGTGGATGCAGGGAAACAGGTTGGAGGGATCCAACTAGATTCCTCAACATTTATTTTACTATTATTCATATATTATGATATATGATGTGATATACAATTTGTTGTAGATTATGTGTGTTTGGATAATATTTGTCATTGTTATATGGTATGTTAAATACCATAAGAAATACCAGAATGATAAAAGGGAATTTTCAAAAACGTATATTGAAAATGAAATGTTTATAAAATCAAAGGATTTTGTAAAGAGAATATTTATAACATCAAAGGATATTATAAAAGGATTTACTTAGAAATAAATGGAATAGAAAAAGAAATATTTGTAAAACAAATAGAAAAAGAAATAGTGGGAAAATAAAAAGGGGTTTCTTATGAAATCAATGGATTTTATATATAAAAGGAAAAGGATTTTTTTAAAAGAAAACAATTATAAAATCGAAGGATAAGTTATAAAAGGAAAATATTTGTGAAACAAATATAAAAGGAAAATATTGTGAAACAAATAGGAAATGAAATATTTATTTAGAAAATAAATATATGGAATTGAAAAGGGAGTATTTGTAAACCATTTACAAATAGATTTAAAAAGGAGATATTTGTAAAACATTTACAAATAGAATTAAAAATAAAATATTTAGAAAAATAAATAGAGCTATAAAAAGGAAATATTTATTTAGAAAAATAAATAGAGTTATAAAAAGGAAATATTTATTTAGGAAATAAATAGAGTTATAAAAGGGATTTATTGGGAAATGAAAAGAATGTCATATAAGGAAATATTTGGCAAATGAATAGAATTTTCATCAGGAAAGTTTAGACCCGTGCTTCGCACACGGGTATAACATGGTATGGATTTAAAGCAAAGGTTTTAAATAGAATCTGTTGTAACCAATAGATTGAGAAGATTAATTTATAAATAATATTTTAAATAAAATAAAATATTTATCATTGAATAAATAGAATATATAAGTCAGGGATTATATAGAGAAGTAAGAATCGATTTCAACATCGATATTTGAAACTGAATATGGACATAGAGTTAATCAAAGGAGTTAATCAAAATATGTTAATCAAAATGAGTTAGAGGAGTTAATCTATTAGAGTTAGAGTTATTCGATTACAGTTAGAGTTAATCGATTAGAGTTAGAGTTAACCAGTTAGAGTTAATCAGTTAGAGTTAATCGATTAGAGTTAAATCGAACTAGAGTTATTCGAATAGAGTTAATCGAACAAGAGTTAGTCGAACATTTGTTATTCGAATAGAGTCAATTGAATTAGAGTTAATTGAATTAGAGTTAGTCATATTAGAGTTATTCGAATATAGTTTATTCGAAGAAAGAGTTATCGAATAAGGTTATTTAAATAAGAGAATTAATCGAATATAGTTTATTCGCATAGAGAAAGAAATTATTGAATATTAGTTATTTGAAAGAAATTATTGAATATTAGTTATTCAAAAGAAATTATCGAATATTAGTTATTCGAAAGGAGTTATCGAATATTAGTTATTCGAAAGGAGTTATCGGATATTAGTTGCTCGAAAGGAGTTATCGAATATTAGTTATTCGAAAGGAGTTATCGAATATTAGTTATTCGAAAGTAGTTATCGAATATTAGTTATTCGAAAGGAGTTATCGAATATTAGTTATTCGAAAGGAGTATCGAATATTAGTTATTCGAAAAGAGTTATCGAATATTAGTTATTCGAAAGGAGTTAATTGAATATTAGTTATTCGAAAGGAGTTAATCGAATATAGTTTATTCGAAAAGAGTTAATTGATAAGAGTAAATTAGTTAGAGTTAATTGAATAGAGTTAATCCAGTAGGGTAAATCAAATAGAGTTAATTAAATAGAGTTAATAGAATTGAATTAATCAAATAGAGCTAACTGATAAGAGTAAATCGATTAAAGTTAATCGAATAGTGTTAATTGAACAGAGTTATTCGAATATAGGTTATTCGAAGAAGAGAGATTATCGAATATAGTTTATTTGAAGGAAAGAGTTATTGAATAGAGATTTATTCGAAAGAGAGTTACGTAAGGAAGTCTGTTAAATATTTAAAAGATAAACTTTGACTATTTCGAAGTTAAAACGTTGTTCAGTTAAGGTCTGAGAGGTAATTATACCCCAACTTGATTGACTTCCTTCTTAACTAAGAATGGTTAAAGTTTGATAGTAAAGGTAGGTTAAGTGAATTTAGTTAATGAGCGTAATGGTTTGTGCTGGCATAGCGATGTTTATTTAAACATCAGTTTAAATCAAATGAAGGAGTTTTGGAAATGTTTTCCAAATAAGAATCAGAAATGTTTTCTGATAATAGAAAATAAAAAATGGGAATAAATATGGAAACGTTTTCCAGTGATTAATAATGTATATTTTCTAAGTTTAGAAAATAAGGATTTACGAATATATGGAAACGAGAAATAAGGAAATGAATAAATTAATGGTAAATTAATTTAAAGGGATAAATGTTGAATGTTGATTGATCGATAAAATTTCCATATGGAAATAATATCGTTGTTTGCACACGAGTTTTCTTTTGATAGTTAAATCACAAACTATCAAAGTTTTGACCAATTTCCGTCGTCAATACGGAGAGACCGGTTGGGTTATTATCCGAGAACCACTCCGTATGGGCGTTAGAGTTACGAATCAAATAGATCGAAGAAAAATTGAAGACGGAGTTATAAATGGACTATCCTGTTTATAGAATAGTGCCTTCGGTTTGTCCAGTCCCAGGACAACCTGTATGGAAGAATGTTTGACAGAGTATATCTGGTGGATCATGTGAGTTGATCATTTCAAACGTATTTACGTTGGTGGCAGAGGAATTCGTTTCTCTTAGCTTATACCCATGGTATTTTTGGGGAAATCAATTTGTGATTTGATGGGTATGACAATATGGCATTCAAAGTGAATGAATGAGTAATCTATTGAAAGATACGTTATAACCTCCAGCCTCATCAACTGGGAAATGACAGAAATCTGGCAGGCAACATGGCTAAGTGGTTCGAAACCAATTTGGGTATATTGTCACCATCTAGAGAATATTCATATTTGTTACTTCTTTCAATTCTGTATCTCCCGGGAACGATTATGTTGGAATACTAACCGAGGGGTGGCAATATATTCGATATACTCAAGCGAAATGAGTGGTCGGTCATGTGTGGCTGAGTTGCAAGATGTTCTTGTTGAACTCCAGTGTATCACTTCTACAGTACACTGAGCGAAAAGTGGATCCATACCTTGTCATAGTTGGAATCCATTCCCCAAATAAGAGCCCGCGGTTTTGATTGTATATTATATATTTAGAACGTTAGATGCAAGCGTTTCTACTAGATTGATATTACTTGTGTTAGACATTATTATAATATCAGAATAATATTGTTTTACTAATGATTTGGGTTATCGTAAGGTAAAAACCATCTGTGTTTATGTGTGGATCGGTCTTATGATTATCCTTTGTTTCAAAAGGATTTTGAAAGTTAAATCAAATAATTTGAGTTTGCTCACACCAGTCACATGACTGACCCGGAGTTTATTTTGTTTTGTTTTCCCTAAACTCTTAGGTGCTTAATTTTGTACGGGCAGTCAAGTAGTCGGGATTTACAGATACTTGAAGAGCTGGAGCAGGAGGCTTCAGAATTATATAGCTATGGTTTTTCCGCTGTGTTGTAAGTGTTGTACTTTGGAAATGATATGTATATTCAAGTACATATTTATATTTCAAAGTTATGTTATGAAATATATTTATTCATTCCGTTGTGAGATTTGTGTTGCTGTGATACCCTACCCTGAGACCTACATTAATAAAGAGAATTACTTTGTAATCCTGTCTACTAATGTAGAGAACAGGGTATAATAGGGGCAACCAACATGGTAATGTACTAGTAATGCACTAAGTATGTCAATGTTGTTATTTCTGTTTTTTTCTTTCTTTTTTTCCTTTCATCGTAGTCGACACACTCAGTCCATAACAAATACGATACCATATTGGGTTGGGACCGTCTCAGAATAAATGTAGATGCAAACACACATCAATCACAGAACACCATCATAGATCAGCATGCATATATATATATATATATATATATATATACAAGTGCCTACCCATACATCATATATAATACATCCCATACAATGTGATACAATGCCACAATATACATATATACATAACCATCCCCAAAATAACAGTTACATCCTGAGTACGAGCCAAAAAAAGATAACTAAATAGATAGTGATGTGTCCATGTCCCAACAGTGAAGCCCATCATATCAAGTCCAAAAAGATCCAAGAAGTTGCGAGCTATAATATCCTAACCTGCAACTCGGTCTGACCCGAGTGAAAACACACGGGTCAGGTAGGCTCTAACTTATCGTTAATATAGGTCTCAGTAATAAGTGAAAAGGGAAATTTCATTCCATTTTCACCAACGGAAGGATATATGAGTCACGAGTTCATTTACTTATTCAGGAGTCATACGTATATGTGATCATTATATGGTTCTACTTTACATCAACTCAAGGGAATAAGTAAAGATGAACCACAATAAAAACCATTAAAATCGTCTTAAAAACTTCATAAACCATCATAAGAAACTCATTAAGAGTTAGACCATCATAAACTATATCGTCATAAAACAATAATATAATGTAGCCTTATTCCATCTCAAGGCCTTATTCAAACATCAAATCAAATTCGTCAATAAATAAAAACATTTCTGCTCGAGCACCATCTTGACCATTGAATTTTCACAAGCGGAACAGATTTATTATGAAGGCGCTTTACCTCCGTAGCTAAAACTCGCACAGGATATTTCTTGAAGGATAAGTCAGGAAAGATCTCAATTTCCTCCAAAGCATGGGTATCAAGCACAGAATCAAAATCATGTAAACACTTCCTCAGTTGAGAGACGTGAAACACATCATGGATACTAGAGAATCGCTTGGGAAGTGATACTTTGTAAGCTACAGGCTCAATACGTTCTATAATAGGAAATGGGCCAATAAAGCGAGGTGCCAATTTCCCGGTTTGTCTAAAGCGTACCACTTCCTTCAAAGGAGAAGTCCGAATATAAACAAGATCACCAACAGAAAATTCAAGAGGCTTCCTACGGTTGTCCGCGTAGGATTTCTGACGACTCTGTGCCTCTTTCATTCGTTGTCTAATAAGCTCAATTTTCTCAAAAGAATCACGAATCGAATCTGGACCTAGAATCATTTTTTCTCCAGATTCTAGCCAACAAGATGGAGAAAGACACGGTCTCCCATATATGGCCTCGAATGGAGCCAAGCTGATAGAAGATTGGTAGTTGTTATTATATGTGAACTCAACAAGTGGAATATGATCTTCCCAGCTACCACCAAAATCAAGTATACAAGACCGAAGCAAGTCCTCTAAAATGCGATTTACCTGCTCAGTCTGTCCATCAGACTGCGGGTGATATGTTGTGCTAAGATTTGGCCTTGTGCCCAAAGCTTGCTGAAGGCTGCTCCAAAAATGACTAGTGAATAAAGGATCATGATCGCAAACGATCGAAGTAGGAATACCATGGAGTCGGACAATCTCTTTGATATATAACTTGGTAAGAAGAGGAGCATCTCTATTGGACTTAATAGGAATAAAGTGAGCAGACTTCGTAAGACGATCAACAACAACCCAAATGCTCGAATGACCTGACCTCGAACGAGGTAGGCCGTCAATAAAATCCATTGAAATCTGATCCCATTTCCATAATGGAATCTCAAGAGGCTGAAGAAGACCAGATGGCCGCTGATGCTTAGCCTTAACAAGCTGACAAGTCATGCATTTGCTTACATATCTCGCAATATCACGCTTCATACCTTCCCAATAATAGATGCGATGCATATCTACATACATTTTACTGCTGCCTGGATGGATAGTGTACTTAGAACGATGACACTCATCTAGAAGATCATTCCTAAGAGATACATCTGAAGGGACAACTATACGGTTCTTCATGCGAAGAAAACCGTGAGAATCAACATTGAAATCCCTTATCTCACCATTATGGGGTTCAGACTCACATAGACGAATAAGACGCATACACTCAGAATCGCGTCGTTAAGCCTCAGAGATACGATCTAATAAAGAAGAGCGGGATTCCATGCAGAATAATAAGGCTGGAGAACTGGAAGGAGAAGCTCGATCATAAATATCACAAAGAGAAAGAGTCCCAAAGATATCCCATTCGGCTAACATCATGGATACTACTGCTGAATGCTTGCGACTAAGTGCATCTGCCACACGATTACCCTTCCCAGAGGTATGTTGTATGTTCTTCTCCTTCTTCTATTCTAAGTTTCTATCTTATGTATCCTCACCCTCTAATTTCTTTCATGGACTATCCGGTGTTTCCGATGCTTGAATAGCCGACATGGTGTTATATGCCGATATCCAAGATCTCGAAAACCCCAGGTCGTTACAGTTGGTATCAGAGCTGAAGGTTAAGTTATTACCTTGGCTCTATGGCGTGACTCAGTAGAGATAGGGTTAGCAATACCTTAGATTGATTTGAGTGTATATATACGAGTGGACATATTTGTTATTAGATATAAAAATTGTTTTATATTGTGGATATTTATTGGTTGAGTTGTTTATAAGTTCTGATCGATCAGTTTGATCCACTGTATCGGTAGGAGTTTCTAAACACTTGAATACGATGAGCCGACACTGTATGTTTTAAAAAGATGGTAAATGATATAATTTTACCGAAAATATATTTTGATATAAACAAATGATTTATATTGATATTATTATTGAATGTGTTAGTTGTAATTATAATCGAATAAGATTATAATTGGAATGGTTATGTAAATAACCAATCAGAATTTATATGAATATAATATATGAAATAAGATGAATTAAATCTGAATTTAGAATCAGAATTGGAATTAAAGTTGGAAAAGTGTTCGTAAATGGAATTGAATATATGAGAATTTTAAAATCCTGGGAGATTTTAAATTGTTTTACAAACATTGGAATGGTATTTCGAAATGTATTTCAAATGAAAGTGTTTAAATATGGGTTTTGAAAAATATTATAGTATTGAACTCACTTCAGCCGCTGGGAAATAAATCTGATGATGCTGGCCACATCATCAGTGTTCATTTCCGAGTTGTAAGTGACAGATTACTACCAAAGCCATTGTTTTTGAATTGATTTGAGAAAAGCAATTGGTTTGAATCCTGAAAAGGAAAGTTTGATTTTCGATATGGTAAAGCTATTTAAAATTCCCAGGGAAAGATTGTTGAATTAAAACAGATTAAATGTGAATTTGGAAAAGCAATTGGAATTAAATTGAAATCAATTATGTGAAAATTGAATTAAATTAGAAGATAATGATATCGAGAAAGTTGAATTGTTGAGTAAGAATTTTGAATTGAGATTGGAATTGGAGTTTGAATGGAATTCGACTTGGATAAAGTGAATGGTTGTATTTGGGGATAAAAACAGATTGGAGTTTGATAGGGATAACATTGGTATATGTTGAGTTGATAGCATATGGAAAGGATATATTGATATGCCCGACAAAAAGGTACCAGTTTCTATTTCACGTGGGTTGAGATTTTGATGAGACGAATTGGCAAGCTGCTTGGCTGTTTGATTTTCTTTTGGGTTGGAGAAGGCCTAGAGAGGCGAGTTGTAGTTGTACCGGTCGACCGGTACAAAGGAGGTGCTGGCGAATTTTTTTGAAAAGTTAGGGTGGTAGAAATTTTTCAGAATTTTTGAAAATTTTCGCTGATAAGAATTAATTAATATTTAATTGAAATGAATTGGTTTATTGAAACTGGAGTTAAGAAGTAAACAAGTAATATTTCCCAGTTAGTAGGGTTTGTTTTCTACCTTAGCAATTTCGAAGGCGAAATTATTTTAAGGGGGGAAGAATGTAACAACCCGTATTTATACGGATAATAATTAATTTATTTAATTATTTAAATAGTGAAAATGGTTGTTTAATTAAATTATATTGAATATTTAATTAATATAAATAATATACTTAATTTCTAAAATAATCAGAAATAGTGAATTGACAATATAATGTGAACTGGACAATTCAAAGTATATAATTCAGTTTGCAATTTAATTCGAATAACGAATATATTATTTTAAAAGAAGTTTGAACATATAATTATAATAGAATTATAATCGAGCTCGAAATGGCGCTGCAGTTCGCTATTTGGCGATTTGAACTTCAACTGAATATATAGGGTCCGTTTTAAATCGGATTTCTGTGAAACAAGAAACGTTCAGAGCTGGTGAAGTATATTTTTCTAATGGAAGAGAAAAGTCGGGATTTCATTGTGTAGATTTTGATTTATGCCCAAAACAAATTTTAGAAAACTCGCTATGGAATTCCTTTCAAATTTATAACGATTTATTTATATTTTAAAAATGATTTAAATATAAATCGAATATCAATATAACTGAGAACATTGAAATATCGAGTTATAAACCCCAGTGGAGCTGTATGACATTCTATTGTGAATAGATACGATATTATTTATTTTTAAATATTAAATTTAATTATTTTTAATATATTTATATATTTAAATGCGTTATTTAGAGCTTTAAAAATAGCCAGTTTTGCAAACGACCTCCGTTTTCGACGAAACTAATTTTGTTTGATCCGCAATATTAAATTATTGTTAGATTTCAATTTTCGTGATTTTTAGAGTCAATATGTGGTCGTACGGATTTTTAATGTGAAAAACAGTTAGTAATTTGACCTCTAAAAATACGTTGTGTGAGCAAACGGAGTCGGAATTCGACGAAACTAGTTTCGTTAGGTTCTTAATGTCGAACTGTTGTTGCATGTCCAGTTTTGTGATTTTTGGATGTTGTATGTGATCCTAGGGAATTTTAAACGACAAAAATACATAGCGATAAGCTAAAAAAATTTATAAAGTAACATAATAAAATATTATTTAACCTTTCTTTAAATATCCTAACTGATTTCAGCGATCAAACAAAGAGACACGATCCTCTTCCTCGAGCCGCCGTTCTCTGTGGCCTCAAAACAAAGACGTGGCCATCAGAAAATCCTCACAAATCAAAGAAATTCCTATAAATTGGAAACTCTACATTTATGGGATCCGCACATGTCTCTCCTCATTTCTTGATAATTTTCTTCAAGCTCGATGCTGTTTTGGCGAAGTCATAAATAACAGCGACGACCTAGGGCTGCAGATTTTCAGAAATAAAAGCATCGATTCTAGATTTCGAGTTCATATTTGGATTTCTCATGAAGATTTGAGGCTAGTGTGGTATTTTTATGGATTTCGGTAATTAAAGATGTCGTGAGTCTCTGTGGGGGTGACGCGGGTTCGTGTTAACCGCGATAGGGAGGAACATCACAAGGTGTGCTTCAAGGGGTTGGCTTGAAGGAGATTTCGAGTATATGGTGAATGGTGAGGTTGGTTCGGCATTCGGGTGTTAGTAGGAGGAGATATGGAGGGAGGAAATATCGGCAATGGCTTTGAAGCCTGGGAGGAACGAGCTGCTCCATTGAGGAAGAAGGCTAACTTGCGGTATGGGTTCACGTGGGCCGGATGGGTAAGGTAAAGCCCATTATTTAATTTTAATTAAGTTAATTGTAATATGAAATAGTGTGTTAACTTTAAATAGTCGGAACTGTTGCATACGATATCAGAATCAGACGAAACATGATCCGTTGGGATCGTATGGATGGACACTACACGATGGAACTTACTAGAAATCCATCGGATCTCGTTTCAATTTATGGAAAATTAAATTGTCCGTCTTAATCAAGCGATGGTTATCGTTATTAACGATGATCGTCGAATGTGAGTAAAACTCACTAACTCTGAACAGTTATATTTTTATAACGTATTCTTAGAACTGATAATTTTCTGTTGATTGATATGTGTTGACTGTTTGGTTGAATTTCTTATGTATTGGTTGAAATTATAGATAACAATATATATATAAATCATTGGTCAAATATTGATTTTGTTTAGCAGAAATATTTCATATTGAAATGAAACTGATGTGAATTATATTGTGTGACATCTGTGGATGTAGGGAAACAGGTTGGAGGGATCCAACTGGATTCCTCAACATTTATTTTACTATTATTCATATATTGTGATATATGATGTGATATACAATATGTTGTAGATTATGTGTGTTTGGATAATATTTATCATTGTTATATGGTATGTTAAATACCATAAGAAATACCAGAATGATAAAAAGGAATTTTCAAAAATGTATATTGAAAATGAAATGTTTATAAAATCAAAGGATTTTGTAAAGAGAATATTTATAACATCAAAGGATATTATATAAGGATTTATTTAGAAATAAATATAATAGAAAAAGAAATATTTGTAAAACAAATAGAAAAAGAAATAGTGGGAAAATAAAAAGGGGTTTCTTATGAAATCAATGGATTTTATATATAAAAGGAAAAGGATTTTTTAAAAGAAAATAATTATAAAATCAAAGGATAAGTTATAAAAGGAAAATATTTGTGAAACAAATATAAAAGGAAAATATTATGAAACAAATAGGAAAAGAAATATTTATTTAGAAAATAAATATATGGAATTGAAAAGGGAGTATTTGTTAACCATTTACAAATAGATTTAAAAAGGAGATATTTGTAAAACATTTACAAACAGAATTAAAAAGGAAATATTAATTTAGAAAAATAAATAGAGTTATAAAAAGGAAATATTTATTTAGAAAAATAAATAGAGTTATAAAAAGGAAATATTTATTTAGGAAATAAATAGAGTTATAAAAGGGATTTATTGGGAAATGAAAAGAATGTCATATAAGGAAATATTTGGCAAATGAATAGAATTTTACATCAGGAAAGTTTAGACCAGTGCTTCGCACATGGGTATAACATGATATAGATTTAAAGCAAAGATTTTAAATAGAACCTGTTGTAACCAATAGATTGAGAAGATTAATTTATAAATAATATTTTATAAATTAAATAAAATATTTATCATTGGATAAATAGAATATATAAGTCAGGGCCTATATAGAGAAGTAAGGGTCGATTTCAACATCGATATTTGAAACTGAGTATGGATGTAGAGTTAATCAAAGGAGTTAATCAAAATGTGTTAATCAAAATGAGTTAGAGGAGTTAATCGATTAGAGTTAGAGTTAATCGATTAGAGTTAGAGTTAATCGATTAGAGTTAAATCGAACTAGAGTTATTTGAATAGAGTTAATCGAACAAGAGTTAGTCGAATATTTGTTATTCAAATAGAGTTAATTGAATTAGAGTTAATTGAATTAGAGTTAGTCGGATTAGAGTTATTCGAATATAGTTTATTCAAAAAAAGAGTTATCGAATATGGTTATTCGAATAAGTGAATTAATCGAATATAGTTTATTCGAATAGAGAAAGAAATTATCGAATATTAGTTATTCGAAAGAAATTATCGAATATTAGTTATTCGAAATAAATTATTGAATATTAGTTATTCGAAAGAAATTATCAAATATTAGTTATTCGAAAAGAGTTATTGAATATTAGTTACTTGAAAGGAGTTATCGAATATTAATTATTTGAAAGGAGTTATTGAATATTAGTTATTCGAAAGGAGTTATCGAATATTAGTTATTCGAAAGGAGTTATCGAATATTAGTTATTCGAAAGGAGTTATCGAATATTAGTTATTCGAAAGGAGTTAATCGAATATTAGTTATTCGAAAGGAGTTAATCGAATATAGTTTATTCGAAAGAAGTTAATTGATAAGAGTAAATTAGTTAGAGTTAATTGAATAGAGTTAATCTAGTAGGGTAAATCAAATAGAATTAATCCAACAGAGTTAATTAAAAAGTGTTAATAGAATTTAGTTAATCAAATAGAGCTAACTGATAAGAGTAAATTGATTAGAGTTAATCGAATATTGTTAATAGAATAGAGTTATTCGAATATAAGTTATTCGAAGAAGAGAGATTATCAAATATAGTTTATTCGAAGGAAAGAGTTATCGAATAGGGATTTATTCGAAAGAGAGTTACGTAAGGAAGTTTGTTAAAGATTTAAAAGATAAACTTTGACTATTTCGAAGTTAAAACGTTGTTTAATTAAGGTCTGAGAGGTAATTATACCCCAACTTGATTGACTTCCTTCTTAACTAAGGAATGATTAAAGTTTGATAGTAAAGGTAGGTTAAGTGAATTTAGTTAATGAGCGTAATGGTTTGTGTTGGCATAGCGATGTTTATTTAAACATCAGTTTAAATCAAATGAAGGAGTTTTGGAAATGTTTTCCAAATAAGAATCAGAAATATTTTCTGATAAAAGAAATACGAAATGGGAATAAATATGGAAACGTTTTCCAGTGATTAATAACGTATATTTTCTAAGTTTAGAAAATAAGGATTTACGAATATATGGAAACGGGAAATAAAGAAATGAATAAATTAATGATAAATTAATTTAAAGGGATAAATGTTGAATGTTGACTGATCGATAAAATTTCCATAGGAAATAATATCGTTGTTTGCACACGAGTTTTCTTTTGATAGTTAAATCACAGACTATCAAAATTTTGATCATTTTCCGTCGTCAATACGAAGAGACCGGTTGGGTTATTATCCGAGAACCACTCCGTATGGGCGTTAGCGTTTCGAATCAAATAGATCGAAGACAAATTGAAGATGAAGTTATGCAAGGGCTATCCTGTTTACAGAATAGTGCCTTCGGTTTGTCCAGTCTCAGGGCAACCTGTATGGAAGAATGTTTGACAGAGTATATCTGGTGGATAATTTGAGTTGATCATTTCAAACGTATTTATGTTGGTGGTGGAGGAATTTGTTTCTCTTAGCTTATACCCATTGTATTTTTAGGGAAATCAATTTGTGATTTGACGGGTATGACGATGTGGCATTCAAAGTGAATGAATGAGTAATCTGTTGAAAGATACGTTATGACCTCCAGCCTCATCAACTGGGAAATGACAGAAATCGGGCAGGCAGCATGGCTAAATGGTCGTAACCAATCAGGGTATATTGTCACCATCTAGAGAATATTCATATTTGTTACATCTTTCAATTCTGTATCTCCCGGGAACGATTATGTTGGAATACTAACCGAGGAGTGGCAATATATTTGATACACTCAAGCGAAATGAGTGGTCGGTCATGTGTGGCTAAGTTGCAAGATGTTCTTGTTGAACTCCAGTGTATCGCTTCTAGAGTACACTGAGCGGAAGGTGGATCCATACGTTGTCATAA
Source organism: Allium sativum (assembly GCA_030737875.1). Lineage (NCBI taxonomy): Eukaryota > Viridiplantae > Streptophyta > Magnoliopsida > Asparagales > Amaryllidaceae > Allium > Allium sativum. Next base: position 304,352,310 of record CM060919.1, read on the forward strand.
TTGGAATCCATTCCCTAAATAATAGCCTGCGGTTTTGATTGTATATTATATATGTAGAACGTTAGATGCAAGCATTTCTACTAGATTGATATTACTTGTGTTAGACATTATTATAATATCAGAATAATATTGTTTTACTAATGATTTGGGTTATCGTAAGGTAAAAACCATCCTTGTTTATGTGTGGATCGGTCTTATGATTATCCTTTGTTTCAAAAGGATTTTGAAAGTTAAATCAAATAAATTGAGTTTACTCACACCAGTCACATGACTGACCCGGAGTTTATTTTGTTTTGTTTTCCCTAAACTCTTGGGTGCCCAATTTTGTACGGAAAGTCAAGTAGTCGGGATTTACAGATACTTAAAGAGCTAGAGCAGGAGGCTTCAGAATTATATAGCTATGGTTTTTCCGCTGTGTTGTAAGTGTTGTACTTTGGAAATGATATGTATATTCAAGTACATATTTATATTTCAAAGTTATGTTGTGAAATATATTTATTCGTTCCGCTGTGAGATTCGTGTTTACTCTAATGTTGTATGTTCTTCTTCTTCTTCTTCTATTCTAAGTTTCTATCTTATCTATCCTCACCCTCTAATTTCTTTCTTGGACTATCTGGTGTTTCCGATGTTTGAATAGTCGATATGGTGTTATATGCCGATATCCAAGATCCCGGAAACCCCAGGTCGTTACAAAAATGTTTAAGGATCATAAGCGTTAGTTTTGGTGGAATGAAATAAAGAAGGATGTCACTGAATAAGTTACAAAATATTTTACATGCCGACAAATTAAAACTAAGCAGCAATGAACAATAGGACTTCTACAACCACTTTCTATTGTTAAATGAGAATGAGTGCATATAACAATAGATTTTATCAGTGGACTACCAAAGAAAAAACAAGGTCATGATGTAACATAGGTTGTGGTGGATTAATTAACAAAGTCGACACAGTTCATACCTTACAACATCACCTACTCAATGAAGAAATCGAGTAAACTCTATCTAAAATAAATTTCTTGACTACATGGTCTACTGATTCCCATTGCTATAGATAGAGACTCTAAGATTTTGGAAATGTCTTCAAATAGCATTAGAAACCTCGCTATGCCAAAGTACAACCTTTCATCCTCAAATAGATAGACAAACCGAAAGGGTGAACCGAGTTATAGAAGATATGTTAAAATCTTGTATAATAGAATTTGAAATTACTTGGGATACTCACGTACCATTAATAAAATTTACATATAATAATATCTATCAAGCAGGTATTAGTGTGGCGTCATATAAAGATTGTACAAAAGGCCTTTTTGTTGGCCAGTATGTTTGGCAGAAGTTGGAGATCATGAGTTTCTCGATCTAGATATAGTAAAAGAAACAACAGAGAAAAACTCCATCACAAGGTAAAGATTGCAAGAAACACAATGCAGGTAAAAGAGTTATGTAGATCATAGAAGAAAGGATTTGTAATTCGAAGTAGGGGATCAATTCCTTATTAAGGTCCCTCCAGTATGAGGGGTAATGCGATTTGGAAAGAAGAAGGCAAAGTTATCACTAAGATATATCCGATCATTTCGTATTACCAATAAAATTGGCAAAGTTGCATACCAACTCGATTTACCTACGAAATTATTGGATATTCATTATATATTTCATATATCAACGATACAAATATATATTTATCATCCATCTCATATGACTAATTTAAATGGCACTGAAATAAAAAAGGAAACCAAATATATTAAATACTTGCTCGAAATTCTTAATAGAAAAGTTAAGGAGGAAATTCCTTTGGTAAAAGTACAATGGAATCATCACAATAAAGATTGGAAATCATTTTAATGATCCGTACTTTATGTAACGGAGAATCGTAAAATAATTCTATTTAATTCCTTAGTAGTCGTATCATTCTCAAATTTTAATACGTTGTTCATAGGGGTGTGAGATATGTCTATGATTTTTACTGAATCGCTGTGTAACCATTTTACCTCAACAACTTGTTGTTTTAGCTATAACTTTTGTTTAGGACCAAATCAGGTGTTATGGTTGGTCTCATTGGATCGGGATAGTGGTTGGCCATTCCATAGAATTTTCACGTTAAAGGTTTGGTTCAACGGTTTAGGAGAAATTGTTGTTTTAAGTTTTCATTTCAGTTGAACATGTTAATTAGCAGCTAGTGGGACGATTAGTGAGCCCATTAGTCTAATAACCTAAGATTATAAATAGGAGGTTTGAGGAGATAACTAGGGTTTTTCTCTTCATTCCACACATTAGGTTGAGCATTTGTGAATCTCCAATTCAACCTAATTCCCCTAAACCCTAATTTTCTTTCATCAATCATTCTATATCTTATCAAGAGGCAAGATCTACATCAACTGAGATTGGATCTCGCTATTTCGCATCGAATTCAAGTTTTTTTCTTCGCTATCTCGTCGTTGTCTATATTTGATTTCATCAATATAGACTCGGATATAGGTTTTCGTGGGTGATAGAGATCTCTCACATGCTTACTATGTATTATATAGGTTAATTAGGTTGATCAAACATCTCATATGCTAATTTCACCCTAAAACTGGATTATTACATGTTTAGTTCAGACCTTGATGCCCAAGATAAACTAATTTGATCATATATTATGTAATCAACTAGATCCATCATATTTTATATGATTTCAATGTTAAATTGTGCTATATTCGTGATTATTATGATATAAATCCTGTTTATATGTATTCATATGATTGATCATGTTCAAAATTGAAAGAATTGTTGTTTGATTGGTTGGACTATATGTTATGCATGATTTTTTTGTTTAGGACTGCATGCTATAGGGATTAAAATAAAAGAATCGAGCAAATCGAAGGTTTATATGATCGAATTCAGGTGAAACTTGGTGAAGGAGCTCCAAAGGGTACCGGGATGCGCTAAGAAATTTCCATCGAAAAATTCTCAGTATATGGATTGGTACTGATACATAACCTATGGACCAATACCGATCCATCACGGATGGTCGAGAGGCAACGAAACTTCGTGTGTGACTTATTAGGGTCAATAGTGAATCATATGCAATGGTTGGTGATGATTATATAGATCGAATTGCTAACGCTTGAATATTCATCGATGGACCACGATAGATGGCTTCAGGGAGAAGTTAGGCTATGTAATTAGACTAGAGAGATATATTCAAAGCGTAGAATGAGGTGGTTCGGCACTTAGCCAAAGATTGGCAAAGTGTATGGATCGATACCGATCCATGAGGATGGACCGGTATAGGTTAATCATGGTTGATGGTTGAGGGACCTCGAGTGAGAAGTTGTGGTCTTCAGGAGCATGATGGTGGTCTTCGATTGTCGATACGGGTGGAATTTATTGCCAGAATAGTGTTGATGCTTCAATTGTACTTAGGCGAGAGTGGTCGAAATCAAAAGTGATAGGTATCAAGTGAGATTCTAGCTAAAAGATGGATTCATGAATGGCTTATATGATTGGACATTCCAAGGAATCATTGATAGTCAAAGGATTGTAGCAGACTGGAAGCAGAGTATCGTGGGGACATCTTTTAAGATTTGAGAGATCGAGTACCCTGGATAGTTTGGGAAGTGATCTGGTTATCTTGAGAAGGCAAACACATGTTGGACGTCTGGTAGTCCGATTAGAACTCGGGTTTTCCATTGGCCTTTGATGGATGAAAACGACCAATCCTTCAACGTTAATGTATTTAAGGCTTTAGTCAGTGATAGCTAGGTCATTGTTTGTTCTCGATGCCATGGTTGCTTGTGTGTTCTCTTTTATTTTTCTAGGTAGGCTATCAACATAAAATAATAAAGAGAAGTGAGGACTGGGAATTTGATTCTGACTAATGTCTACTTCTACGTGTGCGAGTAGCATATTTAATGAGATTATTATGTGCCTACTCTTTGGTTGCAGGGGCAGGTTAGGTGAGACTTGAACTATTTATAATCATATTATCCTGTGTAGTTGTTGATAGTCTTTTATCGTTCACACCAGGTTGTTGTCTATCTCAAGGTTTTATGTTTCCTCTAATCACCTAGGGTTCTCGTTGATGATGCTGATGAGAGGACTGAGTACAGGTGATAAGTTGGTGACGTTGATATTGTGCGACGACGAGAAGGAGACTGGCATATTATTATTCTTACTATATAGCAATTTGGATGATTTCTACTGTTTCTATTTGTTATATACTCTAGTGAGGAATGTAGTGAGACCTAATGTATTCAGATATTCAGTTACTGATATTCTTTGTACTTAATATTCTAAGATTTTATAGAGATGGGGTTTCCTATTTTGTTATGTTTCACTGCTATATCATGTTGCATAATTTATTACTATATATTTCCCATGCGTTGTGAGCTCTATGACAAGTTTTGTTTCGCTTTACTTTCTTGATGATCGTCCCATATCATCTTTCCATGCCATCTAGTGCACCTTTCTTATAGTTTGATGCATGAGGTATGAGGCGATCATCGCACTTGGTATCAAAGATTAGGTTAATCAATTTTACCTAAAGTTCAAGAGCGTAAAAGTTTGTGAGAGAAGTACTTTATAGGCACTTAAGCACCATTGCAGCCTTTCATTGATGTGGACTGATCGTTCTTGTTTCAAGCTAAGAACGAGTCATCGAAATACGAGGAATGTTGCTAGGGACTGCTGGAAGTGGGAGCCAAGTAGAAGCCAAGTGGATTATCGCAACTGCTGGAGTTGGTTAAAGCTAAGTGGTAGAAGCCAAGTGGATTATCGCAATTGCTGGAAGTTCCTACGTGGAAGTGGGAGTAAGTATCGATGGATTTTATCGATGGATTGCTAAGGACTAGGGCATGATATGATGGTAAATGGATTATTGTGGAATGCTTGAACAAAAACGCAAGATTTGTTCCTATCAAATCTACTATGACGACATTCAAGTTCACTGAGTTATATATTAAATAGATAGTTCGACTCCATGGAATACCAAAGAGTATAGCAAGTGATCGAGAACCCTTGTTTACCAGTGGATTCTATAGGAGTTTGCAAGAGGCATTGGCGACTAAGCTAGATATGAGCATGAATTATCATCCCCAAACTGATGGTAAGACAGAGAGAGTCAATCGAATATTGTACCATCTTCATCTAACCGGGTTTGCCTGCAATAACAGTTATCAGTCGAGCACTGGTATGACACCCTATAAGGCGTTATACGATAGGCCATGTAGTTCACTTTTTTGTTAGTTAGAGACTAGAGAAACGTTGGTACTTAGGCCTAAATAATAAGAGAAACGGAGAAAAAGGTTGAAATATTTTGACAATAAATGAAAGCAGCCCAAGGTCTCTAGAATAATTATGCTGATAAGAGGAGAAATTATGTGGCATTCTCAGTAAGGGATTTGGTACTTATTAAGGTTTTGCCTCAGAGAAATCTTATTCAGTTTGGAAGGAAGAGAAAGTTATCCCCGAGATTTGTTGGACTATTTTCGATTATCAAGCATTTGGGAAGCTTCCTTATTGATTGGTTCTATCTGAGAGGATGGCCGGTGTGCATAATGTTTTTCATGTGTTGTACATATGGAAGTTTGTGTAGACCCGAGTACAGTACTATCTGTAGATCATATTGAAGATTTAGAAGTAGAGTCAGAAGTTTTTAGACCTCGTAAGCTACTTCACGTCATTGGGAATGACAAGAAACAACTTAGGATAAAGATTGTTAAGCTAGTTAGGTTACAATGGAGCGAGGATGATGACGATTGCACACGAAAATAGAAGAGAGAATGTGGATGACCCATCCAGAACTCTTTGGGTGGTATGTCCTATATATCATAACCTACTTATGCCATTGCATCTTGTACTATTAGAGTTCTGCATGTTAGGGTAGGATTTTGGTTGCATGAATTGTTGGATGCTAGATTGGCTACTCATGGATGGTAAGCACACGGGATACTTTGTTTGCTCGTGCTTGCTTGGAATTTTGGGGGCAAAATTCCTTAAGGAGGGAGGAGAATGTAGCAACCCGTATTTTACGTATCGAAGGATCGTAAAATAATTCCATTTAATTCCTTAGCGGTCATATCATTCTCAAATTTTAATATGTGGTGCATGGGGATGTGAGACATGTCCGTGGTTTTACCAAATCATTTTATGACCTTTTTACCTCTATAGCTTACTGTTTTACCTATAACTTTTGTTTGGGATCAAATTAGGTACTGTAGTTGGTCTCATTGGATTATGATGATGGTTGGCCATTTCGTAAAGTCCTCACATTAAAGATTTAGCTCAGCGGTTTGGGAGAAATCGCTATTTTTAAGTTTTTGTTTCTCTTGGCCAGGTTAATTAATAACTAATGGCCTGATTAGTGATCCCAATAGTCTAATGACCTAAGATTATAAATAGGGGGTTTGAGGAGAGAAGTAGGGTTTTCTCTCATTCCACACATTATGTTGAGCATTCGTGAACCTCTAGTTCAACCTAATTCCCGTAAATCCTAATTATCTTTCATTAATCATTCAATATCTTATCAAAAGGCATGATCTACATCAAGAGAGATTGTATCTTACTATTTTGCATTGAATTCAAGTGTTTTCTTCACTGTCTCCCTGCCGTCTAGATTTGATTTCATCAATATCGCCTTAGATCTAGGTTTTGGTGAGTGATAGAGATCTCTCACATGCTTACTATGGACTATATTTGTTAATTAGGTTAATCATACACGTCATATGTTAATTTTACCCTAAATTCAGATCATACATGTTTAATTCAGATCTAGACGCCCTAAGATAACCTTATTTGATCATATATTATGTAATATGTTATATCCATTAAGTTTTATATGTTTTTAATGTCAAATTACGCTAGATTTCTAATTAATATGATATGAATCATGTTTATATGTGCTCATATGATTAATCATGTTCGAAATTGGATGAGTTGCCATTTGACTGGTTGAATTGTGTTTTATGCATGATTTGTTTGTCTAAAATTATGTGTCGTAGGGCTTCGAATCGAATAATAAATCAAATTGGAGGTTCAAATGATCGAATTAAGACAAAACTTGGCGAAGGAGCTGTGAAGGGTATCGGGATGGTGATATAAAAAGTTCATTGGAACATTCTCTAAATATATAGATTGGTACCAGTCCATAGCTTATGGACCGGTATCGATCGGATAGTCGAGGGATGACGAAACTTCGTGCATGGATTATTAGGATCAATAGCGAGTAATGTTTAAAGTTTGGTTATGATTGGATGGGTTGAAGTGAAAATGCTTGAATACTCGTCGATGGACTGGTATAGATGGCTTCGGGGAGGAATTTTCTATGAAATTAGATCAGAGGGATATATACAAAGAATGGAATGTGGTCCAACACTTATCCAAAATTTTGCTAAGTGTATGGACCTATAACGATCCATCATGGTTTATGGTTGGGGGACAGGGGTCCTGGGGTGAGAGGTTGTAGCATTCAGGAGCATGATGGTGATTTCCGGTAGTCGAAAACATCCACGGGGAGTAGTGTTGATTCTTTGATTATGAACTCAGACAAGAGTGATCGAAGGCAAAATTTGCAGGAAGCTCAAAGTGGAATGATGTTGTGTGATAATGGATTGACTCAAGTGAGACTCGAGCTAAAAGATAGAGTTATAGATGGTTTATATGGTTGGAGGTGCCAAGAAATCATTGATAGTCGAAGGATTATAGCAGACCCTAAACTGAAGTATCGTGTGGTTGCTAGTTAAGATCTGAGAGATTGAGTATCTTGGATTGCTTGGGAAGTGATCTAGTTGTCTTGAGAAGGCATATGCACGTGGGACGTGTGGTAGTTCGACTAGAACCAGGGTTTTTCATTAGCCCTTGATGGATGGCAACAGCTAGTCACTCGATCTCAATGTATTCAAGGCTTTAGTCCGTAACGGCTAGCTCATTGTTTGTCATAGATGTTATGGGCTTGTATGTTATCTTTTATTTTTCTGGGTAGGCTATCACTATAGGACACTGAAGAGAAGTAGGGACTGGGAGTCCTATTTTGAGTAATCTCTACTTCTATGTGTTCGAGTAGCATATTTAATGAGATTATTAAGTGATAGCCCTTTGGTTGTAGGGACAAGTCAGGTGAGATTTGAACTATCTATTTTATATTATTCTGTGTGGTTGTTGATGGTCTTTTATTGCTCACACCAGACTAACATTTAACTCAAGATTTTATGTTTCCTCTTATTACATTGGGTGATTATCGATGGTACTAATGAGTAAACTGAGTAAAGGTGCTAAGTTGGTGATGATGATGTTGTCAATGACAACAAGGAGGCTGACATATTACTATTCTTACTATATAGCTATTTGAACGATTTATGTTGCTTCTGTTTGTTTTATGCTCCGATGAGGGATATAATGAGGCCCAATGCATCCAGATGTTCAGTTACTGAGATGTATTGTACTTATTATTCTGAGATTTGTGGAAATGGGATTTCCTGCTTTATTATGCTTCAATACTATATCATATTGTATTCTTTATTATTATATGTTATTCATTCACTGTGAGTTATATGACAGATTCTCTCTCGGTTTACGTTCCTCGATGACCGTCCCATATTGGCCTAACATGCCATGTAGTGCACCTTTCTTATAGTTTATGTAGGAAGTATGGGGAGGTCATCACAATCGTGGGAGGCTGAGTTAGAAATCCATAGAGATTATCCAAAATTGTTTAAAACTTAAATTTTGAGGGCGAAATATTTTCCTAAGGGTGATAGAATGTAACAACCTAACTTAATATTGGGTATGAGAAAAAAAATAACTAGTATAAACTACTTAGTTCTTACAGCATCCTGATTCGATTCGAACATTTAAGTATATTTGTATGAATGGATATACACAAACCTTATAAACAAAGTAAATGATATATATACACACATTTATATTTAAAAAATATGTATAGGTTAGATGTCATGAGATGGGGTAGGCAATTGGCTTGAAATGGACCATACATGTGTCCTAAGATTTAAGGAAACAATGACCCATAAACTTATTAGGTGTCCATACGTTGAAACATCTTAAGACACCTAGAACTATTAGGTGCCAATATGCAAAAACAACTTAAAAGACCTAAGGAGGCATGTTTCAATATCCTAGGCTTGCATAAAAATAATGTCAACAAGTGTCCAAAGTAAAATTACAAGATTAGCCTTGAGAAATGCTATAAATAAAGTGGGTGCCTTCCTTAATTTTCCATGAAGCTTGCAGGAAATCTAGAATACGAAATACAAGTCAAAGCTACAATTTTAAGGAAATAAAAACTATATACGTTTATATATTCATGTCGTTCTATGAATGTATAAATGATTATGGCTTGGATCTATAAAATTGTCGCTCGGTAATTTGACCATAACTTCCCTGTTTCTTAATGATTTTCTTTTTCTTTAATGATATGGAAAGATAACTCAAAGACCTACAAGTTTCATGCTGACCACTTTTCCAAATTTGAATGTCTGAGTATTTGAGAACTAGGTGCAAATTCGAGTAAAACTAAACTGAAATGAACATGCTGTGTTTTTTAAGAAATACCTATCTTTGTCAAAATTTTATTATTAATTTGATATAAGGATTTCTTTTTATGGTAATTAAGTAGACTAAGTAAGTTACTTACTGTTAAAAGTTGGAGTCAAAAACTATTTCTACAATAGAGAAACAAAATCAAACATTTTACTGAAAAACTAGTCCAAAACCTAAGTTGTGAAATTAGCAACACTTCTGAAAATTGCAATACTTTTTAACTGTTACTAATCGTAAGTGCAATTTAAGGCCAGATTTGCAACGGTTCAGCCCAGCAACGATTTTAGCTATTTAAAATACTTTAGATTGCAATTTTTGAATGCTACTGTAAAATCTTAAAAGTTTAAACCAGAAATTTGCGACGCTTTTGATTTGCAACACCTCTCAACAGTTACAAACCTGTAACATAGAATAAAATGTGTTAACTTAGCTATAACTTTCCGTAACATATATTACAAATGCTGGCTTTTTCACATCAATTGTTTATGAAGTATCTTAACAAGCCCAAGACTTTTCATAATGCATTAGCAACATTACAGTAGCTGTTTCGGGTCTAAAACCATTATAAATGGCTACAGATCTTAGCATAACGCTTTATAATCTGGTGTAGTATTTATTTTAAAATTCTTATTGATGCTGAAGCTTTTTATAGCACTTCTAAACTTTTTCTTTTCTTTCTGAGACTTTTAAAACATTTATAATTAATTATAAACATAATGATTCACTTCAATAAATTTGATGTCTTTTCTAACATATATTAGAATATTTCTAAATTGGTTTGGGGTTTGTCTTAAACTCATACGTATACGAGTTTGGAAAAGAAATCTAAATTAATTTTGGGAAAAGTTTCCCCAATGATAGTTACTTCGGGGGTGCGGTGTAAGATAATAGATCTTGGATAGTACACTATTACTCTATGTTGGTGCTAAGCCCACTAGAATACGTCCTAATTTAGTGATGGTTATCGACCGCAATGGGATAATATATCCTAGGATCTAAAACAAATTGAGTGTGTTGTTTAGATTCGTGAAAGAGTATTTTGATAAATCTTGGTTTTTAATGGGATGGAGTTTATTATAAACTTACTTGATTTAATGTTTCGAGATCTTCCTTGATTATTATTTTAAACTTTGGATCCATGAAACCTCTAAAGAAGAGATTTATAATAAAAAATCCCGATTGATACAAACCATTATGACATGACTTGAAAACTATAGCTTAAATTACTGTCTCACTGAGTATGTGTTTCTCATGATGCTATACTTAAACATTTCAGTTTCAGATGGTTAATTGTTCGAACCTAGAATTTAGCTGGATGCTTTTAGGTGAAGACTTATATTATGTATATTGTCTCTTTATGTACTCATATGTATATTTATTTAATGGTTAAACTCTTGGGTCTTATGTAACCATGCTATATGATGATCTGAATATATAATTACTTTTCCGTTAAAATCATGCACCTTGAATGATTTTATATCCCGACATAATTTTGTTAAGTTGTGATACTGTTCTATTAGCATTGTAGCTTACTTGTAACGTCTTCATTTCTGGACAAGTGTGCCAGAGCGAGGTATTATATGTGCTATCCAAAATACCTTTGAGAAAGTATAGGCTCTAAGTAATTAATAGCCTTTAATTAATTCATACCAACTTTTGTTTTACTTTTGATTTTTTTCAATGCATAGGGGTGGGTGGGTGGGATTCTCCATGTTATAAGAATTATTTATTTCTTCATGATCCTGAACTTTAATACTAGTGTATGCATAAATCTTCATGTGGCCTCCTCCATTTGCAACAATTTTCCTACAACACAACATAAATATGTATAAGTAATATTTTTCCATATTAATTTATACAAAAATGACTATTTCTCTCTTATGTAAATAAGTGAATGATTACCTGAATATGCTTTTTTATTTTGGTTTAAGACATGTAAAAAAACATCGTAATATGAATGTAATTATATAAAATAAAAATAAGCATGTGTGTATAACTATGCATGTTTACGAGCACATCAGATATTAAGTGGATGATCCACCTCTTAGGGGTATTAGGAGGTTGGACTTGTCCCTTTCCTAATGGATTTATCCTCAGGAATATAGGTTGTAGTATAGGGCTCGCCTTAAAGGTATTAGGCGATCTATGGGTCCATCTTTCTCTAATTATTTGCAACTGAGGTACTAAATGGTCTCGAATTGAGTTATGAAGTTCTACGGAAGTTGCCCACTTCCTTTAGGTTAATATGTTGCGGGTGTACCTAGGCGATGGGCTATTAAGAGTTTTATCTGACATGTAATGGAAATCGCTTGTTTAACGAAAGTATTGAGTGGGTAGGAGTTTTGTTTATATATTTTTCGTTAACACACAAGCTAGGATGAACAATGCATATACTTGGTAGTTTGATGCAAGAGTGATCGAGTTCCAACGTTTACTAGGCATCAAGACCTTAAGTCCAAAGTTTAGTCACCCTTCCCTCGTGGGGTGAGTATCACGCTTACGAGACTACAAAGTCAGCGATTGCCTTGGGAGGAGGGTTTTACAAGTTAAATAAGGCTAAAACCTTGCGCAACAGTCACCTTTAGATCCAGGATAAAATAATATACATTGTGCCTAGAGGAAACAGGATAGTGCCACACAACACCCGAGTTGTTTACATGCCATAACACTTAATGACTTATATGATACTTTCGCATCGAACCAGCTCAGAAGGGCATTGGTTGCGTCTGTTATCAAGCCACAAGATCATAGCAAGCTCCCTTCCGAGGTTTGGTTGAATTAGGCTTATTATGAAAGAACTAAGTTACATATTGACGATTCGTAAGGGGAAGGCCTTGGTTTTTCCCAAGACCTTTCCTCTTATTAAAATGATGTAATTAACTCTTTCATAAGAAAGGTTAGTGTTAACTTACTGTATAATCATTATAAACACAATACGATTATCAAATTGAGAAATGATTAAATCTTGGACTTCTCGTTTTTATTAATGCGAATATATTAAAGAGTTGATGAAATCTCTAATTCGATTTGGAAATTAGGGTTTGCTCTTGAGAGAAAGAGAACAAGATTGAGAAATGAAAATTCAGTCCTGAGAATGAGACCTTTAGGGTCTTATTTATAGAAAGACAAACCAGGGGCCCTTTGTCATTGGACCAGCACAAGCCTCTGTGTAACACCCCATAATTTTAAAACATGACAAAAGGGATAATTAAAGAATACTTAATTTTTATAAGAAGAATTAAGGGAAACGGGCTGCGCCATTGCATTCATCTCGGAATTCTGCTTGGAATACAGTCCGAGTTTGCGTAAATCAGATATAATATGAAGAAGTTATGAAGCTTATAAGATTTCAGTTTAAAACAGAATTTATTTAAATAATAATTAAAAATCAAAAACGAATTCAAAATTCGAAATCAACGAAAAGGGATGAGTAGGAAAATTCCCGCTCGTGGGTGTCGACCCCCCCTCAAGGGGTGTCAACATGGGTGCCGACCCTTATAGGGGCGTCGACATGGGTGTCGACCCCACTATAAGGGTGTCGACCCCCATCTGGCCGACGTGTTTTGGTGGTCTAGGGCTGATGTGTCCTTCTAGGATTGGCTGGATGACATGTTTTTTTCTGGTTTGGATGGTTCAGATGGTTCCTAGTCTAATCTAAAGGTCCTAATACACCTAGTAGTCCTATAAATAGACACCTAAACCTAACCCTAATTTCATTACACTAATCCATGGCGCCTCCATGCTGCTCAAATCTAAATTAACCTAGCCTTTCTTCTCCACCAAAGCAAATCAGAATAAGAGTATTCAAATTGGAAGATAAGAATCAAATTCTACAATAACGGTTTAGCCAATCAAATTCAGAAATCGGAATTACGATCTATCCTCTCTCCTAAATCCTGTGGCTGTGAGTCTATGTTACTTTCACATATAATTAAAAAGTAATTGTGATAGGATTGTAAATTGGATTTAATGATCATGCCTGTAAGTGAGATGAATCATATCAAGTCTTGTAGATTTCTTATCTTTCATATTCTTTCCCAAATTACTAATATCATATGCCTATTGTATCTATTTTATTATTCTATGCCAGTTCATGTTTCATGTGCCTATTTTATGCCAATTTTGATGTCATGATTCTCTTCCTTTCTTCTTTTCCTTTTCTTTATGAGATTAGACTAACTACAAGCCTAACATATTGCATTGAGATTTGCGTAAGAATAACGTTGGAACGATTGAGAAAAGTTTGGTAAATATTGAATAATATGTAATTGGGCATAAATTGATTTGTAATCATGTCATTGATTTGGGGCATAAATTGGTACAATTTATATATATGGAATTATAGGCATGACTTGGATTGGAATTATAAATGTAACTTGAATTGGAAATTATGGGCAATTGGAATATATGTAATAAGTCAGAACTTGAATCTGGGTTTGTAGAAAAGAAGAGATAATGAACGCCTAAGACACGAGGTTGGACATAGTTTGCGGTAGAAGTCTGCCTGTAACTGCCCGGCATATCCAACAACCGCAAACGGCAGTCTAATGTGAGAGGTCAAAGGCAGAAATTAGATGCGTAATAATGCAAAGACACGAGGTTAGATTCGGTTTGCAGTATAAGCCTGCCCGGAACCTCCCGACATATCCAGCAATCGCAAAATGACAATCTAATGTGAAGGGTTTTGCAAGATTACAGTTATAATAAATTAATGAACATTTAACCAAGATAAGACATGTGATTAGACATGGGGATGATAAAGGGTTAAGTGGGTAACAGGGTAGCATGTGAAACATAATAAAAGCAGTTAACCAAGATTGGACATGTGATTAGACATGGGGATAAAGAAGGGTTAAGTGGGAATTCCTAGTGGGGACCAAGCTTAGGAGGGAAGCTTGTGTCAAGTGAGTGAACCTTTTTCAACCAGTAACCCATTTTAGTATCTATATGAGCTCGAACTAGGTCGAGGACAGGGACACGCTTACTGGGGTTGATTGTAAGAGGTCAATAAAGAGTTAGCGATGGCAGTGCAAGTCCAACGAAGTCATGTGTGTGCGGGGGTCCGGGCTGGTAGGTAAGACGTTGCATCGTGTAGGTATAAGCTGTGCATTTCAGTAGTATGGGGGTTGCCACCTTAGGGAGTGATACACCCTATTGTGGGGCCAGCACAGGTATCTACGAGGTTAGGGAGCCGATCGAATAGGGAGGGTAGTGGGTACAACTAGTGGTGGTAGGAGCAAGTGGGCACCTACGAGAGTAGCTAGGGGTACACGAAGCTACCATTATTATGATCAGTTGGGATGGATCGATTTTTAGTATATGTACGGTGCAGCGCATATCTTATAGTGGTTAGAAGTATAGTCGATGTCCTATCTTACCTACCTTGTTTACCTTGTCATATCTGCTTATGTTACAGTCACCTCTTATATCCACTTTATGTTCTTATCCTGTTACTTTACTTATTATATTGTTAAAGTCACTAGACTCGCCAGACTTATGTTTGACCCTTTTTTCGCCTCTTTTCTTCCCCTTCCCCCCCACCCGGTCCTCAGGGTGGGATTAGTGAAGCTTGACCCACTTTCTTCTTGAAGTGCTTGGAAGTGTTAAAAGTAATGCTCATCTTTGTCTCTTTTCCATTATGGCTATTTGGAGTGGGATTATTGTTTTACTTTTATGTACTCTGATAATAATTTTGTTCAAGATGGATATTTGTGTACTTGGCTCTATTATGTGGTTTTGATGTTGTAACCAAACATGTTTTGTTTTTCCGCTGCAATGAATAAATTTTAAATTTTCTTAAGTACCACTTTATATATCTGTCTTGTGATAATCTGTTCTATACTCTTATAATACTCCATGAAAGTTAATGCATTACCTTAGTGAGTGACATTAATGGACGTAGGGTGTTACACGTGGTATCAAAGCTGAAGGTTACCGGAACAGATAAAAGATTTTGAAAACCGTTATCAAAAGCATTTTTAGAAAGAAGTATTTTCAAAAACGTGTTTTAAAGAAGGTATTTTCAAGAGAAAAGTTTATTATGAAAAACATAATCCCTAAAAGCTATATAACTATCTTTTGATTCTCTGTTTTGAATCTCTTCCTTTTTCCTTTTAGCATGTCTGGGAACCCGTTATACCCAAGGGCGTACAGATACCGGGTTGGTTCAAAAGGTATCTGGAGGCTAGGGCTACTGCCGCAATCCCAGCAGACGTTCGTCCTCCCCCATCTGCAGCCGCTCCTCCTCCTACCCGTGTAGATGCTTTTTCTAAGATATGCAAAGACTTCCGTGCGATGGGCAGAAAACCGTTTTATGGGACTGAGACGTTTGTGGAGGCTCGGAATTTGCTCAAGGAAGTGGAAGACCTGTTTGGTATTTTTGAGATAGACGATGAAAGGAAGGTTTAGCTAGCTGCTTGGTTGATGAAGGACGAAGTTGCATTTTGGTGGGAAGTAACTAATAGAGGACATGCAGTGGAGACATAGAGGGATTTTAAACAAAGGTTCAAGTTGAAATTTCTTTCACAAGTAGAGGAGAGTTTACACATGGAGAGGTTCTTGGCTTTGAAACAAGGGAGTGTGTCTGTGAAGGAGTACGTTAACAAGTTTAACTAGTTAGCAAGATTTGGTATGGAATTAGTTAATACACCACATAAGAAGGCTTTGAGATTTGCCAATGGTCTGAATGAATCATTACACGGGTTGGCTATGTCCCACATTCCTATGGGGGCTACTTTCGAGAATTTTGTTGACATGGCGTTGATGCATGAAGAGAAGAAAGGTGCTAATGTAGATAAGGCACAGGATAAGAAAGGAGATCCAAAGAAGGCACAACAACAACAAAAGTAGGGCAGCAAGGATAACAAGGGTTCAGAGAAAAGGAAGTGGTCACAATTGTGGAATACCTGGCCATTCGAATAAGGACTATAGGAAGAAGAAGAAGATGGGTTGCTTCCAATATGGTGAAGCAGAGTATACGATTAAAGCCTTCCCAAGGAGGCAAGGACAAGGGCAAGGGCAAGGGCAGAGGAAAGGATCTACTTCTGGAGCACAAGTTCATGCTCTCATGGCACCTAGACAAGAGAGAGGTATAAACATTTCTGTTGAAAGTTTGATTTTCCTTTTCGATCGTCCTGTACGTACTTTGTTTGATTCTGGCACTTCACATTCATTTATACTGCTTCTGTTGTTGAGTCTCCACGCCTAGATACTAATATAGTAGTGGATCCCGTGGTTGTCTCAAATCCTATTGGGGGTACGGCTCATCTTTCTATGTTATGTCGGGATTTGAGAATATGTGTATGGCGTTGAGTTTGAATGCAACGCTTATGTTCTTGGCTTCACGAGCTATGGGTTGATTCTAGGAATGGATTGGCTAGCCAGGTATGGTTCCATTCTCGGCTGTGAAAAGGGGGTAGTTAGACTGTTGACTAGTTTGGGTAATACTCTCGATATCTCATGCGACCCTAAGGCATATGTTATTCTTAGCTACCTAGAATCTCTTGACACATCTATTGATGATTTGCAATCTGTTCGAGTAGTCCGTGAGTATGCAGATGTCTTTGAGGAGGTTAGGGGCTTACTTCCAAAACGCGAGATAAATTTCCGTATATACTTGGTGGACAATGCAAGGCCAGTTGCATTGCCTGTGCGCCACATGGCTCTTAGAAAAAGGAGGGAGCTTAGTAAACAAGTGAAAGAGTTGCTTGAGAAAGGGTTCGTAAGAAGAAGTATCTCGGAGTGGGGTGCTCCTGTTGTTTTTGCCACGAAGGCTGATGATTTGCTTAGATTGTGCGTTTACTATAGGGAGCTGAATAAGCTCACGAAGAAGAATAGACACCCATTGCCGAGGATAGATGATTTGTTCGATTAGTTGGTTGGTGCTTCGGTTTTCTCGCAGTTGGACTTAGCTACATGATTTCATCAGTTGAGGGTAGCTGAGGATAATATAGATAAGATTGCTTTTAGAACTCCCGACGGTTTCTTTGAATGGCTCGTCATGCCTTTTGGTTTGACGAATGCACCCGCATATTTCGTAAACTTGATGAGCAGGGTGTTTAGGGAGTTTGTAAACAAGTTCATGGTAGTCTTTATGGATGACATCTTGATATTCTCTAGAAGCGAGGACGAGCATGCCCTGCATCTTAGGGAAATCTTAGAGACTCTTCGAGCACATCAACTCAAAGCTAAGTTCTCCAAATGTCATTTTTGGAGAAAGGAAGTGAGGTTCTTAGGGCACGTGGTCTCTAACGAAGGAATAGTAGTGGATCCCGCGAAGGTGGTAGCAATCCAAGATTGGAAGATTCCTAGGAATGGAACGGAAGTAAGAAGTTTTCTTGGTTTGGCGGCTATTACAGAAAGTTCATCAAGGATTTTGCATAGATATCAGCCCCACTCAAACGGCTGACGAAAAAGAATTTGACCTTTACTTGTGATGTTGACTGTGATGATGCTTTCCAACGTTTGAAGAGGGAATCTAATTTCTGCCTTTGACCTCTCACATTAGACTGGCTTGGCGCAGTTTTGATGCAAGAAGGAAGGGTGATATGCTATGGTGGAAGGCAGTTAAAGGTCCATGAAAAGAATTACCCTACCCACGATTTAGAGTTAGCTGCCATAGTTTTTGCGTTTTAGTCTTGGCGCCATTACTTGCTTGGTGAGAGGTTGGGTTGTATACAGACTATAAGTCACTAAAATACCTGTTCTCTCAAAAAGATCGAAACTTAAGGCAACATAGGTAGATGGAGTTCTTAGCATCCTATGATTTTGAGATTGCATATACCCTTGGAAAGGGTAGCATCGTAGCTGACACCTTGAGTAGAAAGAAGTTGACTTTGAGTCCTTTGTTTGTTAAGCGGCAGAGTTTAGAGTATATCTCTACCTTTGACTTTAGACCCTCTATCGATTATGTACCCGGTTTGTTGGCATCATTAGAGGTACGACCTATGCTTTTAGGACAGATAGGTGCGGCACAACGAGATGACCCACAGTTGATAGAGATGGTAGACAAGCTCATAAGAGGGAAGTCTTCAAGCCATCTAAGTAGTTATACTATAGATGACAAAGGTTGGTTGCGTAGAGATGGGAGACTTTGCGTATCACGAGATGAGGGTTTGCGGAGGACAATCCTTGAAGAAGCACATCATTCTAAGATGACCATACATCCTGGTGGTGACAAGATGTATCGGGACATGAAGCGAGTTTTCTTTTGGGCCGGAATGATGAAGGATGTGGCTGAGTTCGTTTCTAAATGCTTAGTGTGTCAGCAAGTCAAGGCTGAGCAAAAGAAGCCTGGTGGTTTACTTTACCCTTCAGAGGTTCCACAGTGGAAATGGGAAAGTGTTTCCATGGATTTCGTCAATGGGTTTATGAGGTCAAGGAAGGGTAATACGGGGATTTGGGTGGTAGTAGATAGACTTACCAAGAGCGCCTATTTCATTCCCGTTAAGAGTAAAAGAACAACGGCATGGTTAGTGTCTATTTATCTCCAAGAGATAGTTCGTTTACACGACATACCTTCTAGTATCGTAAGCGACCGAGATCCCATTTTCACTAGTGAGTTTTGGAAGAGCCTGCAAGAGGTGGTAGGAACGCAATTGTGTTTGAGCACTACTTATCAACCTCAGACGGACAGCCAAACAGAAAGAGTGAGTCAGATTCTAGAAGATCTTTTGAGGTTATGCATCTTGGATTTTGGAGGGACATGGGAGGAACATCTTCCATTAGTAGAGTTTGCCTACAACAATAGCTATCAGACTAGTATTGGCATGACAACTTTTGAAGCTCTATATGGACGACCTTGTCGATCATCGACTTGTTGGTGTGAATATATGGATAAGATTTTTCTTGGGCCTGAAATGGTTAGGGAAACTTCAGAGAAGATAGACTTGATTCGAAAACGCATGAGGACGGCACAAGACCAACAAAAGTCATATGCTGATAAGAGAAGAACCGATCTTGAGTTCGATGTTGGAGACATAGTTTTTATTAAAGTGTCACTATTGAGGAATGTAGTTCATTTTGGATCTGTAGGGAAATTAGCACCAAGGTTCGTAGGGCCATTCCCCATTACAGAAACAATTGGACAGATGGCCTATAGAGTGAAGCTGCCTGAGAAGCTTAGTGGTGTTCATGATGTATTTCACGTGTCGCATTTGAGGAAGTGTTTACATGATACCACGGAAGTAGTAGAGCCGAGCATGCTTAGAGAAGCGGAAGTAGAGCGAGATGCCACGATTAGATGAGTTCCTATATGCATCCTTGGATCGGAGGTCAAGAAATTACACAACCGAGAGGTCAAGTTGGTTAAATTCCAGTGGGGAGATGATCAAAGAGACGCAACTTGGGAGACTGAAGACAAGATACACGCATCGTACCCTTTCCTTTTTGAGGGTATGTTCTTAACTTCTCCTTTTTCTACCGCTTTGTTTATACTTGTTCTATCGTTTAGTGTATCCTCTCGATTATATCTTTGACTCTTAGGTAGAAAATCCTATGGTTGTAAACATGTGTTTGAGACATGTTATGTTTGGTGGATGCAAGTGGATATAAGTGTTTGCTAGTGGTTGCTCGTGGATGCATTTACACACACCTTAGGCATTAGATCAGCTAAATCACTTTCATATTGCATATGAATGAGTGTGCATATTTAAGTTAATGGATGTATATTGAATGTTTTATCATATGGATGCTGCATTTGAATGAATGGTTGTGCACTCATATAGGAATGATATGTATCATTAGGATTCTTTTGCATACATAATGGACGCATGACACTATCATGTTTCGCATTAAGGAGGTCAACTGAATCAGTAGACCACCTGATCTTTGCATTAGATATAGGACATATAAACAAACTTTTGCATATGTTCATATAACACTAAAAATCTTTAAGGACAATGGATGCTTGTGGATGATGGATGAGTAGATGGATGATGGATGGTAGGATAAATTCTTCTTAACTTGAAGATTTCGGGGACGAAATCCTTTAAGGAGGGGAGAATGTAACACCCTGAAATTTTAGAACATGACATAAGGGATAATTAAAGAATACTTAATTTTTATAAGAAGAACTAAGGGAAATGGGCTACGCCATTGCATTCATCTCGGAATTCTGCTTGGAATAGAGTCCAAGTTTGCGTAAATCGGATATCATATGAAGAAGTTATGAAGCTTAGAATATTTCAATTTATAACATAATTTATTTAAATAATAATTAAAAATAAAAAACGAATTCAAAATTCGAAATCAGCGAAAAAGGATGAGCGGGAAAATTCCCGCTCGTAGGTGTCGACCCCCATAAGGGGTGTTGACAGGGGTGTCGACCCCCCTATAGGGGTGTCAACCCCCCATCTGCCAGAATCTACCCGACGTGTTTTGGTGGTCTAGGGCTGATGTGTCCTTCTGGGATTAGCTGGATGACGTGTTTTTCTAGTTTGGATGGTTCAAATGGTTCCTAGTCTAATCTAAAGGTCCTAATACACCTAGTACTCCTACAAATAGACACCTAAACCTAAGCCTAATTTAATTACACTAATCCATGGCGCCTCCATGCTGCTCAAATCTAAATTAACCTAGCCTTTCTTCTCCACCAAAGCAAATCAGATTAAGAGTATTCAAATTTGAAGATAAGAATCAAATTCTACAACTATTTAGCTAATCAAATTCAGAAGTCAGAATTCAGATCCATCCTCTCTCCTAAATCCTGTCGCTGCGAGTCTGTGTTACTTTCACATATAATTAAAAAGTAATTGTGATAGGATTGTAAATTGGATTTAATGATCATGCGTGTAAGTGAGACGAATCATATAAAGTCTTGTAGATTTCATATCTTTTAGATTCATACCTAAATTACTGTTATCATATGCCTATTGGATCTATTTTATTGTTCTATGCCAGTTCATGTTTCATATGCCTATTTTATGCCAATTTTGATGTCATGATTCTCTTCCCTTCATCTTTTCCTTTTTCTTTATGAAATTAGGCTAACCTCGAGCCTAATATATTACGTTGAGATTTGCGTACGAATAACGTTGGAACGATTGGGTAAAGTTTGGAAAAATATTGAATAATATGTAATTGGGCATAAATTAATTTGTAATCATGTAATTGATTTGGGGCATAAATTGGCATAATTTATATACATGGAATTATAGGCATGACTTGGATTGGAATTATAAACGTAACTTGAATTGGAAATTATGGAAAATTGGAATATACGCAATAAGTCAGAACTTGAATTTGGGTTTGTAGAAAAGAAAAGATGCTGAACGCCTAAGACACGGGGTTAGACTTTGTTTATGGTAGAAGTCTGCCCGGAATCGCCTGGCATATCCAGCAACCACAAACGGCAGTCTAATGTGAGAGGTCAAAGGCAGAAATTAGATGCGTAATAATGCAAAGACATGAGGTTAGATTCGGTTTGCGGTATAAGCCTGCCTGGAATCGCCCGACATATCCAGTAACCGTAAAACGGCAATCTAATGTGAGGGGTCTTGCAAGATTACAGTTAAAATAAATTAATGAACATTTAACCAAGATAAGACATGTGATTAGACATGGGGATGACAAAGGGTTAAGTGGGTAACATGGATAGCATGTGAAACATAATAAAAGCACTTAACAAAGATGGGACATGTGATAAGACATGGGGATAAAGAGGAGTTAAGTGGAAATTCCTAGTAGGGACCAAGCTTAGGAGGGAAGCTTATGTCAAGTGAGTGGACCCTTTTCAACCAGTAACCCATTTTAGTATCTATATGAGCTCGAACTAGGTCGAGGACAGGGACACGCTTACTGGGGTTGATTGTAAGAGGTCAATAAAGAGTTAGCGATGGCAGTGCAAGTCCAACGGGGTCATGTGCGTGCGTGGGTCCGAGCTAGTAGGTAATACGCTATTGCATCGTGTAGGTATAAGCTGTACATTTCAGTAGTATCGAGGTTGCCACCTTAGAGAGTGATACACCCTATTGTGGGACCAGCACAGGTATCTACGAGGTTAGGGAGCCGATCGAATGGGGAGGGTAGTGGGTACAACTAGTGGTGGTTGTAGCAAGTGGGCACCTATAAGAGTAGCTAGGGGTACACGAAGCTACCATTATTATGATTAGTAGGGAGGGATCATCTTTTAATATGTAACTAGTATGTGTACGGTGCAGAGCATATCTTATAGTGGTTATAAGCAGTCGATGTCCTATCTTACCTACCTTGTTTACCTTGTCATATCTGCTTTTGTTACAGTCATCTCTTATATCCAGTTTATGTTCTTATCCTGTTACTTTACTGATTATATTGTTAAGGTCACTAGACTTATGTCTGAAACTTTTTTTCGCCTCTTTTCTTTCTCTCTCTCCCCCCCCGGTCCTCAGGGTGGGATTAGTGAAGCATGACTTGGACCACTTTCTTCTTAAAGTGCTTGGAAGTGTTGAAAGTAACGCTCAGCTTTATCTCTTTTCCATTATGTTTATTTGGAGTGGGATTATGGTTTTACTTTTATGTACTTTGATAATAATTTATTTCAAGATGGATATTTGTGTACTTGGCCCTTGTATGTGGTTTTGATGCTGTAACCAAACATGTTATTGCTTTTCCGTTGCAATGAATAAATTTTAAATTTTCTTAAGTACCACTTTATATATCTGCCTTGTGATATTCTGTTCTATATTCTTTTAATACTCTATGAAAGTTAATGCATTCCCTTACTGAGTGACATTAATGGACGTGGGGTGTTACACCCTGTCGGCTGCATTTCCCTTCGGTTCTGGACGCTTTGGCTCTCGACCGCTTTTCCGGTCTTTGCTCATTGCCTTTGGGGTGTCGGTCTTGACTCTCGGAAAGATGGTCTCAGTCTTTGGAGCTTCTCTTTGATGTTATTTCTACCTCCATTGTATCGATACCAAGCTTGTCTATATGAATAGCTTTAGGAAAGACTTCCGGCTTCTGGTTAAGAGCTTCTGTTCATGAGCTCTTAGTCCTGCCATTAATTATTCGTGTAGTTTTCCTTCGTGATTTAAGTGTGTTGCTCGGGAACTGCCACCCTTTTCGGTGTCAACACTAAGTGAATAAGCGTGGATGGCTTGTTTTCTCTCAAAATCTTTGACTTACCTTTCGGTAGATCCTTGAAGTGGGCTTCGGCTTTCCGGTAGGGCACTTCCCTTGCCTCATTGGTTGCCTGCTAAAGTTGCCTCTCAGTGATCATTAAATTAGGGTTTCGGTAGTCGTCTTCCAGATAGATTCCCTACGTTTTGGGCTCTGTGCTCTCAATGATTCTGTCTCTTTTTGTATCGACATTAGGTATGTTAATGTCGATTTTCCTTTCTCCCTTTTGGGTCTCAGTTTGTAGGTTTCTTGGTCCTTCTCTACACCAGCTTTCGGTTTTGGATGACTTTTTGTTAACTATCTTATGTGTCAGAACTACCCTATCGTCACTCTCCCTTCGGACCTAAGGCTCTCCTTTTCGATGTTGTTGTTGGTTAATCGTTATTCTGAATGCCTCTCTTATGCTCCCGGTTTTATCCTGTACCTGGTCTTTTGCTTTCGGACTATTCTTTTCTGTTTATGACGGCCTGATGCCCCTTCACCGTCATCCTGTCTCGGTATTAATTTTGTTAGTAACTTTTGCCCTCCCTTGTGAAGGGGTATTTTCGACTTTTCAAGTCAAACTTCCTTTCTGGGTTTTTTTCTGCATTTCCCTATATGAATTTCAATAGCTGACATCTTTGTTAGCCTTTCCATGGTTTCTTTAATCAGTTGCATATGTACTAGATTATATGTTGCTCATGGTTGAGCCTTAATAATATATTAACCTTATATTTATGGGTTCCCTGCTTATTTATACTTTTCATTCTATTAGAAAACAAGGGAGAGAGTTTAGGAAACTTCCTAGTTATCGAGTGTGAGTGGATTCCACTCTTAATATCGGATTCCTTAATGAAATGTCTATGATACCATCTTTGTGGTGAGTTGACAAATATGAAACGATATGATAGAATTCCCATAGTCATAGCTTTGCTTTATGCGAACAGAAGGAAATCCCGATCCAAACCCTATTAGGGATTTAAAGATCAGAAATCCGCTTCTAATTTTAGTAGGAATCCCAAACTGACCTAGATTTGGGTATTACAGATTAAAGACCAGAAATCCGCTTCTAGCAATAATAGAATTTCCGAACTAGCCTAGATTCTGGTAATAAAGATTGAATAATAAAAATCCAGTTCTAGTAATAACAGGATTCCCGAACTTACCTAGATTTGGGTGTTTAAGGATTGAAGACCAGAAATCCACTTCTGGTAATATTAGAAGTCCCGAACTAACCTAGATTCGGGTGTTTAAAGATTGAAGACCAGAAATCCACTTTTGCAGATTAGCTTTGTTACCTGCCTTCGGGTTTGATTTTTTAAGGAAGCAAAGAGTGTATGTACTTCTCAAGCCTCTTCCAAGGCTTTTGATTGTCAAAGCAGAGGTTGTACGTGCTTTGTCGGCCACTCTCTGGGACTGTGCGTCCGGTGCGCTTGGCTAGCTTATCCACAAGTAGGGCCCAAGGACTTACCTGACCTCCCTCTAGGAGGCACCTTATCCTGACCATCGTAGGTGATGATAAGGTATTAGATGCTTAAACCGGACCATCGTAGATGCAAAATTAAAGCTAACTCTTTCGATGCTCTACCCCGGCCATCGTAGGAGGTGATAGAGGCTTACACTCCACCCACTCCAAGGGGTTCCTTATCCTGGCCATCGTAGGCGATGATAAGGTTTTGTGTTCCCTTCTGCAGGTAACGCTGAACATAAGCATAGGTAGGACATTCTCTTCTGCGATCTAAGATAGAACGTGCTTAGTTTGTAGCAGAGGCAGGGGTACTCTTTTACGAGCAGAGGCAGGGCATGCTAAATAGATGCTCCGTCCCGACCATTTCTGGCGTGGATCGGAGACTTAACCTTTTGATGCTTCAACCTGGCCCTTTCTGACTTGGGCACGGAGAAAAGGCTTACACATTACCCCCTCTGGGGGGTGCCTTTCCCTGGCCAGCTTGGAGGTGACAAGGGTTTTCATCCGTTTGTGGTTTGACCCATCTTGGGTTACTTTGGACTTTGAGAGGGCTCCCATACCCTTAGTTTTATGAGTGTTCTTGAAGAAGACCTTCCTTTATTAATTTATCATTGAGAAGTATGGACTTAAAAAGTTTTGAGTTCCATGTTCTTGGAACGAGATCACCGTTTGGTTTGCATAGTTAATACGTCCTAGGTATGACTTCTTGATGGATGACTAAGCGTCCTTCCCATCTTGAGCCAAGCGGCCCATCCGATGGGTTCTTTGTGTTGGTCGTTACCCTTCATAAGACTAAATCTCCTTTTGTGAATACTCTGGTTTTAACCCTCGAGTTGTTGTACTTTGTGCTTCTCCTTTGGTATTCGGCCATTCTAATAGTAGCCTCATCTCTTAATCCTTGTATTAGGTCTAAGGTTCTTTTTTAACTCTCTATTCTGATTAAATGCGTAGGCTATCCTTCTGTGTGAAGTGATTTCAACCTCCATTGGAAGCATGGCTTAGCATCCGTATGTCAAAGAAAATGGAGTATGCCCTATTGTCGTTTTGGCGAAAGTTCTATATGCCCAATGCACTAATGGTAATTCTTCTGCCCAATTTCCCTAGCTTGGTTTAGTCATTTCTTAAGAATTGTCTTTATGTTTTGTCTGTTGCCTCGACAACTACATTTTCCCTCGGATGTGCTACTGAGGAGAAGCTTTTGATGATCCCATTCTTATCACAAAATTGTGTGAATTCCTCGCTTCCAAATTGTGCTCCATTGTCTGTTATGATCTTGTAAGGAATCCCAAAGCGAGTGACAATATTCTTTATCACAAATCTCAACACCTGCTTAGATGTGATTATTGGAAGGGTTTTGCTTCCACTTATTTGATAAAGTAATCAACAACCACTTTGGCATACTTAGCTCCACCCTTGGAGACTGACAGAGGTCTAATCAAATCTATCCCCAACACATCAAAAGGCCATGGGCTTGTGACAGTGGTTAACTCACTAGGTGGTAGCCGAGATATCTTAGAATACCTTTGACATTTCTCGCATTTCTTGACATATTCAATTGCTTAGCTAACCATTTGTGGCCAGTAAAACTCGTATCGTATGACCTTCTTGGCTAACTTGATTCCATTGGAATGGTCCCCACACAAACCTTCATGTGCTTCTTTCAACAAATTAAACCCGTTCTCAAGGCTTACACATTTTAAGTAAGGAAGTGAGTGCCCTTTCTTATAGAGTATCCCATATGTAATCACAAATATAGGGGCTTGGTTTCTTATTTTCCTCGCGTCTTTCTTACTAAGGGGTAGAGCTCCGCTCAGGAGATAATCTACTATAGGATCCATCCAAGTATTTTCATAATGGTGACCCATTTCCGCTAAAGAGGGCTCCTTACCAGAAGCATCCTCTTTACTCATCTCATCTCCCTTTCTCAAGGATTGGGATCTAGTTAGGACCAACAACTCTTTTCTTTTTTCAAGCCCTTCCTGCTCAATGTTGGGCCTTTCTTGGTATCCTACAGGGATTATCCAATTTTCGGGCACTCCTCGGGAGCTGGCCAGTTTGGCTAGTGAATCGACTTGGGTGTTCTCCCCTCCTCTACCCCCCCTCCCGGGATTTGATGTATTGAGACGTCCTCAAAATGAGAAAGCATCTTTAGTATATTTTTTACATATAGGGCCAGTCAGGCATCTTTGGTTTGGTAGGTCTACTTAATTTGATTCACCATTAATTGTGAGTCAGTAAAGATCTCTATTCGAGGTATTTTCAACTGTAGTGCTAGGTTCAATCCCGCCATCATTGACTCATATTCAGTCACATTGTTGGTAGATGTAATCCTAACTTCATTGCATAATGCAAGCGGTGCCCATCAGGGGTAATTATGATGTATCCTACCCCTGCTCCTTGTTCGTTTGAAACCCCATCTACAAATAATTTCCACCTAGCCTTTAGGTCATTTTCCTTGTTTGATTGGTCGACAATGAAGTTTTGCACTCGTTCACAAAATTTATGTGAGCTTGTCCTTTGATCGTTGCTCGAGGTTGAAACTCAATCTCGTATTGGCTAAGCTCAATTCCCCATTTCACTAACCTTCCCGAGGTTTCCAGTTTGCTAAAAACTTGCTTGACTGGAAAATTAGTTAAAACCTTAATGGGATGTGCTTGGAAATAACCCCTGAGCTTTCGTACTGTAAGTATTATGTAATACGCTAATTTTTCCATTACATGATATTGGGTTTCTGCATCCTTTAACCTCCTGCTAACATAATAAATTGGATGTTGAGTTCCATCACTTTCTCTTATAAGACTGAACTTACTGCATATTCTAAAATGGCCATATATAGGTATAAAACTTCCCCTTTCTCGGGGATGGATAAAACATTGGGTTTACCCATGTAATCTTTCAATTCTTGAAAGACTTTTCTACATTCTTCATTCCATTCGAATTTCTTCTTTTTCTTTATAACATCAAAGAAATGGACGCATTTGTCAGTGGCTTTGGAAGTGAACCTACTGAGGGCTGCTACCTTTCCGTTTAAGCTCATGACCTCTTTGCTTGTTCTGGGCTCTTCCATATCCTTAATGGCTTTGATTTTTTCAGGGCTAGCCTCAATTCCATGCTCACTTACCACATATCCTAGGAACTTTCTGGATTGGACACTAAAACACTTTTGCTGGTTTAGCTTCATTTGGTGTTGAACATCTCCTTTAGGTCCTCTAGGTGGATCTCTGCTTTGACGGACTTTACCATAATATCATCTATGTATACTTCCATGTTGTGCCCTATCTTCTCTTGGAACATTATGTTAACTAGCCTTTGGTACGTTGCTCCAGCATTTTCAATCCAAACGACATTACTTTATAACAAAATGTCCCTCAGTCGGTGATAAAGCTTGTATGTTGTGCATGGAAATTTGATTATACCCTGAGTAAGCATCCATAAGGGATAATATCTTATGGCCACTTGTTGCATTAACCAACTGGTCTATCCGCGGAAGAGGACAACAATCCTTTGGGAAGGCTTTGTTTAAGTCTGTATAATCAACGCACGTTCTCCATTCTCCGTTTGACTTCTTCACCAGCACAGGGTTGGCTAGCCAATTGGGATAAAAACTTCTCGGATGAACCCATTTGTTTCTAACCTTTTGACTTCCTCTTTTAAAGTCCCTAACTGATTCTATTGTATTGCCTTTTCTTTTATCGAACTGGGATTACATAGGGGTTGATGTGTAGGGCATGGCTCGTGATAGAGGGACTGATTCCAACCATGTCTAAGTGAGTCCAAGCAAGAACATGCTTGTTGAGCTGCAAGAACTGAACTAGGTCACTCCTCAAGGGTTCTGTCAACCTTTTCCCTATCTTGATAACTTTGGTCTCATCCTTTGGATCAACGCTTACTTCCTTTAAATCCTCTATTGGTTTTATCTTTTCAGTGTCCCCTCGAGAATCCAAATCTGTCACAATTTCCTCTTCCTTTGCCAAATTTATGTCATCAACTCTCTTCCTTTTTCATTTTAAGGAAGTGTACCTATCTTTTGTACATTTGTCAGTTTTATTGATTTTATTTTAGCTTCGAATGTTTGATGTAAGAATCCATTATCCAAAGGTTGAAAAATGGTAGAAGAATCAAAGTATGAAGAATACTCCCTTTTGTATTTGTCAGCCATTACAAAATACAATATGTGACAACTAAATTGTTCCATTCTGATGGTACCCCATCCTTGTTTTGTTAAGAATTTCAGCATTATGTATTTGGAAGAGACAAAAGCATCAATTTCCTCCAAAGCCGGTCGATCGAAGAAGGCATTGTAGTAAGGTAGTTGGTCGATCACGACAAAAGGAGTTTCAAAGGTTCGGTGGAGCGTAGACAACCTAACTTGGACAAGGTGGTTGATCTGTCCCGCTGGAGTTGATCCCTTGTTGTTGAAGCCGAAGATTGGCTCATTGCTTGGTTCTAACTTCTCCTCGGAGATTCCCATCTGATCAAAAGCATGTTTAAAGGTGATATTAAATGCACTTCCAATATCAACAAGAATCTTGGCTACAACAGAGAGCTTAATTTGAGTTGTTATCATGAGAGGGTAGTTATGTGGATGATGGACCCCTTTCTTCATCTCGTCCAGAGAAATCACCAAGTTGTGCATCTTGAGAGTGTAATGGGAATTCTTCAATGATGGTTCCCCTTGTATGGAGAATATCCCTTCGCGAGCCTCTTTTGGGTATCGATTCCTAGCTACTGGGCAATTTCCAGCAGGGTGTGGCCTACCATGGATCACATTGAATTGGGTTATTGGTGGACCCAATTCTAGATGACCTTCCTACGCAATGGCTTCTATTGCGTTGGCTAAAACCTTTTGTTGTCCATTCGTATGTTGGGGGGAAATGACTTGTTTAGAACAAACTCTTTCAGATGTCCCTCGCGGATAAGCTTCTAAATAATCCCGTCCAAAACCTTGCTGTTGTTGGCCTTATATCCGTTTGTTTTATGATACTCACAATAGTTTTGTGTCGGCATGAGGTTCAGGGCAATTCTTGGCTTTGAAC
The DNA here is from genome assembly GCA_030737875.1 of Allium sativum. Classification (NCBI taxonomy): domain Eukaryota; kingdom Viridiplantae; phylum Streptophyta; class Magnoliopsida; order Asparagales; family Amaryllidaceae; genus Allium; species Allium sativum. Next base: position 304,382,417 of record CM060919.1, read on the forward strand.
GAGGTGGGGAAGTTATTAACCTTTCTTTTACCAAAGTGCACACAAAGGAAATGGGCTTGCTTAAAGTGACTGAGTTGGAATTAGAATCCTCCCATCTTGTACTTTTCTGATTTCCATCTCGATTGAACCTTCCACCTTGGGGTTTTCGTCTGAAGCCCGACTTTCCTTTTTCCCATCGAGGTCCAAACTTCTTTTTTGTAAAGTACAATTCATCCATGCAGATGAATTTGTCAACTTGAAAGTGGAAATCTTGTAAGTATTTACAACCATGAATGTATAGTTCCTTCCAGAAGGGGGTACTCTCAATTAACCCTGAATGCACAACAATTAACTTGTCAGGATCATTCATATCTGTTAGACCAAAAAGTGGTTCTAACACCCAAATTGATTAAAAGCAAAATGAAATGAGATCAAAAATAAAAATGAACACACAGGATTTATAGTGGTTCGGCGAAGAAATGCCTACGTCCATTTGTCTTTCACTTTTCTCAATGATTTAGTTGCAAATACAATGAAATATTCACTTGATTTCTCTCACAACTCAATTACAATCACTCAATTTTCTAAAAACAAATAATGAAAGAAGATTTGGATTTTCCGGGAGTGCTGGAATTCGGGTTATGAAGGTGGTTGAACTCTCAAAGTCTCAGAAAAAGATCCTTTTCTTTGTCTCCAGACGGGGTATTTATAGGTGAGAATTTGCTCAGAACCCGATCCGGATCGGAGCCACGTGTTATCCATCCCATCAGCCTCGGGTTCGGATGGACTTCTAAGTTGACAACACATCAGAGTAGTGGACGTTGTGGGTAGGAACTGGTCATAGCCGCTCCGAATAACCAGGCGCTCATGCAGGAGAGTGACGTGGAAGACAGGCTCGGGTCGGAAGGGTATGCACAAGGGGTTCGGATCGGAGTACCCGATCCGACCCGGATTGACTTAGGACTAATCCCTGTTTTTACTCCGCTCCGCTCAGATCTGTTGCTCTCCGCTCCAGCTGGAAATAGGTTGCTCTCCGATCCGAACAGATGTGCCTCTCTGATTCCAACAACAATAGTTCACCGATCCGAACAGATGTGCCTCTCTGATTCCAACAACAATAGTTCACCGATCCGAACAGCAGACTTTATCCGATCCGAACCGCAACACTGCTCCGATCCGACCCGCTTCAGTGTTTTTCATGCTATTCAATATTTCACATCTTGACTTTGTGTTGCCCAGTTCACAAAGTGGGCTAACATTTTGCCCCCTCAAAGGATGCTTCTGTTGGAGACGGAGCATGCTTTGATTATCATTGCACAACGCTCTTCGAGGTGATTTTTCTTTTGATTTTCCTTGTGTTTTCATCTTTTTCTTCAGATTTCAATTTAATTCGTTGCTGCACTAAAGAACTCGGTTCGGTTCGGATTCCGATCCGAACAGACCCCTTCTCCTATCTATTTTTCACTGGACTGTTGGGCCAAGCTTCGCTTCTGGACTGTCCATCCGATCCGAACGGGGGTTCTTCTACTGGGCTGCCGATCCGAATGGGGAGATGAATGGACACCCTACTCCTCTATATAAGCTGAGTCTTCTTCCTTCTCTCACTTTCACTGTTTTACTTCCCAAGTTCCGAATTTGTTAGAAATATGGGATAATGAAAAGGGACACTCTAGTGCCTTCAAGCTCTGACCGTCCCCACAACCCTCCAGAAGGATATATGGCGGTCACTCGGTTGATGTGTATGGTCGGCGCTATCCCTCCATTTTCTCCCTTCATCGTTGACTTTCTAAGACAAATGCGGATTGCCCCCATGCAGCTGCATCCCAATTCTTGTGCCTACTTACACACTTTGTACATAGCATACCGTGAGATCTTAGGCATAGAGCTCACGTTCGATGACGTTCATTTCTTCTATAACTTCAAGCATCGGACTCGAGAGACTCCATCTTTCTGCTATTTTGAGTCTGTTCCTAAGAGGAAGATAATCTCGGTGCCATTCAGCAGTAAAGCTGGAGATTCCAGACTGTAATGGTTCTATGTGAAGCGACAGCCTGGATGTGCCAGGAGGTGGACGAAATCAAGTAAAGCACTGATTTTCTAAATCCGGGCTCTATACACTCGAGTCATCACCTTAACTTGTTTTCCTTTTTTGTTTGTAGTCGACAATCCAAAACAAATATCAGATCAGGTGTTCTTTGACCGGATGCACCAACTTCTTAATGGCGATCAGAAATTCTTGACTATCGATGAAGTCCTTAAGGATGAATATCTTCACTTTCATGGGCTGTTATCCGTTTTTCGTAGTATTGGTCATGGGACGGCTCCATACGTATATATTCCTCAAGTGGATGTAGTCCCGGAGACAGGAGAAGGCTCGGGAGTTCCTACAGTGCCTCTTCAAACTTCACCTTCTCCATCTTCTACTCAGGATGAAGAATTGGCTAACCTGGCCGAAAAGCATCGTGAAGGATATACTGCCCCCGAGGAGGCTACTTCTCTAGAAAAGTCAACATCCTCCAAAGAGTCGCCACTTAATGCTTCCGAGGGAGATGTCCCTAGTACTGATGACCCAATATTTCAGGGTTTGGGGGATCTCCCCTTACCTAAAACTATATACACTTCAGAGGATTTTAGGAAGGATCCTTTAGTCTTCACCTCTTCTGAAGAGACCACTCCTGCTAAGGCCAAAGAGCCGGCCCGTACTAGTCTAGCTTCAGACTCGGGTTGGTTGGGGGGAAACACACCACTTAGGACATACTTTATACAACAGCATTAGCATTCATTGCACCTCTTTCTCTGTGAATCCATTGATTCTGAATTTCGTTTGTCTTATTGTGTAGGCACGATGTCTCGATCTTACTATGATATCAGGATGCTTCGCCGCAGCATGTCTAATCCACCTCAGGATATCGAGTATGATCGCCGCGATGATCGCGGTAGGGAGGAGAGAAGGCCTTATGATCCCTATCGCTCTCGACCCTCACGTTCTCGCTCTCCCGTTCGGTCGGAACAAGAGAAATACAAAGGTTATCAAAGCCATAGGGAAGAGGACAGGCCACAATCGAAAGACTCCACCTCTTCCCACGAAAAGCGCAGTAGAGAGAGAAGCCCTCCAAAAGGTACTGAGTCTCGAAGTAAGCGCAAGGTCCCTGCTACTAAACGACCTAGGACAGACAAAGAAACTACTGAATCCTCCACACACAGGGTCACTGAATTGGCGATCCCCACTCCTCCCCCACTAGATGCGGAAACTACAATAAAGCGGGCGTATTTGGAGGAGCAATTTCCCAAACACTACTTCGAGACTTTGACTTTTTTACCTGCCCTTGAACCTGTTTCTTCTAAGTGGGCAGATGAGGCCAAAGCAAAGATAGACGCGGTTGAAAAACAGTATTCTAAGATGTTTAAATATTCACGCAATCTTTCCAGAATTATCCGTACTCTAATCACGAATGCTGATTCAATGTAAACAACCGCGGAAGAAGATGCTAAGGCCTTAAAGAACCTAGGTAAAGATTTGGAGGACACACAGGCCCAGCTTGCTATTGCTCAGAGGGACGCTACCAAATTCAAACAACAATTTGAGGATATGCCAAAACGTTATCATGACTTGCTTGAATCTCATACTCAAGAGCGTTCTGAGTTAAAAAAGCAAGCTGATGATGCTAAGTTAGAAGTTGCTAAGACGCGCCTTGCTTATACTGACCTCGAACAGAAAAATGCCGAGTTAGCAAAGAGGAATGCTGAACTAGAAAAGAAGAATGCTGACTTGGCTTCAAAGCTATTGGAGGCAGAGAACAGAGCTTCCCTGGCGGAGGGCAATGTTGAGTGTGCTATCAAATCTGCGGAGGAGGCCCGCAAACAATTGTCAGAGGCGGAGGCTGATATTCAGGGTTTTGGCGAATTAATGATTGAATTCTTCGCACATATCATCCGTCGCCGAAACATTTCTTGGATCGAAGATTACCCATCCACTCTAGTTCAAGTATGGAATCAGATCGTTGAGTGGGAAAAAGAGGAGCTCAAAGTCGATTCCATTGATGAGGATAAGCTAATGGAAAAATACTTGAGGGATGATGAGCCAGAACGCCTAGCCGAAGGGCGCCGCCTCATTGCTGAGGCTATGGAAGAAGAGAGGCGGAGGACTAAACAGAAAAACATTCCCGAGACTGGTTCCTCTTCTGCCGCCCCCGCGACTTCGGAAGTAGAGGGGTATGACCCTGAGAATCCAGGAATCCCCCGAACAACTCTGCTATCTCCAATCCCTGAAATGGCATCAGAGACAGCAGTTACCCCCGCTGAGAAGTCTTCGGAAGGTATCCCTATCTTTTCACCTCAATTTGTCAAGGCTATTTCTACCTTTCGCCACGTGATTGAGCAATCGATGAAAAACCCATTGTTTTCTCCTGAGTTGATAACTGTTGCTTCTCATTCTGTAGGTATTGAGCCATCCGAAAAGACAGATGTGACTCAGGGAGCCACCGCTGGGGCAGAGCCTACGGAAAAGGCAAAAGGAGGGGAGGACAAGGCTGCTCCTATAGACTTGGGAGAAGGAAGTGAGCCGACTAAGGCCGACACTCCCCATGATGAAGAAATGATAGCAGCTTTAAAGGATGATGGCGGTGACGGAGGTCATGAGGAGGAACCAGAAGTTGCAATAGTCGGGGAGTCAAAAAATGCTGATGATGTTACTTTGGCTGCAATGAAAGCTGATCAAGACAAACGCTTGCAATTAAAAGCCGAAGAACTAGACCCTGAAGCCCTCAAGCCCCTCGCAGTTGTGGATGCGGGAACAAGGTTAGTTGTTAAGCTCTCAACTAGATCTATTACAGAGGAACTCGCTAAAAAATCTTCTCTTGATTCCAGCGCTCCGCCCTCCGGGAAGAAGTCTACCGGTTCCAGCACCGCATCTTCAGGAAAGAAGAAATCAAAACGAATCTTGACAGAGGCCGAGAAAGAAGCAAAGGATGCGGAGAAAGCCGCCAAGAAGTCCAAGGCTCACTCGAAATCTGAATAGTGGATTGCCTTGTGTCGTTTTAGCATTTAGTGAACCAACAATTGCTGCTACAAGAGCGGCTCTTGCACCTTCTTTTTTAGCTACTCTCCTGTACAAATTCATTCACTCGTAAATAAATAAAAAATAATTCATTTTCTGCAATGTCTGTTTGTTTCTGCACTTATGTAAAAATGCATGTCTTACTATAGTTATGAAATGAAGTTACGGAGGGAGGAAATATGCGTATACATATATGCCCCCAGTCAATTCTCACAAATTATTTAATGCTTAATCAAGCAATCTGAATGCTCCCGATTTTTTGATGGGATAGCATTTCCTGTGTCGTCGGTGCCTGTCGTTTTTTCTGGCATTTCTTTTATACTCTCCTGTCTTATACTCAGGTTAGAGTTCTTACTGAGGCGGTCCCTTGTCTGGGTGCACCTTCATGCCTCAGAGGACGTCATCTTCCCGTCCTTTTATACTCTCTCTCTCTGGAGAGTTAGAGTTCGAGCTCAGCAATCTATTCATTCCCCGGTCTTTTAGCGGGGAAGGATCTCTTTCTCAGCGCTCAGTCAGAGACGCTTTTATAATCTCTCTCTCTCTGGAGAGTTAGAGTTAGGGGAAGGATTTCTTTTTCAGCGCTCAGTCGGAGACGCTTTTATACTCTCTCTCTCTCTGGAGAGTTAGAGTTAAGAATGTCGTTTTCTCATTCTTTTATGTCTTGTCGCACAAATAGTCGTTATGCTTTTTCTTATGTTTAAACTGTCTTCAACCTTTTCAGGTTTTGAATCATCCTGTATTCCATAATCACAACAGAATAATCGATGAATGTATATATATAATGCATAAAAGTAAATAACACACAATATTTTTATAGTGGTTCGGCTAAGTCGTAGCCTACATCCACTTTATAGTCCTTTATTCATATCGTCAGATTTTCCAAAGGCAAGTCGTGCCTTATTACAGAGTTCTTAAGAAAAATAACAAAGAGTACAACATTTCTAATCCAAATATCGCATTAAGTGTTGGGAATTCCATGCTCTAGGGACTTCTTCGCCATCTACGGTCGTTAACTTGAAGGTTCCTTTTTCAAGTTTCTGTTGGATGACAAAGGGTCCTTCCCACTTTGGACCGAGGTGAGGAAGGGATGGAAAGACTCTCTTTAGCACCAAATCTCCTGGTTCAAAAGTCCTGAGGCGAACTTTTTTGTCGTAATAGCATGCCATCTGACGTCGATGTCTTGCCGCACGCAAATCTGCTTCGTCCCTTTTTTCTTCGACTTCATCAAGAGACTCATGTAAGAGTGCCTGATTCGTCATCGGGTCATAATACGTCACCTTGTGGGAAGGAACTTCCAGCTCAACTGGAATTACTGCTTTTGAGCCAAAGGAGAGAGAGAAAGGGGTGTGACCAGTAGCCGTCTTAAATGTTGTCCGATATGCCCACAAAGCTAGGGGCAATTCGTCAACCCATTTTGCCTTTGCGCGCTCTAACCATTTCTTGAGGATGGATTTTATTACTTTGTTTATTGCCTCAACTTGCCCATTCGACTATGGATAAGCAACCGCAGTGTATCGCTTGTCGATCTTATACTTCTGGCAGAAATTTCTGAATTCAGTACCATCAAACTGGGTTCCGTTGTCAGTTATAATGGTCCTTGGGATCCCGAACTGGCATATAATATTTCTAACCACGAAACTTATCACCTTTCTTGCCGTGATTTTGGTCAAGGGCTCAGCTTCCACCCACTTCGTAAAATAGTCCACAGCGACTATTGCATATTTCGCTCCTCCTTTAGCAATTGGTAGAACTCCAATGATATCAATTCCCCACGTGGCAAATGGCCACGGACTCACCATTGATTTGAGTTGGGTCGACGGTGCTCTGGGAATTTTGGCGAATCTCTGGCACTTATCGCAGCGTCGTGAATAATATGCTGCATCTTTATTAATTATGGGCCAGAAGTATCCATATCGCAATATCTTTTTTGCTAAAGTCTGACCTCATGTATGATCTCCACACTCACCTTCGTGCACTTCTCTTAGTACATGTTTGATGTCGTCGTGTGCAATACATCGTAACAGGGGCATAGAAAATCCTTGCCTATAAAGAATATCATCTTGTATGACATATCTGGTAGCCTTGCGAACTATAGCCCTTTTCTCACTCTTCTTTAACGGGAGTGTCCCATTCTTAAGGAAGTTCTTAATTGGGGTCATCCACGATTCCTTCTCCGGTTCCGCTTCAAAAGCGAACTCAATTTCCATCGACTCAAAGCTTGGTGATTCCAACGTTTCAATTGGAATTATTTCAGTCTCTTCTGGATTGTCGGAGCTAGCCAGCTTTGCCAGCCTATCCGCCTTCTGGTTTTCGGCTCTCGGGATATGTGTTATATTGTACCGCTCCAAGTTGCTCAATAGCACTCTCACTTTCCTGAGGTAGGTGATAAGTCGAGGTCCCCGAGCCACAAATTCCTCTCGCACTTGGCAAACAACGATTTTAGAGTCACAGAATATGTCCAACATTTTTATTCCGAGGTCTTTAGCAAGCTTCAGCCCGACAATCAGGGCTTCGTATTCAGAGTCATTGTTAGTCGCCGAAAATTCTAATCGTAGAGCATAATATAACGACCGTCCTTTAGGAGTGACTAAGACGATTCTAACTACAGACCTTCGGTCGTTCTTGGCTCCATCTGTGTATAGTTTCCACGGATCTAACTTTAACTCATCCTCGGACTTAACCACTTTGTCATCGATTACTTCCTCCTCTGGGATGGTGAACTCCGCTATAAAGTCTGCCAGAGCTTGCCCCCTGATCGACCTTCGTGGTTGAAAATTTAAGTCAAACTAACTTAATTCTATATTCCATTTGATCAACCTTCCCGATGCTTCAGGTCTCTGCAACACCTGCCTTAGGGGCTGGTCAGTGTATATGGTTATGGGATGAGCCTGGAAATAGTGATGAAGTTTTCGGGATGCGATTAGGAGGCTGTAAGAGAGCTTCTCAATCTTTGGGTAGTTCGCTCTACCGCTGCTAATTTCTTTCTTACATAATACACTGGCCTTTGTACTTTGTCTTCTTCTCGAACCAGGGCTGTGCTAACGGCGTGAGCCGAGACTGCCAAGTAAACAAACAATTCTTTGTGATCCACTGGCTTTGACAAAATCGGCGGTTTCTCTAGCAGTTCCAATAAATTTCGAAAGGCCTCAACACAGTCCGGAGTCCACTCGAAGTTTTTCTTTCCCCTTTTAATCAAATCAAAAAACGGAACGCACTTGTCTGTGGCTTTGGAGATGAATCTACTCAACGCGGCTACTTTCCCTGCAAGACTTTGGACATCTTTAATTCTTCTCGGCTCTTCAATGTTTCTAATCGCTGCTATTTGGCTAGGATTGATTTCAATTCCTCGGGAGCTCACAATGAAGCCTAGGAACTTTCCCGATGCCACTCCAAATGAGCATTTCAAAGGATTCAATTTCATCCGATACTTTCGCAGGATACCAAACATTTCCGCCAAGTCTTGCGTATGGCTGGAGGACTGTTTCGATTTGACATGCATATCATCCACGTAAACTTCCATAGTATTCCCTATTTGATTATAAAACATTCTGTTCACCAAGAGCTGATAAGTGGCTCCGGCGTTTTTCAATCCGAATGGCATTACAACATAACAATATAACTCCAAATTCGTGTTGAAGCTCGTATGCTCTTGATCTGGCACGTGCATAGGAATTTGATTATATCCGGAATATGCGTCCATGAAAGAGAGAAGTTCATGACCTGCTGTCGAATCTACAAGCTGGTCAATCCTAGGAAGTGGGAAACTATCTTTTGGGCAAGCTTTGTTCAAATCTGAAAAATCAATGCAAGTCCGCCACTTTCTATTCGGCTTCTTTACCAAGACGGGATTCGATATCCAGTCGGGATATGTCGAATCTCGAATAAATCCGTTCTGCTTCAGCTTCTCCACTTCCTCTTTGAGAGCAGCCGACCGCTCTTGGCCCAGCATACGTCTCTTTTGCTTCACAGGCGGATGTTTCGGGTTTACATTTAATTTGTGACTTATAATGGATGGCGATATCCCACACGTCAGCGTGGGTCCAGGCAAACACGTCCAAGTTTGCCTTCAAGAAGTCCGTTAGTTCTTTGGCTCGACGTGGATCCAATTGAGAACCAATCTTCAAAACTTTTGTCGGATCAGCTTCATCAATGGGAATTTCCACTGTCGCTTCATTAGGAGTTGCATTTCTAGTCTCTGGTTCCTCGTCTTTTCTGGGATCCAGGTCTTCAGGCGTTCCCTTGGGCAACTCCTTCGGGGTCGATTTCCCTAATTGCTACGCCGAGCCCCCCTTTGGGGGAGGCTAGGCATCTTTACTCTCGATGTTAAGTCCTTTCATCAACATATTTAATTTGGCAACATAGTAGGCCCGTCCGGAAACTTGATCCCCTCTCATTACTCCAGTTCCGGCTTCGGTTGGGAACTTAAGCAATAAACACCAAGGGGCGATACAAGCTCTGAATTCAGCAAGGGCAGGCCTCCCCAAAAATGCATTATAAGGCGAATTTATGTCCAACACTATGAACTGAAGCATCCGCACTCTTCTGCGTTCTCCTTGCCCCAAGGTCACGGGCAATTCTATGTATCTCATGGGAGCTGTTGACGCCCCGTTGAAGCCTCTGATCCATCCTTCACATGGCTTCAAATCCTCAGATTCAAGGTTCATCTGATCGAATGACTTTTTAAACAAAATATTGACGGAACTTCCGTTGTCTACTAACACCTTATGAACCAAGGCCGGCCCAATGGTGGTAGTAATGACCAACGGATCATCAGTGGGTGATTGAATCCCAGTATTATCTCTGCTGCGGAATACCACGTCGTCAAACATTGTCTTTTGTTGTTTTATGGCGGCGATATCTTCCAAATCATCACCTTCATTCACATCTACGTGTTTGGCAGCATTTACATATTGATCCATTGCTCTAAAGCTACGGATTGCCGGGTGAGGTCCACCCACTATGGAGTTGATAACAATTCCCTTGCCTTTATGTTGCACTGTAGGCTTGGGAGCAGGTAGAATCTGTTTTGGAGCCTGCTCTCCTTGCCCCCTGTCCCTCGGGGCAACTTTATATTCATCCAGTTTCCCTTCACGCAGCAGCTTCTCAATCACATCTCTCAAATGCCGACATTCATTGGTTGAATGCCCATGAGTTCCATGAAACAAACAAAACTTCCCAGTTGCCATTTCTTTCTCGGTCGAGTCACGAGGTGGCGGTCTTTTGTATTGCAAAACATTGTATGTATCCAGGTAAATATTCTCAAGAGTGTCGTTCAACGGTGTAAAATTCTCATAAGTCTGGAATCAGGGCCTTTTGCTAGGATCACTTCCCCTATTTCTATTTCTCCTGTTACCGTTTGCATTACGGTTATTGTTGTTGCCCCCGTTTCCAGAATTGTCGTTTCCACTCTTGTTTCCCACATTCACTTCAACTTTTCCGGAACTTTCCCCAGACTGCTTCACGGCGACGTTACTCTGAACATTTTCTTTTGATGCCGCTTCAGACTTTCTCTTTCGGTTTGCCCTGGCTTCCTCTCGTCTTAAATAAATATCGGCCTTTTCATAGAATATCTCTCTCGTGGAGGGAGTCTTTCCAGAAAGGTAATCTCCAAACTCGGATTCAGGATCGAATCCTTCCTTTAATGCCATTAGAATGGTGGGCTCATGCGGGTCACTAACTTCAGTCACAGCTAAGTTAAAACGGTCAAGATATGACCTCAAAGACTCTCCTGGCGCCTGCTTAATTCTTGATAATTCAATAACACTTTTGGACTTTCGGGTATGGAGTCGGAACTGATTCATAAAACGTTCGCTCAGTTCCTTATAATTCGAAACCGAACAAGGGGAAAGTCGGGTAAACCAGAACAACGCCACATCTTCTAAATAGATCGGGAATGCTTTACACTTCACTGCATCAGGGGCAGCAGCAGCATTCATGAGCCACGAGTATCGCATCAAATGCTGTCCCGGATCAGTTCTCCCATTGTACTTGTCCATCTACGGCAGGTTAAAACGCCGGGGAAACTGAAAGTCGAGGATGTCGTCAGTGAAAGGAGTATGGCTTCGCTCAATGCCATAATCTTCGTTGGTATAGTTCCGGCTCTCGGACATAATCTGGCGCACCATTGCCTGTACATCAGCATTAGTTAGGGGCCGTTCAGGTTCCCTGGCTCTGGTATCCGGGTTCCTTTTGGGCTCTCGTTCAGGAGATGCCCTTCTTCTTTGAGCTGCTTCTGCTCTACTCTGTTCCTTACGCTCCTGGTCGATCTCGGGAGGAGGGGACTGGAGCCTTTGCCCCCGAGTGGGATCATTGTTTCCTAGTGCTCGTGCAATATCCTCGCGAGACCCCAAAGATCCGAATGTCAGCTGCTCCAAATTCTGAGGTTGTTCGAGCGGCCTTCGTTCACGGGGCCGCTCTTCCTCGGAAGAAGAAGACTGATCCACTGGTGTGTGACGAACCGGTGGTGGGGTCCTCTGTCGACGGAGTTCGCTAATCTCCCTGCTCATGAGCCTCATATTTTCCTGCATCATGAGATTGGTGCGCTCGTGGACTTTCATAGCCTCCCTAGTACTCTCAAGCATGTCAAGTAGGCGCGAGAAATCTCCTTGAGTAATGGGCGCAGATGGATTGACCTGATCATTGACCCTGGTGGCTGGAATTGGAGCATTCGTAGGGACTCGAGTAGAGGTTCCAACATCACCAAGTGTCGGGTCGGAGATGGGAGATCGGGTCGGTTCGGAGCTGGGGAGCCTGGTCGGGTCGGCACATGGCAAGCTGCTCGGGTCGGTTCAGGTTGGGGGAATGCACTGCTTCAGAATCTCCTACCCGGATCGGATCGGAGCTCTCCCCCTGAAGGCAGTTCGGGTTTCCTGCATCGGTTCGTCCTGCAGCTGAACTCTGCCCACGAGACCTTATTCCAACCGCATTTTGCTGATCTTCGCCAGCTCCGTTTCCTCGACCAGATTGAACTTCTTTGTCTTTTCCTTTGGCCATGATTCTTCGACAATCACTTCAACAAATATCCAAGGGCGTTGAAACTTGAGGATTAACTTCTTTGAACTCAACGGTCTAAAAAGTAGAACGATAATCCCGAAAAACAAAGAATTCATATGATTTCTCGGTGAAAGCACCAAAATGTTAGACCAAAAAGTGGTTCTAACACCCAAATTGATTAAAAGCAAAATGAAATGAGATCAAAAATAAAAATGAACACACAGGATTTATAGTGGTTCGGCGAAGAAATGCCTACGTCCACTTGTCTTTCACTATTCTGAATGATTTAGTTGCAAATACAATGAAATATTCACTTGATTTCTCTCACAACTCACTTACAATCACTCAATTGTCTAAAAACAAATAATGAAAGAAGATTTGGATTTTCCGGGAGTTCTGGAATTCGTGTTATGAAGGTGGTTGAACTCTCAAAGTCTCAGAAAAAGATCCTTTTCTTAATCTCCAGACGGGGTATTTATAGGTGAGAATTTGCTCAGAACCCGATCCGGATCGGAGCCACGTGTAATCCGTCCCATCAGCCTCGGGTTCGGATGGACTTCTAAGTTGACAACGCATCAGAGTAGTGGACGTTGTGGGTAGGAACTGGTCATAGCCGCTCCGAATAACCAGGCGCTCATGCAGGAGAGTGACGTGGAAGACAGGCTCGGGTCGGAAGGGTATGCACAAGGGGTTCGGATCGGAGTACCCGATCCGACCCGGATTGACTTAGGACTAATCCCTGTTTTTACTCCGCTCCGCTCAGATCTGTTGCTCTCCACTCCAGCTGGAAATAGGTTGCTCTCCGATCCGAACAGATGTGTCTCTCTGATTCCAACAACAATAGTTCACCGATCCGAACAGATGTGCCTCTCTGATTCCAACAACAATAGTTCACCGATCCGAACAGCAGACTTTATACGATCCGAACCGCAACACTGCTCCGATTCGACCCGCTTCAGTGTTTTTCAAGCTATTCAATATTTCTTGACTTTGTGTTGCCCAGTTCACAAAGTGGGCTAACAATATCTTTTGCCTTTAACGCTTCTATGTTGAACCTTTTTAAGTAATCTCCTAGGGACTATCCTTGCCTCTGCTCGATATTAGCAATAACTGTGTAGTCAACTGTCGGATCCTTACAAATGCAAAATTATGCGGAAAATTCATAGGCGAACTGTTTCCACGAGTAGATGGTATTCTCTCTATATTGACGATACCATTTGGCTGTTGCTCCCTGGAGGGTCACTGGGAAAAGACGACATCTGATGACTCCCAAAGCATTATAGAGATCCATTTGACTATCGAAAGCGATTAGATAATCGTCAGGGTCAGTAGTTCCGAGATACACTATAGTGGGAACCTTCACCCTAGATGGTATTATAATGCTCATGATCTCATCGGTAAAAGGGGCTACTCTTTCGTTATCATTAACCTTATCATCCTGGTTTATTTTTCCTTTGCTTTCCAATAGGTCGTTGACAGTTTTTATAGTGATGCCTTTGAGATAAGCCTCTTTGTTGTCATAATTCGTCCTCTTAGGATCAGAACCTTTCGAAATAGAGCTCCCAGATTGCTCCTGGTCGCATTGATTTCCTTGATGATATATCCTTGTCAAAAGGGAATTTTTTTCTTCTTCTTAGAGGATGCTACTTTGAGCTTTTGTTTTGCTTCATAGTATTGGATGGGAGCCTTTCTCTTTGGAGGCTCATCCACCTCCCTTTGGCTTGACTTATTGAGCTTTGAAGATTTCTGTGCTTGCTTAGCGTTCATTTGAGCTTGCATTTCCTGGACCTGTTTCTGCAGAGCCATGATATTAACGACATTTTCCTCCATGGAATTTGGGTTTATGGTTGCACTAGGGTGGAAGTTTGTAACGACCCGGGTTTTCGCAATCCTTAGTAATCGACACAAACTCAGTGTCGACTAATCAAGCATCGGAAATACCGGATAGTCCATGAAAGAAATTAGAGGGTGAGGATAGATAAGATAGAAACTTAAAATAGAAGAAGAAGAACATACAACATCAGAGTAATACGAATCTCACAGCGGAACGAACAATATATAATAGATACATAACTTTGAAATAAAACTAGTATATGTATACAGCAACATTATCAGAGTACAACACTTACAACACAGCGGAAATAACTATAGATATAAAATCCTGAAGCCTCCTACTCCAAGCTCTCCGAGTATATCTGTAAATTCCTGAATATTTGACTACTCGTACAAATTTGGGCACCCAAGAGTTTATGGAAAACAAAACAAAATAAACTCTGGGTCAGTCATGTGACTGGTCTGAGTAAACTCAAATCATTTGATTTAACTTTCAAAAATCCTTTTGAACCAAAAGATAATCGTAAGGCCGATCCACACATAAACACGGATAGTTTTTACCTTACGATAACCCAAATATTTTCTAAAATGATACTTGTCTGATATAATAATAATTTCTAGATCAAGTAAATAGAAATCTAGTAGAAACGCTTTCATCTCACGTTCTACATATATAAGATACAATCAAAACCGCAGGCTCTTATTGGGGAATGGATTCCAACTATGACAAGGTATGGATCCACCTTCCGATCAGTGTACTCTAGAAGCGATACACTGGAGTTCAACAAGAACATCTTGTAACTCGGCCACACATGACCGACCACACTTTTCGCTTGAATGTTCCGAATATATTATCAGCTTATGGTTGGTATACCAGCAAAACCGTTCCCGGGAGATACAGAGGCGAAAGAAGTAAAAAATATGAATATTCTCTAGATGGTGACAATATACCCTACTTGGGTGCGACCCACTTAGCCATGCTGCCTGCCCGATTTTTGTCATTTCTCAGTTGATGAGGCTTGAGGACATAACGTATCTTTTAACAGATCACTCCTTCATTTACTTTGTATGCCACATCGTCATACCCGTCAAATCACAAATTTATTTCCCCAAAATAACCATGGGTATAAGCTAAGAGAAACGAATTCCTCCGCCACCAATGTAAATACGTTTGAAACGATCAACCTACGCGATCTACCAGACATACTCTGTCATACATTCGTCCATACTGGTTGTCCTAGGACTGGACAAACCAAAGGTACTATTCTGTAAACAAGACATCCCTTGCATAACTCTGTCTTCAACTATCTTCATCATATTTGATTTGCAATGCTAATGCCATACGGAGTGGTTTTCATATAATATATCTGATCCCGGTCTCTCCATACTGACAACGGGAATGGTCAAAAACTTCAATAGTAGGTGAGTTAACTATCAAAGAAAAACACGTGTGCAAACAACGATATTATTTCAAGATGGAAATTCTAACAATCAATCATCAATCAACATTTATTCGTTTCCCCATTTCTCGTTCCATATATTCATCAAATCCTTATTTTCTAATTTTAGAAAATATATGTTATTAATTTTGGAAAACGTTTTCATTTCTGATTCAAGCATCACTATCTTTTCGCATATATCAGTCTCTAACTGTAAACTAGTAAGAGAACAACCTCTATGTATTAACCCCGAAGGCCGAAACCAACATCAGATCAATACCCAAAAAGCTATTCAACTCAACTAATTTCAACTCAGTTTCTAATTTCAGTAATTCCATTTAAATTCTTACTTCAAACCTCAATTTCCTTTATAATATTTTATTTGCAAAATATTTACTTTAAATCAATATCATGTTACACCTGTATGCGAAGCACGGGTCTAAACCTTCATAATGTAAAATTCTCTTTTTATAAAACTCTATTCATTTTCCAAATGTTTCCCTTTTTAATTCTATTTACTTTCTAAATCAATATTTCTTTTATAATTCTATTTATTTTATAAATATTTCCTTTTATAAAATTCTATTCATTTCCCAATTTTCCATTATTATATTTCTAGTTTTTCTTTTTTAAATATGACCTTTTCTATTCAATATCCACTTAAAAATTCCTTTTTATAAAATCATTTGATTTTATATAAATATATTTTATTTTCAACATACACATTGAAAATTCCTATTTTAAATTCCAGTATTATATATGGTATTTAAAATACCAGATAACAATGATCGATATCATTCAACACACATAATCAACCATAGATTATATATCACATCATATATTATAATATATAAAAAACAGTAAAATAAATGTTGAGGAATCCAGTTGGATTCCTCCGACCTGTTTCCCAACATCCACAGATGTTACGTAATATAATTTACATCAATTTCATTTCGATATGAAATATTCTGATAAACAGAATCAATATTTGATTAACGATTTATATATATATATCGTTATCTAAAATTTCAACCAGTACATCGGCAATTCAACCAAACAGTCAGCACACAACAATCAATCATATTTATCAGTTCTAAAAACATGTCATAAAAAATATGAACTGATAGAGTTGGTGAGTTTTATTCACTTTGGCAGTTCATCGTTAAATAACGATAAACTGTTGTCTGATTCAGATCAAACAATTTATTTCGCCATAAATTCAAATGAGCTCCAATCCACTCCTAGTTAGTTCCATTTGGTAGTGCCCGTCCATACGATCCTAGCGGATCTTGTTTCGCTGAATTTCGATATCGTACGACGAAGTTATGAATTTACGAAGTTAGTGTACACTTTTAAATAATTAAAACATGGATTTAATTTAAATACACGGGCTTTACCCATACATTTCTGGCCCAACTCCAATTGAATACCCAGCCCGCCAAACCCCCATTCTTCTTCCCCGATACAGCTCCAGCGAACCCAAATCAAACGCAAATAGCAACCCATTTGACCGTCGTTTCCTCCTCCATCCCTCCTTGAAAATCAAATACAAAATCATCATTAAACTCCTCTTCAAATTTCGCATCTCCCCATACCCCCACTGTCGAACTCACACCCAATTCTCACATCGCGACTTCGACCCCCTCCATGTCAGGTGCTACATCAACCTGCTTCGAATCCACCAAAAATTTGCTTACAGGTGCTACTCGACATTAGAAACCTAATAACAAACCTCTTTTTTACCAACGGATGCTTCAAATTCAAGTATTGGTCCACCCTAGCTGCCACTCGAAATACTGAGCATCGTGAAAGGTGATCGAACTGCTTTAAGTGGGTATCACGATGAAGCTCTCTCATTGCGGAGTCCATTTCAATACTTGTTGCAATTTATAGGAATATATATGATTTTCTTATGATTTCTTTCTCATGTTTTATTTCCTGAGATGAAGAAAAAGAAACTCGGCGCAACCTTTGACCAGAAGGAAATTAGGTTAGTGTTAGGAGGTTGAGGGTATTATACATCATTTAATGTTGATTTCTCTTGTGGATTATTGAATGCCACGAATTTGTTTTGAGGACCAAGGAAAACTAGCGGTTGAGAAGAAGAATTGTGGCTTGCATTTTGATCGGAGAAAGAAATGAAAGGGTTAAGATATTTTAAAATATATTAAGTTAAAAAGGTAGGTTATTTGTTATATAAAATTCTCTTCGTATACAAACTGCTACGGACAAAAATAAAAATATAGTCATGTCGAATATTTCACCATGATTCCAAAAATATAAAAATATCTGTAGGTTAACTCATATTGTGAAACCTCAAAATATTGATGTAGGGTGCAAAATACTCCAAATAAAAAGTTGCATATTTAATCAATTAAAAATTACAGTAAAATTCTAAAAATTGAATTATAACTACGTCTAGGAGGATTTGTCCAAATTCAATAACAATATTTAATTATAATTAAATATATCGTTATGGCTCATAGCGATTTCATAGCGACTATTTGAAAAATTGATTTGGTCATATCTTACAATCTATAAAGCAAAATCTCCATTTTTCTCCTCCATTAGGAAAATATACTTCACCAGCTCTGAACGTTTCTTGTTTCACAGAAATCCGGCTTAAAACGGATTCTGTATATTCGTTTAAAGTTCGAATCGCCAAATTACGAATTGTCGTGCCATTTCGAGCTCGATTATAATTATAATATAATTATACGGTCAACTGTCGTCTATATAATATATTCGTCATCATAATTAAATTCTAAGCTGAATTAAATATTTTAAATTGTCTAGTTCACATTATATTGTCAATTCACTAATTCCGACTGTTTCGAAATTAAATATATTATTCTATTATTTATATTAAATAAATATTCAATATAATTTAATTCAACAACCATTTAAATTTCAAATTCACTATTTAAATAATTAAATAAATTAATTATTATATTGTGAAAATTACGGGACGTTACATTCTTCTCTCCTTAAAATAATTTCGTCCTCGAAATTGCTAAGGTAGAAGACAAACCCTATTGACAGGTTAAAAATTATTTGTTCACAACTTAACTTCAGTTTCAACTGAACCAATTAATATCAACTAAAATATTAATTAATTCTTACCAATGAAAATTTTCAAAATCTTGAAAATTTTCTAACACCTTAACTTTTCGAAAAATTTCGCTAGCACCCCCTTTGTACTGGTCAATCGGTACCATTACAACTTGCCTCTCTGGGCCTTCTCCAACCCAAAAAAAAAATCAAACAGTCAAGCGGCTTGCCAATTTGGCTCATCAAAATCTCAAACCCATATATAATACAAACTAGTACCTTTTTGTCGGGCGTATCAATATATCCTTTCCATGTGTTACCCATTTCAACATATACCAGTATCATTACAATCAAACTGAAATCAGTTCATCCTCAACATAATCATTTGTTTAAACCAAAGTCAAATTCCATTCAAACTCCAATCTCAAATTCCAAACTCTTAACATATCAACTCAATTCCATTCCAAACTATTCTCTAACCAAAACAAGTTTTATTTAACTTATCTCAAGTTAAATTCTAATTTATTTACTTATCTTTACCATCTTGATTTATTTAACTTAATAAGTTAAATTTGAATTTCAAGCTTTAAATTCCTAGGTTTTTATTTCAATTCCATTTTGAAATCATAATAACAATTCAAAACATTTGAATTCCTTGAATAACTTGTTTTCTCAAAACATTTTAAAAACAAAATCTTTGGTAGTAATCCGTCACTTAGCAACTCGAAAATGAACACTGATGATGCACCTGTCATCATCAGAATTTATTTTCCGGTGATCGAAGTGAGTTCAACACTATAACACCTTCAAAACCATTTCTAAACACTTTCATTTTGAAATACATTTCAAAATATCCTAATTCTCAATGCTTGTAAAACAATTTAAAATCTCCCAGGATTTTAAATTTCTCGTATATTCAATTCAATCCATTTATAAACACATATTTAACTTTCCAGAGTTGTAATTCTAATTCTGATCTTAATTTCAGATTTAATTTATCCGATTCCATATATTTCACTTATATGAATTCTGGTTGGTTATTTACATAACCATTTAATTTATAATCTTACTCGATTATAATAACAACCAATATATCCAATATATTATAAATCCAATATATATATTTTCTCTATATCAAAATATACCTTAGGTAAAATTATTTTCATTTACCCTCTTTTCAAAACATATTGTGTCGACCCATCGTATTCGAGTGTTTAGAAACTCCTATCGATACAGTGGATCAAACTGATCGACCAGAATTCATATACAACTCAACCAATAAATCTCCATAATATAAAACAATTTTATATCAAATAACAAATACATTCACTTGTATATATACACTCAACTCAATCTAGGGTATTACTATCCCTATCTCTACTGAGTCATGCCACAGAGCCAAGGTAATAACTTAACCTTAAGCTCTGATACCACTATAACGACCCGGGTTTTCGCGATCCTTAGTAACCGACATAAACTCAGTGTCGACTAATCAAGCATCGGAAATACCGGATAGTCCATGAAAGAAATTAAATGGTGAGGATAGATAAGATAGAAACTTAGAATAGAAGAAGAAGAAGAACATACAACATCAGAGTAACACAAATCTCATAGTGGAACAAACAATATATAATAGATACATAACTTTGAAATAAAACTAGTATATGTATACAGTAACATTATCATAGTACAACACTTACAACACAACGGAAATAACTACAGCTATAAAATCCTGAAGCCTCCTGCACTAAGCTCTCCGAGTATATCTGTAAATTCCTGACTACTTGATTGCCCATACAAATTTGGGCACCCAAAAGTTTATGGAAAACAAAACAAAATAAACTTTGGGTCAGTCATGTGACTGGTCTGAGTAAACTCAAATCATTTGATTTAACTTTCAAAAATCCTATTGAACCAAAAGATAATCGTAAGACCGATCCACACATAAAAACGGATGGTTTTTACCTTACGATAACCCAAATATTTTCTAAAACGATACTTGTTTGATATTATAATAATGTCTAATTCAAGTAAATAGAAATCTAGAAGAAACGCTTTCATCTCACGTTCTACATATATAAGATACAATCAAAACCGCGGGCTCTTATTAGGGAATGGATTCCAACTATGACAAGGTATGGATCCACCTTCCGATCAGTGTACTCTAGAAGCGATACACTGGAGTTCAACAAGAACATCTTGTAACTCGACCACACATGACCGACCATTCATTTCACTTGAATGTTCCTAATATATTATCACCTTATGGTTGGTATACCAACATAACCGTTCCTGGGAGATACAGAAGCAAAAGAAGTAACAAATATGAATATTCTCTAGATGGTGACAATATACCCTACTTGGGTGCGACCCACTTAGCCATGCTGCCTGCTCGATTTCTGTCATTTCCTAGTTGATGAGGCTTGAGGTCAAAACGTATCTTTTAACAGATCACTCCTTCATTTACTTTGAATGACACATCGTCATACCCGTCAAATTACAAATTTATTTCCCCAAAAATACCACGGGTATAAGCTAAGAGAAAGGAATTGTAACACCCAGAATTTTGAATGATTGAATTAACTAAATTTATGATCACTTAATTTTTAAAAGAGGAATGAAGGGAAATGGGTTGCGCCATTGCGATCGTCTCGGAATTCTGCTTGAGATAGAGTCCGAGTTTGCATAAGTCGGACTTCATATGAGGAAGTTATGGGCCTCGGAAGTTTGAGTAATTAAGCAAAATTAATTAAAGTTAAACCCAGCCAGAAAATTCAAATTCGAAATTTGCAGGTACCCGGGCTGGGCGGGAAAATTCCCGCCTAGGACCCAGGTCGACCAGGGGGTCGACCTGATCGGGTAGGTCGACCAGGGGTTCGACCTCCCAAGGTTTTCCAGACATGAAATTTTGGCCTGGGACGATTTTTGATGGTCCAGATCAGTTTTAGGGTTAATCCTAAGGCCTAAATAACTTCCTACACCTATATATACACCCTAAGACCTAACCCTAATTCATAAATATTATCTATGACACCATTATGCTGTCAAACTCTCTCCTAAACCCTAGCCGCCGCCTCTAATCAAATCTCAAGTGTTCATACACAATTCAAATCAAAGTTTAGAGCTTCAACAACAATTAAAGAAGACCAATCAACATCACCGCAACGTTTCTACACCAATTTCAATTCGTTAATCCTTTTCTTAAGCCACAAAAGGTGAGTACGGTTATTTTCACAATATAATGGGATTAAAAGTAACATGATGAAGTTGTAAAGGGGATTCATATGTATGTAATTTAAATCTCATCCAAGTCTTCACCTTTTTGATTCATGTCATCATATGCCTATGTTTCTATGTAAAGTTCATACCTTTTATCAGTTTATTCATGTTGAATCTTTTATTATGCCTCTATGCCAGTCTATATGCCTCTTTATTTCATGATGATGTTTTATTCCAATTTTCTATGAATAGATTCTCTCTTATTATCCTTATTCCTTTTATTTTTGGATCTAGGCTACCTTCGAGCCTATGTTAAAAATACGCGCGAATGCGAATACGTGGAAACGATGGGGATATGTGAAAATTGGAAAATTGGATATTATTGGATAATTGGATAATATGTGAAATTGGCATATTTGGGTATAAATTACATGGAATTGATGAAATTGCCTATAATTGGAAATTTGTAATTGAGGCTAATTAATATGTAATTAGTATAATTAATGACAAGTTGAAATAGGCAAAAATTGTAAGCATGATTATATGTTGAATTGGAAACACATGACATGAAAATTGGGGTTTGGGTGAAATACAATTATTAATAAACCTTTGACACGAGGTTAGGCGCAATTGTGGTGTAAGACTGGCCGGAACCGCCCGGCAAATCCAGCTACCACAACTGGACGTCTAAGTGAGAGGTCAAAGGCATGAATTGTAGGCGTAACGATGGGTGACACGAGGTTAGACCCGGTTTGTGGCGTAAGACTGCCCAGAACCACCCGGCAAATCCAGCGGGCACAAAGTGTTCGGTCAAATGTGAGAGGTCATGCACTGTTCGTCATAAGGAATGAATTAAGGAATACTAACCATAATAAGACATGGGTATGGTTAGAGGGTTATGTGGGGTGACATGTAAAATATGACATGTAAATATGGACTTAACCGGAATAAGAAAAGGCATATGAATTATGACATGTAAGTATAGACTTAACCGTAGCATGTGTAACACATGGACATTTAAATTAAAATGGTTAAGTGGAAGAAAATCCTAGTGGGGGCCAAGCATAGCTGGGAGGCTTGCGTCGGATGGGGACCCATTTCAACCAATAACCCGTTTGAATATCTAATTGGGCCCGGTACAAGGCCGGGTTTGGGCACGCTTACTGGGCTTGAATATAAGAGGTCAAAACATGAATAGCGGTGGCAACGCAAGTCCAACGGGTTCATGTGCGTGCATGGGTCCGGGCTGGTAGGTAATACGTTGTTGCATTATGTAGGTATGGCCGTGCATTTTATGTTGGTATCGGGGTTGCCACTTTGGGGAGTGATACACCCCACTGTGGGGCTAGCACGGGTGCCTACGGGGTTTAGGGAGCCGATCGAATGGGTAGAGTAAGGGTACCTTAGCGGTGGCAGGAGCGAGCCGGCACCTACGATAGCAGCTAGGTTCAAGTAACTACCAAGTTTGTTATGTGGGTACAGTTAGTGGGAAGGGATCAACCTTGAGTAAAAGAGACTAGTAGATGTGCGGTGTAATTAAGTAATGTGGTGTAACTTAGCAAAAGTGCGGTGTAACGAAATACATGTTGGTTGAGTTAGATAGTCCTTTGGGTGCTAGTCTGATGTTGACTTCGGTCTTCGGGGTTAGTACTTGGAGGGTTGTTCGCTTAGCCAAGGTGTAGGATTGTCTTAGTACTTAGGAACGAAACCATCTTGTCCATCCTTTTTATCTACCTTATCTATGTTACAGCCATATCATGATGCCTATTTATCTCTTGATCATTTACCTTACCTATTATTTGTTAAAATTACTGGACTCGCCAGACTTTATGTCTGACCCGTTTGTTTCCACCTCTTTTCTTTCCTCCCCCCCCTCTGGTTCGCAAGGAGGGAATACTACAGCTTAGTACCGATTTCTTTCGGTTGCTTGAAAAGAGTAGATGTATCGCTTTGGACTTTCTCATCTTTATGGCTTTGCTTATGCTCAGTGGGGATTTATGCATTTATGTTATTTCAGTATTTGCTTCTTTATGTACTTTGGAGTTTTTGTAAAAGACTATTGATCCTTTTGTAATGGTTTTGGACACTACTTATGTAAGCTTGTTTTGAGTTATGATGCTATGAAATAAGTTTTATCTTCCGCTGTGTTGTTTTATTTATTCATTCTTGTAATTTATCTGTTCTGTACAACAATAACACTTCATGGACATTGATGCATTCCCTTTGTGAGTGACATTAATGGACATGGGGTGTTACACATGGTATCAGAGCTATGGTTACAAGAACAGATAAAATTTTTTGAAAAGTGTTTTCAAAAGTATTATTTTCCTAGAAAGTATTTTCAAAAACTTGTTTTAAAGAAGCTATTTTCAAGGAAAGCTTACTTTAAAGAGCATAATCCCCACAAGCCATACATCTCTCTTTCACTTCCCTTATTTTGAAACTCTTCCTTTTTCTTTTCAGCATGTCTGGAGCATCTGAGATACCAGAGGGTGTTCATGTACCGATTGGTTTCCTCAATATCTCGAGTCTAGGGCCGCTACCGCGGGTCCGGCCAACGTTCCTCCTCCTCACCCAGATCCAGTCATTCCTCCGCATGGAGATACTTTCTCCAAGATATGTAAAGACTTTCGTTCGATGGGTGGAAAACCTTTTAGTGGGTCTGAAACGTTCATTGAAGCTAGAAATTGGTTGAAAGATGTGGAGGATCTATTTGGCATTTTCGATTTGAACGATTGTAGGAAGGTCCAATTGGCTGCTTGGTTGATGAAGGACAAAGCTTCGTTTTGGTGGGAGGTTACCAATGGAGAGTGTGCTGTAGAGACGTGGGCAGATTTTAGGGGAAGGTTTGAGTTGAAATTCCTTTCTCAAGCTGAGGAGAGTATGTACATGGAGAGGTTCTTGACATTGAAGCAGAAAAACTTGACCGTGAAGGAGTATGTGATCGAATTTAATAAGTTGGCGAGATTTGGGCTAAAGTTGGTGAATACGCCTCACAAGAAGGCCTTGAGGTTTGCAAAAGGCCTAAATGAACCGCTTCACGGTTTGGCTATGTCCCACATTCCAATGGGGGTTACATATGAAAAGCTTGTTGATACGGCATACATGCATGAAGAAGAGAAGGGTGTAAGTACTTTTAGGCCGCAAGATAAGAAGGAGGATCCAAAGAAATCCCAACAACAAAAGAAAGGTGGTAAAGAAAAGAGGAAGTGTCACAACTGTGGGATACCCGGCCATTTGAAGAAAGACTGTAGGAAGAAGAAGAAGTTCGCTTGTTATCATTGTGGTGATGCGGGTCATGCTGTGAAGGACTGTCCTAAGAAGCAAGGGCAGAGGGCAGGTTCTACTTCGGGAGGGCAGGTTCACTCTCTTATGGCTCCGGGACAGGAAGAAGGTAGAAAAATTTCTGTCGAAAGTTTGATTTTCTTGTTTGATCATCCTGTCTGTACTTTATTCGATTCCGGCGCATCACATTCATTTACCTCTACATCATTAGTTGAAACACTGCACTTAAATACTAGTCTCGTTGTGGATCGCATTGTAGTCTCAAATCCTATTGGTGGGTCGGCTCATTTATCCATGGTTTGTAGGGATTTGAGATTTTCTATCTTAGGCGTTGGTTTTGAATGTAATGCTTTTGTGCTTGGTTTCATGGGCTATGGGTTGATTCTAAGGATGGATTGGCTAGCCAGATATGGTGCCATCCTAAATTGTGAAAGAAGGGTTGTAAAATTGTTGACTCATAGTGGAAAGACCCTAGATATTTCTTGTGACCCTAGATGATCGGTGATGCTTAGTTATCTTGAGTCACTTGACGCATCCAATGATGATTTACATTCTGTTCGTATAGTCCGTGAATATGTTGATGTCTTCGATGAGGTGAGGGGTCTACCCCCAAAACGTGAGATAGACTTTCGTATTTATCTTGTAGACAATGCAAAACCAGTATCTATGCCAGTACGCCATATGGCTCCTCGTGAGAGGAGGGAACTCAATAAGCAAGCAGGGGAGTTGCTTGAGAAGGGATTCATAAGACGTAGTATATCTTAGTGGGGTGCTCCAGTAGTATTTTCCACAAAGGCGGATGGGTCCCTTAGACTTTGTGTGGACTATAGAGAACTAAATAAGATTACTAAGAAGAATAGGCACCCACTGCCGAGGATTGACGATCTCTTCGATCAGTTAGTTGGCGCCTCAGTGTTTTCACAGTTGGACTTAACCACTGGTGTCCATCAGTTGAGAGCGGCTGAGGATAGCATAGACAAGATTGCCTTTAGGACTCCAGACGGTTTCTATGAGTGGCTTGTAATGCTCTTCGGTTTGACAAACGCCCCCGCATACTGTGTTGACTTGATGAGTAGGGTGTTTAGGGAGTACCTTAATAAATTCGTGGTGGTCTTTAAGGATGATATCTTGATCCTTTCTAAGATCAAGGAAGAGCATGCCCTACATCTTAGGGAAGTGTTGGAGACCTTCGAGCGCATAACCTTAAAGCTATATTTTCTAAATGTCACTTTTGGAGGAAGGAAGTGCGATTCTTAGGGCACATGGTTTCCAAAGAAGGGATAGCTGTGGATCCCGCGAAGGTGGTGGCCATCCAAGATTGGAAGGTCCCTAAAAATACTACCGAGGTGAGGAGTTTCTTGGGGTTGGCAGGCTACTATAGGAAGTTTATCAAGGACTTCGCAAAGATATCAGCCCCATTGACACGCTTGACGAAGAAGAATCTAGTTTTCACGTGGGACATAGATTGTGATGATGCGTTCCAACGTTTAAAGAGAGCTTTGACCACAGCCCCAGTCTTAGTGTTGCCAGATGGGAGTAAGCCATTTACCGTTTATACCGATGCTTGTGGGACAGGACTAGGCGCAGTCATAATGCAAGAGGGGAGGGTAATAGCCTATGGAGGAAGGCAGTTGAGAGTGCATGAGAGAAATTACCCTACACATGACCTAGAGTTGGCCGCTATTGTTTTAGCGCTTAGGTCTTGGCGCCATTATCTTCTTGGAGAGAAATTTGAATTGTTCACAGACCATAAATCGCTAAAATACTTGTTCTCTCAGAAGGACTTGAACTTAAGGCAGAAAAGGTGGATGGAATTCTTAGCGTCCTACGATTTCGAGATAGCATATACCCCTGGTAAGGGTAACGTGGTGGCAGACGCCTTAAGTAGGAAAAGGTTGTCCTTGAGTCCGTTGTTTGTTGAGCGAAAAAGCTTAGAGTTCATCTCTACGTTTGACTTTAGACCTTCCATTGACTTTGTACCCGGTTTGCTAGCATCCTTAGAGGTCAGATCTACGCTTTTGTGATGGATTGGTGAGGCACAGCGAGATGACCCACAGTTGGTTGAGTTGGTAGAGAAGCTCATAAGAGGGGAGTCATCGAGCCATCTCAGTAGGTATATCCTAGATGATAAGGGTTGGTTACGTAGGGACGGTAGACTTTGTGTACCACGAGATGAGAACTTGAGGAAGACCATTCTTGATGATGCACATCGTTCGAAGATGACCATTCATCCCGGCGGGGACAAGATGTACATGGACATGAGACGAGTTTACTTTTAGGCCAGTATGAAGAAGGATGTAGCCGAGTTTGTCGCTAGATGCTTAGTGTGCCAACAAGTAAAAGCAGAGCAAAAGAAGTCCGGTGGGTTGCTTCACCCATTGGAGGTCCCACAATGGAAGTGGGAGAGTGTCTCGATGGACATTGTTGATGGGTTACCGAGATCGAGGAAGGGTAATACGGGGATTTGGGTCGTGACAGATAGACTTACTAAGAGCACCCATTTCATTCCAGTGAAGAGTAAGAGGACTGCTCCATGGTTAGCCTCCGTATACATTCGAGAGATAGTTCGTTTTCACGGTGTTCCTTCTAGCATAGTGAGCGATCGTGATCCTATCTTTACTAGCGAGTTTTGGAAGAGCTTGCAAGAGGCGGTAGGGACTCAGTTATGTTTGAGCACCGCATATCATCCTCAGATGGACGGCCAGACCGAGAGGGTGAATCGTATTCTAGAGCACCTTTTGAGGCTATGTGTTTTAGACTTCGGAGGTACATGGGAGGAGCATCTTCGTTTGGTGGAGTTCGCGTATAATAATAGTCTTCAGTCTAACATTGGCATGCACCTTTCGAGGCTATTTATGGAAGGCCTTGTCGTTCGCCTACAGGTTGGTGGGAATCTGCAGATAAGATCTTACTTGGGCCCGATATGATTAGAGAGACATAGGAAAAGATCGATTTAATTCGAAGGAGGATGAAGACGGCGCAATATAGGCAGAAATCATATGTGGACAAGAGGAGGACAGATCTTAAATTTGATATTGGGGACATGGTCTTTATCAAGGTGTCTCCATTACAGAATGTTGTTCGCTTTGGGTCAGTTGGGAAGTTTGCACCAAGGTTCGTAGGGCCGTTTCCTATTAAGGAGAGGATTGGACAGATGGCGTATAGAGTGGAGTTGCCCGAGAGACTAAGTGGTGTACACGACGTATTCCATGTATCACATTTGAGGAAAGTGCTTGCATGAGACAACGGAAGTGGTAGAGCCGAGCTTGCTTAGAGAGGTGGAGATAGGGCGTGATGCGATGATTCGACGAGCTCCTACATGCATTCTTGGGTCGGAGATTAAGTAGTTGAGGAATCGAGAGGTCAAGCTAGTCAAAGTGCAATGGGGAGATGATGAGAGAGACGCTACTTGGGAGACGGAAGAGAAGATGCATTCATTATACCCTTTTCTTTTCGAGGGTATGTCTTTTAATTTCTCCTTTATCGCTTAGCTTGTACTTGTTCTATCTTTAGTATGTCCTCTAGCAAGTATCTTTGACCTTTAGATAGGGTAGTCCTATGGTTGAAACATGTGCTTGAGACATGTTATGTATAGTGGATGCATGTGGATGCACGTGTTTGCTAGTGGTTGTTCGTGGATGCATATACACACACAATAGGCACTAGATCGGCTCAGTCACTTTCATATTGCATGTTGCATATAAATGGATGTATTTAGTAAAATGAATGTACATTGAATGTGTGTATCATATGGATGTTGCATTTAAATGAATGGTTGTGCACACATGTAGTAATGATATGTATAGGGTTCTTTGCATACATAATGGATACATGGCACTATCGTTATTTGCATTAAGGAGGTCGACCGAATCAGTGGACCACCTGATTTTGCATTAGTATACGAACATATACACACACTATGCATATGTACATGAAAAGCATTAGATTTTTTTTAAGGACAATGGTTGCTAGTGGTTGATGGTTGAGTAGATGGACGATTGGATGGTAGGATACGTTCTTCTTTACTTAGAGATTTCGAGGACGAAATCCTTTAAGTAGGGGAGAATGTAACACCCCGAATTTTGAATGATTGAATTAACTAAATTTAAGAACACTTAATTTTTAAAAGAGGAATGAAGGGAAACGGGTTGTGCCATTGCGATCGTCTCAGAATTTTTCTTGAGACAGAGTCTGAGTTTGCGTAAATCGGACTTCGTATGAGGAAGTTATGGGCCACGAAAGTTTGAGTAATTAAGCAGAATTAATTAAAGTTAAACCCAACCAGAAAATTCAAATTCAAATTCGAAATTTGCAGGTACCCGGGCTGGGCGGGAAAATTCCCGCCTAGGACCCAGGTCGACCAGGGGGTCGACCTGATCGGGTAGGTCGACCAGGGGTTCGACCTCCCAAGGTTTTCCAGACATGAAATTTTGGCCTGGGACGATTTTTGATGGTCCAGATCAGTTTTAGGGTTAATCCTAAGTCCTAAATAACTTCCTACACCTATATATACACCCTAAGACCTAACCCTAATTCATAAATATTATCTATGACACCATTATGCTGTCAAACTCTCTCCTAAACCCTAGCCGCCGCCTCTAATCAAATCTCAAGTGTTCATACACAATTCAAATCAAAGTTTAGAGCTTCAACAACAATTAAAGAAGAACAACCAACATCACCGCAATGTTTCTACACCAATTTCAATTCGTTAATCCTTTTCTTAAGCCACGAAAGGTGAGTACGGTGATTTTCACAATATAATATGATTAAAAATAACATGATAAAGTTGTAAAGAGGATTCATATGTATGTATATAATTTAAATCTCATCCAAGTCTTCACCTTTTTGATTCATGTCATCATATGCCTATGTTTCTATGTAAAGTTCATACCTTTTATCAGTTTATTCATGTTGAATCTTTTATTATGCCTCTGTGCCAGTCTATATGCCTCTCTATTTCATGATGATGTTTTATTCCAATTTTCTATGAATTGATTCTCTCTTCTTATCCCTATTCCTTTTATTTTTGGATCTAGGCTACCTTCGAGCCTATGTTAAAAATACGCGCGAATATGCGAATACGTGGAAACGATGGGGATATGTGAAATTTGGAAAATTAGATATTATTGGATATTATTGGATAATTTGATAATATGTGAAATTGACATATTTGGGTATGAATTACATGGAATTGATGAAATTGCCTATAATTGGAAATTTGTAATTGAGGCTAATTAATATGTAATTAGTATAATTAATGACAAGTTGAAATAGGCAAAAACTGTAAGCATGATTATATGTTGAATTGGAAACACATGACATGAAAATTGGGGTTTGGGTGAAATACGATTATTAATAAACCTTTGACACGAGGTTAGGCGCAATTGTGATGTAAGACTGCCCGGAACCGCCCGGCAAATCCAGCCGCCACAATTGGACATCTATTGTGAGAGGTCAAAGGCATGAATTGTAGGCGTAACGATGGGTGATACGAGGTTAGACCCGGTTTGTGGCGGAAGACTGCCCGGAACCGCCCGGCAAATCCAATGGCCACAAAGTGTTCGGTCTAATGTGAGAGGTCATGCACCATTCGTCATAAGGAATGAATTAAGGAATACTAACCATAATAAGACATGGGTATGGTTAGAAGGTTAAGTGGGGGTATATGTAAATTATGACATGTAAATATGGACTTAACCGGAATAAGATAAGGCATGTAAATTATGACATGTAAGTATGGACTTAACCGTAGCATGTGTAAGACATGGACATTTAAATTAAAATGGTTAAGTGGCAGAAAAACCTAGTGGGGGCCAAGCATAGGTGGGAAGCTTGTGTCGGATGGGGATTCGTTTCAACCAGTAACCCATTTGAGTATCTAATTGGGCCCGGTACTAGGCCGTGGTTTGGGCACGCTTACTGGGCTTGAATATAAGAGGTCAAAACGTGAATAGCGGTGGCAACGCAAGTCCAACGGGTTCATGTGCGTGCATGGGTCCGGGCTAGTAGGTAAGACATTGTTGCATCGTGTAGGTATGGCCGTGCATTTTATGTTGGTATCGAGGTTGCCACTTTGGGGAGTGATACACCCCACTATGGGGCCAGCACGGGTGCCTACGGGGTTTAGCGAGCCAATCAAATGGATAGAGTAAGGGTACCTTAGCGGTGGTAGGAGCAAGCCGGTACCTACGATAGCAGCTAGGTACAAGTAACTACCAAGTTTGTCATGTGGGTACAGTTAGTGGAAAGGGATCAACCTTGAGTAAAAGAGACTAGTAGATGTGTGGTGTAATTAAGTAATGTGGTGTAACTTAGCAAAAGTGCGGTGTAACGAAATACATGTTGGTTGAGTTGGATAGTCCTTTGGGTGCTAGTCTGATATTGACTTTGGTCTTCGGGGTTAGTACTTGGAGGGTTGTTCGCTTAGCCAAGGTGTAGGATTGTCTTAGTACTTAGGAATGAAATCATCTTGTCCATCCTTTTTATCTACCTTATCTATGTTACAGCCATATCATGATGCCTATTTATGTCTTGATCATTTACCTTACCTATTATTTGTTAAAATTACTGGACTCGCCAGACTTTATGTCTGGCCCGTTTGTTTCCACCTCTTTTCTTTCCTTCCCCCCCCCCTCAGGTTCGCAAGGAGGGAATACTACAGCTTAGTGCCGATTTCTTTCAGTTGCTTGAAAAGAGTAGATGTATCGCTTTGGACTCTCTCATCTTTATGGCTTTGCTTATGCTCAGTGGCGATTTATGCATTTATGTTATTTAAGTATTTACTTCTTTATGTACTTTGAAGTTTTTGGAAAAGACTATTGATCCTGTTGTAATGGTTTTGGAAACTACTTATGTAAGCTTGTTTTGAGTTATGATGCTATGAAATAAGTTTTATCTTCTACTGTGTTGTTTTATTTATTTATTCTTGGAATTTATCTATTCTATACAACAATAACGCTTCATGGACATTGATGCATTCCCTTTGTGAGTGACATTAATGGACATGGGGTGTTACACGGATTCCTCTGCCACCAATGTAAATACGTTTGAAATGATCAACCTACGCGATCTACCAGACATACTCTGTCAGACATTCGTCCATACTGGTTGTCCTAGGACTGGAAAAACCAAAGGTACTATTTTGTAAATAGGACAACCCTTGCATAACTCTGTCTTCAATTATCTTCATTATATTTTATTCACAACGCTAATGCCATACGGAGTGGTTTTCAGATAATATATTTTATCCCGGTCTCTCCGTATTGACAACGGGAATGGTCAAAAGCTTCGATAGTCGGTGAGTTAACTAACATTTCTATTTCTGATTCATGCATCGCTATCTTTTCACATATACCAGTCTCTAACTGTAAACTAGTAAGAGAACAACCCCCAACGTATTAACCCCGAAGGCTGAAACCAACATTAGATCGATACCCAGAAAGCCATTCAACTCAACTAATTTCCAATCAGTTTCTAATTTTAGTAATTCCATTTAAATTCTTACTTCAAACCTCAATTTCCTTAATAATATTTTATTTGCAAAATATTTACTTTAAATCAATATCATGTTACACCCGTGTGCGAAGCATGGGTCTAAACCTTCCTAATGTAAAATTCTCTTTTTATAAAACTCTATTCATTTTCCAAATGTTTCCCTTTTTGAATTCTCTTTACTTTCCAAATCAATATTCCTTTTATAATTCTATTTATTTTATAAATATTTCCTTTTATAAATTTTTATTCATTTCCCAATTTTCCAATATTATATTTTCCAATTTTTCTTTTTTAAATATGACCTTTTCTATTCAATATCCACTTTGAAATTCCTTTTTATAAAATCATTTGATTTTATATAAATATATTTTATTTTCAACATACACATTGAAAATTCCCATTTTAAATTCCAGTATTATATATGGTATTTAAAATACCAAATAACAATGATTGATATCATTCAACACACATAATCAACCACAGATTATATATCACATCATATATTATAATATATGAAAAACAGTAAATTAAATGTTGAGGAATCCAGTTGGATTCCTCCGACCTATTTCCCTACATCCACAGATGTTACATAATATAATTTACATCAATTTCATTTCGATATGAAATATTTTGATAAATAGAATCAATATTTGATTAACGATTTATATATATATCGTTATCTATAATTTCAACCAATACATCAGCAATTCAACCAACACAGTCAGCACACAGCAATCAATCATATTTATCAGTTCTAAAAATGCGTTATAAAAATATGAACTGATAGAGTTGGTGAGTTTTACTCACTTTGGCATTTCATCGTTAAATAACGATAAACTGTTGTTTGATTCAGATCAAACAATTTATTTCGCCATAAATTCAAATGAGCTCCAATCCACTCCCAGTTAGTTCCATTTGGTAGTGTCCGTCCATACGATCCTAAAGGATCTTGTTTCGTTGAATTTCGATATTGTATGACTAAGTTATGAATTTACGAAGTTAGTGTACACTTTTAAATAATTAAAACATGGATTTAGTTTAAATACATGGGCTTTATCCATACATTTCTGGCCCAACTCCAATTGAACACCCAACCCGCCAAACCCCTACTCTTCTTCCCCGATACAGCTCTAGCGAACCCAAATCCAATGCAAATGGCAACCCCTTTGAACGTCGTTTCCTCCTCCATCCCTCCTCGAAAATCAAAACCAAAATCGCCATTAAACTCCTCTTCAAATTTCGCACCTCCCCATACCCCCACTGTCGAACTCGCACCCAATTCTCACATCGCGACTTCGACCCCCTCTATGTCAGGCGCGACATCAACCTGCTTCGAATCCACCAAAAATTTGCATATAGGTGCTGCTCCACATTAGAAACCCAATAACAAACCTCTTTTTACCAACGGATGCTTAAAATTCAAGTATTTGTTAACCCTAGCTGTCGCTCGAAATAATGAGAGCATTGTGAAAGGTGATCGAACTTCTTTAAATGGGTATCACGATGAAGCTCTCTCGTTGGGGGTCCATTTCAATACTCGTTGCAATTTATAGGAATATCTTTGATTTTCTTATGATTTATTTCTCACGTTTTATTTCCTGAGATGAAGAAAAAGAAACGCGGCGCAACCTTTGACCAGAAGGAAATTAGGTTAGTGTTAGGAGGTTGAGGGTATTACATATCATTTAATGTTGATTTCTCTTGTGGATTATTGGATGCCATGAATTTGTTTTGAGGACCAAGGGAAACTAGAGGTTGAGAAGAAGAATTGTGGCTTGCATTTTGATCGGAGAAAGAAATGAAAGGGTTAAGATATTTTAAAATATATTAAGTTAAAAAGGTAGGTTACTTGTTATATAAAATTCTCTTAGTATACAAACTGGTACGGACAAAAATAAAAATATAGTCATGTCGAGTATTTCACCACGATTCCAAAAATATAAAAATATCTGTAGGTTAACTCATATTGTGAAACCCCAAAATATTAATATAGCGTGCAAAATACTCCAAATAAAAAGTTTCATATTTAATTAATTAAAATTACAGTAAAATTCTAAAAATTGAATTATAACTACGTCTAGGAGGATTTGTCCAAATTCGATACCAATATTTAATTATAATTAAATATATCGTTATGGCTCATAGCGATTTCATAGCGACTATTTGAAAAGTTGATTTGGTCATATCTTACATTTTCGAAAGCGAAATCTCCATTTTTCTCCTCCATTAGAAAAATATACTTCACCAGCTCCGAACGTTTCTTGTTTCACATAAATCAGGCTTAAAACGGATTATGTATATTCATTTAAAGTTCGAATCGCCAAATTACGAATTGTCGCGCCATTTCGAGCTCGATTATAATTATAATATAATTATACGTTCAACTATCGTTTATATAATATATTCGTCATTCTAATTCAATTCTTAACTGAATTAAATATTTTAAATTGTCCAGTTCACATTATATTGTCAATTCACTAATTCCGACTATTTCGAAATTAAATATATTATTCTATTATTTATATCAATTAAATATTCAATATAATTTAATTCAACAACCATTTAAATTTCAAATTCACTATTTAAATAATTAAATAAATTAATTATTTTTTTGTGAAAATTATGGGACATTAAAAAGTTGTTCCTTCTTCATTATTGTTTAGACTGAATGTTGGATCCACGTTTCCTTCAAGGGTTGCATTAGGATTTGGTTCCTTATTTCGCTTCTCCAATCTTTTTGATTTCATCTTCTCCTGCCATGAAGCAATAAGTTTACCAAATTATTTTTTAATAGGGTAAACACAAAGTCGGAGGTTCAGGCGCTCCTTCAGGCGCCAAAATGTTAACGATATTTTACGTCAACACCCGAATTAAGATGATCAATGCATATACTTAGTAGTTTGATGCAAGAGTGATCTAAAGGTCATTGGCATGCAACCTTGAATCGGTGCTCTTTAACGAGTTCCACCGTTTCCTAGGCAACAAGACCTTAAGTTCAAAGTTTAGTTACTCTTCCCTCGTAGGGTGAGTATCATGCTTAGGAGGCTATAAAGTCAACAATTGCCTTGGGAGGAGGGATTTACAAGTTAAATAAGGCTGAAACCTTGTGCAATAGTCACCTTTAGATCCAAGATAAAATAATATACATTGTTCTAAGAGGAAACAGGCTAGTGCCTCATAACACACGGGTTGTTTACATGCCATAACACTTGTTGACTTATAGGATACTTTCGCATCGAACCAACCTAGAAGGGTCTTGGTTGCGTCAGTTATCAAGCCACAAGCTCATAGCAAGATCCCTTCTGAGGTTGGCTTGCATTAGGCTTATTACAAAAGAACTAAGTTACATATTGACAATTTGAAAGGGGAAAAGCCATGGTTATTCCCAAGGCCTTTCCTCTTACGAAAGTGATGTAATTAACTCTTTCATAAGAAAGGTTAGTGTTAACTCCCTGTCTAATCATTATAAACACAATATGATTATCAAATCGAGAAATGATTAAGTCTTGGACTTCTCCTTTTATTAATTGCAGATATATTACAAGAGTTGAAGAAATCCTCAATTCGATTTGGAAATTAGGGTTTGCTCTTGAGAGAAAGAGAATAAGACTGAAAAATGAAAACCTAGTCCCAAAAATGAGACCCCTAGGGTCTTATTTATAGACAAATCGAGGCCCCTTTTGTCATTAGGCCAGCAGAAGACCATGTCGGCCGCTTTTCCCTTTGTTTTCAGATGCTTTGGCTCTCGGCCATTTTTTCGGTCTTTGCTCATTGCCTTTAGGGTGTCGGTCTTGACTCTCGGAAAGATGGTATCGTTATTTGGAGCTTCTCTTTGATGTTATTTCTACCTCCATTGTATTGATACCAAGCTTGTCGGTGTGAATAGCTTTAGGAAAGGCCTTCGGCTTCTTGTTATGAGCTCTTGGTCTTGCCATTAATTCTTCGTGGAGTTTGCCCTCGTGCTTTAAGTGTGTTGCTCTAGAACCGCCACCCCTTTCAGTGTCAACACTAAGTGAATGAGTGTGCATGGATTGTTTTCTCTCAGAAGCTTTGAGTTACCTTTCGGTAGATCCTTGAAGTGGGCTTCGGCTTCCCGGTAGGACAATTCTGGTGCCTCATTGGTTGCCTTTTAATGTTGCCTCTCGGTGATCATTAAATTAGGGTTTTGGTAGTCAGGTTCCGGATAGATTCCCCATGTTTTGGGCTTTGTGCTCTTAATGCTTTCGTCTCTATTTGTATCAGCATTAGGTGTGTTAATGCCGATAGCCCTTTCGCACTTCTGGACCTCAGATTGTAGGTTTCTTGGTCCTTCTCTTCATCGGCTTTTGGTTTTGGATGACTTTTCGATAGCTATATTTCATGCCGAAACTACCCTGTCGTCACTCTCCCTTCGGACCTGAGGCTCTCCTTTTTGATGATGCGGTCAGTTACTCGTTATTCTAAATGCCTCTCTTATACTCCTAGATTGCTTTTGAACTATTCTTTTCTGCTTATGACGGTCTGAAGCCCCTTCACCATCAGCCTGTCTCGGTATTAATATTGGTAGTAACAAGTTCATTTCTAGTAACATATAGATAGTAATGTGGGGGGTCCGCCGAGACGGCCTTAAATGGCAAGAGGTCGTCTACCTAAGCCCCAGTATTAAGTGGTTGCTTATTATCTCTCGCTCTATCTTGAAAGTATGTATATAGTTATGGTGTCTACAAAGAATGAGATCTAAAGTTACTAGGATCCTCCATGATATGATTGTGGGAATCCAT
Organism: Allium sativum; assembly: GCA_030737875.1. NCBI lineage: Eukaryota > Viridiplantae > Streptophyta > Magnoliopsida > Asparagales > Amaryllidaceae > Allium > Allium sativum. Next base: position 304,419,529 of record CM060919.1, read on the forward strand.
TCTTATTTTATTTGGCCTTAAAGTGGTCGAAGTTTGGCCTCTTTCCATTGATACATATATACAAATATTCATATGTGTGTATGGTTGGCCAGAGATACCCATGTTAGTTTTTATGCTAACAAGTACAGAAAAAAGCTCCTAAACCTAAAGATTTTATTCACTATAATCGTTGCTCTAACCCTCCTCCTCTTAACAACAGAGGTAAGGAAGGATGAACTTGATGATAAAGCTTAATGATAATGGACTTAATGAGGGCAACTACTATCTTATTTTTTTTGTTATCTTATTATATGGCATTTAGTATGATGATGTACCTAAGCATTATGACATTTTGGTTTCGATTTGTTTTGTCGTTATGGTAATTTTATGAAATGGTATATTTTATTTGTTATTATATTTTTCCCATTCTGCTGTGAGATCCGACTTTGTCATAGTTTGGCTCTATTAATTTTATTTTCTTATCAAAACCAACAACTTATTTAGAGTGACTCTAAGTTCCGATGAGCCTTTTCTAGATCGGGATTTAGGCCTATTACGGATGGGTTCACTACAGGAAAAAATACTTTTGGTGGCATACAAAAAAGGATAATAAAAATTACAGCAGCGTTATAATGAACGTTGTGATAGAACCCACAACTAAAAATTAGTGATTTTTAGTTGCATTTATTTCAACGTCAGCATAAATCCATTTATTTTAGCGTTTTTCTAACTCCACCTTAAATCTTTTTACAATGTTTTAAAAATGCCACCAATGGGTTTTTTGGCGTTGCTAATGGAGTTTCCAAATTTACCATGCTTTTTGGTTGCGGTTACTAGACCATAATATATGTATTTTTGCAGTGTTTTTGAAACGCTACTAGAAGTTATTGATTATTTTGCAGTAATTTCCCTTGTTGGTATTTCACGTTTTATGGTCTATTTGGTTTCTACTATATTAGTCAAAAATCACTAACATAATCTTCAAATTAAACCAATTAAAAAATCAATTAACCGTATAATTAAATAGGATATCCATAACCATAACCATTCTCATACAATAATTTCTCGAAAAATTGCCAAACATCAATGTGCATAATTTCAAACTTCAGCCAAACACTTCCATCCATCATAAGAGTAATTCAACATAACCACATTCAACTTCGCCTCCCTTAATCCAATTACCTCCAAAGAAACACGACCAAAATTTCTTCCCTAACCGCCACCAAAAGCACCACCAAAACGTTCAATTACAAAGTCCACACACCGACCCCTGCTCCAACCAACATGAACCATTTAACCTGCAAACATTTTTTTACCAGCTACACTCTCGGCAAATTCTATCTTTATACACCATCATCTAAAATCAACAAACTGCTTAAAACTGCAAAAACAAAAAATAAGCGTCACCACTTTCACTTCAACAATCACACTTTTCCTAATTAGAAGCTACTGCATACCATACTACCTTTTTCAACCAGCAAACGCCTTACTTATTCACCAACAAACTCTACGATCAAACACCCGAACATCTATACAATTCCATTATAAGTCATTAATAGCAAGTTACATCTCACTTCCATCTTCTAAGACTGATCTACAGACCCAAATCAAACATACACCTTCTGTACAAACACAACCTTTTATACAAACCTCAAAGACGCACATCCATCACCACTTCAGCATCATCCCCACCATTCTTCACAAACCTAAAAACTGCATATTTCATTAAGAATAATAGTACAAGCCAGAACCCTCACCATTCCTCCACCAACATCCAGGAGCAGTCACTGATTAGCCATCAACACTGATACCAACACCATCCAGTCTCCTCTTCGACAACATCTAAATTACTATCCATCAACAAATATGCCTCCCTTCAGCCTCCCACGCATCATCTTCGTACGACTGCCCTGTTACTAAAAACATACCTCATTCATCACAAACTGAGCTCCCTGAACCTCATCGACAAAACTGCATCAATTCACGCACCCCTATAGCCCACTGCAGTTTCATCCTAACAACACAAATCCACTACTTCTCATCTTCGATAACACCCAACAATAGGAAGAAAACTATTTAAGCTTCTCTCCTCCTACTATAAATTAAAATCACCCCTTTGATCGGCCTAAATCCACTCGCTGAATGACCTGGAACCTGCACATCCCCCAAATTCACAACCTTTTCACTACCACAACCTTTGTTTATGTATTGAAACCGAGTTTTCTGAATGCTTATCACAATCACCATTACGAGAAAAATGCTACGTAATTAATATATACCAAATACAAAATAGACCATAAACTGCTTTTTATGATTCTCCAATTATAGAAAGGTAGCCACTGTACAAACATATATTTATTAAAAAGATCAGAAATTATGAAAAAAATTAACTAAACTGGTTTCCATTCACATATAATTTCATACAAAATGCTGATAATGCACTTATCTAAATTTTACGAGCATGACAAAAATTGAAAGTTGAATTATGAACTCCATAGACAAACAAAAAACAAAAAATAGACTTACACTTGATCAAATCTGGTGACAGTATGGTTATTAAATTATCATGGCATGCAAACAATTTATGAAATAAAAACCTTATTGAGCAGCATCCTCTCTTCTATTATGGCATCTTTCTCACCAAAGCTTTTGATAGACTTAAGCTAGAAATCCCTACTGCTACACAAAGAAAGAGAAGAAAATAGTGAAGAATAAGATTCAAGAGAGAAACCTAGAAATTGAGCACATAATCTCAGAATGGGATACACAACTGCAACCTAATGATAATCTATTCATTTCGAGATTGAGCACAGAATAATGTACATGAATTATCTTGATTTCAACATAGATTTGTGAGAGAAATCACACCTGAAAACTGGTCTCTATTATCTAGAACACACACACATCATACACCTCAGTAAAAGATAAGATTCAAGTTATAAACTGGAAAGATGACGTCCATTGTACATTTGGCAACACGAGATCAATAATGTAAAATTTGTGCTATCCAAGCATTCATTGCACTACTGATCTCTAATGCTATTAAATCTACATAAAAATATTTTGAAACTCATCCATAATGAAATACATCACTAGTCAGAAAGTTGTCAAGCATTACATCCAAGCTGATGGTGATGTAATTTGTTTGCATAAAACTTCTACATACATAAAAATCAGTTGTTACGTATTTGTTGTCTGGTACATGAATTACAGATCTAAACACTATGCAATGAAGTTAGTGAAGTATAAACCTCTTAAATAAATAAGAGAAAGCAAATTCAGCTATTCTGAAAAATATTATATTTGAAAGATATGGATGTACAATGAACGAATATAAGGTAATACGTATTTGTATTTGTTATTTCCAAGTAAAATAAAAGGCACGAAAATTGCTTACTTCATTAAGTAGCACTATAACATTTCTATCAAATTTTACTATTTGTAGAACTAGAATAACACATGTTTCCGACAAGTAATAAATTCTTCATCTGGTTTCATTAACTAATAAATTACAATGCAAACAATCATAAAACAACAGAGCTAACCTTTCAATAGTCACGTCAGTGATCACAAAATAACTGAGATACTCTTGTAGTTGTTGATGGGAAAATATGTCGTAAATACCCATGATTCTCAATTACTTAAGAATTATAGTTTTACGTGGAAATATAAGCGCGGAAAGTGGTAAATAACACAAGAGGTTTATAGTAGTTCGGTCCCGTAAGGGGCCTGCGTCCACTTTAGAAGAGACGCTGATATTTTATTAACAATAAAGTGTTACAAGCTTAAGACAATCTCATGACATTCTCTTACAATCATTTCTAAGTAATTTGAGGTCATAATTATCATATATGAATATTAGGAAAAAGACACTTTTGCCTTTCTTCTTCCTCAAAGCATGGATGTCATTAAAGAGTTCACTTGGAACTCTCAAGAGATGTCAAATTAACCAATTTCCAACCCCTTTAAAGTGTAAGCTTGGGGGTATTTATAGTGGAGTGGTTAGGTGGGAGTAAGTAGGGGACCACGTCAGGAAATCTTGGGCCCTAGAACGCATGCCATGGAAAGCTCGGACCCCTCCTCTCGTACCCTGGAAATTTCTATCCCTACTAGGGTACGAATTTCGTACCCCGTGGGGCACAAATTTTGTATCCCATGGGGTACGAATTTCGTACCCCAAGGGGTATGTAGGATTCTAATATGAATCTGAAGGAGGCGAGGCAAGGGGGATCGAGGCTTTTGGGGTTCTGAACATAGGTTTGGCAATGTTTTGAGGAGCAGTGAGGTTCCTGTTTGTGTGACCCCTTTCTAGCTCGTTTCCTTAACTCCTTGGCGTCACTTCGGGCTATAACATCACGCGATCTGTTGAGTCGAGCGTGTGTTGTGTATTTTGGGGAACCGGACCAAAAGGCCGGTTAACAGTAGAAATCATAGGGCAAACAATCACAAAATTTCTTTAAGATGGCAGTAAATTTTTTATTTTATGTTGAAAATATCAAAACAGTAAACCGCAAAATTACATTGTAAGATGTAATCACAAACGGTCACAAAATAACTTGCAATATATTCCATATTAACTTGCAGCACCTATAGACTAATAAAACTAACGAACAATCAGTAACTATCATAAATAATTTTATGCACAAGCTTAAATCACAATACAAAATCAATTTATAAAATTCAACCTAAGTATACTGTTTAGGGCATTGCGAGGATAAAATCATGCTAAAGAGCTACCATGATGATGTGAAGAGACGTAGATGCGATAATGATAACAAACGATGAAGTGAAGATAAGTGATGTGGAGAGAAATAGTCAAATCAAAAAGCGATCTGAGAAAATGTTCCTTAGGGCTAGAAAATTTCTAAGTGTGGGATAGTTTAAGGATAGGGAATGTACTGATCCCTTATATTAGATTTAGGCGGAAAGATTTTGGTAAGGTAGGAAAGGCAAAATCATTTTTGTTGCATTTTAACTATAGCATGAACTTTATTAGTTGCATTCACAAATAAAAGCCACCAATTCACGCAACCAAAGTTTAGTTTTCTTGTAGTGGCTGTTACATGAATCCCTTTAACTAGGATCTTTGAGTATGGTTGATGTTTCTACAAGTTCTCGGTGAGGCTATCGAACATCAAGTTTGACTGATGATTGAAAAGAACCCAGTGAGGGTACCGATTGTCGACTATTATTGATGCTACGCAAGAGCCTACTCGAGGCTATCAATCATCAAGTATGGTTGATGCGCGATACGATCCCAGTGAGATTATGAGCCATCAAGAATGATTGATGCTTGACGGGAGTCCAAAAAAACTATGAATCATCATGTATGGTTGACGCATGGCAAGAATATGACAAGATTATGGATCAAGGTGGATGGATGATGTTCGACCAAAGCCTGGCACGGCTAGGATCGCCAACTGTGGATTATGTTTGGTGTGGAAAAAACAGATCATCGAGCGCGACAACACTCGGCAAGACCCGACGAGGCTACGGATTTCCATTAATGACTGATGCATGGGAATAACCCAATGAGATTACGAGTCGATGAGTATAGCTGGTGCTCGACGAAAGCCCGGAGGGGTAATGAAATGTCAAGTATGGCTGGTTCTTAAAGAGAATTCAAAAAAACTATGGACAAATGAGTATGGCTAATACTCATCAAAAACAAACTCCAACTCAGCGAGGTCACAAATGCTAAGGATCGATCTGAAGTGGCCACAGATTTTAACAATGATCTGACATTAAGAGATGATAGGAATAGCCTCCGCATGGTCGAAGACATCAAACGCTGATGGAAGAGGTCATAGACTTCAACATCAGCTTAGAAAAGATGTTAAACTTATGAATGTTCCTACGACATCGTGGACTTTGCTACCAGTTTGGAACAACTGCTAGCATTAATAATCTGGAATGATTGCATATATTGGAAATGCAAAATACATCTTCCAACAAAAGATATGTTTTAAAAGGCAAGTGTTAACCCGCCTTCTAATAAGGCCATTATGCTTTGAATTTGGATGTTTAGATTGCTCAAGAATCAAGTACAGACAATTATATGAGGCCGTGAACAACTAGATCGGAATATCACTTCGGAACAAATTGGACTAAAGCTCAAAATTTAGCTAAGTACGGGATTAGTATGAATCCGAAACGAAGTAACAGAACTAGATTTTGGCTAAGTGAGGAATCGGTACTAATATAGGACATAAGATCTCAGGATTTAGAAACTTAAAATCAAAATTACATCAATAACTCAAGGTCGATAAGACAGTCTTCAAAACCATTCACATAAGCATTAAGGGTAAGGACAAAATGATCCACCTTGGGGGTCGCAGCCTGGAGGAGCAACCCTTGAGGAATCGGTGCCAATCCCCATATGAGATCGGTACTAACCCCTCTGGAGAGGGCGATCCGGTCCCCACCTCTTGGGTTGGGTTGGGTTGTCTCACCTAGATGGGACTCCCTGTATATTTCTGAACTGATCTGATTCTTCTCTCCAACTATAAATAGACTTTTAGGAATGTAGAAAAATGGATTTTCTCTGCTTTACATGGAGGCTCCGCTGATTCTTCGAGATAACTACATATTCTACTCTCTTCATTCGTAAACACAAATAATTGTACTTGGGATCAGTAATATAAACAAAGATTACTTCAAGCGGATGTAGGTTAGAGTTCGCCGAACCACTATAAATTCTATATTTTCTTTACTACTTCCACTACTTTTCTTGCATATTATACAACCATTTTGTAGCTATGATATATGAATTCTGTGTGATTTTCTTTGGTTATTTGATATATGAGGTGTTAGACTCGGTTGACTAAAATCCAATCCAACATTATCTTATTGGCATCTTAGTGCATTGATATTAATGAATTATCTGGAAACCCACAATTATTTTGGAGGCAGTTACTACAAACAAAATTAAATATAAGTTGAGAAACACAAAATCTCAATTGCTAAATGGTTTTATTCTTATACAACGTGATGGAGATCAGGAGATGGTAAAATAATTAAATGGTAGACTTTCATGGTTTCTGCTATTGTTTTACCTTTGCTGTTATATAAACAGTCCCAAATATTTTTTGATTTTCTCCAAAATGTTGTGGATGATTCGGTAAATATCGCGAATGTTGGAAATTTATCAGAGCCCAAATTATACGACCGATAATATTGTGAATTCCGTAAATATCGTGATATATTCATTGATATATGAGGTGGGGCAGCTTTATATTGTGCACCAAAGCCCAAATTTATCAGAGCCGATTCTGGAAAGTTCCTTTCGTCTTATTGTTCACCTTTTCTTCATCCAAAATCATACGACGATTTCATCAGTCAAATTAATACCCTGAAAGGAAAAATGATGGAGGTGGTAGTAAACGATCGTCTAGGCAAGAGAGTTCGCATGAAGTGCAACGAGGATGACACGATTGGGGATCTGAGGAAGCTGGGTGCGGCGCAAACCGGTACTAGGGCTGATAAAATTAGGATCCAAGAGTGGTACAATATTTACAAGGATCACATCACTCTTAAAGATTACGAAATTCATGATGGCATGGGACTTGAACTGTACTACAATTAGAAAGGTGATTGTTTTCTACTGTTTTTTGCTCGAATTATCTGTTTTAATGTTATTGTTTTGAAATGGGCAGATGTTTGCTGGATTAATCAATAAGATCACTTAGTATTTTCTTTATACTAAACTTTGGGTACCTTTTGTTCTAGCGTAGGGACATTTTTCTTCTTCTTTTTTTCTGCGATTTGTCAAAGAGAAGCATTATGGATATGGAAAAGAAAAATTAGTTCCCTCTAAGGCTTCGTTTGTTTAAAATGTTGAATTCTGAATTCTGATTGCTGAACTCTGAAGTCTGAATGTTGATTGCTTAATGCTGAATTCTGAATGATTACTAATTTGTTTGTTTGCATTCAGCATTCAGAACAAAAAAAACAATATTTAGCATTCAAAACAAAAATCAAGCATTAAAAATGTTCTGAATTATTTTGTTTGAATTGATGGTTTCATTCAAAACTTCAACAAAAAACAAACAACTTCAAAAGTTCTGATTTATAATTCAGAACAAGCATTCAAAACATTTAACAAAAAACAAACGCAGCCTAAACTCCTAAAGTTAGCAGGTTGAGATTTGCCATTAAAAATATCCTATTTCAGCTTTCACACTGTTGTTACAGTAAATATGAATCAGTGAGAAAAAATAAGTTTATAACGATGTCTGAAAGGCAGAGTCGTTAAAAGCCTCAAAACCGGTAGAAGAAACTTTTTGGTACCACTTAAAATAATGTTAGTGGTGTATTGATCAATACGGATACGTCGCTTATATTGTATGACACTATTTGCACCTATCAAAATGTTGCTAATGTTATTTAAACATTTCATAAATTAAATCATTTTTTTTTTAAAATCCACCTTAAACTTAAAAGAATGTTTGAACTTGAACATGATTGTTTTGTAAAACCCAACTTCGTAGAAATCTAATCCTTATGCACCATTATTTTCAATCATATCAACTGTTATTGCAAAGAAAATGAAATGAATGATGCAATTAAAAATATTTTAGTCATCTTATATTAAGAGTTGATGAATGAGGAAATTTAACTATATGTAGATTGAAAAGTGAAAATAGAATAACAAAGTTTTTTGTGTTGGTGAAAAGTGAAGTGAATATGATATGTTTGGGTAAGTTGTGAATTCTTATCTTTTGTAGATTTATTATAGGTATGATTAATCATTTATTGTTCAAGCTGAAAAACTTAAGATCGAGCGAGATGTTGCAAGTAAATTTTGTTCAAATTCTCGATTGAAATCTTCAGGTTTTGCACGGGATATGATTCGACTAAAATTCGAATAAAACTTGATGTTGCAAGTCACCTAAACATCATAATTAGATCTCGGTCGAGTTGAAAAAAACAGAAAATACAAGTGATCTAGTAGCATATGTTTCAGTCTTGCAAAGTAGAATAACTTGCATGTGTAGTGCAACACAAAATTGATTAACAAAAATGATGTGCTTCACTCTAAAACGGAAAATGTGATAAACACAACAGATATGTATTCTACATGTGAAAGACATAATAGTTAACATGGATAATATATGCTACTTGCAAGTAAGAAGTCACAATTTGAATTTAGAAGATTAAATGTCAAAAAATGAATGACATAAGGGTGGTTGTTTGATATATGTGAAATCCATAGTAAACTTTAATACAAGCATATATGGTGGTTTAGTGTGGATTAAATTTGTTGGAAATAGAAATTTTTTTTAGGTTGGGACTTTAACACCAAAATTAATTAAAATAGAAAGATTAAATATACTACAACTGGAAATGTTGTTAGAATATATTTTGATGGAACTCATAATGTTAATCAAACTACTAGAATTAGTGAGTATCGATTATTTTGTAAGAAAAGCTCAATAGTTCATCGCACTTCATTAATTATTAAAGGAGAAAGATAATTGAATTTTAAAATTGTTTACAAATGATATTGAACTAATTGAAGTGCATGTTAATTTTTTCTATTAATTTGTGAAAACTACGCTAAATGATGCACGTATATAAAACTTATCTTTGAATAAAATACATATCTAATTTAAGTGATTAAATTTGTAAATTGTAGTATTGATTATTTTAACTTGATGATATATATGTATATATAGGAGCGTTGAAAGACACTCCAAAAATGCAACACTACTTTAACCTTTATTTTTCCACCGCTCATTTATAGTAAAATAAGTTAGTGGATGGAGAGAGAGTTAGTGGAGAATAGGGGAACAGAGATGCGTAGTGGAAATCAGATAACTAAATGGGTGCTGCATTGTTTGAGATGCTCTTGATCCTATCTCATATATATATATATATATATACACACACACACACACACATATATATATATATATGTTATTTTGAAATATTCTAGTTTTCAACATTACACTTTTTTTTGGAATAGCTTTTAGGTGTTAAGCAAAATTTTGAAATGACATATGTAATGTTATTCAAATAAATGAATTTATTTATTTATTATTAGGTGTAATTGTCAATTACATAGATTTTTTCCTCGTTGTGCAAGCTACAATTATACAGTAGTTCATTATAAATAGATCTATAAAGAACAGAAATTGAATTTTTTTTTATTGGGGATAAATGTTGGTTTGTTGATATTAAAAATAGAAGTAAAAAAATAGAACAAAAATAAACGACAAAAAAAAATAAGAAAATGGTTCCAATAAAGGGAACCCAAAGCCTATATTCATCTTCAATCTAAGTTTTACTCAAGCCTCGAAAACATATTCAAAGAAATTTTGCCTGTCGGTGGTTATACTTTATGGATTCCGAATAGTTATGATACTTACCAATATAAATGTTGGTCTACTTCTACACCTAGTATATCGTAGAATTCATCGAGTGTTTTAATGGAACATGGTATAACCTTCATAATTGTTAGACCGAAATTTGGGCCTAACACCCAAACTCTATGTGAAATCCTCACAAATCACAGATTACAAATAAAAAGCAGTAAAAACAGGGAACACACGAGATTTTTATGGTGGTTCGGCTCAATCCAAGCCTACGTCCACTTTATAGTTTCTCATATCCTGAGGAATTACGATTACAATGGTGTCTCACAATCCGTGAGATTCGATTATACATAACAGCCTTGTGTTGTAATGAAGAAAAGGAGAAAAGAGATTGAATTTATGCACGATAGTCTCGTGTTTGATTGAGTTGAGGAGTACCCAAAGTCCTTGAATACTTGGTAATGGAAGTCGGGAGGTGTTAGTGCCGGAAAAAGTCCCTTGAAATGACCATCTCGTGGTGTATTTATAGGCGTAGAGGAGCTGCTGGGAGTCCTGAATCGAATCGGATCGGAGGGGCACGTGGCATGTGGAGAGGCCATCTCGGAGATAGTGGAGATGTGGTCTTCAGATCGTGCTAGGACAGGTGGAAGCCGATCCGGATTAATAGGAGATAGTTACTCCTTGGGAACAGGTCAAAGTTGAGGTGTAGCAGCAGGTCGAAGCGGTTCGGTTCGGGTCCTCTTCCTTCCGAACCGATCCGGAGCATTCCAACCGAAGGCGAGACATGTTGCTACACATCTGGTGCAAGGCGGGTCGGTTTGGACTTCCGATCCGAACCGATTTGGTGTCTTCGATCCGAAGAGTGGAAGCACTTCAGTGCAGTGTGTAAGGCGGGTCGGTTCGGTTGTCCGATCCAAACCGAGTTGGTGTCTTCAACCCGAAGACTTTGTGCTCTTGTGAGGATCCGATGCGAAGCATGTCGGATTGCTCCATTCCACCCGATATGAACCGAGTCAGAGCTCTGCCAAAACCATCCAATGTTATGCTTCTTCGAAGAGAGGAGTCGGAGCGGGTCCGATCCGATCCGGGAGGTCAAGCCAATTTCCAAATTCCAAGTTTCCGGTTCTGCATGCGTTCACGGAAACGGGCATAACTTTCAAACCGTAAGTCCGTTTTAGCCAAACGAAAGCTCAAACTGAAGCTAATTCAGAGATCTACAAGAGTTACGGAGCTTTGCTCCGTAATCGCTATTTTCGGGCCTAAAAAAGGTCATTTGGTAGGAGTTCCGGGCCTTTCTTTATTTGTGATGCGACTTTGACCAAATCGCTGCCTGTCTTCTGACGGTATTTCCGATACTTGAGCGTATTGTTGATCAATGATTTCATGTGTGACGGCTTTGACTAAAAAGCAGGTCAACATTTTGCCCTCCAGAACATATCTTGCTTGTTGAAGGAAGATGTGTTCTGGATAATCCAAGGCCACGCCGGGCCTGCCAGCTGCAAGCATAATCCATACCTGCTAAGAAAAGAGAGCAGAAAGGTGTGTCAAATCCTGACAAAACTAATTACATTTTCGAGCATAAACCATGCTTGGGCGCTTGTTTGAGCATAAACCATACTCAAGACACGTTCGAATCATCCTGCCAAAACCTGACGAGGGACCTAACCTTCCGGGTATAAGCCATACCAGGAAGTTCAAACTGAGCATAAACCATACTCGAGGTTTATTGAGTTCCTTTGCCAAATCCTGACAAAACAATAAGCCGTTCCAGAGTATAATCCATACTTAAGAGTCCTAGTGAGTACAATCCATACCCATGTCGGGATAGAGCTATGCTTGCCAAGACCTGACAAGATAGTCTGTCCTTAAGCATAATCCATGCCTAGGGGTCCGAGATAAGTATAAGCCATACTTTAGTTGAGATTGAGAATCCTGCCACAACCTGACAAGATACTTAAATTGCCAAACATAATCCATGCTCGGAAAGTCCTTCCTTATTCAATTCAAAGTACAAAACCAAAGCAAATCCTGATTGGTTTGTTATCGAGTGCAGCGCACGCTTTTGAGCTAAATCCTAACTCCAAACGTGTGTACTCCGATTTAGCCAATCGGAAAACCTAAAGAAAGCAAAGAAACATATCTTAAATCCTAAGAAATGCAGGAAACGGAAATTGATCCAATCCATATCAGTTGATGACAAGCCGATGGGAGCTCGTTCCAGGGTCGTTCCCTCTCCGGGGAGCAGGTGGTGGAAGCACAGGTACAGGTGTTGTTGGTTGTTTCACATACTCGGGTAGCTCTCCACGTCTAACCCGTTCCTCAATCAGATCTCGCAAGTGTCTACAGTCATTTGTGTCATGACCGTCCATATCGTGAAATATGCAATCACGTTCTCTTTGCGATGGCTCCCTCCTGGGAGGCTTTGGATAGGAGACGTCACCGTTTGTGTTAACGTAGATGTCAGTTAGTGACGAATTGAGTTCTGTGTACTTTTCATATCTGGGCCCTCTCCGGGGCTGAGCGTTGCGGTCATTCTTGACGGCAGCTTTTCCTTTGCCTTTATCAGAATCAGACGGTTCTCCGTCTCTGAGCATGTTAACATCGAGAACTTTCTTCTCGGAGGTTGCGTCTTCTTCACGCAAAAACCTATCCGATTCAAGGTAGAATTCGCTGAGATTCCTTGGTGGGTCCCGGTACAAGGATTTTTTGAACTCCGAGTTGTCCAGAACACCGGATACTGCCGCCATCAATACCATAGATGGCTCAGGTCGATCAACTGATGTTGCTGCAACGTTGAACCTTTCCAAAAATGACCGCAGAGTTTCTTTGTGCCTCTGCTTGATTGTAGTTAGTGACATTACATTCTTGGGTCGAGCGATATGGACCCGAAACTGTTCAATAAAGCGAGCGATCAACATGTTCCAGCTGTTGATCGATTCAGATTCCAGCTGCAGAAACCACATAGCAGCAATATCAGTCAAAAAGAGGGGAAAGCATTTAGCCATGACGTTTTCCGATGCCGATTGAACTTCCATATGTCGTTTATAGCGCATTAGGTGCACAGTAGGATCTGCCCTGCCGTTGTATGGTTCCAGTTGTGGAAGTTTGAAATCCGGAGGATTGCAGGAATTCCTGATTTCCTGTGTGAATGGATTGTGATTGACATCATCCATGTCATTCTGATAAGTGCGGCCTCTCGAGAGGCGCTCAATAAGGCTGGCGAGCCGATCGCCTTCAAAGAGTTGTTGCAAGTTGACAAGTCCAGAGCTGGTGCCCCCAGCGTTGAGTTCAGAAGAGTGTGGAAGAGTATAAGGAGCTTGGCAGGTCATCCGGTTCGGTTCGGAGGTGCCTCCTTGCTGCGGCTCGGAGAAGCGAGGGAGGTTGTGGAGAGGTGCACGGTTTGGATCGGAGGTGCCGATCCGAACAGGTTCGCCTGTTCCGAACCGGGGAGCTTGATGCTGAATTTATGTGGTATTTCCGACCCGAACCGGTGCGGATGTAGGTCGAACAGGAGCGAAGCCTTGATTTCCAGCGGGGAGGCTGCTGCCCCCAGGCTCATGCAGGGTTGCTGTTCAGATCGGGTCCGAACCGATCCGGTGGGGAATTTCCCCCATTTCCATCTGCGTTAGATTCAGATTTTGGCCCTCGGTTCGGATCGGCTCCGAACCGATCCGGTTTGTTATTCCTGCTGGAGCCATTTCAGTACCATTTCCAGTGAGTTGTGCATTGCCGCTCGGCCTTCCTTCCATCCGAGCGAAGAATTGGTCGATCATCTCCTGTTGTTTGCGGAGGAAATCATCTTGCCTTGCCATTTGAGTTCTCAATTCAGCGAGAACGCCATCCATTTCATCTCTGGTTAAGTATGCTGATGGATTTTCATGAGAGGAAGCCTCCTGGCTTGCCTCGTTCCTTGTGCCTTCAGTGCCAACATCCTCAACGCGATAGAAGGTTCCGTCTTTCTTTCGCTTGACCATTGATCCAATAGCCAAATAATCCGCTTCCATTCAAGCTAGTAGAAGAAGTTGTATCGTGTGCCCCCCTACCTGGCGTGCCAAAATGTTAGACCGAAATTTGGGCCTAATACCCAAACTCTATGTGAAATCCTCACAAATCACAGATTACAGATAAAAAGCAGTAAAAACAGGGAACACACGAGATTTTTATAGTGGTTCAGCTCAATCCAAGCCTACGTCCGCTTTATAGTTTCTCATATCCTGAGGAATTACGATTACAATGGTGTCTCACAATCCATGAGATTCGATTATACACAATAGCCTTGTGTTGTAATGAAGAAGAGGAGAAAAGAGATTGAATTTATGCACGATAGTCTCGTGTTTGATTGAGTTGAGGAGTACCCAAAGTCCTTGAATACTTGGTAATGGAAGTCGGGAGGTGTTAGTGCCGGAAAAAGTCCCTTGAAATGACCATCTCGTGGTGTATTTATAGGCGTAGAGGAGCTGCTGGGAGTCCTGAATCGGATCGGATCGGAGGGGCACGTGGGCATAACTTTCAAACCGTAAGTCCGTTTTAGCCAAACGAAAGCTCAAACTGAAGCTAATTCAGAGATCTACAAGAGTTACAGAGCTTAGCTCCGTAATCGCTATTTTCGGGCCCAAAAAAGGTCATTTGGTAGGAGTTCCGGGCCTTTCTTTATTTGTGGTGCGACTTTGACCAAATCGATGCCTGTCTTCTGACGGTATTTCCGATACTTGAGCGTATTGTTGATCAATGATTTCATGTGTGACGGCTTTGACTAAAAAGCAGGTCAACATTTTTCCTCTCTGAGAGAAATAAAACTTAAAACGTGGAAAATAGTCATTATTGAGATTCAAATCAATGACCTAAAAATGTTACTATGTCTTAAAAAAAATTAAGGTTAATTTTTGCTATGGTTAAGATTTGAACCTGTAATCTCATCTTTGTATGGCAAGAAACTCGCACTATTTAAGGAAGTTCATGGTTGGATCATAAATTCGTTGATATGTTCCAATTATTAATCAAGATAAATATTATAACTAGAAAATATATTTTAGTGACTTTACCAAAAAAAAAATATTGCGCCAATTAACTGTTAGAGATTGAGATGACGATGATAATGGTTTTGATGACAACAACCTTGTTTAACTATTATTATAAAACATATACTAACACTATTGTGTGTGTGTGTGTGTGTTTGTACGTGTTTGTGTGCAGGATGTATATGCAAGTATCTTATGCAGATGATTAAAAACCAAGAGAGACATTTCGATCACATTTCATTGGAAAATTTCTGCACTAAACAAAGAGCAAGAAAATAACGATCCAAAAGGAAACTTTATTAAAGAAAATGAAGAGTGAGAAGCATTAAAGGCTGATCCAATCTTCGGAGAAGAAGGATGGGTAGAAGTTCCAAGAAACGTTCAAATATTATTTGAATTTAGTGTGCTTGAAATGTTATGTATGATTTGAATTCATATTGTGTAACAATATGAGTTGATTGGATTGGTTTTGAATTATGACTTGATTGATTATTGAACACTACTCTAGTTTTAGTCCTATTGTTATTTGATGCATTAATCTTATTTAGGAAAAATATGAGTAATTTGTAGTCTAGATTAAGTTATAGGGGGTATTATAGATTTAACATAGGTATATAATTTTTATTGATGACAAAAGGGGGGAACTATAAAATAGAGCTTAAATTAAGAGGGAGTTAGTAGTGCCAGAAGGAGTTGTTGGAGTTAGGGGGAGTAACTGAAGAATCAAGGTATCACGTAGTATATTTTATAAACAAAGGTTGTCATCACAAGAAAACGGGGGATTATTGGGAATTGAGATGATGATGATAATGATTTTGATGACAACAACCTTGTTTAACTATTATTATAAAATATACGTTACCACTATTGTAAAAAAAGATATATACAGAATGTATATGCAGGTATTTATTTTGAAGACTGTAAAGTATGGAGATTCAAGATTAAGAATTGAAGATTGAAGACAAATTCGAAGACTGAAGACTCGCGAGTAACAAGAATTCAAGTGTTTAAGAAATCAGTTTAAGTTACAGAGTCTAGAATTTTTGTTAAAACTTAATAATAATACTAAATTGTATTATAAATCTCTCACCATTTTTATTATAATTTTCTTATTCTTTATTTTCAAATTGATTTCAAAATTACTTCCTATTTAAAATATAGTTCCTAATCTTTAAATTTATTTCTTGAATTTGAATCTAACTCGTGGTTTAAATATTTTAGATTTTCTTATAATATATGTTTAATATTATGTCTTTATATATATATAAGATTATGTTTAACATTTACTTAAGTTCTAACTCCCTTGTATTCACGTTTATAGTTTTATATCTTAAGTTTTAAATTGCATACATTTATATTTATAATTTTATTCAGTTTCAAAACCACTTTTAATATCATTTTTATAAATTATAAATATATGTTTTAAAGATACATTTTTACTTTATTATACTGTTTTAGTATATAGGAAAATGTTTTTTTTTAAACTCCATAATTACCTTAGTCTATTTCAACATCATTTACATTGTTTTCAAAGATTTTAAATTACAAAATCTCCCAAGACATGTCGACATCCTCTGTGATGACCCCAAACCCCCGTCCCACGATGGCAAGGGTAATCTTTGGAATATAACACATAAACAAATAACAGCAGCATAGAAATATATAAATACATCAGATAATTTACAACAGAATACACTGAATGTAAGCACCCCGAACTTCCCCGGTCTCCGAGGAGAAGAGGAAGAACGGATAGCCTTGAGGACAAGACGAATCAGAACACAAACAGAAGAACATTTCATTGTTTATTACAACAATTTCATCAGAATACAAGAATATACAGAGTATGAATGAATAAAATACATTCAATAAATATCAGAGATTTACAATACATTACATAGCAGCGGAAAATAATACAAAAAAAACTGAAAGGTATATACGGATACAGAGCTTTCCGAATATCATTCCAGCTGCAAACCAGGATCCTGTGAATATAAATCTGCAAAACCAAAACTACTAGCTGCTCATGTGGAAATAAGGGCACTCAGAGTTTAGGTTAAAATAATAAACTCCAGGTCAGTCATGTGGCTGGTGTGAGAGCTAAAACAGTTATTTAAAACTTTACTTTACATCAGATATATCAAGGGACCACGCCGTATAACACGGAACGGGTTTCCTCCCAAGAATACCAGTGCATATATCAAACAGCGCAATGCTAAATAAAGAAAATGAAGCTATTATAATACCCAGGTCCCATCACACAATGCAACGCAAGCCGGAGGATAGGGTTTTCCCTTATAATAGCCAAACATGCTTGGTACGTTTAAAACAAATCATTTGATACTATTATAAGTGCATAGTGTATAAAACAACTTCAAATATAAATGTTTCAATCCTAGACGGCATGGGTACCATATATCATGTCGCCAATACTAGGCTCTACAATCAAAACCACAAATGTCACGTATTGAAAGTTGGATTTCCATCTGTGAACCAAGGCAAGGGATCATCCTTATCGCTTCGAGACGCTCTAGCCTGCCCCTCAGGATCAGAACGCATCGACCCTTGGATCTTCAGGGCCGGTCCACTCGATTTGGATTAAACTTAAGTGAAAATTAGGCTCACATCCCTAAAATGAAATTTAATTCACACCACATCCAGTCAATGTTTACTTGCATTTCCGGTCCCTATTTTAAGGTGTCGCCCAGAATTTCCAGCCCCTTCCACCTCCTCCCATGCAATGTTACGTGTTTTTCCATTTCTTACCCAAAAAATGCGCTATAATATAAAATAAAAACCAAAAAATAGGAAATATTCCTAGAAGCATTCGCCAAAAAAAAAAATTGCATACTTCTGTGCAACTATTGCCTATAGTAGCATACATGCATATATTCATATAGTGTATTTGTGTTGAAAATTTGGACCAATATATGCATACATGTATGCAACTATTAGCAAATAACTGCATACATGTATGCATACAAAGTTGAACTGAGACTCACGTGTAACGAAGAGTTGCATACATGAATGCAACTATTCTGTATATATGCATGCATGTGAGCATCAAATTTAAAAGGGAAGTTGAATTGAGGTTCACGTATTACAAAAAGTTACATACCTGAATGCAACCTTTTTGTATATATGCATGCATGTGTGCAACAAATTTAAAAGGGACGACGACTTCTTAATATGTGCATGAGTGTATGCATGTCTTATGTATAAGAGCATAGATGCGTGCAACAATGTCTGAAAACGGCGAATGCTCGGAAAAACAGACCAGATTTGAATATATGCACAAAAGGATGCGTATAATGTTGTTTAGCTGCACACATGTATGCATTTATAGTGCAGTTGGGCAAAAGGCTGAAATATAAGCATGAATGCATGCAACTATTTACGAATAGGTGCATCTTTTGATGCAAAACATGCTGTTTCGCTGATTTTGTGTTAGTTTGGGTTTTGATGTGATTTTCGATTGTTTTTCCATCTAAATTTTTTGGCGTGAACATGTTTTATTTAATAATGAATTTTCGTGATTTTTTTATATTTTTTTTACCTATTTTTGAAAAATAGGGACCTAACTTACATGAAAATTTGGACCGGATGTGAGCCTAATTTTGAAACTTAATAGGGACCTGTGAAAAACGGACCCAAAACTTAAACCCTGAGCAATACGTTTCCCCGCCCTATGGGGCGTCAATGAGCCAAATGTCTCCATCGGTCCTGAATCGACCGATATAACTGAGGCGCCTCGCAATCCGTCATCCACATAAGTAATATGCCAGGGCGTGTAAAACGCGGACACCACTCCTAGCTAGAAGGAAACGTATGCTCTCCCTGCAGTCCTCTCCCGTTTCTGGTTCACACCGGGGTGTGAGGCTCGCGAATTAACGCTATACACAAAGCTACGCTGTATTAAAGACGTGCTTTGATCATCTACCACAAGACTTTGCTTTTCAACAAAAGTCTTGATCACTACATCTCAGCCTGCCACACAGGCAATTCATGCCATGCGACTGATATTTATCGATATATAACCTCTGAGCTCGTACATCTCAGAGCAGGGCGTTAAGTAAGAGAATAAATTCACCACCGCCAAACAGATATATATTTAATAGAAATCAACCAACACAGAATAAAATCCAATGTCAGACACACAATCCATTTACAAGTCCTTTCTGGGTTTGAACGAAACCGGAGGAACCTTATTCCTCGCATATCCATCGATCTCCAAGTACGTATGGACGATCACAAACTGATTCCTTCCTCTTGGGTGTACAGCCCAATCAAGATCATCAGTAATTATCCAAACGATGTGAAGACCTCCGGTCTTCAACCACCGTCTTCATCGTCAACTTATCGTCGATTCAGTTATTCAAAATGGGTATAAACCCGAAATTTCCGAATAACTCGCGTATATAATAAACAAGTGTTATAAAAACACAACATATGCCTTATTCCAATCCAGAATATTCCTTTATTCAAATATTCTTTAATTTGGGAAAGGTTCCCATTAATTTTATCAAAGATAAATTCTTTAAATTTATTCTTTAATCTTCCTTTAAATATCAATTAAACCAAATTATGGTTTATCCAAACTAGTCGGGATTAACGAACCTTACCGAAGTAATCATTTGTTTTAATTTCCCAACCCCAACTTATTCATCCTATGAAGTAAAACTGGTAATACTTCATATCTAACACCACGGTGTTATCGGTAAATTCAATTACCATTTCACGTTCAAATCAAATTAAAGATTTAACTATCGCTTGGAGCAAAACTGGTAATACTCCATTCTCGATCATTTCAATCTAATTAAAGATTCATTAAAACTCCACTTGGTTTTAATCTTCCCAAAAATCAATATTAATGATTGTTTAACTTAGGAAATCATATCCTGTCTTTAACTGGGTTAAAGAACCAATGTCATTTAAAACACAGCTCACGATAAACCCAAAATCACATTCTATTCCATCAGCCTTTAACCGTAAATTAGCAAGTGAATAATTCCCTAAGTGTTAACCCTGAGGGCCGAAACCAACATTAGATCGATACCCAAGAAACTATCCAACTTGACTAATCTCCAGTTAGTTTCTGATTTTCTTAACTCCGTTGGGTCTAAGGACAGTACCATTAAAGATACCTTTCGCGACAACCCAAAATCACATTCCATTGACGATGGAATCTTCATGGAAAACAAATTGATATATATAATCGATATAAACTTCCATATCTGACTAACAATATAAATGGAATAACGTCAAAGCCTTTTAAATTCCATATATATTAGCGGTCCTCATCCACAGAAATTCACTTCGATTATTACCAAACCGAATTCCATTCCATTCCTATTTATTTTATTTAAATTGGAAAACTTTACTTTGGAAAATCTCCTTTAAATCTTAACAAAAGAATTATAAATTCCAAATCACATTTCACTATGAATCAGGTTAAAGAACGAATATCGTTATAACACCGTTCACAACAAACCCATTTCACATTCCATTAATTATCGGGTTAAAGAACAAGCGTTATTTAAAACGCCGTTCACGATAAACCCAAAAAACAATTCCAATTCAATTCCAATTAAATATCATTTAATTGGTACACTTCAATAAATCTAAATAAAAAGATTTAATCTTTTTCTCAACTGGGTTTAAGAACAGTGTTAGTGAAGACACAGTTCACAACAAACCCAAATCTCATTTGATATTAAATACAAGGCTTTGAATAGAAAATATATCGGTTTATATTCAATATCAAATTCTACGACCAACAAATATCGTATTGGAAATAACGATATAAATATATCTTTCAAATTTCCATAACAATATCTGTATAATCACGAAATCCAATATCGAAATATTCCGAAGACAAATCTGATTCTATATATTAGAAATTCTGGTTATTTTTAAAACCATTTCAAATCCAATTTATTTATTTTATAAATAAATGGATTATAATTCTAGTTCAAAACTAGTTCATTTCGATTAAAAATCTGGTTTTATCTTTTCGAATATGGAGTTTTTCATCCCAATTCTTTCCAAATCATTTCTTATGATTTAACACTAATTATTGATATTTTTAATAATTTTATCAAGGTCCGTACAGTCGATTTCCATAAACGGCCATCGAACTGCACTTACAACGACCTTTTCCAAATTTGATTTGGATATAATTCCAAATCCAACCGTTAGATTTCCAATTTCTTGTATTCTTTAGAAAGCTCTTTTCGATACGAACCCAACGGTTCCGGTTTTAGGAGAATCCGACGGTCGGATCTCCCGTAATGCCCATTCGAAGTCAATGGTCGAAATTCGCGAACTGCCGCAGCGCGGCCCGTTCTATTCAGGCCATTATATTATAAGTATATATAATATATATTTCGTCGATTTCCTTTTTAAAACGTATTTTATAAATCGTTTTAATTCGTTTTCAAAACGATTTCAACTTCATATTCAATTTTAAATCAAAATTGAATATTCCATATCATCAATATATGAATGATAATATTTTCAAAACATTAGATTTTGAAATCATTTCCCTTTTCGATATTCATTATAAAAATGAATAAAATCGATATAAAAATCGTTCGCGTTAAAATGGTGCATATCTAATCAACACGGCTATATATATTTAAATATATTCGTGTCCATCCCAAATCGGACATCAAAATCAAATTTCGATTGTTTTTTGAATATTATTTGAAAATATTTGTTATTTTAAAATAATCGTTATTTTAAAATGTTCATTCTTCCTGAACTGGAATCAGACACAGTCAATTACCATATAATTTGATTATATGGATTTCACACAACAAATGTGTATAACAATAATGAAAACAACAATCCATCATATAGAGTGCATTTTACACTGTATAAGCATCAAATATAAATATTTAACGCTTACAACAGCTTGTCGATCAATCGATCGACATACAACTAATTATTGGGATTAGTGTATGTCCAATTTCACCCCAATACCCGTGTGCGGTTTCAAACAACCAGATACAGGTTTTATTTGTGCAGTTGGGCTATGTTTAAAATTTATCGTCCCAATCAATATCAGTCAAATGTGTGTACATAAACAAATCATCCGATTTGTTTATAAATATTTATTTTATATACACGTTAAAAATTATATTTTTTAACTATAAAATATTTATTCATTTCACATCGCATAATCAATTTTCACAACACATCAAACAAACAAACAAGTCATTCATGGTTTGTGGACGACGAGTTTCGGGTGCTGCTAAACACCGTCTGCATCCTAGTATATATTTCTAACTAGAAAATAGAATAAAAGTGAGAAGTTCTCACCTTTGGGATCCACTCCTCCAGTCCGTATCTTTGAACAGTTTGAACTCAGATTTGTTTTCCGACAGTACCATCGCAATCTATATCATGCAGTTGATTATTAAAAATCACATTTTTATATTGTTACTTCATACATAAAAATCATATTTTTATGTTGATGTTTATATTATAAAAATTATATTTTTATAATTCAGTTTTCCATATATAAAAATCACTTCTTCATATTTCTAAAAATCGAATCTTTATATTGTTACATACATATAAAAGATCATATTTTTATAGTGCTCTTTATACAATAAAAATCCAATTTTTAACGCTACTCCATATTGATAAAAATCATATTTCTATCCTGCTACTCTATAAATAAAAATTACATTTTTATTCTATTCTATAATATGTAAAAATACGATCTTTACAAATATAAAAATCAAGTCTTTGCAAATATAAAAATCGAATCTCACTCAATATAAAAATCCAATCTTTGTATATTTAAAAATATAATCATTCCCTAGTTAAAAATCATATCTTTTTATACTTAAAAATCTCGTCTTCATGTGTATAAAAATCCTATTTATTTTATAAATCAAAATCATATCTTTCTAACGCTACTACCTATGTAAAGATTATATTTTTATAACGTTATTCTTATAATAAAAATCATTTATTTATTATGCTATCATACAATAAAGATCCAAGCTTTATTCGCTACTACATATATGAAAATCATATTTTTATTTAATAATAAAAAAATCACTTTTTATATGCTTAACGTATAAATAAAGATCAAATTTTTATTATACTTCTATATAAATAAAAACCAAAATTTTACTCTACTTCTATATGAATAAAAGCCAAATTTTTATTCTACTTCTATATGAATAAAAGCCAAATTTTTATCCTACTATGATTAATATAAAATTCTAATTTCATAAATAAATGGAAGTAAAGGCTTACAGGTTTTTTTTGTAACGACCCGGAAAATCTGAACCAATTTAAAAATTTTAAATTGGCTATTTTAGTGGATTTTAAATAGATATTTTAAATAATAATGATGAAAAGTAAGTTTGAATCGAAGTTGAAAATGAAAGTAATTAATTTGAATTATAAACAAGGCCTGAAATAGCGCGGTAGTTTCAAAATTTGAATTCAAACTTTGACTGACTATACCGGGTGCGAAATAAAACGGATTTGAGTGAAACCAAAAATATTTAAATCTGTTAGTGAATATCTTTCTAACGAATCTGAAAAATCGAAGTTTCACAGTAGGAAGCAAAAGTTATGGCCAAATGAATTTTCAGAAAGGTCATTGTAGAACTTATATAGCCCGTGAAAATGGCCATTTTGCAAACGACCTCGGAATTCGACGAAACCACTTTTGTTGGATCCGGGATGTTAAACTATTGCTAGGTTTCAAATTTCATAATTTTTGAAGCTAGTATGTGAGCGTGGCGAAGGAAAATGTGTTTTGGTCAATTACGGTTAAATTGGATCGACCAGGGGCCATTTTACAAACGGTCTCAGAATTCGACGAAACTAGTTTTGTTGGGACCATATCGTCAAAACATAGCTAGATTTATTTTTCTGGAATTTTTCGAATCAGTTTGTGGCCCTGGCAAATTGAAATGTATGTTCAAATTAAATATTGAATGTTATATATTTTAATTTGAAGGAAAACTGATTGAAACAGTCGAATGGGCCTTCGAAACATATCCCATTGTGTTCGGGATGGGGGTATTTAGCTGGGGGCGACAGTCGTTGGGTTTGAATTGGTGTTAGTGTGGACTAGAGGGTATTTTTGGGATTTTAAAATAAATAAATATAAAAAAATCCCTTGGCCAATAGAATTCCGCGTTAACCAAACCCTTTTTCTCAAACCCCCGATCAGCTCGATTACGAACGGCGGAAAGGAGTCGTGACCTTCTCTCCTCTCTAGCTCCTCCACCACGGCGAACGAGACCCTGCCACCACCCAATCTCGAAAGCCCTCTCTCCCCTCTTCAAATCTATACCGGTTGCACCTCTCCCCGTTGCATGGTCTTCGAGGTCGAGCCCCACGAAGTCCGCCACTTCGTGACGCCGCCGCCACTAATTCAGGCGTTCGAGCTGGACGTGGGACCCACCAGTCTGCGCGTCTCTCGAAGCTCCTCTTCGTGGTACCATTCGATTTTAGTGAAGTGCTACAGATTTTGCCAAAAATCGAACCCTGGTTTGGAGCAAAACGTTGAGGTATATGGCCTACGTAATTCTGAACTATTTTTACACTTTTAAGTGTTGCAAACTTTGAAAAATCTTATCTTTTTCATGTGTTGTCGAAATTCAGTGAAACAGGAACACCGGGACCATGAGGACGTCTTCTACATTCTAGAAGAGACCGCATATTTTTCTGAGCCTTTTGCTATTTTTGGTGGAGTGGAACCCAATGTGAGATTTCTAAATTATAAACGATATGGAAAACTACGATGTAATAATTATATAGTTGATGTATGAGTTATATAAGCGTTGTACACCTCATGTATAAGCGTTGTATAAGTTGTACGTCCGATGTATAAGTCATATATGCATTGTAAAAATTATATATGTGTTGAAATAGAAGTGAAATGCTTATATATAAATATATATACGCCCCTCGTCCACAAACCATGGACGATATTTATTGGTTGTGATTGGTGTGAAAATTAGTTGATTACGAATGGTTGACTAGAATTGTTGGTGGTTGAAATTGATTGATTGTGGTTGAAAAATACCCGTTTGTGGTTGAGAATTATTTGGTTGAAACCACATAGGATTAGTTTGTGGAAATGAAAAATATATACTGCCGCCTGCGTGCGAACTAGATGCATGATTCCCCATTGTCAAAAGCTGCGAGGCTTTAAGGTAGAGCGAGGAGCCTAGGGACGGCCCCGGTTTTAACTACCCTGCCGGCTGCCGAAATTTTGAATAATATTCATGTGTTAGAATTATTTTCATATATTGAATAACCTTCATGTGTTGAATTGAAATTCATTCGTTGAATAGAAATTCATGTGTTGAATGGTATTCGTGTTTTAAATATAAAAATCACCTTTTTTATCTATATATATATAAACTATAGAAAACCTTCATGTGTTGAATTGAAATTCATTCGTTGAATGGAAATTCATGTGTTGAATGGTATTCGTGTTTTAAATATAAAAATCACCTTTTTATCTATATATATAAACTATAGAAAACCTTCATGTGTTGAATAGAAATTCATTCGTTGAATGGAAATTCATGTGTTGAATGGTATTCGTGTTTTGAAATAAATTGTTTTATAATAAAAATCATATTTTTATCATCTATATGAACTATATAAAATAGTCGTGTTATGAAAGAAATTATTTTATAATAAAAATCATATTTTTACCATCTATATGAACTATATAAAATAGTCGTGTTTTGAAATAATTTGTTTAACAATAAAAATCATATTTTTATTATATACATGAATCGTTAAAAATAGATAAGTGTTGAAATAGAAGTTTGTTTGATAAAAATATCATTTTTATCAAAGGTATGAAATGAATATGGTTTTGAAATCGAAGAATCGATTATGTTTATATATATATATAATTAAAATAAATCGAATAACGAAGCTGCAGTTCATGTTTTGAAACCGTGATTTCAAACGATTAGTGTGGGAGATCCGACCATCGGATCTTACCGAAACCGAAACCGTTGGGTTCGCTTTGGAAATATCTTTCCAACGACACCAACTTTGTGAAGATCCAACGGTTGGATTGTCTGGAATGTTTAATTGAAATCTAAAGAAAAACAGCGCCAGAATCGATTATATATATAAATATAATTAAATTAAATCGAATAACGACGTTGCAGTTCGTATTTTGAAATCGAAACTTCAAACGGTTGTATCGGGAGATCCGACCGTCGGATTTTCCCAAAATTGGAACCGTTGGATTCTTTTTGAAAAGATCTTTCGAATGATATAAATTTTGTAAAGATCCAACGGTTAGATTTTCAGATATGTGTAAATCAGATCTGAAGAAAAACAGCGCCACGACCACATTATGGCCCGAAGCGTTGTTCGAGTAAATTGGCTATTTTAAAATAAATAAAAATAGCGATAAATCATTATAAAATATTATAAACGATATGGATGTGAAATTTAGAAACTAACTGAAGGTTGGCTAAGTCGAATGGTTTCCTGGGTTTTGATCTGATGTTGATTTTGGCCTTCGGGGTTAATATTTGGGAAATCGTTCTCTTACTGATTTACGGTTAGCGACTAATGAATTGAAATGATGCGTATGTGTGTTTGTGTTGCACTTGTTTATTATATACGCAAGCAGCTCAGAAAGACCGGGTTTATCCCATTCTGAATAGCTAAATCGACGATAAGAAATCGAAGATGAAGACAGTGGTTGAAGACCGGAAATCTTTCACCTCGTTTGGATGGTAACTGATGTCCTGATTGGGAGGCATCCCGAAATATGGATAATTAGTCATGATTGTCCAGACGTAAATGGAGATCGATGGGTTTTGCGAGGTATATAGTGCCTCCGGTTTCGTTCAGACCCAGAACGGACTTGCAAATGGATTGTGTGTCTGACATTAGAATTTATTATGTGTGATTGATAGTCATCAGTTGCATGGTGTGAATTGCCTGTGTGGCATGCTAAGATGCCGTGATCAGGGCTTCTGTTGAAAAGCATAGTCTTGTGGTTGATGAACAAAGCCCGGCCTATGTGGCAGAGTATTGTGTATAACGTTAATTCGCGAGCCTCACACCTCGGTATGAACCAGAAACGGGAGAAGGTCCTCAGGGAGGGCATGCGTTTCCTTCTAGCTAGAGGTGGTGTCGGTTCTTAAACTAGCTGACATTTATACTATTTTTCACCTATGTGGTTGTTGCTGTTGCGAGGCGCCTCGGTTATATCGGTTGATCCGGGACCGATGGTGTAACGACCCAGAAAATCTGAACCAATTTAAAAATTTTAAATTGGCTAAAATAATGGATTTTAAATATTTAAAATAAATATTTTAGATAATGGCGATGAAAACTAAGTTTGAATCGACAATTGAAAACGAATATAATTAATTATAATTATAAACAAGGCCTGAAATGACGTGGCAGTTTCAAAAATTGAATTCAAACTTTGTCAGACTGTACCGGGTGCAAAACAATCCGGATTTTAGTGAAACCAAAAATATTTATATCTGTTAGTGAATATCTTTCTAACGAATCCGACCAATCGAAATTTGATAGCGGGAATCAAAAGATATGTCCAGTTGAATATTCTGAATAGTCGCTATGGAATTCAGGCCCTTAAAAATGGACATTTTGCAGATGACCTCGGATTTCGACGAAACCACTTTTGTTGGATCCGCAGTGTCAAGTTATTGCTAGGTTTCAAATTTCATAATTTTTCGAATCAATATGTGAGCGTGGCAAAGGAAAACGCGTTTGACCAGTTTCTGTTGATTTTAATCGAATGGAAATTGGCCATTTTTCAAACGGTCTCAGAATTCGACGAAACTAGTTTTGTTAGGACCGTATCGTCAATATGAAACTAGAAAATATTTTTCTGGAATTTTTCTAGTTAGTATGTGACCCCGGTAATTTGAAATGTACGTTTAAAATTCAATATAGTGATTTAAATGAAAATTCAAAAGGAAACTGATTATAACGATCAAATCAGCTTGCGATACATATCCCATTGTGTTCGGAATGGGGGTAAAACGTTATGGGCGACAGGCGGTGGGCCTCGTTTCGAGGTCGTATGTAAAAGTCAACCTATTTGCGAAATTAAATAATAAAAAAAATAAAAAGAAAAAAAATATACTTTCCCTCCTATATCTCCTGCTTGGCCCCCCCGTTTCAGTTATCAGAAAACGAAATAAACAAAAAAAAAAAAGGAAAAAACCCTAACTCATCGACGCCGCCACCTCCAGACATCGCCATTGCCTCCCGTTCGAAACCCTAGCCACCGCCTTACCTCGAATCCATCGCGACGCCACCAGACCCAAGCTGCCACCCTCGAACCCTGCCGCCGCACCTCCCTGAACCGCCGATCGCCACCAGAAACCCCCCCCCCCTTCGCAGCTACATTGGTGAGATTTCTGATTTTAAAATTATATATATGTGATTGAAATTGAAAGTGAATTGCTATATATAAATATATATATATATATATATACGCCCCTCGTCCACAAACCATGGACGATATTTATTGGTTGAAATTGTTGTGAAAATTGATTGATAGCGATTGATTGTTTGGGATTGTTTGTGATTGATATTGGTTGATTGTGGTTGAAAAATACCCATTTGTGGTTGTGAAATATTTGGTTGAAACCACATAGGATTAGTTTGTGGAAATGAAATAAATATATACATGCCGCCTGCGTGCGAATTAGATGCATGATCCCCATTGTCAAAAACCGCGAGGTTTTAAGGTAGAGCGAGGAGCCGTACTAGGGACGGTGCCGATGTAACTACCCTGCCGTTATGCTGCCGAAATTTTGAATAATATTCTTGTGTTTGAATTATTTTCATATGCTTAAACTATAGAAAACATTCATGTGTTGAATTGATATTCATTCGTTGTTTAGAAATTCATGTGTTGAATGGTATTCATATTTTGAAATAAATTGTTCGATAATAAAAATCACATTTTTATCTATATATAGAAACTATAGAAAACATTCATGTGTTGAATTGATATTCATTCGTTGTTTAGAAATTCATGTGTTGAATGGTATTCATATTTTGAAATAAATTGTTCGATAATAAAAATCACATTTTTATCTATATATAGAAACTATAGAAAACATTCATGTGTTGAATTGATATTCATTCGTTGTTTAGAAATTTATGTGTTGAATGGTATTCATATTTTGAAATAAATTGTTCGATAATAAAAATCACATTTTTATCTATATATAGAAACTATAGAAAACATTCATGTGTTGAATTGATATTCATTCGTTGTTTAGAAATTCATGTGTTGAATGGTATTCATATTTTGAAATAAATTGTTCGATAATAAAAATCACATTTTTATCTATATATAGAAACTATAGAAAACATTCATGTGTTGAATTGATATTCATTCGTTGTTTAGAAATTCATGTGTTGAATGGTATTCATATTTTGAAATAAATTGTTCGATAATAAAAATCACATTTTTATCTATATATAGAAACTATAGAAAACATTCATGTGTTGAATTGATATTCATTCGTTGTTTAGAAATTCATGTGTTGAATGGTATTCATATTTTGAAATAAATTGTTCGATAATAAAAATCACATTTTTATCTATATATAGAAACTATAGAAAACATTCATGTGTTGAATTGATATTCATTCGTTGTTTAGAAATTCATGTGTTGAATGGTATTCATATTTTGAAATAAATTGTTCGATAATAAAAATCACATTTTTATCTATATATAAAAACTATAGAAAACATTCATGTGTTGAAGTGATATTCATTCGTTGATTAGAAATTCATGTGTTGAATGGTATTCATATTTTAAAATAAATTGTTTGATGATAAAAATCCTATTTTATCACCAACTTGAACTATATAGAAAAATAGTGTTTTGAAATGAATTGTTTTACAATAAAAATCACATTTTTATTGTATGCATAAATCGTTGAAATGTGAAGGGTTAAAAATAGCCACTTGTTCAAAATAAACATATATGAGTTGAAATATTCATTAATTAGCTAATGAAATGATTTGCACCTATTTATGTAACATTAGAATGAATGGAGTTTTTAAACCAAATAGAAATCAAATATGAAGTCGAATAGAAATTGATAAATGATAAGAACTGTATATATATGTACATGCAATATTCATTGAACAGGTTATAGCAAAGGGGCTAGAGAAGAGGAATAAAATTTTGTGCCCGACAAATAGGTACACATTTACTGATTTGTTTGGGTGATGATTTTGAGCCTGTTGGCTAGCCGCTTGGCTTTTTCTTTTTCTTTTTGAGATCAGAAGGACCGGGACGCTATTTGCGATTTCCCGATGCTCCCGGTGCAGGGGAGGTTATGGCGAAATTTTTCCAAAATTTAAGGCGTTAGAAAAATATTTGAAGTGAAAACGATATAGAAATCATTGAATGAACTATATTTATATAACTATATAAATATAAATAAAATTAAAACGAAATGAAGCCGTGCAGTTTGTATTTTGAAACCGTGATTTCAAACGACTAGTACGGGAAATCCGACCATTGGATTTTCCCGAAACCTCAACCGTCGGGTTCGCCTTGGAATAATCTTTCCAACGGCACCAACCTTGTAAAAATCCAACGGTTGGATTGTCTGGAATGTTTAATTCAAATTTGAAGAAAAACAGCGCCAGAATCGATTATATTTATATATAAATATAAATAGAATTATATTTAATTGAATAACGACGCTGCAGTTCGTATTTTGAAATTGAAACTTCAAACGATTGTACCGGGAGATCCGACCGTCGGATTTTCCCGAAACTGGAACCGTTGGATTCGTTTTGAAAAGACCTTTCTAATGATGTAAATTTTGTAAAGATCCAACGGTTAGATTTTCAGATATGTGTAAATCAAATCTGAAGAAAAACAGCGCCACGGCCGCCTTATGGCCCGAAGCGTCGTTTTGAATAAAATGGCTATTTTAAAATAAATAAAAATAGCGATAAATAGTTATAAAATATCCTAAGCGATATGGAATGGAAATAAACTGAATTTGCTCGATTTATGTTGTATTTGATGGTTGAATGTGTTTGGTGTGAAAATTACATTAAAGAACAATATTGGTGTTGTCGAATAATTTAACCACTGAAATAAATCGATTTGAAATTCTTTATATACGTGAATTATTTGAAAAGGCCGAGTTAATTCTCAGTTCGAATAATTGACCGACGATTGAAAGTCGAAGATAAAGACGATGGTCGAAGACCGGAGATCTTCACCTCGTTTGGATGGTAACCGAGGTCCTGATTGGGAGGCATCCCGAAATATGGATAATGAGTGGTGATCGTCCAGACGTACGTGTTGGTCGATGGGTTTGCGAGGTATTTAGTGCCTCCGGTTTCGTTCAGACCCAGAACGGACTTGTAAATGGACTGTGTGTCTGACATTGGAGTTTATTCTGTGTTGATTGATTTCTGTTAAATATACATCTGTTCGGCGGTGGAGAATTTATTCTTTTGCTTAACGCCCTTCTCTGAGACGCACGAGCTCAGAGGTTGTATATCGATGGACATCAGTCGCATGGCATGAATTGCCTGTGTGGCATGCTAAGATGCAGTGATCAGGACTTCTGTTGAAAAGCAAAGTCTTGTGGTGATGATCAAAGCACCGCCTGCGTGGCGTAGCTTTGTGTATAACGTGAATTCGCGAGCCTCACACCCCGGTATGAACCTAAAACGGGAGAAGGACCTCAGGGAGGGCCTGCGTTTCTTTCTAGCTAGGGTGGTGTCAGTGACCTACCAGCCCTGACATTTATATACTTTTCACCTATGTGGTTGTTGCTGTTGCGAGGCGCCTCGGTTTGATCGGACGATCCGGGTCCGATGGAGTCATTCATTGGCTCGTTTACGCCCCAAAGGGCGGGGAGACGTAGTGTTCAGGTATAATAATCCACATCGGTGGACCGGCCCTGTCGCTCCAAGGGGCAGTTGCGGCTGTTCCTGAGACACGGGCTAGAGCGTCTCGAATTCGGTAAGGAATATCTTTTGCCTTGGTTCATGATGGAAATCCAATTTCCAAATACGACATCGTGCGGTTTTGATTGTATATATATATATGGCGACATGATATATGGTACCCATGCCGTCTATGATTGATAGTTATGATTTGAAATTGTTTTCAAAACATATAAACACTAGCAATAATATCAAATGCCTTTGTTTTATTCGTATCAATCATATTTTGGCCATTATAAGGTAAAACTCTATCCTCCGGTTTGCGTTGCATTGTGTGATGGGAACTGAGTCTTATAATGGCTTCATTTTTATAAAGAGCATAGCGATGTTTAAAAGAAAGATTTGTTTTAAAGCACTGGCAATCCAATGGAGTAAACCCGTTCCACGAAAGTGGCGTGGTCCTGTGATTAGCCAATTATATATGTGTTGAGTGGATTTCTCATACCAGTCCCATGACTGACTCGTAGTTTGTTTCACTTTCAAACTCGGGTGCCCCTTTTTCTACACGGGCAGCCTTGTATTCAGGTTTAGCTGGTTCTTTCTGGATAGCTGGAGCTGAAGATGGATTCTATCACTTATTTCTTTTTATGCTGTTCAGCTTCTATTGTACATATTTTGTTTATTTCCGCTGTAGACATTTATGTATAGCTGAACTGTATTTGTACTAAATAAGATCCTGTATACTGTGTAACTCTGATGATTACTTTTATCCAGTATATTTTGTTTGTTCATTATCTGGTGTATTTATTTAATTCTATTCTGCTATTATATGTTTCTGTGTTATATTCCAAAGATAACCTTGTTTCCGTGAGAACGGGAAATCGGGTCGTCTCATTGTGGTATCAGAGCTTTGGTTAAGCTTAGTTCTAGAATATAACATTTGAACGAACTCGTCAGAAATAGAACCAGTAGTGTTCTAGGACGGGTAACTCCACACAGATAGGATCAGTAATATCCTAGTATGAGTAAAGCATAATGAAATTACACCCCAGTAGACACATTTACATTAAGGTATGTGTTTCTATATTTTAAAATACCTTTTCTGTGACCTGATACTTGATCTGCCATTTGCAGAAGTACTAGAAAATGAGTGACAGGAACAGAAGAAGTAATCGTATGGCTCGACCAGCTAATGAGCCAGTTGTGCTCCCACAGCCAAAATCCAATATAGAAGTTCTATACAAGAGATTTCGAAATCTTGGTGGATCGCCATTCTTAGGCAAGGAGTCCATTATGGAAACACAAGCTTGGATTCGTTCTGCAGAGAAGATCTTTGAGGGTTTAAAGCTGAGAGACGATCAGAAAAGGTTACTAGCGTCTTGGGCACTCAAAGAAGAAGCTTTGTTTTGGTGGGATTCTGTAATTAAGGATAATCCAGAAGGTGATATCACCTGGGATAGATTCAAAGTGATTTTCTTAGAAAGATTTACTCCTCCCGAAGCAACCGAGAGATTATGTGAGGAATTTTCTTATTTGATACAAGGTGATATGACCATTCCCGAATATCATAAGAAATTTAATGAACTTTCTCACTTTGCCCCTCACCTAATTCAAAATCCGAAGAGGAAAAATCTGAGATTTATTCACGGGCTTCAAAGGAAATACCAGAATAAGGTATTGGGGCATGTGAAGCTTCCTTTTTCAGAAATGATTTATATGGCTTATCAATATGAAGATCTAGATAAGAAAGGTATGCTACAGTACGAAGAGGAAGTCAGCTCTAGTAATAAGATTGAGTCTGAAACTGATTATCCCGAGGCAAGTACAATGTCAGAGATCAGTAAGAAGCCCAATGCTAAGAGAAAAAGGGCTAAAACTGAAAAGGAACCAGTAAAGACCGCCACTTGCTCTAACTGCCATCTGAAGGGGCATTTGTCGATAAACTGCGGACCCTTAAGGAAGAGATTAAAAGGTGCACTTCAATCCCAAGAAGGACTTCAATCGAATAGAAAATGCAATCTCTGCCATCAGGCTGGTCACGTAAAGCAAGATTGCTGGCAGTTGAAAAAGACTGAAATAGTTCAAGTGAATGAAGTAGCAGAAACTTCTGATCCCTCGGCAAGTAAAGGAAGATCTGATGTTTTAGAAGGAACGCTTACTGTCAAAAACATCCCAGTCAAAGTACTGTTTGACACAGGCGCGTCACGAAGCTTTATTTCAAAGAGTGCCGCTAAGAAACTAGATTTGAATTTGAGGAAGCTCAAGGAACCAATGACTGTCCAGAATCCGGTCGGGGGTTCTATCAATCTCAGTTGGATTTGTGCAGTACCTGTCTCCTTTTCTTGCTATAAATTCCCTATTATCTCTATCGTCATGAATTTTAATGAATTCGATATCATTCTGGGATTGGATTGGCTAACCAAATATGAAGCGGAGGTTAGATGCGCTGAGAGAGTGGTTAAAGCAAAGGCCCAATTGGGGAATTATATAACCATACCATGTGAAGGCCCAACTGCAAATAGGAAAGATTTCTGGTCAGCTCTGGATGTTTCCCCAGCTCAAATAGAAAATACCCCAGAAGTCATAGAAAATATTCCCGACCTCATCAAAGACATTCCTGTCGTCAAGAATTATGCGGATGTGTTTGAGGAAGTTGTTCGCTTACCTCCGCAGAGAGAAATAGATTTCAAGATTGCTTTAATTCCCAATGCAAGGCCGGTAGTTCACGCTATTCGAAGAATGTCCTTGAAAGAGAAGGAGGAATTAGATAATCAAACACGACAGCTGGTATGGAAAGGTCTGATCAGGCCTAGTTTCTCTGATTGGGGTGCGGCTGTGGTATTTGTCCCAAAATCTGACGGTACTCTACGACTATGCGTGGATTATCGTGATCTGAACAAACAGACAATAAAGAACAAATATCCATTGCCACGAATTGATGATTTGTTGGATCGATTAAATGGAGCACAAGTATTTTCAAGAATGGACTTAGCTACAGGGTTCCATCAACTTCGAATTGCCGAAGAGTGTGTTCCAATGACAGCGTTCAGAGGCCCCGACTTATTCTACGAGTGGTTAGTAATGTCGTTCGGCTTATGTAACGCTCCCGCTTACTTCGTCGATCTGATGAACAGAGTATTCAGAGGAGTATTGAATAAATTTGTTCTGGTTTTTATTGATGATATTCTAATCTTCTCTAAATCAAAGGCCGAACATGAAAAGCATCTGGAACAAGTGTTAGAAATTCTCAGACGGAATGTATTAAAAGCCAAGTTTTCCAAATGTATATTCTAGCAAGATGAAGTGAAATTTCTGGGCCATGTCGTATCGAAAGATGGAATCGCTGTGGATCCAAGCAAAATCACAGCTATTCAGAATTGGAAACATCCCAGTACCCCCACTGAAGTCCGCAGTTTTCTCGGATTGGCTAGCTATTATCGGAAGTTCGTTAAAGACTTTTCGAAGATATCTGGTCACTTAACGAAGCTTACAAAGAAGCATTCTAAGTTCAAATGGACTCAAGAAAGTGAGGAGGCTTTCGAAGAGCTGAAGTTGAGATTAACCACAGCTCCAGTGTTAACCATCATCGATGGCAACCAGGATTTGAAAGTCTGGACTGATGCTTCTAGAGAAGGCCTTGGCGCAGTGTTAATGCAAAGAGGCCAAGTAATTGCTTATGCTAGCCGTCAACTGAAGCCGCACGAGAAAAACTATGTAA
The DNA here is from genome assembly GCA_030737875.1 of Allium sativum. Taxonomy (NCBI): domain Eukaryota; kingdom Viridiplantae; phylum Streptophyta; class Magnoliopsida; order Asparagales; family Amaryllidaceae; genus Allium; species Allium sativum. The sequence goes on from CM060919.1 coordinate 304,455,498, forward strand.
CTCATGATCTTGAGTTATTGGCTATCATATTCTCTTTGAAAATCTGGAGACACTATCTTCTGGGCGAGAGATTTGAACTGTTTACAGATCACCAGTCGTTAAAGTATTTGTTCACTCAGAAGGACCTGAATCTGAGATAGCAACGTTGGCTGGAGTTTCTTGCAGCTTATGACTTTGAAATTATATATACTCCAGGAAAAGCCAATGTCGTGGCCGATGCATTAAGGAGAAAGAATGAAATGATCGCCAGTTTTATTATCACGACTTCATTGCTAGATAAGATATCTGCTCTTCAAGAGGATGATCACTTCATTCAGAAGATCAGAGGGATAATTCAACAAGGCGAACCCTCGAGTTTTCAAGTTGATAATGATGGGATTCTAAGGCTCAAAGGTCGAATATGCGTTCCTAACATTCCTGAACTTCGAAAAGAAGTACTGGATGAATGCCACAAGTCAAAACTCAGTATCCATCCGGGAGTAAGCAAAATGTATAATGACATCAAGCGCACTTTCTGGTGGAAGTCGATGAAGAGGGACATTTCTTTATATGTTAGTCGATGCCCTACTTGCCAGCTAGTCAAGAGCGACCAACAGAAATTGGCTGGACTATTGCAACCACTAGAAGTTCCTGGCTGGAAGTGGGAGCATATTTCTATGGATTTCATTGATGGTCTGCCTAGAACCAGAAAAGGAAATGACAGTATTTGGGTGATCGTAGATCGCTTCACGAAGACCGCCCATTTCATACATGTCAGATCAAATAGAACCGCTCAGAGTCTGGCGCAGATATACTTCAGGGAAATAGTTAGACTACATGGAGTGCCGCTCAGCATAGTAAGTGATAGAGATACAATATTCACTAGTAAATTCTGGGAAGCATTTCAAGTCGAGCTGGGAACGAAGTTAAACTTGAGCACCGCTTATCATCCTCAGACAGACGGTCAGACTGAGAGGGTGAATCGCATTTTAGAAGATCTATTGCGGGCTTGTATTCTAGATTTCGGTGGATCATGGGAAGACCATCTGCATTTGGCTGAATTCTCTTATAATAACAGCTACCAGGCGAGTCTGACAATGTCGCCATTCGAAGCATTGTATGGTAGACCGTGCCGATCTCCTGCTTGTTGGGTCGAGCCTAGAAATAGACTTGTGTTGGGTCCGGATATGATTCGAGAAGCTGCCGACAAAGTCGATTTTATTAAGAAGCGATTACTCGCCGCTCAAAGCCGACAAAAGAGCTATGCCGATAGAAGAAGAAGAGATATATCCTTTGAAGTTGGCGACTATGTATATTTGAAAGTATCGCCGATGAGAGGAGTTATCCGGTTCGGTAAAACTGGAAAGTTGGCACCCAAATTCATTGGTCCGTTTCCTATTCTGGAACGGATTGGGACTCTCGCTTATAGGGTCAAACTGCCTAATTGGTTGCCTGAAATTCATGATGTATTTCATGTATCTCAACTTCGAAAGCACGTTCATGATCCAGACTTGATCGTGGAAGAAGCAGCTCAACATGACATTGAAATAACTCCAGAATTAGCTGTGAGGCGAGAGCCGCTAAAGATTATCGGCAAAGAAACCAAAGAGCTGAGAAACAAGAAGGTTCACTTAGTCAAAGTGCAATGGAGTGGAGATCCACGAGATTGTACTTGGGAAACTGAGGAGAGCATTCAGAAAGCTTATCCTAGATGCCGAGTAGATATCTCTGAATGACTCTGGTGCAAGGTACATTTACCCTACTTTGCATTACCATTTAATTCTCTATTCTGTTGCTATTTTCTTCCCATGGATGTGCATTTTTTATTCTATACTCTGAATATTAGAAACAAATTGGTTGTTGTATGGTGGGATTGTAGATTTATCAAACCACTTTCGACTTTGTTCCTTTTCGGGGACGAAAAGTTTTAAGTGGGGGAGATTGTAACGACCCAGAAAATCTGAACCAATTTAAAAATTTTAAATTGGCTAAAATAATGGATTTTAAATATTTAAAATAAATATTTTAGACAATGGCGATGAAAACTAAGTTTGAATCGACAATTGAAAACGAATATAAATAATTATAATTATAAACAAGGCCTGAAATGACGTGGCAGTTTCAAAAATTGAATTCAAACTTTGTCAGACTGTACCGGGTGCAAAACAATCCGGATTTTAGTGAAACCAAAAATATTTATATCTGTTAGTGAATATCTTTCTAACGAATCCGACCAATCGAAATTTGATAGCGGGAATCAAAAGATATGTCCAATTGAATATTCTGAATAGTCGCTATGGAATTCAGGCCCTTAAAAATGGACATTTTGCAGATGACCTCGGATTTCGACGAAACCACTTTTGTTGGATCCGCAGTGTCAAGTTATTGCTAGGTTTCAAATTTCATAATTTTTCGAATCAATATGTGAGCGTGGCAAAGGAAAACGCGTTTGACCAGTTTCTGTTGATTTTAATCGAATGGAAATTGGCCATTTTTCAAACGGTCTCAGAATTCGACGAAACTAGTTTTGTTAGGACCGTATCGTCAATACGAAACTAGAAAATATTTTTCTGGAATTTTTCTAGTTAGTATGTGACCCCGGTAATTTGAAATGTACGTTTAAAATTCAATATAGTGATTTAAATGAAAATTCAAAAGGAAACTGATTATAACGATCAAATCAGCTTGCGATACATATCCCATTGTGTTCGGAATGGGGGTAAAACGTTATGGGCGACAGGCGGTGGGCCTCGTTTCGAGGTCGTATGTAAAAGTCAACCTATTTGCGAAATTAAATAATAAAAAAAATAAAAAGAAAAAAAATATACTTTCCCTCCTATATCTCCTGCTTGCCCCCCCCCGTTTCAGTTATCAGAAAACGAAATAAACAAAAAAAAAAGGAAAAAACCCTAACTCATCGACGCCGCCACCTCCAGACATCGCCATCGCCTCCCATTCGAAACCCTAGCCACCGCCTTACCTCGAATCCATCGCGACGCCACCAGACCCAAGCTGCCACCCTCGAACCCTGCCGCCGCACCTCCCTGAACCGCCGATCGCCACCAGAAACCCCCCCCCCCCCTTCGCAGCTACATTGGTGAGATTTCTGATTTAAAAATTATATATATGTGATTGAAATTGAAAGTGAATTGCTATATATAAAAATATATATATATATATATATACGCCCCTCGTCCACAAACCATGGACGATATTTATTGGTTGAAATTGTTGTGAAAATTGATTGATAGCGATTGATTGTTTGGGATTGTTTGTGATTGATATTGGTTGATTATGGTTGAAAAATACCCATTTGTGGTTGTGAAATATTTGGTTGAAACCACATAGGATTAGTTTGTGGAAATGAAATAAATATATACATGCCGCCTGCGTGCGAATTAGATGCATGATCCCCATTGTCAAAAACCGCGAGGTTTTAAGGTAGAGCGAGGAGCCGTACTAGGGACGGTGCCGATGTAACTACCCTGCCGTTATGCTGCCGAAATTTTGAATAATATTCTTGTGTTTGAATTATTTTCATATGCTTAAACTATAGAAAACATTCATGTGTTGAATTGATATTCATTCGTTGTTTAGAAATTCATGTGTTGAATGGTATTCATATTTTGAAATAAATTGTTCGATAATAAAAATCACATTTTTATCTATATATAGAAACTATAGAAAACATTCATGTGTTGAATTGATATTCATTCGTTGTTTAGAAATTCATGTGTTGAATGGTATTCATATTTTGAAATAAATTGTTCGATAATAAAAATCACATTTTTATCTATATATAGAAACTATAGAAAACATTCATGTGTTGAATTGATATTCATTCGTTGTTTAGAAATTCATGTGTTGAATGGTATTCATATTTTGAAATAAATTGTTCGATAATAAAAATCACATTTTTATCTATATATAGAAACTATAGAAAACATTCATGTGTTGAATTGATATTCATTCGTTGTTTAGAAATTCATGTGTTGAATGGTATTCATATTTTGAAATAAATTGTTCGATAATAAAAATCACATTTTTATCTATATATAGAAACTATAGAAAACATTCATGTGTTGAATTGATATTCATTCGTTGTTTAGAAATTCATGTGTTGAATGGTATTCATATTTTGAAATAAATTGTTCGATAATAAAAATCACATTTTTATCTATATATAGAAACTATAGAAAACATTCATGTGTTGAATTGATATTCATTCGTTGTTTAGAAATTCATGTGTTGAATGGTATTCATATTTTGAAATAAATTGTTCGATAATAAAAATCACATTTTTATCTATATATAGAAACTATAGAAAACATTCATGTGTTGAATTGATATTCATTCGTTGTTTAGAAATTCATGTGTTGAATGGTATTCATATTTTGAAATAAATTGTTCGATAATAAAAATCACATTTTTATCTATATATAAAAACTATAGAAAACATTCATGTGTTGAAGTGATATTCATTCGTTGATTAGAAATTCATGTGTTGAATGGTATTCATATTTTATAATAAATTGTTTGATGATAAAAATCCTATTTTATCACCAACTTGAACTATATAGAAAAATAGTGTTTTGAAATGAATTGTTTTACAATAAAAATCACATTTTTATTGTATGCATAAATCGTTGAAATGTGAAGGGTTAAAAATAGCCACTTGTTCAAAATAAACATATATGAGTTGAAATATTCATTAATTAGCTAATGAAATGATTTGCACCTATTTATGTAACATTAGAATGAATGGAGTTTTTAAACCAAATAGAAATCAAATATGAAGTCGAATAGAAATTGATAAATGATAAGAACTGTATATATATGTACATGCAATATTCATTGAACAGGTTATAGCAAAGGGGCTAGAGAAGAGGAATAAAATTTTGTGCCCGACAAATAGGTACACATTTACTGATTTGTTTGGGTGATGATTTTGAGCCTGTTGGCTAGCCGCTTGGCTTTTTCTTTTTCTTTTTGAGATCAGAAGGACCGGGACGCTATTTGCGATTTCCCGATGCTCCCGGTGCAGGGGAGGTTATGGCGAAATTTTTCCAAAATTTAAGGCGTTAGAAAAATATTTGAAGTGAAAACGATATAGAAATCATTGAATGAACTATATTTATATAACTATATAAATATAAATAAAATTAAAACGAAACGAAGCCGTGCAGTTTGTATTTTGAAACCGTGATTTCAAACGACTAGTACGGGAAATCCGACCATTGGATTTTCCCGAAACCTCAACCGTCGGGTTCGCCTTGGAATAATCTTTCCAACGGCACCAACCTTGTAAAAATCCAACGGTTGGATTGTCTGGAATGTTTAATTCAAATTTGAAGAAAAACAGCGCCAGAATCGATTATATTTATATATAAATATAAATATAATTATATTTAATTGAATAACGACGCTGCAGTTCGTATTTTGAAATTGAAACTTCAAACGATTGTACCGGGAGATCCGACCGTCGGATTTTCCCGAAACTGGAACCGTTGGATTCGTTTTGAAAAGACCTTTCTAATGATGTAAATTTTGTAAAGATCCAACGGTTAGATTTTCAGATATGTGTAAATCAAATCTGAAGAAAAACAACGCCACGGCCGCCTTATGGCCCGAAGCGTCGTTTTGAATAAAACGGCTATTTTAAAATAAATAAAAATAGCGATAAATAGTTATAAAATATCCTAAGCGATATGGAATGGAAATAAACTGAATTTGCTCGATTTATGTTGTATTTGATGGTTGAATGTGTTTGGTGTGAAAATTACATTAAAGAACAATATTGGTGTTGTCGAATAATTTAACCACTGAAATAAATCGATTTGAAATTCTTTATATACGTGAATTATTTGAAAAGGCCGAGTTAATTCTCAGTTCGAATAATTGACCGACGATTGAAAGTCGAAGATAAAGACGATGGTCGAAGACCGGAGATCTTCACCTCGTTTGGATGGTAACCGAGGTCCTGATTGGGAGGCATCCCAAAATATGGATAATGAGTGGTGATCGTCCAGACGTACGTGTTGGTCGATGGGTTTGCGAGGTATTTAGTGCCTCCGGTTTCGTTCAGACCCAGAACGGACTTGTAAATGGACTGTGTGTCTGACATTGGAGTTTATTCTGTGTTGATTGATTTCTGTTAAATATACATCTGTTTGGCGGTGGAGAATTTATTCTTTTGCTTAACGCCCTTCTCTGAGACGCACGAGCTCAGAGGTTGTATATCGATGGACATCAGTCGCATGGCATGAATTGCCTGTGTGGCATGCTAAGATGCAGTGATCAGGACTTCTGTTGAAAAGCAAAGTCTTGTGGTGATGATCAAAGCACCGCCTGCGTGGCGTAGCTTTGTGTATAACGTGAATTCGCGAGCCTCACACCCCGGTATGAACCTAAAACGGGAGAAGGACCTCAGGGAGGGCCTGCGTTTCTTTCTAGCTAGGGTGGTGTCAGTGACCTACCAGCCCAGACATTTATATACTTTTCACCTATGTGGTTGTTGCTGTTGCGAGGCGCCTCGGTTTGATCGGACGATCCGGGTCCGATGGAGTCATTCGTTGGCTCGTTTACGCCCCAAAGGGCGGGGAGACGTAGTGTTCAGGTATAATAATCCACATCGGTGGACCGGCCCTGTCGCTCCAAGGGGCAGTTGCGGCTGTTCCTGAGACACGGGCTAGAGCGTCTCGAATTCGGTAAGGACTATCTTTTGCCTTGGTTCATGATGGAAATCCAATTTCCAAATACGACATCGTGCGGTTTTGATTGTATATATATATGGCGACATGATATATGGTACCCATGCCGTCTATGATTGATAGTTATGATTTGAAATTGTTTTCAAAACATATAAACACTAGCAATAATATCAAATGCCTTTGTTTTATTCGTATCAATCATATTTTGGCCATTATAAGGTAAAACTCTATCCTCCGGTTTGCGTTGCATTGTGTGATGGGAACTGAGTCTTATAATGGCTTCATTTTTATAAAGAGCATAGCGATGTTTAAAAGAAAGATTTGTTTTAAAGCACTGGCAATCCAATGGAGTAAACCCGTTCCACGAAAGTGGCGTGGTCCTGTGATTAGCCAATTATATATGTGTTGAGTGGATTTCTCATACCAGTCCCATGACTGACTCGTAGTTTGTTTCACTTTCAAACTCGGGTGCCCCTTTTTATACACGGGCAGCCTTGTATTCAGGTTTAGCTGGTTCTTTCTGGATAGCTGGAGCTGAAGATGGATTCTATCACTTATTTCTTTTTACGCTGTTCAGCTCCTATTGTACATATTTTGTTTATTTCCGCTGTAGACATTTATGTATAGCTGAACTGTATTTGTACTAAATAAGATCCTGTATACCGTGTAACTCTGATGATTACTTTTATCCAGTATATTTTGTTTGTTCATTATCTGGTGTATTTATTTAATTCTGTTCTGCTATTATATGTTTCTGTGTTATATTCCAAAGATAACCTTGTTTCCGTGAGAACGGGAAATCGGGTCGTCTCAGATGGAGTCATTCGTTGGCTCACTTAGGCCGCATAGGGCGGGGAAACGCAGTGTTCAGGCATTTTAATCCACATCGGTGACCGGCCCTGACGATCCAAGGGTCGATGCGTTCTGATCCTAAGGGGCGGGCTAGAGCGTCTCGAAGTCGGTAAGGACTATCTTTTGCCTTGGTTCATGACTGAAATCCAATTTCCAAATACGTGACTGTGCGGTTTTGATTGTAAATATATATGGCGACATGATATATGGTACCCATGCCGTCTATGATTGATATTTATGATTGTGTATGAAATTAGAAACTAACTGCAAACGAGCTAAGATGGGTGGTTTCCTGGGTATTAGTCTGATGTTGGTTTCGGCCTTCGGGGTTAATACTTAGGGGGTCGTCCTCTTGCTAATTTACAGTTGGAGTCTGATTAAGAATTAAACGACAAAGTTTACACTTTAAATGATTTGTTTTGCTCGTATCAAGCATATTTTGGCCATTATAAGGTAAAACTCTATCCTTCGGTTTGCGTTGCATTGTGTGATGGGAACTGAGTCTTATAATGGCTTCATTTTTAAAAAAAGCATTGCGATGTTTGAAAGATTTAATTGTTTTAAAGCACTGGCAGTCCAATGGAGTAAACCCGTTCCGCGAAAGTGGCGTGGTCCTGTGATTAGCCAAATTATATAATGTGTTAAGTAGATTTCTCATACCAGTCCCATGACTGACTCGTAGTTTGTTTCACTTGCAAACTCGGGTGCCCCTTTTTCTACACGGGCAGCCTTGTATTCAGGTTTTTAGCAGGCTCTTTAAGGATAGCTGGAGCTAAAGATGGATTCTATCATTTATCTCTTTTTATGCTGCTTAGCTCTTATTGTACATTATGTTTTGTTTTCCGCTGTAGACATTTATGTATAGCTGAACTGTATATGCACTAAGTATGATCTTGTATACTGTGTAACTCTGATGATTAAGTTTATCCAGTGTATCATTTGTTCATTATCTGGTGTATTTATTTATTTATGTTCTGTTATTATCTGTTTCTGTGTTATATTCCAAAGATTACCCTTGTCACCGTCCATACGGGATTTGGGGTCATCACATTTTTTTCCAAAGAGGGAGGGGGACCGGAGATTGCTGGAGGTCAGGCGGAGGCTTGGGCATGCGTCGCGGTCTGCTGGTGGCGGGGAGGATACAGCGTCAGGACGTGGGGCTGAGGGAGCTAGGGAGTCGGTTTTTCGATTTGGGGGTAAAAGGGGGGGTCACGTATGGGAGGAAGGCGAGAGAGGGGAGGAGGCGAGGGGGGAGGCTTCTCCGGCGAGGCGACGCCGTGGGTGGGGGCTCGCGTTAATGAACGGTTGCGGCTTCGCGATGGTGGAGGAGCAGAAGAGCGTGCCCCCTTATTTTTTTTCGATTTGTTGTGATGAAGGGGGGGTGTTGACCGATTTTGAAGAGATAAAGGGGGAAAGTGGGGTTTTATTTATTTATTTAAATATTTTTATTTATTCATTTTATAATCCACAAAGTAACTTAAAATTTCGACCTCAAAACGAGATCCACCGCCGGTCATCCCTAGCTAATTACCCCTATTCCGAACACAATGTGATATGTTTCGTAAGCCAGTTCGGCTGCAACGATTGGTTTTCATCAAAATTAAAATATAAATATATATTTATATTCAATTTGAACACACATTTTAATTTACTAGGGCCACATACTAACTCTAAGAATTCCAGAAAAATTATTTCTAACTTCATATTGACGATATGGTCCTAACAAAACTAATTTCGTTATATTTGAAGACCGTTTGAAAAATGACCATTTTCTACTCGATCCAAATTGACTAAAACAGTCAAAACACGTTTTCTTTTTCCATGCTCACATTTTAATTCAGAAAATCATGAATTTTGAATCCTAGCAATAATTTGACATTCCGGATCCAACAAAAGTGGTTTCGTCGAAAACAGAGGTAGTTTGCAAAATTTCCATTTTTAAAGGCCAAAATTCCATAGCGACTATTCTGAAATTTCAATTGGGCATAACTTTTTATTCCCGCTATGAAATTTCAATTTTTCGGATTCGTTGGAAAGATATTTTCAAATAGATTCTAATATTTTTGGTTTTGCTAAATTCCGATTTATTTTGAATCTTGTACATTCATTTGAAATTTGAAATCGAATTTTCGAACTACCGCGCCATTTTCAATTCCTTTTAAAATTAAAAATAAATATTTATATTCTAACGTCGATTCAAATAAATATATACGTTCTAATTCTATTCAAAATAAATTTCTAGTCGTTATTATTTAAAATAATTCATTTTAATTATTCAAAATCCATCAAAATTGCCAAAATAAAAATTTTAAATTGATTCGGATTTTCCAGGTTATTACAATCTCCCCCACTTAAAACTTTCCGTCCCCGAAAAGGAACGAAGCTGAAAGTTGTTTTACAAACCAACTCAACTTTCATTATCTTCGTTATGGCTTAAGTTCTTCAACTCTTCAGTTTCTAAGAACTTTTCAAATTCTTCAAAAATTTGGCTAGCACCCTAAATTTTCGAAAAGTTTCGCCATAACCTCCCCTGCACGGGAGCACCGGGAAAATCCCAAAATTGCCATATAGGCCTCTCCAATCCAAAAAGAAAAAGAAACAGCCAAGCGACTAGCCAATCGGCTTATAAAATCATCAAAAACCCAAAGAAATACAATAAACATATACCTATTTGTCGGGCAAACAATTTTATTCCACTGCTCTAGCCTCTTTGCAATGACATGTTCACACATATATATGTACATGCATGCATTTCCAAATAATTTTCAATCTTATTCAACATTCGATACAATTTGGCTAAATTTACCATTCATTCACATCATGGTTTAAAGGAATAATCATACAACACAACCATCAATCAGCAATCAATTAGTTGAATAAAGTTTCAATCACATAACTTTAATACATAGCCAAAAATCATATTTTTGGTGCCAAATCAAAATAGTAAGCCCTATCTAGTTTTGGTTCTCACACTAGTCAATGGAAATATATAGATATCACAATTTCGAAACTCGAACACAAGTGTTAATGATGACATGCCATCATCAGAACCATCTCCGAGCGACTAGAATGTGTGTAACGAACCGGAAAATTCGATGCTCGAATTTTCGACACAAACACATCTAGTCCCTAACTCGAGTACCGAACATCCAGAAAGTTATTAGAAAGAAGTTAGAGGGTGAGAAAAGAAAGGAAGAAAGTTAGAATAGAAGAAGAAGAAGAACCAACACAACACAGGGCCTCACATAGCAACGGAACAAAATATATTATATAAATAACTTTATTAAAACTTGAAATAATACTTACAAACAGAGTACATCTGTCAAGACAATCTGGATAGTTATAATAATCGGTTCTTGTGTACAATACACAACGGAATAAATATTAATACGTCTGAACTCTTGCAGCATGTCTTTTGAACTTCGTAGTGTCCAATAACCTGAACCTGTACAACCCGGTCTAACCCGAGCATTACAAATACCGGGTCAGTCTGGTGAATCAGAGTGAGAAAAACTCGCACAGTTTAAGGGGGATCATCCAACTTGATTTTAAAGTTCAAAATCTTTTTGAAAGAAAAGGATAATCATAAGACCAAATCCACACATAAATACGGACAGTTTTTACCTTACGATAACCCAAAACATTTTTGAAAATGATATTCTTCTGATATTATAATAATGTCTAAATACAAATAAATATCAATCCAGCAGAACGCTTGTATCTCACACTCCACATATATAGTATAAAAACAAAACCGCGGGATCTTATTGGAGATTGGATTCCGACTATGACAAGGTATGGAATCACCTGCCGATAGTGTATCTCTAGAGGCGAATACACTGGGTTCAACAAGAACATCTTGCAACCCGGCCCACACATGACCCACCACTCATTTCTCTTTAGTGTATCGAATATATTGCCACCCCACGGCTGCGCAACTACCTTTTTCCCGGGAGATACAGAAATGAAAAGAAGTAACAAAATGAATATTCTCTAGATGGTGACAATACACCCTAATGGGTGCGACCCACATAGCCATGCTGCCTGCCCGATTTTTGTCATTTCCCGATTGTGAGGCTTGAGGTTATAATCGTCTTTTGAACATTTGGCCACCATTCGCTTTGAACTCCACATCATCAGATCCGTCAATACATGTTGTTCTGGGACTGGACAAACCGAAGGTACCCTCCTAACACATCCTAGGAATCACCCTATAGATTGGTAGCGAGTGGTCCTTGCAATCCATAGAATCCAACCACGACAGAATCACAGTTTATCTCTGGTTGCAAGTCAGAGAATTTTAGTAATTCTTCCGCTTATGAAGATCCACGGTCTTCAGTGCTCCGATTCGATCATCATCTTGATATCTTCAATATTCACGTATTTGTTGGTCAGAATAGTTTTCTAATATAAATTCGATCCCGGTCTTTCCGTACCAACAACCACATGGTCAGATTTTGATAGTCGGTTATTTAACTATCAAAATAAACAATCATTCAACCATGAAATAAAACTAGTTCACTGGTTTAGTACTTAGCATCACTTGGCCCTTTTTAATATTTCCATTTTGTTTATCAAAACCTTTATATTTCCAATATTTGATACAAATCCCTTTCTCTTTCTTATTTCAAAAATACTATTTTACTCAAAATCATCTTATTATTTTAAAACATTTCAAACTTTATTATATAATACCATTTATCGAAATTCCAGTTTTACTCTTCTCGACCACACTCATTTTCTAAACTAATATCATTCTTGGATAAACATGATGTCATTCAAGTTGGGGTATTTTATTTACCTCTTAGATCTTGAGTAACAACATTTTTATCTTTTAGAATAAAAAGAAGTTTACCAACGAAATCTCATTCTACATATTCCATTTACCATTCGATTTAAAACATAGTTTTAATATCACACTTCCTTTTGGAAATCCCATTTCAATCTTAACGCGTTTACTTAACTTTAAGTAAACTATTATAAACCTTCTTAATTAACTTTACAGTCCTTGATACATTTTATACATATCTTAATTCTATTATAATTAGAATTCGTTTATAAACTTTTGATAAGTTTATTTCAAACCCATTTGGTTTTGATTAAACCTCATTTCCTATTAAATATCGTGAATTTAAGTCGCATCTTAATAACTTACTCGCCTCCCCATTTAAATTCTAACTTGATTTCCATTTCGATTCCCATGCCCACATCAATCCCTTACCGTAAATCAGTAAGAAAATGATTTCCTAAACATCAAACCCGAAGGTTGAAACCAACATCAGATCAATATTCAAAAAATCACTAACTCAACCGATCTCCAGTTAGGTTCCCATTCTTTAATTCCACATCTTGGGTTTTTATTTCGTTCATAAACCATTAATTACTCGTTCCAAAAATATCTTAATAGAACTTGTGTTCCATAACACCTCTGTTCAACTTGAATATTATACATCCAATCAAAAAGAATTCAAATAAGAATTCAATTAAAACTTGATTTTAAACCTGACTTGTATTCCTATTAATATAATTTACCTTTTAAACTTTATTTAATTATAAACATGACTTATATTTTAATAAATCTCCATTGATACATTTAAACCCCAAGATTTACTACTTTGGTCATTATTAGATAAATAATAATGAAATCTCAACATTTAGGAAATGCTTACTTTATCATTAACTAATTCCATTAAATAAATGGACTAATATAATATTCACCTTCGGTTGACTCGGTCAACTCAAATATGATTAATTCGATAATCAAATTCCAATTCGTCTTTCCATTTAAATTAATTAAAAATATAATTAATTTAAATAAATCTTATTTACTTTGAATATTATTAAGTAAATAATAATCATTTCAAAATATTTCCATTTGTTTCTAAAACTTGATGACATAAGAATATTCATTTTAAAACCATTTAATAATTTACCTTACAAATTAAATAATAATATTTATTTCCATTTTTAATAGATTTCTTTTTTTAATGATATATTAAAAATCAATCTTTAGTTATAAATGAGATTTATAACTTCATTTTCATCGCTTTATCTGACGGTAAATCAGTTCTTATAAAACTGTATATTTGGGCCATCTGCTAATAATTCCTCAACCAATGTTACCCATTGGTTAATAACAGACAAATGTTGAATTTTGATTCAACAAATCAATAATCAATTCAATAATCCAATCATATTCGTCAATTAGTTCATATGATGATAACAAGCAATAAATTTGATGATAACATGAATAATAAATTCAACTGGTCAACTAATAACAACCATTCAAGCATCCAATTAAATATTATACGCTTATATTACTATAAACGTAACCAACAGGCAAGTTACCTCTATTGGAAATAATTGTTAAGAATAACGATTGGTTTTGATTAAATTAAACGAACATTTTATTAAAATCAGTTATAAAAATATCAGCATGTATCCAAACGATCAACAAATTAATCAACAACTAGCAATCATAGCACACAAGCAATAAACCCGACTTATAATCAATATAAGTGGGATAACCGAGTGAGTTAAACTCACTTGGATTCTCTTCGTCGTCAAAACGGTTCATTTCAGTTGCTTTCATCTGCGTCCAACTACACAATGTAGTGCTCTTCCATATAGTTCAAATGCTTCCTGTTTTGTCGAATTCTGATAACAGGTGAACACGCTACAAATTTTATACGGTTACAGTTTTTTATTTTATTTTATTTAACTACTAAAACTTTATTTAAATTTTAATTTCATCGAAATCACATTATAAAATAATTTAATGGGCCACATTAAGCATATGTAAAAAGAAATTAGGTAATATTAAAAATCTTTCCTACCTGATAGTGCAACACGTTAAGACTAGTGTTCGTCACGTTCACACCTGCTCCCATTATACTATCCGCGCAGCATCAGTATCACACAAATTCACTTGCCAAAGTTCCACCGTCCTTTTCTTTCTTTCTTTCTTCATTTTTTTCCTTTTTTTATAAGCTTCTGAAAGCCCATGCTTCCAGTTTACGCACTGACCCATTCCATGCACCATTCTTCTTTGGTGTTTAAAGTCCTCCAGAACAACATGCCATGTAATGATCATCTTCCTCGTCTGCTACTCCACATTCAAAGATTACCCACTATAAGACCCATATATCCTTCCCAAACGAAGATCCAACTTCCTGAAAACCATGCCTTCCACTGTTTCTTCCCATCCGCCCTCCTCTTCACAAAATACTCCGGTTCATATACTTCTTTTTTTTCTTTTTTTTTCTTTCATGTTTCAACTTTCCACTTCCATAGATAACAGCAACACACAGTCCACATTCCCAGAGAAAAACTAACCTTGCTGTCCTCTGAGTGCCAACGCAACTTCTCCTTTTCGATAGTTGAACCCATCTTCTCTGTCCCCTACTGCTTACGTTCTGCCCTTTTCTTTTCTCATCACCATCCTCCTCACATATCCTTACACCAGCCCCTCCACCAAACCGAATCCATAGTACTCCACCACTTGCTCTTACTTCATGTCCCCAACTACCCCAAATGCATCGTCAACTCTTCCCACCTCCGACGTATTCTTCCTTCCCCATCTACTATTTTCTCCTACTCACGATTCATAGCAACTCCAGTCTCTCCGTACTGTTGCTACACCTCTCCTCCTTGTCCACTTCTCGCGCAACATTCCTTCTTATCTGCATGAACTCACATGCTAACGTGGCCCGACAGTAGTTTGTGTGTACAGTTGTAACGTAGGAAAGAGTATTGCATGGGTTCCTCGGCGTCAGATCTGTAGAAGGCGGTTTCATTATATGTTTTTGAAGGGAATGTTTAGATCTATTTTTGCTTGCTGGAAGGAAACTTGTCCCTGCGTTTTGATTATATTCTTGTTGGTGGAAATTGGTTTGCAAAAGAAATAGAAATGAGCAGATATTTATGGAGAAGGATTTCGTGGTGCGCAAGGCTTTAGGGTAGGTTTGCAGGAGAAAAATAGATAGCTATATGGACGCGGGGTGGATTTTGATGAAATCCTTGGCTGCGAAGGTTCTACGATGGATTGGCGCAAGGACGTAAGAAGTTTGAGATGCAGGAAAAGTCTGTTCAGTAGGCTAGGTTGGCTATTGGAAAAAAAATAGAGTCCGTACTGCTTTCATTAAATTTGGAGAGGTCTTGAGGATGGAGAGTAGAATAGGCTTGGTCATGGGTATGATTTATCGATAGAATAGTTGTGTTTGTGTAACAAGGATTTTAAGAGAAATTTCTTGGATTGCACGGGTATATGGATTGGCAGACAAGTAATTACAATGTGTAGGGCGCAAGTAAATGAAAGAAACAGTCAGAAATGGGAATGTTTCATTCAAAAGATATAAAAAGACAGGAAGATAAGGCAAGCGCAAAATACATGGTGCATGGCTGAAAACGAATACTACGACGGTTGAAACGTTGTAACCGGAGGAGCTAAAAAGAGGGAACATTAAATTGAATCATGTCGTTTTTTTTTTTGGAAGGTGCAGCAGCATATTATGGTATTAGGCATTCCTTCACTTCGTATATATCTCCATCGTCGCGTTTGCATCAAGGTCAATTGGTTGAGATATGATAGAACCTTTACGCGTATTACTGCCAACGACATTATGTTGTCGAAATTTTATTTTGTTTTTTAGACAAGAAAGCAAGGGTCGATATCCTTTTATTTTATGTTTTTGCTCTTCATGTTTTTTGTATTTTGCCACGTCTTGCTAGAACTAAGTTGCAAGTTATATGGTATAATTTATTTGGAGTTAGCATTCACACTTTTCTTTTTTTTTTCTTTTTCCATTATAAGTTTTATGTTAGATTTGCACAAAGAAATACTCTAGGATATCGACCAAATACGGTTGCGTTCATTCACAGTGGGCCATCCATACCTCTTACATTATCATTATTCATAATTCATTAATATTTCAAATACAATATTTAAAACAAGTTTAAATATTTTATTCAAATAGCTAAAAAATCTAGGTCGTTACATTCTTCCCCCCTTAAATGAATTTCGTCCCCGAAATTGCTAAGTGAGAAGAGTGCTCCAACCCAATTATATTTTTAAAATAATAATTCCAAAATGTTATTAAAATAAATTTAGTTTTAAATATTTGCGAAAAATTTGCTAGCATCTTCTCTGCACCGCTCGATCAGAACAACTACAACTTGCCACTCTGGCCTTACATCGATCAAAAAGAAAATAAAAATCCGACTGCTATCCAAATCAGAGGTATAAAATCAACCAATCAGTCACTAATATCAAGGCGTACCTATTTGTCGGGCATCATACTCCGATAATCAAGCAAAGCAACAACCAGCTCTTCCAACCTGTTCTTAATTCCATTTTCAACGCAATAACAAATACATGATCTTATCATTATTCTTCATTTCATATTTGATTTTTGTTCAAATTCATTATATTTGAATTCATTTTCTCAATTTCCAATTTATTTGGCTTCTTTAACTGTTGATGAATTTTCTTTCAATGAATCTAGCATCCAAACAACAAACAATACACATTTATCAACAAACTTCAATTTCAACTCCGTATTCAATTTACTCATTGATATTTCAATAATTTCAACCCATAACTCCTTTTAATTCTAATATCCATTAATTTCACTTAACCAAGTTAAGTTCTAATTCCATATTGATTTTCTAATTAGTTAACTTTCATTTAATGTTCCTGATTCTGATTTATTTTCAAAAGCGCTCATTCTAATTCATTCTTTTTTAACTTATCTTAAGCAAAATCTCGATTTTCAATTTCATATTAAAATTCTTGTTCACAAACAATATATGTGAAATCATTCGGTTATATCAACCATTCAAATTCAAATTTCCATTTGAGTTATATTCAGATAAATCAATCAAATCATAATATCTCAATAATTTAATAAAATTATTCCTTTTCTATACAAAAATATAATTTAGGTAAAGTTATTTCATTTACCCTCTTTACAAAACAATATTCTATCAATTGTCAGTTCATCTTGAACTGATCAAACAACACAATACAAAACATTTGTATATAAAATCTACAAATACGCTCTCTCATATATATACACTCAAACTCAATCTAGGGCATTACTAACCCAATCTTTATCGAGTTACCCCACAGAGCCAAGGTTATTACTGAACCATTAGCTCTGATACCACTGTAACGAACCGGAAAATTCGATGCTCGAATTTTCGACACAAACACATCTAGTGTCCAAACTCGAATACAGAACATCCAAAAAGTTATTAGAAAGAAGTTAGAGGGTGAGAAAAGAAAGGAAGAAATTTAGAATAGAAGAAGAAGAAGAACTAACACAACACAGGGTCTCACATCGCAGCGTAACAAAATATAATATATAAATAATTTTATTAAAACTTGAAATAATACTTACAAACATAGGACATCTGTCAAGACAATCTGGACGGTTATAATAATCGGTTCTTGTATACAATACACAGCGGAATAAATACTAATACGTCTGAACTCTTGCAGCACGTCTTATGAACATCGTGGTGTCCAATAACCTGAACCTGTACAACCTGGTCTAACCTGAGCATTACAAATACCGGGTGAGTCTGGTGAACCAGAGTGAGAAAAACTCGCACAGTTTAAGGGGGATCATCCAACTTGATTTTAAAGTTCAAAATCTTTTCGAAAGAAAAGGATAATCGTAAGAACAAATCCACATATAAATATTGACGGTTTTTACCTTACGATAACCCAAAACATTTTTGAAAACGATATTCTTTTCATATTATAATAATGTTTAAATACAAATAAATATCAATCCAGCAGAACGCTTGCATCTCACGCTCCACATATATAGTGTACAAACAAAACTGCGTGATCTTATTGGAGATTGGATTCCGACTATGACAAGGTATGGAACCACCTGCCGATAGTGTATCTCTAGAGGCGAATACACCGGGTTCAACAAGAACGTCTTGCAACCCGGCCCACACATGACCGACCACTCATTTCTCTTGAGTGTATCTAATATACTGCCACCCCACGGCTGCGCAACTACCTTTTTCCCGGGAGAAACAGAAATGAAAAGAAGTAACAAAATGAATATTCTCTAGATGGTGACAATACACCCTAATGGGTGCAACCCACATAGCCATGCTGCCTGCCCGATTTTTGTCATTTCCCGGTTGTGAGGCTTGAGGTTATAATCGTCTTTTGAACATTTGGCCACCATTCGCTTTGAGCTCTACATCATCAGATCCTTCCATACATGTTGTCCTGGGACTGGACAAACCAAAGGTACCCTCCTAGCACATCATAGGAATCACCCTATAGATTGGTAGCGAGTGGTCCTTGCAATCCATAAACTCCAACCACGACAGAATCACAGTTTATCTTTGGTTGCAAGTCAGAGAATTTTAGTAATTCTTCCGCTTATGAAGATCCACGGTCTTCAGTGCTCCGATTCGATCATCATCTTGATATCTTCAATATTCACGTATTTGTGGGTCGGAATGGTTTTCTAATATAAATTCGATCCCGTTCTTTCTGTACCAACAACCGCATGGTCAGATTTTGATAGTCGGTTATTTAACTATCAAAATAAACAATCATTCAATCATGAAATAAATCGAGTTCACTAGTTCGGTACTCAGCATCACTTGGTACTTTTTAATATTTCCATTTTGTTTATCAAAACCTTTATATTTCCAATATTTGATACAAAGCCCTTTCTCTTTCTTATTTCAAAAATACTATTTTACTCAAAATCATATTATTATTTTAAAACATTTCAAACTTTATTATATAATACCATTCATCGAAATTCCAGTTTTACTCTTCTCGACCACACTCATTTTCTAAACTAATATCATTTTTGGATAAACATGAAGTCGTTCAAGTTGGGGTATTTTATTTACCTCTCAGACCTTGAGTAACAACATTTTTATCTTTCAGAATAAATTGAAGTTTACCAACAAAATCTCATTCTATATATTCCATTTACCATTCGATTTAAAACATAGTTTCAATATCATACTTCCTTTTGGAAATCCCATTTCAATCTTAACGCGTTTACTTAACTTTAAGTAAACTATTATTAACCTCCTCAATTAACTTTACAGTCCTTGAAACATTTTATACATATCTTAATTCTATTATAATTAGAATTCCTTTATAAACTTTTGATAAGTTTATTTCAAACCCATTTGGTTTTGATTAAATCCCACTTCCTATTAAATATCGCGAACTTAAGTCGCATCTTAATAACTTACTCGCCTCCCCATTTAAATTCTAACTTGATTTCCATTTCGATTCCCATGCCCACATCAGTCCCTAACCGTAAATCAGTAAGAAAACGATTTCCTAAACATCAAACCCGAAGGCCGAAACAAACATCAGATCAATATTCAGAAAATCGCTAATTCAACTGATCTCCAGTTAGGTTCCCATTCTTTAATTCCACATCTTGGGTTTTTATTTCGTTCATAAACCATTAATAACTCGTTCCAAAAATATCTTAATAAAACTTTTGTTCCATAACACCTCTGTTCAACTTGAATTTTATACATCCAATCAAAAAGAATTCAAATAAGAATTCAATTAAAACTTGATTTTAAACCTAACTTGTATTCCTATTAATATAATTTACCTTTTAAACTTTATTTAATTATAAACAGGACTTATATTTTGATAAATCTCCATTGATACATTTAAACCCCAAGATTTACTACTTTGATCATTATTAGATAAATAATAATGAAATCTCAACATTTAGGAAATGTTTACTTTATCATTAACTAATTCCATTAAATTAATGGACTAATATAATATTCACCTTCGGTTGACTCGGTCAACTCAAATCTGATTAATTCGTTAATCAAATTCCAATTTGACTTTCCATTTAAATTAATTAAAAATATATTTAATTTGAATAAATCTTATTTACTTTGAATATTATTAAGTAAATAAAAATCATTTCAATATATTTCCATTTGTTTCTATAACTTGATGACATAAGAATATTCATTTTAAAACCATTTAATAATTTACCTTACAAATTAAATAATAACATTTATTTCCCTTTTTAATAGATTTTTTAATGATACATTAAAAATCAATCTTTAGTTATAAATGAGATTTATAACTTCATTTTCATCGCTTTATCTGACGGTAAATCAGTTCTTATAAAACTGTATATTTGGGCCATCTGCTAAATATTCCTCAACCAATGTTACCCATTGGTTAATAACAGACAAATGTTGAATTTTGATTCAACAAATCAATAATCAATTCAATAATCCAATCATATTCGTCAATTAGTTCATATGATGATAATAAGCAATAAATTTGATGATAATATGAATAATAAATTCAACTGGTCAATTGATAACAACCATTCAAGCATCCAATTAAATATTATATGTTTATATTACTATAAACGTAACCAACAGGCAAGTTACCTCTGTTGGAAATAATTGTTAAGAATAGCGATTGGTTTTGATTAAATTAAACGAACGTTTTATTAAAATCAGTTATAAAAATATAAGCATATATCCAAATGATCAACAAATTAATCAACAACTAGCAATCATCGCACACAAGCAATAAACCCAACTTATAATAAATATAAGTGGGATAACTGAGTGAGTTAAACTCACTTGGATTCCCTTCGTCGTCAAAACGGTTCATATTAGTTGCTTTCATCTGCGTCCAACTACACAATGTAGTGCTCTTTCATATGGTTCAAATGCTTCCTGTTTTGTCGAATTCTGATAACAGGTGAACACGCTACAAATTTTATACGGTTACAGTTTATTATTTTATTTAACTACAAAAACTTTATTTAAATTTTAATTTCATCGAAATCACATTATTAAATAATTTAATTGGCCACGTTAAAACTAGTGTTAAGCATATGCAAAAAGAAATTAGGTAATATTAAAAATCTTTCCTACCTGATAGTGCAACACGTTAAGACTTGTGTTGGTCACGTTCACACCTGCTCCCATTATACTGTCCGCACAGCATTAGTATCACACAAGTTCACTTGCCAAAGTTCCACCGTCCTTTTCTTTCTTTCTTCATTTTTTCCCTTTTTTTAAGCTTCCGAAAGCCCATGCTTCCAGTTCACGCACTGACCCATTCCACGCACCATTCTTCTTTGGTGTTTAAAGTCCTCCAGAACAACATGCCATGTAAATGATCATCTTCCTTGTCTGCTACTCCACGTTCAAAGATTACCCGCTATCAGACCTGTATATCCTTCCCAAACAAAGATCCAACTTCCTGAAAACCATGCCTTCCACTGTTTCTTTCCATCCGCCCTCCTCTTCACAAAATACTCCAGTTCATATACTTTTTTTTTCCTTTCATGTTTCAACTTTCCACTTCCATAGAGAATAACAGCACACAGTCCACATTCCCAGAGCAAAACTAACCTTGTTGTCCTCTGAATGCCAACGAAACTTCTCCTTTTCCATAGTTGAACCCATCTTCTCCGTCCCTTACTGCTTACGTTCTACCCTTTTCTTTTCTCATCACCGTCCTCCTCACATATCCTTACACCAGCCCCTCCACCAAACCGAATCCACAGTACTCCACCACTTGCAATTACTTCACGTCCCCAACTACCCCAAATGCATCGTCAACTCTTCCCACCTCCAACGTATTATTCCTTTCCCATCTACTATTTTCTCCTACTTACGATTCATAGCAACTCCAGTCTCTCCATACTGTTGCTACACCTCTCCTCCTTGTCCACTTCTCGCGCAACATTCCTTCTTATTGGCATGAACTCACATGCTAACGTGGCCCGACAGTAGTTTGCGTGTACAGTTGTAACGTAGGAAAGAGTATTGCATGGGTTCCACGGCGCCAGATCTGTAGAAGGCTGTTTCATTATATGTTTTTGAAGGGAAGGTTTCGATCTATTTTTTCTTGCTGGAAGGAAACTAGTCCCTGCGTTTTGATTATATTCTTGTTTGTGGAAGTTGGTTTGCAAAAGAAATAGAAATAAGCAGATATTTATAGAGAAGGATTTCGTGGTGCGCAAGGCTTTAGGGTAGGTTTGCAGGAGAAAAATAGATAGTTATATGGACGTGGGGTGGATTTTCGATGAAATCCTTGGCTGCGAAGGTTCTACAATGGATTGACGCAAGGACGTAAGAAGTTTGAGTTGCAGGAAAAGTCTGTTCAGTAGGCTAGGTTGGTTGTTGGGAAAAAATTGAGTCCATACAGCTTTCATTAAATTTGGGGAAGTCTTGAGGATGGAGAGTAGAATAGGCTAGGTCATGGGTATGATTTATCGATAGAATAGCTGTGTTTGCGTAACAAGGATTTTAAGAGAAATTTCTTGGATTGCACGGGTATATGGATTGGCAGCCAAGTAATTACAATGTGTAGGACACAAGTAAATGAAAGAAACAGTCAGAAATGGGAACGTTTCATTCAAAAGATATAAAAAGACAGGAAGATAAGGCAAGCGCAAAATACATGGTGCATGGCTGAAAACGAATACTATGACGGTTGAAAAGTTGTAACCGAAGGAGCTAAAAAGAGGGAACATTAAATTGAATCATGTCGTTCTTTTTTTTTGGAAGGTGCAACTGCATATTATGGTATTAGGCATTCCTTCATTTCGTATATATCTCCATCGTCGCGTTTGCATCAAGGTCAATTAGTTGAGACATGATAGAACCTTTACGCGTATTACTGCCAACGACATTATGTTATCGAAATTTTATTTTGTTTTGTATACAAGAAAGCAAGGGTCGATATCCTTTTATTTTATGTTTTTGCTCTTCGTGTTATTTGTATTTTTCCACATCTTGCTAGAACTAAGTTGCAAGTTATATGGTATAAATTATTTGGAATTATCATTAACACTTTTCTTTTTTTCATTTTCCATTATTAGTTTTATGTTAGATTTGCACAAAGAAATACTCCAGGATATCGACCAAATACGGTTGCTTTCATTCACAGTGGGCCATCCGTACCTCTTACATTATCATTATTCATAATTCATTAATATTTCAAATACAATATTTAAAACAAGTTAAAATATTCAATTCAAATAGCTAAAAAATCTAGGTGGTTACAATGTGATTCTATATCTGTCCAGTATATTAAAACTTCGAATATATATGGATCAGACGTATACGCAAAATCTTTATATACTTGATTGTCCAAACTCAAAATAAAACAAATAATCAAATACGTATAATTGAATTTTATTTTCAAAACAAAATTTGTTTTCATTTTTTTATTTTAAAAAAAACACTCTTCACACTCGTTCTAGGATACTACTGATCCCATCTCTAACGAGTCGTTCCCATTGGATATTACTAATCCAATCTCTGATGAATTCTTTCGTTTGGTTCTAACGTGCCTTGTTCTCCGAGCTTTGTAAACCAAAGCTCTGATATCAAATGTAAGCACCCCGAACTTCCCCGGTCTCCGAGGAGAAGAGGAAGAACGGATTGCCTTGAGGACAAGATGAATCAGAACACAAACAGAAGAACATTTCGTTGTCCATTACAACAATTTCATCAGCATACAAGAATATACAGAGTATGAATGAATAAAGTACATTCAATAAATATCAGAGATTTACAATACATTACATAACAATGGAAAATAATACAAAACACAACTAAAAAGAATATACGGATACAGAGCTTTCTGAATATCATTCCAGCTGCAAACCAGGATCCTATGAATATAAATCTGCAAAACCAAAACTACTAGCTGCCCGTGTGGAAATAGGGGCACCCAGAGTTAGGTTAAAACAATAAACTCCAAGTCAGTCATGGGACTGGTGTGAGAACTAAAACAGTTATTTAAAACTTTACTTTACATTAGATATATCAAGGGACCACGCTGTATAACACGGAATGGGTTTCCTCCCAAGAATACCAGTGCATATAATAAACCGCGCAATGCTAATAAAGAAAATGAAGCTATTATAAGACCCAGGTCCCATCACACAATGCAACGCAAACCGCAGGATAGGGTTTTCCCTTATAATAGCCAAACATGCTTGGTACGTTTAAAACAAATAATTTGATAATATTATAAGTGCATAGTGATAAAACAACTTCAAATATAAATGTATCAATCCTAGACGGCATGGGTACCGTATATCATGTCGCCAATATTAGGATCTACAATCAAAACCGCAAATGTCACGTATTGGAAATTAGATTTCCATCTATGAACCAAGGCAAGGGATCGTCCTTATCGCTTCGACACACTCTAGTCCGCCCCTCAAGATCAGAACGCATCGACCCTTGGATCTTCAGGGCCGATCCACTCGATGTGGATTACACTTAAACCCTAAGCAATGCGTTTCCACGCCCTATGGGGCGTCAATGAGCCAAATGACTCCATCGGTCCCGGATCGACCGATATAACCGAGGCGCCTCGCAATCCATCATCCACATAAGTAATATGCTAGGGCGTGTAAAACGCTGATACCACTCCTAGCTAGAAGGAAACGTATGCTCTCCCTGCAGTCCTCTCCCGTTTCTAGTTCACAACGGGGTGTGAGGCTCGCGAATTAACGTTATACACAAAGCTACGTTGTATTAAAGCCGTGTTTTGATCATCTACCAAAAGATTTTGCTTTTCAATAAAAGCCTTGATCACTGCATCTCAGCATGCCACATGGGCAATTCATGCCATGCGACTGATATCTATCGATATATAACCTCTGAGCTCGTACGTCTCAGAGCAGGGCATTAAGCAAGAGAATAAATTCTCCGCCACCAAACAGATATATATTTAATAGAAATCAATCAACACAGAATAAAATCCAAGGTCAGACACACAATCCATTTACAAGTCCGTTCTGGGTCTGAACGAAACCGGAGGAACCTTATTCCTCGCATATCCATCGATCTCCAAGTACGTCTGGACGATCACCAACTGATTCCCTCCTCTTAGGTGTACAGCCCAATCAAGATCATCAGTAATTATCCAAACGATGTGAAGACCTCCAGTCTTCAACCACCGTCTTCATCGTCGACTTATAATTGATTTAGTTATTCAGAATGGGTATAAAACCGGCCTTTCCGAATAACTCGCGTATATAATAAATAAGTGTTATAAAAACACAACATACGCCTTATTCCAATCCAGAATATTCCTTTATTAAAATATTCTTTTACTTTGGGAAAGGTTCCCATTAATTTTATCAAAGATAAATTCATCAAAATTATTCTTTAATCTTCCTTTGAATATCAGTTCAAACAAAATTATGGTTTATCCAAACTAGTCGGGATTACTGAACCTTACCGATGTAATCATTTGTTTTAATTTCCCAAACCCAACCTATTCATCCCATGAAGTAAAACTGGTAATACTTCATATCTAACACCACAGTGTTATTAGTAAATTCAATTACCATTTCACGTTCAAATCTAATTAAAGATTTAACTATCGCTTGGAGAAAAACTGGTGACACTCCATTCTCGATCATTTCAATTTAATTAAAGATTCATTAACACTCCACTTGGTTTTAATCTTCCCAAAAATCAATATTAATGATTGTTTAACTTGGGAAATCATATCATGTCTTTAACTGGGTTAAAGAACCAATGTCATTTAAAACACTGTTCATGATAAACCCAAAATCACATTCTATTCCATCAGCCTTTAACCGTAAATTAGCAAGTGAATAATTCCCTAAGTGTTAACCCCGAAGGCCGAAACCAACATCAGATCGATACCCAAGAAACTATCCAACTTAACTAATCTCCAGTTAGTTTCTGATTTTCTTAACTCCGTTGGGTCTAAGGACATTATCATTAAAGATACCATTCGCGACAACCCAAAATCATATTCCATTGACGATGGAATCTTCATGGAAAACAAATTGATATATATAATCGATATAAACTTCCATATCCGACTAACAATATAAATGGAATAACGGCAAAGCCTTTTAAATTCCACATATATTAGCGATCCTCATCCACAGAAATTCACT
Organism: Allium sativum; assembly: GCA_030737875.1. NCBI lineage: Eukaryota > Viridiplantae > Streptophyta > Magnoliopsida > Asparagales > Amaryllidaceae > Allium > Allium sativum. Next base: position 304,482,004 of record CM060919.1, read on the forward strand.
TTGATTATTACCAAACTAAATTCCATTCCATTCCAATTTATTTGATTTAAATTGGAAAACTTTACTTTGGAAAATCTCCTTTAAATATTAACAAAAGATTTATAAATTCCAAATCACATTTCACTGTGAATCGGGCTAAAGAACGAATATCATTAAAACACAGTTCACAACAAACCCAATTCACATTCCATTAATTATCGGATTAAATAACAAGCGTTATTTAAAACACCGTTCACGATAAACCCAAAAATCAATTCCAATTCAATTCCAATTAAATATCATTTAATTGGTACACTTCATTAAATCTAAATAAAAAGATTTAATCTTTTTCTCAACTGGGTTTAAGAACAGTGTTAATGAAGACACCATTCACAACAAACCCAAATCCCATTTGATATTAAATATAAGTCTCTGAACAGAAAATATATCGGCTTATATTCAATATCAAATTCAACGACCAACAAATATCGTATTGGAAATAACGATATAAATATATCTTTCAACTATCCATAACAATATCTGTATAATCACGAAATCCAACATAGAAATATTCCGAAGACAATTCCGATTTAAATCCATTTCCAATCTATATATTGGAAATTCTGGTTATTTTTAAAATCAGTTCAAATCCAATTTATTTATTTTAAAAATAAATGGATTATAATTCTAGTTCAAAACTAGTTCATTTCGATAAAAAATCTATTTTTATCTTTTCAAATATGGAGTTTTTCATCTCAATTCTTTCCAAATAATTTCTTATGATTTTACACTAATTATTGATATTTTTAATAATTTTATCAAGGCCCGTACAGTCGATTTCCATAAACGGCCATCGAACTGCACTTACAGCGACCTTTTCCAAATTTGATTTGGACATAATTCAAAATCCAACCGTTAGATTTTCAATTTCTTGTATTCTTTAGAAAGCTCTTTTCGATATGAACCCAATGGTTCCAGTTTTAGGAGAATCCGACGGTCGGATCTCCCGTAATGCCCATTCAAAGTCAATGGTCGAAATTCACGAACTGCCGCAGCGCGGCGCGTTCTATTCAGGCCATTATATTATAAATATATATAATATATATTTCGTCGATTTCCTTTTCAAAACGTATTTTATAAATCGTTTTAAATTCGTTTTCAAAACGATTTCAACTTCATATTCAATTTCAAATCAGAATTGAATATTTCATATTTCATATCATCGATATATAAATGATAATATTTTCAAAACATTAGATTTTGAAATCATTTCTCTTTTCGATATTCATTATAGAAATGAATAAAATCGATATAAAAATTGTTCGCGTCAAAATGGCGCATATCTAATCAACACGGCTATATATATTTAAATATATTCGTGTCCATCCCAAATCGGACATCAAAATCAAATTTCGATTGTTTTCTGAATACTATTTGAAAATATTTGTTATTTTAAAATAATAGTTATTTTAAAATGTTCATTCTTTCTGAACTGGAATCAGACACAGTCAATTACCATATAATTTGATTATATGGATTTCACACAACAAATGTGTATAACAACAATGAAAACAGCAATCCATCATCCAGAGTGCATTCTACACTGTATAAGCATCAAATATAAATATTTAACGCTTACAACAGCTTATCAATCAATCGATCGACATACAGCTAATTATTGGGATTATTGTATGTCCAATTTCATCCCAATATCCGTGTGGGGTTTCAAACAATCAAACACAGATTTTATTTGTGCAGTTGGGCGATGTGTAAAATATCTCGTCCCAATCAATATCAGTCAAATGTGTGTGCATAAACAAATCGTCTAATTTGTTTATAAATATTTATTTTATATACACGTTAAAAAAAATATTTTTAACTATAAAATATTTATCCATTCCACATCACACAATCAATTTTCACAACACATCAATCAAACAAACAAGTCATCCATGGTCTCTGCATCCTAGTATATATTTCTAACTAGAAAATAGAACAAAAGTGAGAAGTTCTCACCTTTGGGATCCACTCCTCCAGTCCTTATATCTGAACGGTTTGAATTCAGATTTGTTTTCCGACAGTACCATCGCAATCTGTATCATGCAATTGATTATTAAAAATCACATTTTTATATTGTTACTTCATACATAAAAATCATATTTTTATGTTGATGTTTATATTATAAAAATTATATTTTTATCATTCAGTTTTCCATACATAAAAATCGCTTCTTCATATTTCTAAAAATCGAATCTTAATATTGTTACATACATATAAAAGATCATATTTTTATAGTGCTCTTCATACAATAAAAATCCAATTTTAAACGCTACTCCATATTGATAAAAATCATATTTTTATCCCGCTACTCTATAAATAAAAATCACATTTTTATTCTATTTTATAATATATAAAAATCCGATATTTACAAATATAAAAATCAAGTCTTTGCAAATATAAAAATCGAATCGCTCTCAATACAAAAATCCAATCTTTGTATATTTAAAAATATAATCTTTCCCTAGTTAAAAATCATATCTTTTTATACTTAAAAAATCTCATCTTCATGTATATAAAAATCCTATTTATTTTATAAATCAAAATCATATCTTTCTAAAGCTACTACATATGTAAAGATTATATTTTTATCACGTTATTCTCATAATAAAAATCATATATTTATTATGGTATCATACAAATAAAGATCCAATCTTTATTCGCTACTACACATATAAAAATCGTATTTTTATATAATAATAAAAAAAATCACTTTTTTATATGCTTAACATATAAATAAAGATTAAATTTTTATTATACTTCTATATAAATAAAAACCAAATTTTTTAACTACTTCTATATGAATAAAAGCCAAATTTTTATTCTACTTCTATATGAATAAAAGACAAATTTTTATCCTATTATGACAAATATAAAAATCTAATTTCATAAGTAAATGGAAGTAAAGGCTTACAGTTTTTTTTTTAAAGAGGGAGGGGGACCGGAGATTGCTGGAGGTCAGGCGGAGGCTCGGGGCTGCGTCGCGGTCTGCTAGTAGCGGGGAGGCTGCAAAGTCAGGACATGGGGTTGAGGGAGCTAGGGAGTTAGTTTTTGGATTTGGGGGTAAAAGGAGGGTCGCATATGGGAGGAAGGCGAGAGGGGGGAGGAGGCGAGAGGGGGGAGGCTTCTCCGGCGAGGCGACGCCGTGGGTGGGGGCCCACGTTGATGAGTGGCGGTGGCTTCGCGATGGGGGAGGAGCAGAAGAGCGCGCCCCCTTATTTTTATTTCGATCTATTGTGATGAAGGGGGGTGTTGACCGATTTTGAAGAGATAAAGGGGGCCAGTGGGGTTTTATTTATTTATTTTATAATCCACAAAGTAACTTTAAATTTCGACCTCAAAACGAGACACATGGCCTATCGTTCCTAGCTAATTACCCCTATTTCGAACACAATGGGATATGTTTCGTAAACCAGTTCGGTTGCTACGATTGGTTTTCATCAAAATTAAAATATAAATCTATATATATTCAATTTGAACGCATATTTTAATTTACTAGGGCCATATACTAACTCTAAGAATTCCAGAAAAATTATTTCTAACTTCGTATTGACGATACGGCCCTAACAAAACTAATTTCGTCAAATTTGAAGACCGTTTGAAAAATGGCCATTTTCTGGTTGATCCAAAACACGTTTTCTTTTGCCACGCTCACATTTTAATTCAGAAAATTATGAATTTTGAAACCTAGCAATAATTTGACATCCCGGATCCAACAAAAGTGGTTTCGTCGAAAACAGAGATCGTTAGCAAAATTTCCATTTTTAAAGGCCAAAATTCCATAGCGACTATTCTGAAATTTCAACTGGGCATAACTTTTTATTCCCGCTACGAAATTTCAATTTTTCGGATTCATTGGAAAGATATTTTCAAATAGATTCTAATATTTTTGGTTTCGCTAAAATCCGGTTTATTTTGAATCCTGTACATTCATTTGAAATTTGAAATCGAATTTTTGAACTACCGCGCCATTTTCAATTCCTTTTAAAATTAAAATTAAATATTTGTATTCTAACGTCGATTCAAATAAATATATACGTTCTAATTCTATTCAAAATAAATTTCTAGTCATTATTATTTAAAATAATTCATTTTAAATATTCAAAATCCATCAAAATTGCCAAAATAAAACTTTTAAATTGGTTTGGATTTTCCGGGTTATTACATTGGATAAACATAATTGTCAGAGGTACACAGTATACAGGATCATACTTAGTACAAAATACAGTTCAACTTTATATAAAAGTCTACAGCGGAATCAAACATAATATACATAACAGGAGCTGAACAACATAAAAAGAAAGAAGTGATAGAATCCATCTTCAGCTCCATAGCTATCCAGACAGAGCCTGCTAAAATCTGAATACAAGGCTGCCCTTGTAGAAAATAGGGCACCCGAGTTTGCAAGTGAAACAAACTACGAGTCAGTCATGGGACTGGTATGAGAAATCTACTTAACTTGTTTTACAATAAGGCCAATCATAGGACCACGTCGCTAATGCTAAACGCTCCATTGGATTGCCAGTGCTTAAGACAAGTAAATCATTTAAACAACGCAATGCTTTTTACAAAAATGAAGCCTTATAAGACTTAGTTCCCATCACGCAATGCAACGCACACCGGAGGATAGAGTTTAACCTTATAATGGCCAAAATATGCTTGATACGAATAAAACAAAAGCATTTGATATTATTACTAGTGTTTATATGTTTCAAAAACAATTTCAATCATAAGTATCAATCATAGACGGCATGGGTACCATATATCATGTCACCATATATAGGTTTACAATCAAAACCGCACGATGTCGTATTTGAAAATTGGATTTTCGTCATGAACTAAGGCAAGTGATCGTCCTTACCGCTTTGAGACAATCTAGCCCATGTCTCAGGCAAGTACTCTTTCAAGCCTTTGGATCGTCAGGGCCAGTCCATACGGAGTGGATTAAAATGCCTGAACACTGCGTTTCCCTGCCCTATGGGGCGTATACTAGTCATATCCCCACCAAACTATCGGCCCCGTAACGACCGATATAACCGAGGCGCCTCGTTATCCATCATTCACATAAGTAAAATGTCAAGGCTTGTAAAACGCTGATACCACTTCTAGCTATAAGGAAACGCATGCCCTCCCTGAAGTCCTCTCCCGTTTCTGGTCCATACCAGGGTGTGAGGCTCGCGAATTAACATATACACAAAGCTATGCTATTCAAAGCCGTGCTTTGATCATCAGCCACAAGGCTCTGCTTTTCAACAAAAGTCTTGATCACTGCATCTCAGCATGCCACACAGGCAATTCACGCCATGCAACTGACGTATATCAATCACACAGAATGAAATCCAATGTTGGACACACAGTCCATTTACAAGTCCGTTCTGGGTCTGAACGAAATTGAAGGCACCTTATTCCTCATCCTATATGTCCGATAGAGGAGAGAGGTCCTCGCACATCCGATCGATCTCCAAGTACGTCTGGACAACCACCACTTATTACCTTGTCTTGGGATTTCTCCTAATCAAGACATCACCAATCATCCAAATGATGTGAAGGCCTCCGGTCTTCAACCACCATCTTCATCGTCGATTTCTAATCATCGATCAATTATTTGAAATGAAAACTAACTCGGCCTTTTCAAATAATTCAAATATATTTAGAATTCAAATCAATTCATTTCTTGGTTAACTTATTTGACATCCGCAATTCAGTTCCTTAATGTAATTTTCATGTCAAACATGTTCAACCATCGAATATCCAATAAATCGAGTAAATTCGGTTTATTTCCATTCCATATCATTTATAATATTTTATAACAAGTGAAAATTAGGCACACATCCCTAAAACGAAACTTAACGGTCTAATTTTTCATGTAAATTTGGTCCTTAGTTTTAAAAACATATAAAATAATATAAAAAAATCACGAAAATTCATTATTAAATAAAACACGTTCACGCCAAAAAAATCAGGTGGAAAAATAATAGATAAACATGTCAAAATAAAAAAAATACACAAAACAGCGGAAAATGCAGTAAAATGCATGAAAACATGCACATATTTCAAATATTTGCATACATGTTTGCACATATTACCATGCCCTTTGTCTTTCGATGCATTACTGCATACAAGTATGCAGCTATTCTGAATAACTGCATACTTATATGCAACTATTCAGTAGGCATGCGTATTTTTTTTGCATGTGTATTTAAATAGTTGCATACATGTATGCAACTTTTTTTTTGATTTAGGTGGATTGAGGGGAATATTTTCAGATTTTAGAAAAAAAAAATTAATGCAAGAGCACATTTTTTTTGTGCAAAAACGGAAAAGGCGAAGTGGAAGGCGTTGGAAGTTGGAAGGGACAAAAAAAAATTGGGCGACAGCTCAAAAAGAGGGGGCGGAAATGAATGAGAAACTTTGTCCCTTTTTTTTATTTCGCCTTTTTTGATTTTTTGAAAAAAAATATGCGCTACAATGTAAAAAACAAAACAAAAAAAATCTAAAATCTGGAAATATTAGTAGATTCACGGAAATTAAAAAAAAACTTGCATACATGTATGCAACTATTTGACATACTTGCACACATGTACGCAAGTATTGCATGTAAAAATATGAAGTGAAAAATTTTGCCTGAAGATTGTTGCACACTTGTATGCAAGAATCTGTTTACCTTGCATACATGTATGCAAAAAAAACAAACGCACATTCAACATTTGAAAATACTTGCACAGATGAATGCAAGTATTGCAAATATGTGCATGATTTGATGCAAATTACTGCACTTATCGCTGTTTTATTGTATTTTTTGATTTCGATGCATTTTTTGATTTTTTTTGACGAGCTGATTTTTTGGGTGAGTACATGTTTGATTTAAATACGAATTTTCATGATTTTTTTTAGTGTACTTTCAAAAAATAGGGACTAAATTTACATGAAAAGTTGGACCGGATGTGAGCCTAATATTGAAACTTAATAGGGACCTGTGAAAAATGGACCCTTATAACAACTTATCGCTATTTTTATTTATTTAAAAATAGCCAATTTATTCAAACGACGCTTCAGGCCACAACACGGTCATGGCGTTGTTTTTCTCCAGATTTGATTTACTCATATCTGAAAATCTAACCGTTGGATCTTTACAAATTTTGTATCATTGGAAAGATCTTTTCAAAGCGGACCCAACGGTTCCAGTTTCGGGAAAATCCGATGGTCGGATCTCCCGGTATAAACGTTTAAAGTTACGATTTCAAAATACGAATTGCAGCGTCATTATTCGATTTATTTTAATTATATATATATATATATATATATATATATATAATCCGTTCTTCGATTTCCAAACCACTTTCATTTCATATATTTGATAAAAATAATATTTTTACCCAACAAATATTTATTTCATCACATGACTATTTTTAACACTTCATATATATAATAAAAATGTGATTTTTATGTTAAAACAATTTGTCTCAAAAATGAAGACTTTTAGCAATTCATATATATTATCAAAATGTGATTTTTATTGTTAAAACAATTTATTTCAAAATTGAAGATTTTTATCGATTCATATATATTATAAAAATGTGATTTTTATTGTTAAAACAATTTATTTCAAAAATGAAGATTTTTAGCAATTCATATATATTATAAAAATGTGATTTTTATTGTTAAAACAATTTATTTTAGACATGAATATTTTATATACTTCATATACATGATAAAAATGTGATTTTTATCATTCAAACAATTTATTCGTCATATGAACATTTTTTCAACAAATGAATATATTTCAATACATGAATATAAATCAAACACATGAATATTTCAGAAAATTTCGGCAGCATAACGGCCGGGGGTTAAAAACCGGCACCGTCCCGAGTACGGCTCCTCACACTACCTTACGCCTCGCAGCTTTCCCTAAGGGGCTTATCCTTATAATCTAAATATTTCGATCATTTTCATATCACAATGGATTTTTCCACAAACAATTCCAATTTTGTTTTCAACTACAAACAATCATTATCAACCATTCACATTTATCAACCAAACTTCGCGTCAACCACAATCCAAATAATCACAATCAATATATATCGTCCATGGTCTGTGGACGAGGGGAGTATATATTTAGATATACGTATATAAATATATTTCCATTTCATTTCATCTCCATTCAACACACGTATAATTTTTACAAAGCATATATAACTTATAGATCGCACATTTAATTTATACAACGATTATATAATTTATACATCACCATTCCATTTCGTTTATAATTTAAAAATCTCACGTTGAGTTCCACTCCTCCAAAAATTGTAGGAAGCTCCAAAATTTCTCCGATCTCTTCTAGAATGTAGAAGACGTCTACACGAGTCCAATGTCTCTTGTTTCACTGGATTTCGACAATATAGCTAAAAGATACGATTTTTATTCCATAAATTAACTTCGCAACGCTTTTAACTGTTATAAATAGTTTAAATAAATAGAGGTTGTTACCTCTCAGAAAATGTTTAAAACTAGGTCACCGATTTGCGTTCAAACTGCGTAGCCAGGAGAGGATCGGATTCCACTACGACGTGGTGCTCGGAGAGGCGCGCTTGGGGTGTTGACAGCGTCGAACTCGAAGGTCAGGGGGAATCGGCCAGCGAACGGTGCAACTTTAGGAGGTTGATTCGAGAGGAATACTCGATGATAAATTACCAAACCAGTATGGATTTAAAGCTCTCTTGATGCTCTACAAAACCCCAAAAGGAGCTCTAGATTTTAATGAGTGGTTTGTGAGAAAAAGAGGGGAGAATGAAGGTGTTCTCTTTTGTCGTTCGTGAAAGGGGTCGAGGGGTAGCAGGTTTTGAAAGTCAACGCGGGTTTGAAGATGGAATCTGATTGGGCTAGGAATTTTAATTATATATTTAATTTCTTTAAATCTAAAAATACCCCTCTCCACATACGAATTCCAATTCAAACCCAACGACTATCATCTCTAGCTAAATACCCCCATTCCGAACATAATGGGTTATGTTTCGTAGGCCCATTCGACTGTTTCAGTTAGATATTCTTTAAATTAAAATGTAAAACATTCAAATATGGATTTGAACGTACATTTTAATTTGTCGGGGCCATATACTAATCCCAAAAATTCCAGAAAAATAAATCTAGCTATGTTTCGACGATACGGTCCAAACAAAACTGATTTCGTCGAATTTGGAGACTGTTTGAAAAATGGCCATTTTATGGTCGATCCAAATTTACTAAAATTAACCAAACACATTTTCCTTTTCCACGCTCACATATTGATTTCAAAAATTATGGAATTTGAAACCTAGCAATAATTTGACATCTTGGATCTAACAAAAGTGGTTTCGTCGAAAACGGAGGTCGTTTGCAAAATGTCTATTTTCAAGAGCTATATTAACTCCATAGCGACCTTTTTGAAAATTCATTTAGCCATAACTTTTCATTCCCATTATGAAATTTCGATTTTTCGGATTCGTTAGAAAGATATTCTTAAACAAATTTAAATATTTTTTATTTCACTAAAATCCGTTTTATTCTGCATCCTGCACAGTCAGTCAAAGTTTGAATTCAAATTTTCAAGCTACCGCACCGTTTCAGGCTTTGTTTTATAATTAAAATAAATATATTCGCTATATCTTCGATCCAAATAGATTTTTGGTCGTTATTATTTAAAATAATTTATTTTCAATATTCAAAATTCTCTAAAATAGCCAAATTATTTTTTTTTAATTGGTTCTGATTTTCCGGGTTGTCACAATCTCCCCCACCTAAAATCTTTTCGTCCCTGAAAAGGAACGAAGCTGAAAGTTGTTTAACTAACCAACTCAACTTTCATTCTGGCTTTCATTCTTCAACTTTTCAGTTTCTAAGAATTTTCTAATTCTTCAAAAATTTGGCTAACACCCTAAATTTTCGAAAAATTTCGCCATAACCTCCTTTGTACGGGAATGGGTTTGGAAATTTATTGGGCCGTATTAGGTACCCAATAAATCCTAAAAAGCATACACATATTTATAGTGATATATTCCGGTGTCCACAGGGGTGTGTGTATAGATCATAACTCTAGAGAATAAATTCTCGTCACCCTATAAATGGTTTTTTGTGCCTTAATGACCAGAGAGACGTGTTTATTGTCATCTCCAGACCCATATGGGGTTTTTATTAATCTGGCAATTTACCGTTACATTTTATATAGTCCATATCAGTCTTTGGTTCATCCTGTAATATAGTCATCGCCATACAAGCCTCTCTCTTATACGGTAAATCTTCAACATCGTCACATAAGCTCCAAATGCTTATGTGGTATATGATAAAGTATGTTATCTTCAAGAAGTATTCCATGTAGTGTAGTTAAAAATTAATTGTTACTATCCTATAGCAACGTTTATTATTTCACACAGAACAACCAGCACTCCGCATCCAATGACATTCACAGGAGTTGATATAATAATAAAATTGTGCATTCAACTCATTAAGGTTTACCTATTTGTCGGGCACGCAAATGAATTGTTTACTCAACAGCAAGTCCATTTACCTGTCCAAACATATATAATGTACATGTATGTATTTCTATCTATTTTCAAATCAGTTCAATATTTGATTCAATTTGCATAAATTTACCTTTCATTCCCTTATGGGTTTTATTATTCCAATATTTTGATTAATCAAATTCATAATCACACAACACAACTAGCAATCAATTTATTGATTAACTTTTCAAAAATATAACAATTAATTCATATACTCTTTTTATAATCATTCAGACTATATAATTAAAAAAATTACATCCATGAAAAGGAACCAACAACCAAGTAGAGAACAATACGGAAATGCAAAATATTGTAAATGTACCTTGCACTAGAGTTAATCAGAGACATCCACCCTGCAATTGGGATAGGCTTGCTTAATGCTCTCCTCCGTTTCCCAAGTACAATCTCGTGGATCTCCACTCCGTTGCACTTTGACTAAGTGAACCTTCTTGCTCCTCGGCTCTTTAGTTTCTTTGCCAATAATCTTTATCGGCTCTCTTCTAACAGCTAATTTTGGAGTAATTTCCAAATCTTGTTGCGCGGCTTCTTCCACGACCAAGTCTGGATCATGCACATGCTTTCGAAGTTGAGATACGTGAAACACATCATGTACTCCAAGCAACCAGTCGGGCAATTGAACTCTATAAGCGAGAGTTCCAATCCGTTCGAGCACAGGAAATGGACTGTAACAACCCGCATTCTACGCATCGAAGGATCGTAGGATATTTATTTCTTTCCCATATGAAGTTGTATGGTCATGTAACTTTGAGAAACAACCATTAGGGTCATTTCCCATGTTCATGATTTTTGTCGATTTTTAAATGACCATTTTGCCCCTAGCTGATCTTGTTTTGGCCATAACTTTTGATTGGAAAGGAATTATGACCTGAAACCACTTCCATTAGATTCGTTTGATGGTTTACCTTTCCGTAGAGTGGTCACTATAGCCAAACGGACTTACTGTTTGGGAGATATGGCTAAATTAAGGTTTGATAGGTGAAAAACTGCTTAACCGGGTCAAATAGGGTGATTAGTGGATAGGCCCATAACCCATTTCGGGATTAGGGTTATGGGGAGGCTGAAATGAAGTAGAGAATCATTCCATTTCAGTTTTCTAGCCTCCACTTATCACCAAGGAACCCTAAAAATGGCCTCCAACCTTTAAATCACCTCCAAATCATCTTTTAATCAAGGATTAAGCTTAGCAACATCTAATCAAGGAAGATCTACACCAAATCAACATTGGAGTTGCTGTTTCGCATTAGGATTTGCATCAAATTAGAGATTTATTTCAGATCTTAGTTTATTTGTGACTAAGGTGAGTGATTTGTGTAACACCCCACACCCGCCACGGTCACTCACTAAGGGAATGCCATAGCATCGGTGGAGTATTTTAGTGAATATAGAACAGATAAATTACCACAAGACAGATATAAATAGTACTTGAAATTTTAAAACATCATCTCATAGCAGCGGAAGTAAAACATGTCTGGTTACATCATAAAGTCAAGTACAATATCCATCAAATAAATTTATACATAATCCCATTCTCAACAATAGCCATGACAAAAGAAAAGATAACTGGATAACTGGAGCTTTACATCTACCCAAGCTCCTAAAGACTGGAACAGCAATCCGATCAAACTCCACTACTTCTAGGATCCACCGTAGGACCTGAGGGTTGGGAAAAAGATAAAAAAAACGGGGTCAGACATAAGTCTGAGTGAGTCCTATAACTTTAACAATACAATCATTAAAGTAACCAGAGAAGACATAAGCTTGACCTACGGTAATATCTGGGGATAAATGGCTACACTAAGCAGCTTGGTAGACGTAGGATAAACTAAGATAACCGTCAGGACGCATCTACCCACCCAAAGATAGTTACTAACTGCACCACACCAGTCATTCCTACTTAAAGGTTGATCCCTCCAAGGACTTAGAAAATTTCCCCAGTAGTTTCGTGTACCCCTACATAGGTGCCGTCTGCCCCTATCTTTATTAGGTGTACTCAGTAATTCTTACCCAGTAGTTTCGTGTACCCCTACATAGGTGCCGTCTGCCCCTATCTTTATTAGGTGTACCCACTACTCCCCATCGATCGGCTCCCTACCGTAGATACCCGTGCTGGCCCCACAGTGGGGTGTATCACTCCCCAAAGTGGCAACCCGATACAACAAGCGGTGCACGGCTTATATCTACACGATGCAACAACGTCTTACCTACCAGCCCGGGTCCACACACGCATATGAAACCCGTTGGACTTGCGTTGCCACCGCTACCCCCGTTTTGGCCTCTTATAGTCAAGCCCAGTACGCGTGTCCCGTCCTCGACATGGGTCGAGCCCAATAAGATACATATGGGTTACTGGTTGAAATGGGCCCCCACAAGCTACCCACCTAAGCTTGTCACTTATCTAGTGTATCCCACTTAACCCTTTAATCATGTTTAATTACATGTTTCACTTGGTTAAGTATTCTAATCGTATTTTCTATTGCCACCCAAGGCAACCCACTAGATTCCACATGCCACCCAAGGCAACCACTAAATTTCCACATGCCACCCAAGGCACCCACTTAACCCCTCATGCCCCACTACATGCTAACATGGTTAAGTGTTTCTTAATTAATTAAGACCGTGATCTCCCCTAAAGACCTCCCACATTAGACTGGCTGTTATGACCGCCTGGTTAAGCCGGTAGGGTCCGGGCAGTCTTACGTCATAACAGAGTCTAACCTCGTGTCTTTACTTTAATCACGTATTTAATTTATGCCTAAGACCTCTCACATTGGGCCAATCATTTGTAGCCGCTGGATTTGCCGGTCGGTTCCGGGCAGTCTTATGCTACAAAAGGGTCCAACCTCGTGTCTTAGTCGATTAATTACACCTAATTAATCACCCCCATAATTAATTATCCCTAATGAATTACACATTTTTCATAACATGGGTAGACCTAACTCAATAGGTAAATTCCCATGGGGTAGACCTAACTCAATAGGTAAATTTCCACTTATGTTAATTTGTTTTTATGGTATGCTTAATCATACCCAATCACACTTTTATTAACATATTTATTCACCCCATCGTTACCCACGTAAATCGTTCTCTTTCCATGACATAATAAAGGAAAGATCCATCACAAATATCATGGGTTTACCCAAATCTTTAGCATATAACTTTGTCATGGGTTAAGGATGTCAACTTGCATATATGAGCATATATTAACCCAACTACAATTTACCCAAACATGCATATCATCATACACATATCTTGCATAACATGTTGAACTTGCATATAAGCATTCTCATAACTTGCATAACATGTTAAACATACATTTAAGCATACACTTAACTTACATAAGCATTCACATACTTGCATAAGCATGCATAACTTGCATATCATGTTAAACTTGCATTTAAGCATACACATAACTTGCATAAGCATTCACATACTTGCATGAGCATTCACATACTTGCATAAGCATGCATAACTTGCATATCATGTTAAACTTACATTTAAGCATACACTTAACTTGCATAAGCATTCACATACTTGCATGAGCATTCACATACTTGCATAAGCATGCATAACTTGCATATCATGTTAAACTTGCATTTAAGCATCTACATAACTTGCATATGAACTCCCATAACATCATACACATATCATTACATATAACTTGCATATGAACTTGCAAATCTCACTTGTTTAGACATGCATAAACCCACTTATTAAATATGCATAAACCAACATATTAAACATGCATAAAACCACTTATTACATATGCATAAACATAAGAAGACATAGAGTAGCATATCATTATAAATGATTCAAACTCTATAATCCGCATTCAAGACCATAAGTCTCATTACACCCAATCTACTTACTTTAACAATTGATGTTAAAGTGATAGAAACTCACCACTAGCAAATTTGTACTCCAAATAAAGAAGATTAAGATGCTTAGAATGGATTAGAGGTTGATTAGAGAGTAATTAGCTTGCAACTCTCTTCATTGATTTGTGGAGGCCATGCTCAAATTTCATTTTGCCATAGTTTAGTTACAAGACCTAATTATGAATGAATTAGGGTAGGGTTGGGGTCTTATTTATAGGATTAGGTGAGTGTTTTAGGCCCTTAGATTAACCCTAGATTAGCTTAGGACCCTTAGATTTAGGAAATCTCTAGAACCAGCCCTCCAAGCCAGCCTAGAACCCAACCTGGTGCACCCAGGTTCACTGGACGCCACGCCCCTGTCGACAGGCAAGTCGACACCCCCTGTCGACAGGCCTGTCGACAGCCCTGTCGACATGGGTAGGGCGGGATTTTTCCCGCCTGACCCCACCTGTCCAATTTAAAATCTGAATTTTAAATTCTTAATTCTGTTTTTAGTTTTGAATTTTCTGCAAACTTCATCGGGCCATAACTGGGCCATACTGACTCCGATTTTCGAAAACTCGGACTCTATTTTGCGTATTTTTCCGAGACGAACGCAATGACGCAGCCCGTTACCCCCAATTCCCACATCTGAGATTATTTATCCGGTAATTAGTGAATTTTAGTATTAACTAAAATTCGGGGTGTTACATTCTCCCCTCCTTAAAGGATTTCGTCCCCGAAATCTCTAAGCTAAGGAGAATGCATATCCTACCATCCAATCAACCATCTACTCAAATCATCAACCACGGGCATCCATTGTCCTTAAACAGTTTCTAATGATGT
Organism: Allium sativum; assembly: GCA_030737875.1. Lineage (NCBI taxonomy): Eukaryota > Viridiplantae > Streptophyta > Magnoliopsida > Asparagales > Amaryllidaceae > Allium > Allium sativum. Next base: position 304,497,299 of record CM060919.1, read on the forward strand.
ATGAACATATGCAAAAAGTGTGTGTATATGTTCCCTATCTAATGTATGAACATATGCAAACCATGATAGTGCCATGCATCCATTATGTATGCGAGAGAACCCTATCGACACATACAATATCTACATGAGTGCACAATCATTCACCAAAATGCATCATCCATGTGATAACACAACCATTAGACATCCATAAATATAGCTTTCTACACACAATTTTATGCAATATGCAATATGAAGTGATTGAGCCGATCTAGTGCCTAGAGTGTGTGTATATGCATCCACGAGCAACCACTAGCAACCACTTGCGTCCACTTGCATCCATCAACCATAACATGTCTCAAACACATGTTTCAACCATAGGTTTACCCTATCTAAAGGTCAAAGGTACTAATGAGAGGACATACTTAAGATAAGATAAGTACTAGACAAACGATAAAGGAGAAGTTAAAAGACATACCCTCAAAAAGAAATGGGTACAATGAACGCATCTTCGCTTCCGTTTCCCAAGTTGCGTTGCCCTCGTCTTCTCCCCATTGCACTTTGACTAGATGAACCTCTCGATTCCTCAATTTCCTAGTCTCTGACCCAAGGATGCGAGTAGGAGCTCGTCGTATAGTCGCATCACGCTCTACTTCCACTTCTTTAAGCAAGCTCGGCTCTACCACCTCTGCGGTCTTATGTAAGCACTTCCTCAAATGAGATACGTGGAATACATCATGTACACCACTAAGTCTGTCGGGCAACTCCACTCTACATGCCATCCGTCCAATCCTTTCCTTAATAGGAAATGGCCCTACGAACCTTGGCGCTAACTACCCAACAGATCCAAAGCGAACCACATTTCGTAACGGAGACACCTTGACAAAGACCATGTCCCCAACTTCAAACTCAAGGTCCGTCCTCCTCTTGTCCGCATAAGATTTTTGCCTATCCTGCGCTGCTTTCATCCTTCTTCGAATCAAGTCAATCTTCTCAGAAGTCTCCCTAACCATATCAGGCCCAAGCAAGATCTTATCCGTAGATTCCCACCAACATGTAGGTGATCGACAAGGCCTTCCATAGAGGGCTTCGAAAGGAGCCATCCCAATACTGGACTGAAAGCTGTTATTATATGCGAACTCCACCAATGGAAGATGCTCTTCCCATGTACCTCCAAAATCTAAGATACAAAGCCTCAAAAGGTCTTCTAGGACACGATTCACCCTCTCAGTCTGGCCGTCCGTCTGAGGATGATATGCGGTGCTCAGACACAATTGAGTTCCCACTGCTTCCTGCAAACTTCTCTAGAACTCGCTAGTGAAGATAGGGTCTCGATCACTCACTATGCTAGAGGGTACCCATGCAATCGAACTATCTCTCGGAGATATACTGAAGCTAGCCATGGAGCAGTCCTCTTGCTCTTCACAGGTATGAAATGGGCGCTCTTGGTAAGTCTATCTACCACCACCCAAATTCCTGTATTACCCTTTCTTGACCTGGGTAACCCGTCAATAAAATCCATCGAGACGCTATCCCACTTCCATTGCGGAACTTCCAATGGGTGAAGCAACCCACCAGGTTTCTTTTGCTCCGCTTTCACCTGTTGACATACCAAGCATCGAGCGACATATTCGGCCACATCTTTCTTCATGCCGTCCCAGAAGAAAACCCTCTTCATATCTTGGTACATCTTGTCCCCACCGGGATGAATGGTCATCCTAGAACGGTGTGCATCATCAAGAATAGCCTTCCTCAACCCTTCATCTTGCGGTACACAAAGTCTACCGCCTCTACGCAAGCACTCCCTATCGTCTAGGGTGTACCTACTCAAATGGCTGGACGACTCCCCCCTTATGAGCTTCTCTATCAACTCAACCAACTGTGGGTCGTCCCTCTGGGCTTCCCCAATCCGCCCCAGAAGAGTAGGTCTGACCTCCAAGGATGCTAGCAAACCGGGTATATAATCAATGGAAGGTCTGAAATCAAAATTCGAGATAAATTCCAAGCTTCGTCGTTCCACGAACAATGGACTTAATGACAACCTCTTTCTACTCAAGGCGTCTGCCACCACGTTACCCTTGCCAGGGGTATACGCTATCTCGAAATCATAGGATGCTAAGAACTCCATCCACCTTTGCTGTCTCAGATTCAAATCCTTCTGAGAAAACAAGTACTTTAATGATTTGTGGTCAGTGAATAATTCGAATCTCTCACCAAGAAGATAATGGCGCCAAATCTTAAGCGCAAAAACAATAGCAGCCAACTCTAAATCATGGGTAGGGTAATTTTTCTCATGTGCCCTCAACTGCCTTCCACCATAGGCTATTACCCTTCCCTCTTGCATTAAGACTGTGCCAAGTCCTATCCCACAGGCATCGGTATAGACAACAAATGGCTTGCTCCCATCTGGCAACACCAAAACTGGAGCGGTGGTTAAGGCTCTCTTTAACCGTCGGAACGCATCATCGCAATCTACGTCCCATGTGAAAACAAGATTCTTCTTCGTCAAGCGGGTTAATGGGGCTGATATTTTCGTGAAGTCTTTGATAAACTTCCTATAATAACCCGCCAACCCCAAGAAACTTCTTACTTCGGTAGCATTCTTCGGAACCTTCCAATCCTGAATTGATACTACCTTCGCGGGATCCACAGCTATCCCTTCCTTGGAGACCACGTGCCCCAAGAACCGTACTTCCTTCCTCCAGAAGTGACATTTAGAGAATTTAGCCTTAAGGCTATGTGCTCGAAGAGTCTTCAATACCTCCCCAAGATGTAGGGCATGCTCTTCTTCACTCTTAGAAAATACTAAGATATCATCCACAAAGACCACCACCAATTTATTAAGGAACTCCCTGAACACCCTACTCATCAAATCAACAAAGTATGCAGGGGCGTTCGTCAACCCAAATGGCATCACCAGCCACTCATAGAAACCATCCGGAGTCCTAAAGGCAGTCTTGTCTATGCTATCCTCAGCCACCCTCAACTGATGAAACCCCGTGGCTAAGTCCAACTGAGAAAATACTGAAGCGCCAACCAACTGATCGAAAAGATCGTCAATCCTCGGCAATGGGTGTCTATTCTTCTTTGTGAGCTTGTTGAGTTCTCTATAGTCTACACAAAGTCTGAGGGACCCATCCGCCTTCGTAGCAAAAACTACTGGAGCACCCCACTCCGATATACTTCGTCTTATGAACCCCTTCTCAAGCAACTCCCCTACTTGCTTATGGAGTTCCCTCCTCTCACGAGGAGCCATGTGCCGCACTGGTAAAGATACAGGTTTAGCATTATCCACCAGATATATTCGGAAGTCAATCTCCCGCTTCGGAGGTAAGCCCTTCACCTCCTTCAAACACATCCGGATATTCCCGGACCACTCTAACAGATTGCAAACTCTCGACCGAAGCGTCAAGCGATTCAAGATAACTTAGCATAACATAGTCCATGGGATTACAAGAAATCTCGAGAGTGTTACCCAAGCGGGTCATGAGCCTAACAACTCTCCTTTCGCAATCGAGAACGGCACCATTACTGGATAACCAGTCCATGCCCAAAATCAACCCATAGCCCGTGAAGCCCAAAACAAAAGCATCACATCTAAACTCTATGCTAAGTATAGAAATCTTCAAACCCAAACATATCATGGACAAATAAGTGGAGCCCCCAATTGGGTTTGAAACAACCAAGGGATCATCTACCAGACTGGTGTCTAAGTGCAGTGACTCAACTAATGATGATGAGATAAAAGAATGCGATGCGCCTAAATCAAACAATGTACGGATAGGATGATCAAATAGAAAAACCAGACTTTCCACAGAAATAGTTCTACCTCTCTCCTGAATCGGTGGAACCGCGAGAGCCTGTACTTGCCCCCTAGTCTGACCCGGTGCCATAAGAGCTTGCACCTGTCCTCCTGAGGTAGATCCCGTCCTTTGCCCCTTCTTGGGATAGTCTTTCACTAGATGCCCTGCTTCGCCACAGTGGAAGCAGCCAGTCTTCTTCTTCTTACGACAATCCTTGCTTAGGTGGCCAGGTGTCCCACAATTGAAACACTTCTTCTTCTTGCCCTTGCCACCGTTGCCTTTCCCACCTTTGCTTTGTTGTTGTTGCTGAGGTCTCTTTTGATCTCCCTTCTTCTCGGGTGCCTTATTAGCATTGGGACCCTTCTCTTCTTCATACATGAGTGCCATGTCAACTAGCTTCTCAAAGGTGGCCCCCATAGGGATATGAGTCATAGCCAACCCATGCATTGGTTCATTCAAGCCTTTCACGAACCGCAAAGCCTTCTTCTCCGGTGTATTCACCATATCTAGGCCAAACCTTGCCAATTGATTAAACTTGTTAACATATTCCTTCACCGAGAGATTTCCTTGCTTAAGAGTCAAGAACCTTTCCATATACAAGTTTTCCTCCGCCCTTGAGAGAAACTTTGCCACAAATCTTTGCCTAAAATCCGCCCAAGAGTCAACGGGGCGTTCTCCATTAGTGACCTCCCACCAGAATGAGGCCTCTCCCTTCATTAACCAAGCAGCCAACTTGACTTTCTTTCCTTCTTCCATCTCAAAGATATCTATCAACTCTTCCACCTCCTTAAGCCAATCTCTAGCTTCCACAAAAGTTTCAGATCCTTGAAAAGGTTTCCCTCCCATAGCTTTAAATTCCTTGCAAGTCTTAGCAAAAGTATCTGTGCGAGGAGGAGGGGGAGGAGGAAGATCGGGTGCTACGGTTGGTGGAGGAACATTTGCTGGACCCGCAGTGGTGGCCCTAGCCTCCATCAATCTCCTATACCATACTGGTACCGTCACACCCTCCGGAAAGTTAAGATCCTCAGCCATGCTGAAACGAAAAAGGAAAGGTTCAAAACGGAGAATTCGAAGGATATAGATATGGCTATTGGGGATTATGCTTTTCTTTCAAAAACTTTTCTCTTTAAAGACATGTTTTTGAAAAATTTTCTTCCAAAAATGTTTTTAGAAAAATAGTTTTCTAAAAATTTTATCTGTTTCGGTAACCTTTGCTCTGATACCACGTGTAACACCCCACACCCGCCACGGTCACTCACTAAGGGAATGCCATAGCATCGGTGGAGTATTTTAGTGAATATAGAACAGATAAATTACCACAAGACAGATATAAATAGTACTTGAAATTTTAAAACATCATCTCATAGCAGCGGAAGTAAAACATGTCTGGTTACATCATAAAGTCAAGTACAATATCCATCAAATAAATTTATACATAATCCCATTCTCAACAATAGCCATGACAAAAGAAAAGATAACTGGATAACTGGAGCTTTACATCTACCCAAGCTCCTAAAGACTGGAACAGCAATCCGATCAAACTCCACTACTGCTAGGATCCACCGTAGGACCTGAGGGTTGGGAAAAAGATAAAAACAACGGGGTCAGACATAAGTCTGAGTGAGTCCTATAACTTTAACAATACAATCATTAAAGTAACCAGAGAAGACATAAGCTTGACCTACGGTAATATCTGGGGATAAATGGCTACACTAAGCAGCTTGGTAGACTTAGGATAAACTAAGATAACCGTCAGGACGCATCTACCCACCCAAAGATAGTTACTAACTGCACCACACCAGTCATTCCTACTTAAAGGTTGATCCCTCCAAGGACTTAGAAAATTTCCCCAGTAGTTTCGTGTACCCCTACATAGGTGTCGTCTGCCCCTATCTTTATTAGGTGTACTCAGTAATTCTTACCCAGTAGTTTCGTGTACCCCTACATAGGTGTCGTCTGCCCCTATCTTTATTAGGTGTACCCACTACTCCCCATCGATCGGCTCCCTACCGTAGATACCCGTGCTAGCCCCACAGTGGGGTGTATCACTCCCCAAAGTGGCAACCCGATACAACAAGCGGTGCACGGCTTATATCTACACGATGCAACAACGTCTTACCTACCAGCCCGGGTCCACACACGCATATGAAACCCGTTGGACTTGCGTTGTCACCGCTACCCCGTTTTGGCCTCTTATAGTCAAGCCCAGTACGCGTGTCCCGTCCTCGACATGGGTCGAGCCCAATAAGATACATATGGGTTACTGGTTGAAATGGGCCCCCACAAGCTACCCACCTAAGCTTGTCACTTATCTAGTGTATCCCACTTAACCCTTTAATCATGTTTAATTACATGTTTCACTTGGTTAAGTATTCTAATCGTATTTTCTATTGCCACCCAAGGCAACCCACTAGATTCCACATGCCACCCAAGGCAACCACTAAATTTCCACATGCCACCCAAGGCACCCACTTAACCCCTCATGCCCCACTACATGCTAACATGGTTAAGTGTTTCTTAATTAATTAAGACCGTGATCTCCCCTAAAGACCTCCCACATTAGACTGGCTGTTATGACCGCCTGGTTAAGCCGGTAGGGTCCGGGCAGTCTTACGTCATAACAGAGTCTAACCTCGTGTCTTTACTTTAATCACGTATTTAATTTATGCCTAAGACCTCTCACATTGGGCCAATCATTTGTAGCCGCTGGATTTGCCGGTCGGTTCCGGGCAGTCTTATGCTACAAAAGGGTCCAACCTCGTGTCTTAGTCGATTAATTACACCTAATTAATCACCCCCATAATTAATTATCCCTAATGAATTACACATTTTTCATAACATGGGTAGACCTAACTCAATAGGTAAATTCCCATGGGGTAGACCTAACTCAATAGGTAAATTCCCACTTATGTTAATTTGTTTTTATGGTATGCTTAATCATACCCAATCACACTTTTATTAACATATTTATTCACCCCATCGTTACCCACGTAAATCGTTCTCTTTCCATGACATAATAAAGGAAAGATCCATCACAAATATCATGGGTTTACCCAAATCTTTAGCATATAACTTTGTCATGGGTTAAGGATGTCAACTTGCATATATGAGCATATATTAACCCAACTACAATTTACCCAAACATGCATATCATCATACACATATCTTGCATAACATGTTGAACTTGCATATAAGCATTCTCATAACTTGCATAACATGTTAAACATACATTTAAGCATACACTTAACTTGCATAAGCATTCACATACTTGCATAAGCATGCATAACTTGCATATCATGTTAAACTTGCATTTAAGCATACACATAACTTGCATAAGCATTCACATACTTGCATGAGCATTCACATACTTGCATAAGCATGCATAACTTGCATATCATGTTAAACTTACATTTAAGCATACACTTAACTTGCATAAGCATTCACATACTTGCATGAGCATTCACATACTTGCATAAGCATGCATAACTTGCATATCATGTTAAACTTGCATTTAAGCATCTACATAACTTGCATATGAACTCCCATAACATCATACACATATCATTACATATAACTTGCATATGAACTTGCAAATCTCACTTGTTTAGACATGCATAAACCCACTTATTAAATATGCATAAACCAACATATTAAACATGCATAAAACCACTTATTACATATGCATAAACATAAGAAGACATAGAGTAGCATATCATTATAAATGATTCAAACTCTATAATCCGCATTCAAGACCATAAGTCTCATTACACCCAATCTACTTACTTTAACAATTGATGTTAAAGTGATAGAAACTCACCACTAGCAAATTTGTACTCCAAATAAAGAAGATTAAGATGCTTAGAATGGATTAGAGGTTGATTAGAGAGTAATTAGCTTGCAACTCTCTTCATTGATTAGTGGAGGCCATGCTCAAATTTTATTTTGCCATAGTTTAGTTACAAGACCTAATTATGAATGAATTAGGGTAGGGTTGGGGTCTTATTTATAGGATTAGGTGAGTGTTTTAGGCCCTTAGATTAACCCTAGATTAGCTTAGGACCCTTAGATTTAGGAAATCTCTAGAACCAGCCCTCCAAGCCAGCCTAGAACCCAACCTGGTGCACCCAGGTTCACTGGACGCCACGCCCCTGTCGACAGGCAAGTCGACAGGCAAGTCGACACCCCCTGTCGACAGGCCTGTCGACAGCCCTGTCGACATGGGTAGGGCGGGATTTTTCCCGCCTGACCCCACCTGTCCAATTTAAAATCTGAATTTTAAATTATTAATTCTGTTTTTAGTTTTGAATTTTCTGCAAACTTCATCGGGCCATAACTGGGCCATACTGACTCCGATTTTCGAAAACTCGGACTCTATTTTGCGTATTTTTCCGAGACGAACGCAATGACGCAGCCCGTTACCCCCAATTCCCACATCTGAGATTATTTATCCGGTAATTAGTGAATTTTAGTATTAACTAAAATTCGGGGTGTTACAATTTGCATAGTTCCTCACTAATTATGGTTAATTAGGGGTGATTAGTGATAATTAGCGAATTTATACATTAATAAATTCTGGAAAAATGTTTATAAATTCTTAAATGATGTTTTAGAACTCTGATATGAATTTGGGTTAATTTGGTTAAGTTTTGGTAATCCTATGGTGAGTTTTACCTAAACATGCTTAAGGGAAATTAAGGGGTTTTGGGTATGTTTGATCCATTTTACATGCTATGATTTATGTTTTGGTGTTTGGGGTCGATACTACATGTTGCTATAACTGGATGGTATGCCTTATGATTGTTTAGAAGTGTTAGATTGGTTGAAAACGCCGTCGAATGGCGTGAAACAAGTCGCAGGGAAGCTGTGCGGGGACCGGATCGCGGATCGCCCCTATGTGCCACGACCCGGACCGGAGACCACGATCCGATGGTGGGAGGGGCTCGAACTCGAACCGCGTCACGCGCTAGAGCACCAGATCGCATGCCATCTCCGATCCGACCCGATCCACTTCAGAAGCTCACGATCCAAACCTGTGTGCATCCACGATCTGAAGGGGGAGGAGCATCACGACCGAAGGGAAGCGCCACGAGCTATGGAGCTCGACCCGAACCAGTGGGAGTGCCTCGACCCGATCCGACCTGACGAAGGTGGAGCACGATCCGAACCGGTGAGGGAGCACGGTCACGAACTGAAGTGCTCTAGGGAACCACGAACTGAAGGGTACCACGATCCATTGAAAGATGATAAAGGCCGAACCGATCCAGTGATGACCAATAACCCGAGATGCAAAGGTAGTCCAAAGGGAAGTTAGAGCTCAGGGTCCATTTGAGGATCGATGAGTTCACTTCATGATTGGGCTTTGCTGCGGGACGTGTGCTAAGGAGTTGTCGACGTTCATAATTTCGATTCACCACTGAAAATGGATGATGGGCTACTTATCAGTGCAGTAGAGTCATTGCGACTCGAGGGGCAAGGTGATGGTAGCAAGACTATGTTATCAGTGCAGTAGAGTCATTATGACTTGAGGGGCAAGGTGATGCGTAGTATGACCATGAGCCAGCGCAGATGGGGTGAATAACTCCATGGGACAAGTGGACATAGTAAGGATTGGTAAGGCTATGAGCCAGTGCAGATGGGGTGAATAACTCCATGGGGCAAGTGGACATAGCGAAGGATTAGTGGCTATGTTATCAGTGCAGTGAAGCCATTTATGACTTTATGGGGCAAAGTGATCGTAGCAAGGATGGGTGATCGAAGTGATGAATATCGTATGCTTTACGCACTGAGTGAGAGATGTGAGGATGGTTGCTATGTTTGATTGTTTGCCATCACTGTGACATGCACACCCCCACCTCTGTATATTTACACCGCTTGATATGACACCTTAGAGTGTTGTACAATATGTAGTGCTAACTCTTTGGTTGCAGGTCCAGGTTCAGGTATGTTTTAGTCTACCTGTTATTGTTCTGTTTAGATGCTTATCGCTCATACCAGGCTTTATGTCTAACCCAGAGTTTTATGTCTCCTCTTATTACTCTGGGTGCTCACACGAGCAGACTAGAGACAGGTTAGCTGGTGATGCGCAAGTAGCTGATTCGGAGGCGGGTAGGAGGCTTCCACGTATGATATATAGATATTCTCCCTGTGTCGTTGGTGGTCGCTACTTGGGCATTAGTAGTGCACCTCCTTTATCTTGATTTTGCTTTGAGACAGTTTGAAAAGTTGTAATAATGTTTAACTTTGGATCATAAGATGTACTTACATTTTCCGCTGCTATGTTAGTTGTTTCAGCTTATGCACTGTCTCACCTATTTTATGTCAAGTATGTTATTATTATATTTTATCCTATGCGCTGTGAGACATTCTACAGGTTCTTTATTTGGTTCATTCTCTTCTTTCCTTTCTTCGGCGACCGTTCCGTGCTAGCCGGACATGTGTACAGCGCACTTTCGGAGGAAATGTCGGTTGGTACGGGGCGGGCCGTCACATTTGGTATCAGAGCTCTAGGTTGCGTAGTTAACCTAGGGAAAGACACTAGGGAGAGATAGTACGTATATGAGAGCGCGTATTTGTGATTACTTTGGTTTTCAAAAGCTATATATATACTATTAGTAGTATAAGAATGAAGTCATACTGCACTAGCGCCACTATGGGATCGTTAATTGTTTCTCTTTTACAGATTGACGATGAGCCGATATGCTAGAGGTGCTGATAGGGGAGCCAATAATGGGAATGCTGCTGACATGAGGGCGATGTTTACCGACCTCATGAGAGACATGCTTAGAGAAGTGTAAGGGGCAGCTCCCAATCCCGGAAATGGTGGTGGTCAAGTAGTGCAGGCACCGAGGGTCGATTTCGCCAAGTTGTGCAAGGATTACACTAACCTTGGTGGGAAGCCGTTCCACGGGATGGAGTCGGCCACAGATGTTCAGGATTGGTTGGATAGCTGTGATCGTATCTTCGACGACTTGGGGCTTAAGGATGCGATGAAGAGAAGGCTAACGTCTCGTCAGCTGCAAGGACGAGCGATGAATTGGTGGAATGCCATTAAAACAGCTACTCCAGAAGATCAGGTTACTTGGGATCAGTTCAAGGCTCGCTTTAGCGAGAAGTTCATTCCAGCTGCCCAGAAGTCAGTGTTGTTTAAGAGATTCTTGGAACTCAAATAGAGTGGTAGGGCAGTCTCTGACTATATTGCTGAGTTCGACACCTTGTCAAAGTATGGACTATCTCTTATCGATACTCCTGAGAAGAAGAATGAGAAGTTCATTACAGGGTTGGATGGATACTTGGGGGAAAGGCTTATCAACCACATCGATGAGACTTTTGAATCGATTGTGGGGAAAGCTTTGAGATCAGAGAGTCTTTACCCTAAGTCAAAGACTGAGGCTGCATCTGCAGAAGGGCTGAAGCCGCAAGCAGGCGGAGGAGGCAAGAATAACTCTCAGAGTAAGAGGAAGCAGAGCCAAGCTAAGGATGGCCAGAAAAAGAGCAAGAAAGATGTTGAGTGCTTCAGCTGTGGTAAGAAGGGACATTATGCCAAAGATCGTCGGGCCAAGACAGCGGATAAGAAGTGCTTCAACTTTGGTCAAGTGGGACATTTCAAGGATAAGTGTCCACAACCTCTTAAGGAGAAGCAGATTGTGAAAGCATATGCTATTGATGTTGTTCCTTCTTCGTCGAATGCCCCAACTGCGGCAGAGAAAGGAAAGAATGTTGTTATTCAAGGTATGCTTTCTATTTATGATGTACCAGTTCGAGTTTTGTTTGATACTGGGGCTTCCCGTTCCTTCATATCTAGTGACCTGGTAGATAGGTTGGGACTGGAACCCGAGATAGTCGATAGACCATTGCTTGTGACGAACCCGATTGGTGGTTCGACTAGCCTTAGTATGATTTGCAGGAATTTGGTCTTATCTAGTCATGGATGTATGTTTGTTTGTGATTGCTTTGTTTTGGGCTTTACTGGGTATGGCATTATATTTGGAGTCGATTGGCTTCAAAGATACGGGGTGGTGGTAGACTGTGAGGGCTTTTTGGTGATAGTTAGGGTGGATGATGGGCGGAGGGTAGTGTTTGGTAGTCTACCTAGTGATGGGGTTATGGCTAGTTTTGTAAATTCCCTCGACATCCCGCAGGATGAGCTATCAGATGTACCCGTGGTTGGCCAGTATCCGGACGTCTTCGAGGAGGTGACCGGGCTTTCACCACACCGAGAGATTGAGTTCCGTATTGATTTAGTGAAAAATGTCAGACCTATAGTGATGTCACTTCGTCGTATGGCACCAAGGGAGCAGCGAGAGCTCGGGGTGCAAGTCAGCAATCTTTTGAAGAAACAACTTATTAGAAGGAGTGTCTCCGAGTGGGGAGCACCAGTTGTGTTTTCCACTAAGGCAGATGGTTCCCTTCGTTTGTGTGTGGACTATCGCGAGTTGAATAAGGTGACGAGGAAGAATAAGTATCCTCTACCGCGGATAGATGATTTATTTGATCAACTGGAAGGAGCAAGAGTGTTCTCCCAGTTGGACCTCACGACAGGATTTCATCAGCTACGAGTAGCGGATGAGAGTGTTCCGAAAATGGCATTTAGGACGCCGTCTGGATTTTATGAGTGGTTGGTCATGCCATTTGGGTTGACCAATGCACCAGCCTACTTTGTGGATCTTATGAATCGAGTATTCAGAGATCAGTTGAATAAGTTTGTTCTTGTGTTCGTAGATGATATCCTTGTTTATTCAAGGACAGGGGAGGAACACAAGGGACACTTGAGGATAGTGATGGAGGTGTTGAGGAAACACCAATTGAAAGCGAAATTCTCTAAGTGTCACTTTTGGAGAAGGGAAGTGAGATTCTTGGGCCATGTTGTTTCAGAAAGTGGTATTGCCGTGGACCCTGCGAAGGTGGCTACGGTACAGGATTGGCCTACGCCCAAGAATGCAACAGATGTAAGAAGTTTCTTGGGGTTAGCTGGATATTATCGTAAGTTTATCCAGGACTTCTCCAAGATAGCAGCACCGTTGACTCATTTGACTAAGAAGAATCAGTCCTTCGTCTGGGACGGAGTGTGTGATAATGCATTCAAGAGTCTAAAAGAGAAGTTGACGCGTGCGCCAGTGTTAGTCATTCCTAAGGGGAATGAAGAGATGACGGTATACACGGATGCTTGTGGTACCGGACTAGGTGTTGTATTGATGCAAGAAGGTAGGGTTGTAGCTTATGCTAGTCGACAGCTAAAGCCGCATGAGAAGAAGTATCCTACCCATGATTTGGAATTGGCAGTGATTGTGTTCGCGTTGAAGATGTGGAGACACTATCTCTTGGGAGAAAGATTTGAGTTGTTTACCGATCATAAATCGTTAAAGTATCTTTTCTCTCAGAAAGATTTGAATCTCCGTCAGCAGAGATGGTTAAAGTTCTTGGCTTCGTATGATTTTGATATCGCATACACACCTGGGAAAGGTAATGCGGTAGCCGATGCCTTGAGTAGGAGACATGCCAGTTTAGGGGCAATGTTTCTTGAATGGAAGCAACTGGAGTATATCGCGGGGTTTGATTTCAGACCAAAGTGTGAATTGGATCCAGTCATGCTAGCTAGTTTGGCGATCAGACCCACTTTGATAGAGCGGATTGGTTCCAGCCAGAGGGATGATCCTAATCTATTGGAAATCATCTCCAAGTTAGAGATGGACATCGACAGTGAAGAGATGAATGTGTATGGGCTTGATCGAGACGGATGGCTTAGAAAGAATGGAAGACTAGTTGTACCCAACGTGAATGGTTTGAGAGATGAAGTGCTTAGAGAATGTCATCACTCAAAACTGATTATACATCCCGGTGGTAATAAGATGTATCGAAACATGAAGCAGACTTACTACTGGGAAGGGATGAAAAGATACGTTGGGAAGTTTATATCCAAATGCATGAATTGCCAGCTAGTTAAAACCGAGCAAAAGAAGCCTAGTGGTTTGTTGCAACCATTAGAAATTCCCGAATGGAAATGGGAGCAAGTCTCAATGGATTTCATCGATGGTTTACCAAGGACTAAATCGGGACATGATAGCATTTGGGTAATTGTGGATCGATTGACTAAAAGTGCAAGATTTATACCAGTCAAATCGACCAAAACGGCAACTAAGTTAGCAGAATTGTATATGAAGTGGTAGTGAGATTTCATGGAGTACCTAAAAGCATTGTGAGTGACCGAGACCCGTTGTTTACTAGTGGGTTTTGGAAGAGCTTACAAGAGGCTCTAGGGTCAGAATTACATCTCATTACCGCATATCATCCTCAGACCGACGGTCAGACGGAGAGGGTGAATCGTATATTGGAAGATCTCTTGAGAGCTTGTATATTGGATTTTGGTGGATCATGGGATGACCATTTGCATCTAGTAGACTTTGCATATAATAATAGCTACCAATCCAGTATCGGTATGGCTCCATATGAAGCTTTGTACGGAAGACCGTGCAGCTCACCATCATGTTGGATAGAGACTGGCGAGAAGTTTGTACTTGGGCCAGATGTGGTGAGGGAAACTTCAGATGAGATTAAGGTCATTCAACAATGAATGAAAGCTGCCCAAGATAGGCAGAAGAGCTATGCTGATAAGAGGAGAAGAGACTTAAAATTTTCCGTTGGTGACTTGGTGTTTGTCAAGATTTCTCCGTTGAAGAGCGTGATACGATTTGGCAGGAGAGGCAAGTTAGCACCAAGATTTGTTGGCCCATTCCCTGTTCTTGAACTAGTCGGGAATTTGGCATATAGAGTTGGCTTACCAGAGAAGATGGCGGGAGTTCACAATGTATTTCATGTTTCCCAACTAAGGAAGTTCGTTCATGACCCAGATATGACTATTTCACCTGATCAATTAGAGGACTTCGAAGTAGAACCCGAGGCGGTTGGGAACCGCAAGCCGATTCGTATTGTGGGGCATGATACGAAGCAACTTCGAAGGAAGGCGGTGAAGCTAGTCAAGGTTCAGTGGGGCAAGAACGAGAATGATTGTACTTGGGAGACAGAGAAGAGCATTAGGAAGGCGTATCCAGATCTCTTTGCCTGGTAAGATTTACTTTGTAATTTAGTTATTCCGTATGCTAGGATAGACTTGTTTTGCTTGTTTGCATGTTTGATTGTTGTTTTATGATTGATAGGCATGCGGGACCCTTTTGTGTGTCTTGGTTAGGGAATTTCGGGGGCGAAATTTCTTAAGGGGGGAGAATGTGACAACCCGCATTCTACGCATCGGAGGATCGCAGGATATTTATTTTTTTCCCATATGAAGTTTTATGGTCATGTAACTTTGGGAAACAACCATTAGGGTCATTTACCATGTTAATGATTTTTGTCGATTTTTAAATGACCATTTTGCCCCTAGCTGATCTTGTTTTGGCCATAACTTTTGATTGGAAAGGAATTTTGACCTGAAACCACTTCCATTAGATTCATTTGATTGTTTACCTTTCTGTAGAGTGGTCACAATAGCCAAACGGACTTACCGTTTGGGAGATATGGCTGAATTAAGGTTTGGAAGGTGAAAAACTGCTTAACCGGGCCAAATAGGGTGATTAGTGGATAGGCCCATAACCCATTTCGGGATTAGGGTTATGGGGAGGCTGAAATGAAGTAGAGAATCATTCCATTTCAGTTTTCTAGCCTCCACTTATCACCAAGGAACCCTAAAAATGGCCTTCAACCTCTAAATCACCTCCAAATCATCTTTTAATCAAGGATTAAGCTTAGCAACATCTAATCAAGGAAGATCTACACCAAATCAACATTGGAGCTGCTGTTTAGTATTAGGATTTGCATCAAATCAGAGATTTATTTCATATTTTAGTTTATTTGTGGCTAAGGTGAGTGATTTGCATAGTTCCTCACTAATTATGGTTAATTAGGGGTGATTAGTGATAATTAGCGAATTTATACATTAATAAATTCTGGAAAAATGTTTATGAATTCTTAAATGATGTTTTAGACCTCTGATATGAATTTGGGTTAATTTGGTTAAGTTTTGTTAATCCTATGGTGAATTTTACCTAAACATGCTTAAGGGAAATTAAGGGGTTTTGGGTATGTTTGATCCATTTTACATGCTATGATTTATGTTTTGGTGTTTGGGGTCCATACTACATGTTGCTATGACTGGATGGTATGCTTTGTGATTGTTTAGAAGTGTTAGATTGGTCGAAAACGCCGTCGAATGGCGTGAAACAAGTCGCAGGGAAGCTGTGCAGGGACCGGATCGCGGATCGCCCCTATGTGCCACGACTCGGACCGGAGACCACGATCCGATGGCGGGAGGGGCTCGAACCGCGTCACGCGCTAGAGCACCCGATCGCATGCCATCTCCGATCCGACCCGATCCACTTCATAAGCTCACGATCTGAACATGTGTGCATCCACGATCTGAAGGGGGAGGAGCATCACGACTGAAGGGAAGCGCCACGAGCTATGGAGCACGACCCGAACCAGTGGGAGTGCCTCGACCCGATCCGACCCGACGAAGGTGGAGCACGATCCGAACCGGTGAGGGAGCACGGTCACGAACCGAAGGGCGCCAGGGAACCACGAACTGAAGGGTACCACGATCCATTGAAAGATGATAAAGGCCGAACCGATCCGGTGATGACCAATAACCCTAGAGGCAAAGGTAGTCCAAAGGGAAGTTAGAGCTCAGGGTCCATTTGAGGATCGATGAGTCCACTTCATGATTGGGCTTTGCTGCGGGACGTGTGCTAAGGAGTTGTCGACGTTCATAACTTCGATTCACCACTGAAAATGGATGATGGGCTACTTATCAGTGTAGTAGAGTCATTGCGACTCGAGGGGCAAGGTGATGGTAGCAAGACTACGTTATCAGTGCAGTAGAGTCATTATGACTTGAGGGGCAAGTTGATGCGTAGTATGACTATGAGCCAGCGCAGATGGGGTGAATAACTCCATGGGGCAAGTGGACATAGTAAGGATTGGTAAGGCTATGAGCCAGCACAGATGGGGTGAATAACTCCATGGGGCAAGTGGACATAGCGAAGGATTAGTGACTACGTTATCAGTGCAGTGAAGCCATTTATGACTTCATGGGGCAAAGTGATCGTAGCAAGGATGGGTGATCGAAGTGGTGAATATCGTATGCTTTACGCACTGAGTGAGAGATGTGAGGATGGTTGCTATGTTTGATTGTTTGCCATCACTATGACATGCACACCCTCACCTCTGTATCTTTACACCGCTTGATATGACACCTTAGAGTGTTGTACAGTATGTAGTGCTAACTCTTTGGTTGCAGGTCCAGATTCAGGTATGTTTTAGTCTACCTGTTATTGTTTTGTTTAGATGCTTATCGCTCATACCAGGCTTTATGTCTGACCCAGAGTTTTATGTCTCCTCTTATTACTCTGGGTGCTCACACGAGCAGACTAGAGACAAGTTGGCTGGTGATGCACGAGTAGCTGATTCGGAGGCGGGCAGGAGGCTTCCACGTATGATATATAGATATTCTCCCTGTGTCATTGGTGGTCTCTACTTGGGCATTAGTAGTGCACCTTCTTTAACTTACTTTTGCTTTGAGACAGTTTGAAAAGTTGTAATAATGTTTAACTTTGGATCATAAGCTGTACTTACATTTTCCACTGCTATGTTAGTTGTTTCAGCTTATGCACTGTCTCACCTGTTTTATGTCAAGTATGTTATTATTATATTTTATCCTATGCGCTGTGAGACATTCTACAGGTTCTTTATTTGGTTCATTCTCTTCTTTCCTTTCTTTGGCGAACGTTCCGTGCTAGCCGGACATGTGTACAGCGCACTTTCGGAGGAAATGTCGGTTGGTGCGGGACGGGCCGTCACATGGACCAATAAATCTGGGCGCTAACTCCCCTGTTTTGCCAAATCGGACTACTCCTCTCATCGGAGAAATACTTAAATACACATAGTCACCAACATAAAAAAACAAATCTCTTCTTCTCAAATCTGCATAGCTCTTCTATCGGCTTTGAGCCATTTGCAATCGCTTCTGTTAGATCAAAATTTGGACCTAACACCCAAATTGTCTTGACTCATAGAGAATTATAACTGGAGAATGAAGAAAAAGCAGAAAACACACAGAATTTATAGTGGTTCGGCGTTAACGAGCCTACGTCCACTTTATATGTTATCGATTATACTTTGAATGCTAGTACAATCAATGATTTCTCTCAAACTCACTATGATTTCTCTCAGTAATCTCGTAGTAAAACTGATAAGAAGTAGTGGTATGACAGTAATGGTGGAATCAGTGCTCAGTACTGCCAAAAAGCTCCTCAAAAATGCCAGTCTCTGGGCTATTTATAGCTGATTCTGTCGGGCGGTTCGCGGTCACACGTGGCGCAAATCCCGAGAATATCGGATCGGATCAAGCAATGAGGAAGAATTGGTCAATATGACAGTTGTGGACACGTGTAGCTGGATCCATGTATTTCAGATCGCTGAAGACCAGTTCGTGGTTGAACAAGTCAGGAGTTTCGCCACGTAGCAGGAGATCGGACCGGAGTGCGGTGGTGACATAGGTGTGGATCGGGTCGTGCTCCCATGGATGGATCGAGTCGTGCTCCCATGGGCGGATCAGGTCGTGCTCCCCTGGGCGAATCGGGTTGTGTTCTGCGCTGGCAATCCGAAGGGCGCGATCTGCGTGTGAGACCTACTGGTGGGATCTGGCCTTTCATGAACTAGAGGAACAAAGCTTCATACTCTCTTCTTATGTGTAAACCTTGGTGGCTTGGTCAAAAAGCTAGCCAACATTTTTCCCCCTCGAAGTATGTTTCATTGATGGAACATGCTTCGAAGTCGTTGAGGTATCTCTTCATGAGGTGACGTTATTTAATGGTCGGGCCGGTCTGAAAAGTCTTGCTACTTTGGAAAAGTAGCATCTTTTGACAAGTGTAAATACTAGTATAGTCTTCGATCATTTCTCGTTTGATGAACAATTCTTTTCTGGAATTTTTGGAAACTTCGTTGTCGAATTGCCAGGTAGATCTCTGAATTTTTTCTTCCCCTCTTTTTCCTCTCTTTTTTTAGTCATCATCGGGATCGGATCGCCATCACGTGATGCGGTTCGTGGGATGGAGGCTAATTGCGATCCGCGATTCAATTGTGTCTTCAGCGAAGCGGGTCGTCCCCTTTCTTTCTGATGGGCTTCATTGCAATTCGAGGTGGGCTAAAGCCCGCGGCCCATTCGGTTCGAATAAGACAAGAAGAGGAAGGCTAACGGTCACGAAACCGTCTATAAAACCCGACCTCCCTCGTTCTCTTCCCTTTCTTCTTCTGTTCGCTCCGCGCCGCCAACTCCTTTCGAGAAAAAACCCTATTACTTCGCCAATTCTCTAAAATCTCGCTTATTTCACCAATTTCAGAAAGGTAATTCCATTAAAAGCTTTCTCTCTCGTGATTTCTGGGTTTTTCAATGACTTGAGGGAGAAATGAGCGGAATTCGGTGGTTTTTGAGGCGTTGGAGGCCGTAGAGACGCCATGGCCGACGGGTTCCAATCGCTGGAGAGGAGGAGGAGGAAGAAGGAAAGGGAAGAGCAGGTCGGTTCGTTTCGTGAGTGAGGCTCGGGTATAAGCGAGGCAGTGGATCGTGGAAATGGAAAGGGAGCAGATCGGATCGGGGAAATGGTGAGGGAGCGGATCGAATCGAGGTAATGGTGAGGTGGCGGATCGGATCGTAATCCTGAACAAGGTATTAGCTTAAGTGAGGATGGAAATATGTGAGCCGCGATAATCACTCCACGAACCGAACCATGCCCCACGATCCACTCTCCGTGCTCTGGTTTCTTACCCTGCGATCCATTCTCTGCGATCCGGTTCCTTACCCTACGATCCATTCTCTGCGATTCGAACCCTACTCCACGATCCGGACGGATGAGCGATCCAATGAACTTGTTGAACACTCAATGCAACTTAATTCTAACATGCCAATGGACAGTTAGGTTAGAGCCTTAGAGATGAACTTTCTGGATTGGACAGAAGCATAACTTGACCGCATATGACGACTAATACTTCGATGATTTTGATAACCTTTATGCTTTTTCTTTAAGACATGCACAGGCACACACTTGAACTCACACACACGGGGGGGACGGGCAATATATTCTTATGTCTCATGCTTTCTCACCTAAACAGTAATGTCGGATAATCGTTCACCTTCAAGTTCTGACACAGAGACGGATCCCGAGGTGTATGAGCATCTCAACCCCGAGGTTCTTCCAAATAATCCAGAGGGTGCGGATTCTGGATCCGAATATGAGGCAGAAACAGAATCGAATCCGTTTGAGAGTACCTCGCTTGATGAAGAGTCAGAGGTAGACGGCCGAGCTCCCGAAAAAGTCCCTGATGCAATAGAGATAGAGAAATTCACAGACTCTCTAGCTTCCAAACTTGATGACATAAAACTTAAGAGAATTTGCTTGAGACATGGGATCCCCTGGGATGATGTGAGGACACCCGGCAGCGAAGATAGACCTCATTTGGCTCCGGAGGGGTATATGACAGTTAGCCGACTCATGTGCTGGGTAGGCGCTATTCCTCCGTTTCCTCCAATCGTCATTGAGACCTTAAAACGATTGAGTATTGCTCCGATGCAGCTTCATCCCAATGCCTACGCGGCTCTATACACTCTATATATCGCATACGCGGAAATCCTGCATACCGAGCTCACATTTAAAGATTTAAAATTCTTTTATCTTTTCAAGCATCGCTCCTCGGCAACCCCAAATTTCTCTTTCTTCGATTCGGTAGCAAATAGGAAGGTTCTGTCTGACGGATACAGCAACATAGGGGATCCTAAGGCCGATTGGTTCTATATAAAGAGACAGGCTGGGTGTTCAAGAAGATGGCTTAAATCAAGTAAACTTTAAACTTTTGACTGAATAACTTGTTTAAGAAATCTAAGCATTAACATGCCCTCTTTTTTTTTTAAAGCAGATCACGCCTTTCCCAAGATGGAAGGCTCGGTATACAATAATCGATTGTCTCTTCTTCTACAAAGCAAATCCGATTTTCTAAAGATCAAGAAGTGCATTACTGACGAGAACCTTCACAAGCATCGCCTTCTGGATATAAGGTTTGGACTTGGTGCAGGCAGCAAACCCTACAAATACGTGCCCCCAACGGAGGGAGAAGGAACGTCACGGGCAGCAGAAACAATTAAATTTCGTAAGAGTCCTTCGCCGATAATCGTCCAGGACGACGAGGACCTAAACATATATAGAGGAGATGAGGCCCGTGGTGATAAGTCTAAGGAAATCCCAGTTTCTCCGAGGAGTTTCCCCTCAAGGGCCTCTCTTCCGATTGAACCTGCTGCTCCCGATGATTTAACAGAAGAACAACTATTTAAAGAGCTGAGCAAAATTCCTTTGCCTGATGATGTATACGCACAGGGAGACTTTGAAGGGGAGCCATTTTTCCCTGTTTCTGAGGAAACAACTATTCCAGTTGAAGAACGAGAAACTACTCAGATGAGCCTAACTTCGGGCCCTGGTCTGTTAGGGGGAATTATATGGGATGCACAAATCACACGCACTGCCTGACCCCACACTTTTGTATCAACAGTATTCAAGGTTTTAATATGCTCTTTTTTCTTTTGCAGCAAGGATGTCTCGTAGGCGATCTTATTCCTATCGCTCTTTCCGTGAAGGTACACCTAGTCTTCATCCAAATCCTGAGCGTTCTCGCAGCCTTTCTCACAAGCCTACTTCTTCACAATCCCGGTCTTCATCAAAACCAACCTCTGGTAATCTTCCCAGTTATTCGGTGCCACCTACAAGGGGAAAACAACTTCCCAAATAATTAACCCCTCCGAAGACTGCACCCTCTCACAGAAGGTTATCAAAAAGACACTACGAGCCCAAGGATAAAAGTAAGGAACCAATCAAGGATTCTGAGAAGGAGAAAATTGACATTGTCCCTTCCAGCCAACAAGATTTGGTTGCCCCCGGGTCACGAGATTACATCTATGGTCCCGAGACTCAGGCTAAGCTGGAAAAGTTGCGAGAACAATTCCCCGACATCTTCTTCGAAAGGATGATGTTTGTTCCAGCTTTGGAACCAGTCCCTAGGAACTGGGATACTGAGGTCATCGGGCACATTCGCCATGTAGCCAGGCAGTATGAAGCGATGAAGAAACATGCTGTTAATCTTTCAGAGGTCATCCGAACGCTTGAGATGGAAGCACATAGATCCAAAGTGAAGATAGATAACAATGAAAGGGCCAGGGAAAAAATGGAGAAGGACTTAGAGGATGCACAATCTCTACTTGCCTTGGCCCAACGAGATGCTAGAGCTTACAAAACAGAGCTGGAGGAGGCCAGGCAACGTTTCCATAATGAGCTTGATTCTAATAGCAAAGAGCGAGTGTTATTGAAGCAAGAGGTGGAAGATCTCAGGATGGCCAACTCCGAATTGAAAACAGCACAGGATCACTTCGAGGCCGAAAGAGCTGCTTGGGAGAAAGAAAAGGCGAGTTTGAAGGAGAGTTTAGCTTTGGCTGAAGGAGAGAAAGTAATTCTGAATGAGCAAGTCGTGGATGCAGAGAGGCGCGCGGCTCTCGCCGAAAAGAATATAGAAAGTGCCGTTGAAATGGCTACTGCTTCTAACAACAAGCTTCTCAAGAGAGAAAAGGATATCGAAGGGTTTGAAGAGACGATATTTGACTTCCTCGGCCACGTCCTCAAAACCCGTAACATCTCGTGGATCCCAGACTACCACGTCACTTTAGCCAACATATGGGATGCCATCGTCGAGGGTGAGAAGTGGAGATTAGGAGTTGAAGAGATTGACGAAGATGAGCTGATGAGGACCATTCTGAGAGATAACGAGCCCGAGGATCTGGCAGAAGGCCGACGCCTAATTCAAGAAGAGACGGAGAAGGAGAGGACTCTGGCTAAGGGCAAAAACAAGATTGACGAAGGTTCGAGCTCAGCTGTAGAGCCCAAGGCCTCCGGAGTTGAGGAATACAACCCTGATGATCCATTAATTCCTTTGGGCCTGACTCCTTTGGTTGTCGAAGCTTCTGCAGCTAGCTTGGGTGGAGGATCAGCGGAAGGTATCTCCATTTTTCCCCACAATTTGTCAAAGCAATTGTGAGTTGTCGTCGTTTGGTGGAGCAACCAATCGAATTAATAACATGTTTTCCTCATAATACAGGTGGCGGGCCCGTCGACAAGGATGTCGAGAAGATGACAGAGGCGGAGAAGATTGACGTCTCGCCTAGCGCCGGTGTTGATATATCGAAGCAGGCTGAAGGTACGACAGCGGAGAAGGGCATCCTGGCACCCAGTGCTGATGCTCCCAAGGATGACGAAACCATCGATGCCTTGAAAGATATGGACGGGCGCCATGTAGATGATGAGGAGGATATCATTAGTACCAAAGAAGTCGAAGGCGATGACGACGAGACCTTGGCTAAAAGAAAGGCTAGGCAGGAAAAGCAGCTGGCTTTAAAGAAGGTGGGACAAGAGCCTTTGAACGTAGCTCCTATCTCAGAGTTTGATCCCAAAACTGGGATGGTTCTGAAACTCCAGCCCAAATCGATCACTAAACAGCTTCATTTTGAGAATCCCGATGATTTCCCAGCTTCCCTTACTGATAAAAGAAAGAGAAAGAAGGATGAGGAGGAGTCTTCGGATGAACCTTCAGCTCCTCTTATAGACAAAAGGAAGAGAAAGAAGGATGATCAATCTGATACTAACAAGGCGGAGCTGGAAAAGCAGAAGAAGGAGAAAAAGTCCAAACGTAAATAGGATACTTCCGCTTGTCTATGTTTTGTTTTTAAATTTCCCACTGGCCATGAAATGTAATTGTGAGACTGGCTCTCACTTTTGTTTTAGGTTGCCTTTCACGTTTTGGATTGCAGTTTATAAATGAAAGTTTATTTCTTTTGCATCATCGTGTACCTGCATTTAATAAACTTTTCATGTCATAAATTATTTACTTATAACCACAAATCATTCGAGCAACAAAAAGACTTTAACAGTATTGTATCGCATCAAGATACGTGTATGCATATATCTGCCCCTAATTAATCGTTAAAGACTGATTTGAGTTGTATGCATGTTGCCCCCTGTTTCTGAACATGGGGGGCTTGGAAATTTTTGTAGAATTAGAGTTCTCGCGGTGCCAGGCTTTTGGCACTTCGATACTCTCCCGATCCATCTGTGGGTCAAAGTTCGAACTTGTGTCATAATCTACGCACTGATTCTTCAGCGGGGTAGAGATCCTGTGGGCGCTGAGTCTCCAGCACCGTTCTCAGCGCTTAATCATAGACGCTTTTATACTCTCCTAGCAGTCGCCGAGGTTAGTGTTCGAGCTCAGCAGTTCTGTCGCTCCCCGATCCTTCAGCGGGGTAAGAGCTCTTTCTCAGCGCTCAATCGGAGACGCTTTTATACTCTCCTGGCAGTCGCCGAGGTTAGAGTTCGAGCTCAGCAGTTATGTCGCTCCCCGATCCTTCAGCGGGGTAAGAGCTCTTTCTCAGCGCTCAATCGGAGATGCTTTTATACTCTCCTGGCAGTCGCCAAGGTTAGAGTTCCGTCAAGGCGGTTCCGATCATGGTACACCGCCATGACTTATGGACATCGCCTTCATGTCCGTTATGCTCTCTCTCGGCTCTGGAGAGTTAGAGCGCTATCAATGATATGATTTATTTTATCGCACCCTTAGAGTTTTGACTGTTGATTGCATTCCATTCGGATGGAAAGCACCTATAATTATATGCTTCTATGATCTTTGCATGGCTCACAGCCATTTCCATAAAAAGTAGAAAGGCAGATAAATAATAGTGCAATAAAGGTAAACGACACACAATATTTTTATAGTGGTTCGGTCGAATCATGACCTACGTCCAGTTTATAATTTTTTGCTTAAGAAATCAGACTATTCTAGGCAAGTCGTGCCTTGTACATGGTCCTTAATAAAGCAAAAGAACAGATCTGACATCTTTACGTTAGATACGGCCGTAAATGTTGGGCATTCCACACTCTGGGGATTTCCTTTCCGTCTACGGTTGCTAGCTTGAAGGTTCCATTATCAAGCTTGCACAGAATGGAGTACGGCTCTTCCCACTTCGCACCCATATGAGTTGGGGGTGGAAAGACGCGCTTCAGAACCAAGTCTCCGGGTTCAAAGGTTCGGGCTCGAACCTTTTTGTTGTAGTATCGGGCGACCAGTTGTTTGCATCTCAAGGCACGCAGGTCTGCTTCGTCCCTCTTTTCTTCGATCATATCCAGGGATTCAAGGAGCAATTCGTTATTAGTCATCGGATCGTAATAAGTCACTCGGTGAAAAGGTACTTTTATTTCAACCGGGATGACCGCTTCTGCTCCAAAAGCAAGAGAGAAGGGGGTATGGCCTGTTGCCGATTTATACGTTGTCCTGTAGGCCCATAGTGCTAAGGGTAATTCATCAACCCACATGGCTCTGGCCCGCTTCAGTCTTCTTTTCAGAATGGACTTAATCACTTTATTCGCCGCTTCGACCTGTCCGTTCGACTGCGGATGCGACACAAAGGTGTACCGTTTCTCAATGTGGTATTTCTGGCAGAAGTCTCTGAATTCAGTGCTATCGGAATGAGTTCCGTTGTCAGTTATGACGATCTTTGGAATCCCAAATCGACAGATGATGTTCCTAACGACGAAGTTGACCACTCATTTGGTTGTGATTGTAGTCAGTGGCTCAGCCTCGACCCACTTAGTGAAGTAGTCTACAGCTACAATAGCGAACTTCGCTCCGCCCTTAGCTATGGGGAGACTTCCGATGATATCAATTCTCCACATAGCGAAAGGCCATAGGCTTGTCATCGTTTTTAATTGACTAGGAGGTGCCCTAGGTATTTTTGAAAATCTTTGGCATGCATCACACCGTCGTGCGTACTTCGCCGCGTCTTTGTTTATGGTAGGCCAGAAATAACCATGCCGCAACACCTTTTTTGCCAATGTTTGCCCTCCAGTGTGATCGCCACATTCGCCCTTATGTACCTCCTGCAGTACACGCTTGATGTCGTCATGAGCTATACACCGGAGAAGGGGCATCGAAAATCCCTGTCTGTAAAGAACTCCGCCTTGCAGAACGTATCGGGAAGCTTTACGAATTACTTTACGCCTCCCGCTTTTCTTGGTCAGAAGCGTTCCATTCATCAAGAAATTCTTTAGAGGGGTCATCCATGACTCCCTTTTTGGTTACGTCTCTAGTACCGGATCAATTTCCATCTGATCTATACTAGGAGACTGAAGTACTTCAACTGGGGCTAGCCCGGTCTCTTCAGGATCGTTGGAACTAGCCATCTTTGCCAACTTATATGCCTGTTGATTCTTTGACTGCGGAATATGAGATATGCTGTAGTGATCGAAGCCGTTCAGCAACTCCTTCACTTTATCCAAGTATAAAATCAATCTTGGGATTTTGGCTTGGAATTTTCCAGTGACCTGGTTCACAACTAACTTGGAGTCGCAAAATATGTCCAGCTTTGTGATTTCCAACTCCTTTGCGATCCTTAGCCTAGCTATCAGGGCTTCATATTCGGAGTCGTTGTTAGTGACATGAAACTCCATCCGGATAGCATAGGATATCAACCTTTTCTCAGGAGTTTCAAGCACTACTCCAGCGCCGGATCTCTTGTCATTCCTAGCGCCATCAGTATACAATCTCCAGGCACTGGGATCGAGAAGTAACTCTGAGGGGTCAGCTTCTTCGTTCACTATATCTTCCTCCGGGAGAGTAAACTCTGCTACGAAATCGGCTATCACTTGCCCCCGTATTGACCGCCGGGGCTGAAAGTTCAGATCAAATTAACTCAACTCAATGTTCCATTTGAGTAGTCTTCCAGACGCTTCTGGTCTCTGTAGAACTTGCTTGAGTGGTTGATCAGTGTACACGGTAATGGGATTAGCCTGAAAATAATGTCGAAGCTTTCTAGAGGCAATCAACAAACTGTACGCCAACTTTTCTATCCTTGGATAATTACGCTCTGCTACCGCCAATTTTTTGCTCACGTAATACACTGGTCTTTGAACTTTATCTTCTTCTCTCACCAATGCTGAGTTGATCGCGTGGGATGACACTGCCAAGTACACGAATAAGTCCTCGTGATCCACCGGCTTAGATAATATCGGAGGTTTCTCCAGGTGACTCAGCAGGTTCTGAAATGCTTCTATGCAGTCAGGCGTCCATTTGAAGTGGCGTTTTCCTCGCTTTATCAATTCGAAGAATGGGATGCATTTGTCCGTAGCCTTGGAGATGAATTTGCTTAGTGCGGCTACTTTCCCTGCAAGGCTTTGCACATCTTTAATTTGCCTAGGCTCCTGAATGCCTCTAATTGCTGCGATCTGGTCTGGATTAATCTCAATCCCATGAGAACTGACGATGAATCCCAAGAATTTTCCGGAGGCGACCCCGAGTGAACATTTCGTTGGGTTGAGTTTCATCCCGTACTTTCGAAGAATGCCAAACATCTCTGCCAAGTCCTTAGTGTGATTGGAGGATTGCCTGGACTTAACCAACATGTCATCGACATATACTTCCATTGTTTTCCCAATCTGGTTATAGAACATTCTGTTCACTAACCGTTGATATGTAGCGTCTGCGTTCTTCAAGCCAAAGGGCATTACCATGTAGCAGTATAATCCTAGATCCGTAATGAAGCTAGTGTGTTCTTGATCTGGAACATGCATTGGAATCTGGTTATATCCTGAATAAGCATCCATAAAGGAGAGAAGTTCATGACCCGCCGTTGAGTCTACCAACTGATCGATCCTGGGTAACGGAAAACTGTCTTTTAGGCAGGTTTTATTCAAATCCGAGAAATCGATACACGTTCGCCACTTCCCGTTGGCCTTCTTTACCAGAACTGGATTTGAAATCCAGTCTAGATAGGATGAGTCTCTGATAAATCCATTACTCTTTAGCTTTCCAACTTCTTCTTTCAAGGCAGCGGATCTCTCTGGGCCCAGCATTCGCCTTTTTTGTTTTACCGGAGGATGCTGAGGGTTAATGCTTAATGAATGGCTCATGATTGATGGAGATATCCCACACATGTCTGTGTGGGTCCAAGCAAATAAGACCAAATTATCTTTCAAGAAATCCTTTAGTTCTTTAGCTAAATTCGAATTTAACTGGGATCCAATCTTAAGGACCTTCTCTGGGTCACTATCATTGATCGGTACATCCACAGTTGTCTCGTTGGGAGTCGCCATTCTGCCCCCAGGTTCTTTGTCCTCTCTGGGATCTATATCCTCGGACAACTCTCGGGCCAATCACCTACGGTTATCCTCTTTAATTGCTATGAGGTCTCCACCCTTGTGGGAGGAGAAGCGCCCTTGGTTTCTATATCTCCTCTGTTGCGGACTAGCTTTAGCTCTGCAATATAACATGCTCGTGCGGCACCTGATCTCCTCTGATAATACCAACACCAGCTTCTGTAGGAAACTTCAATAACAAGCACCGGGGGGCTATGCAGGCTCTGAACTTTGCTAGGGCCGGTCGGCCCAAGAAGGCATTATAGGGCGATTCAATACCCAAAACCACGAAGGGAAGAATTCTCACTCTCTGGCGTTCTCCTTCCCCAAGTGTAACTGGTAGCTCTACATATCCCATTGGAGCGGTGGATGCTCCGTTAAATCCACGGATCCATCCCTCATAGGGCTTCAAGTCTTTTATTTCAAGATTCATCTGGTCGAATGTCTTTTTGAAAAGAATGTTGACGGAACTCCCGTTATCCACCAAGACTTTATGAACAGTGGCCGGGCCAATAGGAACTGTGATTACAAATGGATCTTCGGTCGGAGCATGGACTCCAACGCTTTCTCGTTCGCGGAAAACGACGTCGTCGGACATCATCTTTTGTTGCTTTACCGGGACATTGTCCTCAGGGTTGCTTCATTCTCCTACCCCGAGGTGCTGCTTAGCTGCATTGGCATACTGATCCAATGCCTTGGAACCGTGCCTGGCAAGATAAAGCCCTCCGATTATGGTGTTGATAACAAGGTCCTTTGCCTTTTGCTGGGCAGTTGGCCTGACAGCAGGTTGATTTTGGTTCTGATTTGGGGCCTGTACGGCTTGCCCCCTGTCTCTGGGTGTCACTCTGTATTCATCCAATTTTCCTTCTCGGAGAAGTTTCTCGACCACATCTCTTAGGTGACGGCATTCATTTGTTGAGTGGCCGTGAATCTGATGGAAGAGACAGAACTTTCCCGTTTCACGTTCTTTCTCCGTCGACTCTCTGGGAGAAGGCCTTTTATTTTGGAGGACGTTGTACGAATCCATGAAGATATTCTCCAAAGTATCGTTTATTGGCGTATAACTTTCAAAAGACCTGGGACGAGTCCTTCTCTGGGAGTCGTTCCCTCGATTCCTCTTCTGGTTGTTGCCATTACTGTTATTACCATTGTTTCCTGACTGACGACCACCCTGGTTCCGGTTTCCGAAATTAACTTCGACCTTCCCCGAGCTGTCTCCTGTCTTCTTAATGGCGACATTGCTCTGGATTTCCTCCTTATCGGCCATTTTTGCCTTTCGGTTAGCATATACCTCCTCCCAGCGTAAGTGCACGTTAGCTTTTTCGTAGAATAATTCTCTAGTATGAGGTGGCTTGCCGGCCAGGTATCTCCCAAATTCGGTGTCTTTATCTACCCATCAATCAGGGCTGCCACAACAGTTGGCTCATGAGGATCTTTGACTTCAGTAGCGGTTAGGTTGAAACGGTTTAGATACACCCTCAAACTCTCGCCTGGTCATTGCTTGACAAGGAACAAGTCAATCACACTCTTCGTCCTTTGTGCATAGATGCGGAACTGTTCCACAAACCTTTCACTCAACTCCCTGAAGCTGGAAATTGATCTTGCTGGTAAGCGAGTAAACCATAATAATGCTACATCCTCCAGGAATATGGGAAATGCTTTGCACTTGACAGCGTCAGAAGCTGCGGCAGCGGTCATTGACCAAGAATATCTCATCAAATGTTGGATGGGATCAGATCTGCCTGCGTAACAGTTCATCTGCGGCATGTTGAAGCGCCTCGGAAATGTTACATCTAGAATGTCATCAGTGAAGGGGTGTGACTGTGGTCAATTTCCCAATCTTCATTCCGTTGTCCACGGCTATCTGCCAGGATTTGATGGATCATAGCTGCAACGTTTGCACTGGTCATCGGAGGCTCGGGATCAGCTCTTCTTGCTCGGTGGAACTCTCTGATCTCCCTTCCAGGGGCAGCTACGAAATCTAGGGCTCGGATTGGGCTTCGCTGCCCCCTATTACCATGAGCATTTGTACGGCGGAGGGGCTGAGGTAGTCTATTCTCAACAGGGTTGTCCACGCTCGAGCTCTGGGAGTTGCGGTACGATTATTCACATTGCGGTTTGAGGGCCCTGCAGCCAGTACTTCTTCTTCCCGCGATGGTAGGGTTCCAAATCGGAGCTGCTCTATGTTTTCAGGCCTCTCATACGGTCGCCGCGGAGGTCTCGGCGATTCCTCTGACGAAGAAGAGTACTCTGGACGAACTGGGGGCGTCCTTTGCCTTGCAAGATCATTGAGCCTTCTATCCATAGCAGTCAAGTTCTGTCACAGCACGGAGCTCTCCTGCCTTTGAGCAGCCAATTCATCAAACAGCCTCTCCCACATTTCAGAAAAGCGACAAAGATCTCCCTCAGTAACGGGAGCAGAAGGGTCATATTGATCATCAACATTTTCTCTTATGCGCAGAGAACTTGAACCAGGTCGAGCAGAGGTACCGGGACGGGAAGTGTGAGCCATAACCTCCTTTCCAGGTCGAGTTGTAGTATGGTCATCATTTCGGATCGCGGTGGACCTGTGCCTGTGGCTCGTAGCTCCCCCCTGGGGTCGGATCGTGGTAGCATTACGAGGAGGGTTCGCGGCGTTGTCTCGGGATCGGGTGACGACTCCTTCTGCAGTTCGGATCGTGTCGCCCTCAACGTTTCGGACCGCGGCGCCCCCTTCTGATTGGCTCATGATGCCACGCTCGGATCGGATTGTGTCCACGTCTCCGCGATCCGCGAGGCCTTCCTCGACCTGTTCATGTACGCTTTCTTCAACTGCCTCATTCACTTGCGAAGCTCGTACTTCCTTAGACTTCTTTCCGGCCATGATATCAGATGTCGCTGGAATCTTCAGAAATCTGAACAGTGAAGTTTTGGGACTGTTTTCTTCGGACTTTCAAATCCAAATAGTAGAATAGCAATCCGGTAGGCTGAGAATTGAATTCTCAGTGAAAGTACCAAAATGTTAGATCAAAATTTGGACCTAACACCCAAATTGTCCTGACTCATAGAGAATTATAACTGGAGAATGAAGAAAAAGCAGAAAACACACAGAATTTATAGTGGTTCGGCGTTAACAAGCCTACGTCCACTTTAAATGTTATCGATTATACTTTGAATGCTAGTACAATCAATGATTTCTCTCAAACTCACTCTTACAATTATGATTTCTCTCAGTAATCTCGTAGTAAAACTGATAAGAAGTAGTGGTATGACAGTAATGGTGGAATCAGTGCTCAGTACTGCCAAAAAGCTCCTCAAAAATGCCAGTCTCTGGGCTATTTATAGCTGATTCTGTCGGGCGGTTCGCGGTCACACGTGGCGCAAATCCCGAGAATATCGGATCGGATCAAGCAATGAGGAAGAATTGGTCAATATGACAGTTGTGGACACGTGTAGCTGGATCCATGTATTTCGGATCACTGAAGACCAGTTCGTGGTTGAACAAGTCAGGAGTTTCGCCACGTAGCAGGGGATCGGATCGGAGTGAGGTGGTGACATAGGTGCGGATCGGGTCGTGCTCCCATGGATGGATCGAGTCGTGCTCCCATGGGAGGATCGGGTCGTGCTCCCATGGGCGAATCGGGTCGTGTTCTGCGCTGGCAATCCGAAGGGCGCGATCCGCGTGTGCGACCTGCTGGTGCGATCTGGCCTTTCATGAACTAGAGGAACAAAGCTTCATACTCTCTTCTTATGTGTAAACCTTGGTGGCTTGGTCAAAAAGATAGCCAACAGCTTCATAATGAAATCTACTTTGTCTGAAGCTTCACGAATCATATCAGGTCCCAATACAAGTCTATTGACAGGTTCTACCCAACAAGCGGGAGATCTGCATGGTCGACCATACAATGCTTCGAATGGTGGCATTTTCAAGCTTGCTTGGTAGTTGTTGTTGTATGAGAACTCGGCCAAATGCAAATGGTCTTCCCATGATCCTCCAAAATCAATAACACAAGCCCGCAATAAATCTTCTAGAGCAAAAAAGCTGCTAAGTCTCCTCCAGAGAAAAAGCTCTACCTTCTCCCTAGATGCAATGCATCAGTCAGTAATATTTTATGTTATGGGATCCCAAGTTAATACATACAATATCTAGAAAGATAAATTTTGTGGATGAGGAACTAGAATGAATCAGACCTTCATGATTATAATCTTGACTTTAGAATCCTCTCCATAATCGCTATAAAGCTTCAGGATTTTCAAAACCTGAATTAAACAACCATCCTAACAGCATGAGTAAACTAAATTTTAAGTATACAAGCTTACAAAATATTTGTAAAATGCTCAACTCCAGTGACAAAGAAGTCGCATATAATGTAAACTTCAAACTAAATTTGCACTCTAGTTACTTAACTCAAACTCAAATAAAAATTTGAACAAACATTAAAGACAGGAACAAAAATGAAATTACCATTTCGGGGGTGATAGCATTCAGCTGCTTAGGAATACTCAACATTAGTATTCTTGCACCTCCTCTTGCGTTTACCAGTACCTTCATAGATAAATATGCTGGCGTCAATAGTCATCTCAAATATAAAAAGTAATGGTAAATTGTTTTATATTATACACCGCTATACTGCACCATAGTAGCAGTTTTTAATGGTCCTGCATATGGCAGCGACATGATGCTCTGCTCATTGCAACAATCCTCTACTGTCCTAGGCAGTTTTTTTCCTAAGGTGCCGTTGAACATCACTGCAGCAACCTACTGCTCATATATACATTAGGTATACTCTAACGACATAAATTCCTTCATATATTACACTCACATATAAAACATTCATATTCATATATCAACTAATCAACATCTCCAGGAAAAATGGGTAAATATTGTCTTCTCTTTTCACGTATCACGTATCGATAATGGTTTACCCATATATTTAAGCTTTTTGGATACCATCTACCATGCTAATATATGAATTGAACTACCGAATGAGAACTATAAAAACTGTGCATAACCATTTTACAGCAAAATAGTACTAATTTTCAATTGAATACCCAGCAAAACGAAGAGCAAATTAATGACATAAATCAGGAGGCAACACCCAAATCAATATCTTAACAACATAACCATAAAGAAGAAAGCTTATCTCACTACGGATCCGGACCAACCGGAGTATGAATGAATCGAGGAAATCCCTAGCAACACCGTTTGAAAACAGACCTTTTCCAACCACATGGAGCAAATCCCTAGCAACATCGATGAAATAAAAACTACCCTAGCCTTATTAAGAAAACTCGGATCTGATTAAATGAATGATTTGGAAGAAAATGGACATCAGGAAAGAAAAGATAGCAACATAGATGTCGACTGAGGCAGCGACTCTTTTAGGGCGACTAGCGATTCAGCCAGAATGATCAACTGAGAAATAATAAGCGCTGGATTGAATAAATGAAGGTGGACAAAAGCTAGGGTTTTTTACAGCAGAAATCCATTTGGGGGGAAAAGGGAACGGGCGTAAAAAAATTACAACTATGAACGGGAGAGAAATCGAAAATCGGTGGTCACGTTTATTTTTGGAGCACGCGGACTATTTTCTTTTAGGCGGGAAAGTGAATTTTTTTGCTGCCTTTATATTATGAATGAAAACAGCTTTTCTTGCATTTACAAATAAATGCCACCGATTTTTTCAATAAAAAATCAATTTTTTTGTAGTGTCAATTGCAAGTAATTGTACTGTAAATTATCATATAGCTTAAAACCACATCACATAACAAGTACACTCCCTCACTAGCGTATACCATCCACCTATTCTAAGGTGATAAAAAATTTCTTATCTCTACTGGATCGTTGCATCCACTTCGATTAGTCAAGTAACCTAAGCTTTGATAAAAAAATGTAACGACTGCCTCATACTACACGCACCAAATAGCATAATAAGGCATTGCAACCATGCCTTATCTATATGGGACGATCTTCAGAGAAGACAGGTAAATCAAATAGTATATCGTATATCTCATAATGCATGGTTGAAATATAATAGAAAAAATATACAACAAAATAATAAACCATAACAGTAAAATATCATCTCTATAAAACTAGTAGTTATGTACAAATGTCATATCATATGTATATATCTCTTTACTACAACCACACTTAAGATATATAACTATAAAGCAAGAAGCACGACCTAGCATTCATAGTGCCACTAAGCAAAAAGCACCTATATATAGATATAGTACGTCATAACTCCTCCAAGATCATCATTTGATCAGCAACTATATCACCTAGACATATCATATAGTCTAGTCATTTAAGAGTACCCAAGATAAAAGGAAGAAAAGTATGGTATCTTGGATTAAACAACAGTCTGGGGTGACCTATAAATGAATATTTAGAGCCATACTGAAAATACGAGAATAAATATAGCCATATAAGTCATATCTGTCATGTTCATACAATAAAAATAATCATATAATATAAGAAAAATTATGCTACTTAAAGAAAATAACGTAGGACAATGTACAAATAATAGGAAGAAACACAAATGCTCCTGCCATAGGCTCTATTCTCAATTTTATCTTCAATAACTCTTCTCGATAACCTATAGTGATAACCTACCCAAAAGACAACAATACCACCAATCATAGCATCCATCAAACAAAACTAGCTATCACATAGCCTTGAATATATAATAACTCATATGTTCATCTTCAAATATCATGGACTGATGGAAATCCTGTGTCTGATACTCGACATGTGTTTATTTAGTACAAAGTGAGATATTAAACCCATGTCCAGGATATAAGGACCTTCGCTACAAGTCATTGGTCGTTCTCACTCCCTCATACCCCTTCTTTGAGGAAAGAAGAACATTCTGAATTACAAATGATTCATTGGCACTCTCACGACATCTAAGCCTTCTTAACTCCATTTCGAATACGAGTCATACTCATTCAATATGATCCATTTTCCGCAGCCTCTTTCTACCCTAGTTGCCATCTTTTATCCTTACTCCAAATATGAGTCGTCGACTGAAGAAACATGAATTCATCATCCTATAATCGCCATCCTACTTGATGTGAATGAACCACCACATCCAACATGATCCGCTACAACCTAAGAACTATACTTGTGAATCACACATGAATGGAGTCACCTACATGGTCGGTGTCGAGTCATTGTTATAACACGTAGCTAACTCATACACTTAGCTAGTGACACGACTCGAACTTTCATGTAAAGGAAAGCCCGGATTGAGTTGAGAACACAACAAATCAGAAAACAAACAGAAGAACATTTCATTGCTTATTACAACAATTTACATCAGAGTACAAGAATATACAGAGCATGAATAAATAATAAACATTTGATAAATATCAGAGGTTTACAAATTACAATGCAGCAGAAAATAATACAAAATAAAACTGAAAGAGATACACGGATACAGAGCTTCCCGAATATCAGTCTATCTGTAAACCAGGATCCTATGAATATAAATCTGCAAAACCAAAACTACTAGCTGCCCGTGCGGAAAATAAGGACACCTAGAGTTTAGGTTAAAACAATAAGCTTCAGGTCAGTCATGTGACTAGTGTGTAGTTATTTAAAACTTTACTTTAAAATATAGTATATCAAGGGACCACGCCATATAACATGGAACGGGTTTCCTCCCAAGAATACCAGTGCATAAAACAAACAGCGCAATGCTTTTTGGAAAAATAAAGCTATTATAAGACTCAGGTCCCATCACATAATGCAACGCAAGCCGGAGGATAGAGTTTTACCTTATAATAGCCAAACATGCTTGGTACGTTTAAAACAAATCATTTTGATACTATTATAGTGTAAAGTGTGTGAAAACAACTTCAAATATAAATGTATCAATCATAGATGGCATAGTGCCCCATCCCACTATGTCGCCATACTAGGCTCTACAAATAAAACCGAATGTCACGTATTGGAAATTGGATTTTCGTCATGAGTTGAGATAAGGGATGTACTCCTCGCCGGCTTCGAGACATTCTAGAAAATACCTCAGGATCTCCCGTAGTAGACCCTTGGATCCTCCAAGGCCAGTCCACACTTACGTTAGTGGATTAGTTACGCCTGAACACACGTTTCCCGGTCCTATAGGACCTATATCCATCGGTTCCTGCATTAGCCAATATATCCGATGCACCTCGCATTCCAACAACCATAAAGGTAAAAGTAATATAAATGTCTGAGCTTGCAAAAACCCGACACCACCCATAGCTAGAAAGAAACGCCATGTCCTCCTTGGGTCCCTTATCCTGATTTTAACTCATACTGAGGTCTGAGGCTTGCGAATTAACGTTATACACAAAGCTATGCTATATTAAAGTCGTGCTTTGATCATCAACCACAAGACTCTGCTTTTCAACAGAAGCCTTGATCATTTGCATCTCAGCATGCCACATAGGCAATTCACGCCATGCGACTGATGTCTATCGAAATATAACCTCTGAGCTCGTACGTCTCAGAGAAGGGCATTAAGGAAGAGAATAAATTCTTTGCCGCCAAACAGATAAATATTTAATAGAGATCAATCAACACAGAATAAAATCCAATGTCAGACACATCCATTTACAAGTTCGTTCTGGGTCTGAACGAAACTTGAAGCACCTTATTCCTCGTCCCATATGTCCAATACAGGAGAGAGGCCCTCGCATATCTGGTCAATCTCCAAGTACATCTGGATGATCACCACTTGTTACCTCATCTTGGGTGTACCGCCCAATCAAGACATTAGTAAAATCATCCAAATGATGTGAAGACCTCTGGTCTTCAACCACCGTCTTCACCGTCGTCTCATCGCAGATTCAGTTATTCAGAATGGGATAAACTCGGTCTTTCCAAATAACTCACGTATATATTAAACAAGTGTTATAAAAACACAACATACGCTTCATTCCAATTCAGAATATTCTTTTATTTAAATATTCATATCCTTTGGGAAAGGTTCTCATTAATTTTATCAAAGATAAATTTTTAAATTTATTCTTTAATCTTCCTTTGGATATCAATTCAAACCATATTAAGGTTTTCCAAACTAGTCGGGATTAACGCACCTTACCGAAGTAATCATTTATTTAATTTCCCAATCCCAACCTATTCATTCCATGGAGCAAAACTGGTATTACTGCATATCTAACACCATGGTGTTTTCGGTAAATTTAATTACCATTTCCCGTTCAAATCTAATTAAAGATTTAACTATCGCTTGGAGCAAAACTGGTGATACTCCACTCTCGATCTTTTCCCAAATTTGATAATTTAAATTATCAATTCACATTTCAATCTAATTAAAGATTCATTAAACTCCACTTAGTTTTAATCTTCCCAAAAATCAATATTAATGATTATTTAACTTTGGAAACACAAACATGCCGCATCGACAATCTACACTGTACTATTGATTTCTACCTATATATAACCTCTAAGCTCGTACATCGCTGAGAAGGGTGTTAGGCAAGAGAATAAATTCTCTGCCACTAAACTGGGTTAAAGAACTAATGTCATTTAAAACACTGTTCACAACAAACCCAAATCACATTCCCTGAATAGAATCTTTACGGAAAATAAATCGATATATAATCGATATCAATTTCTGTATCCGACTAATAATATAAATGGAATAATGACAAAGCCTTTTAAATTCCATATATATTAACAGTCTTCCTCCACAGAAGCTCACTTCAATTATTACCAAATCAAATTCCATTCAATTCCAATTTAATATATTAAATTGGAAAACTTTACTTTGGAAAATTCCCGTTAAATCTTAATAAAAAGATTTATAAATTCCAAATCACATTTCACTGTAAATCGGGTTAAAGAACGAATGTCATTAAAAACACAGTTCACAACAAACCCAATTCACATTCCATTTTCAATTCCAATTAAATGTTAATTAATTGGTAATTCTTCTTTAAATATTAATTAAAATATTTATTCTTTTCACACGGGGTTTAAGAACGGTGTCATTTAAAACACAGATCACGACAAACCCAAAATCCAATTCAATATTAAATACAAGGCTCTGAATAGAAATTATATCGGCTTATATTCAATATCAAATTCTGAAATCAACAAATAACGTATTGGGAATAATGATATATATATCTTCCAAATTCCTTCACAATATCCGTATAATCACGGAATCCAATAACGAAAAATTCCGAAGATAATTTCGATTCAAATCTATTCCAATTCATATATTGGAAATTCTGGTTAATTTTTAAAACCATTTCAAATCCAATTTATTTATTTAAAAATATTGGATTTATAATTCTAGTTCATAATTATTTCATCTTGATAAAAATATATTTTTATATTTTCAAATATGTAATTTTTCATCCCAATTCTTTCCAAATCATTTATTATGATTTTACACAAATTATTGATATTTATAATAATTTTATCAAGGCCTGTACAGTCGATTTCCATAAACGGCCATCGAACTGCACTTTTAGCGACCTTTTCCAAATTTGATTTGGACATAATTCCAAATCCAACAGTTAGATTTCAAATTCCATATATTCGTTGGAAAGCTCTTCTCGATACGAACCAACGGTTCTAATTTTTGGAGAATCCGAT
The DNA here is from genome assembly GCA_030737875.1 of Allium sativum. Classification (NCBI taxonomy): domain Eukaryota; kingdom Viridiplantae; phylum Streptophyta; class Magnoliopsida; order Asparagales; family Amaryllidaceae; genus Allium; species Allium sativum. The sequence continues at coordinate 304,535,929 of CM060919.1, forward strand.
AGTTGGATCCCCGTATGTCCGTTCGAAGTCAATGGTCGAAATTCGCGAACTGCCGCGGTGCGTTCTATTCAGACCATTAAATATATATAATATATATATTATATATACTTTATCGATTTCCATTTAAAACGTATTTTATAAATCGTTTTAAATTCGTTTTCAAAACGATTTCAACTTCATATTCAATTTTAAATAAAATTTGAATATTTCATATCATTAATATATAAATGATAATGTTTTCAAAACATTAGATTTTGAAATCACTTCTTTTTCGATATTCATTATAAAAATGAATAAAATCGATATAATATCGTTCACGTCAAAATGCCGTTAATCTAATCGACACGACTTTATATATATATATATATATATATATATATATATATATATATTCGTGTCCAGCCCAAATCGGACATCAAAATCACATTTTGATCCATTACTGAATATTATTTTAAAATATTCATTACTCGTCATTTTAAAATATTTGTTAATTTAAAATATTCATTCTTTCCGAATTGGAATCAGACATAGTCAATTACCATATAATTTTATTTATATGGATTTCATACACACATGTACACAACAATAATCAAACACAGTCAACCATCATCCAGAGTGCATTACACAACTGCATAAGCGTTAAATATAAATAATTAACGCTTACAACAGCCTGTCAACCCATCGATTGACATACAACTAAATATTGGGATTAGTGTATGTCCAATATTATCCCAATACCCGTGTGTGGTATTCAAACAACAAACACTGATTATTATTTGTGCAGTTGGACAATGTGTAAAATATATCATCCCAATCAATATCCATCAAATGTGTGTACATAAACAAATCATCTGATTTGTTTATGAATATTTATTTTATTCATATACACGTTAAAAATTATATTTTTAATTATAAAATATTTTATTCAACACATGAATATTTTATTCCATCCCACATCACAATCAATTTTCACAACACATTATAATCAAACAAGTCGTCCATGGTCTGTGGATAACGGTGTCGGGTGCTACTAAGCACCGTCTGCATCCTAGTATATATTTTAACTAGGAAATAAAATTAAAGTGAGGAGTTCTCACCTTTGGGATCCACTCCTCCGGTTTTATTTTTGAATTTCTGAATCGTTTGAATTTGTCTGAAATTCCAACGCAGTCCTTTCCACGCTGTTCATAATAAAAATCACATTTTTTTATATGATGTTTATATATTCAAAAATCGCATTCTATTTTACTGCTACTTAATATAAATAAAAATCATATTTTCATTACTCTACATAAACAAAAAATCATATTTTTATTACTCTACATAAATAAAAATCATATTTTTATTACTCTACATAAATAAAAAATCATATTTTTATTACTCTACATAAATAAAAATCATATTGTTATTCGTTATCATATATGATCAAAATCATATTTTTATATATAAAAAATCAGATTTATATATATTTACAACATTATATTAACTAATTATTATATAAAATAAAATAAAAAATCACCCAAATTCAAATTCCGACGTGTCGCGCCGGAAGTGGAGGGATGCTGTAATGAACTGGCGGCGGCGGCAGTCCAGAAGGGTGGCGACGGTTTTGGGTAGGGTTTTCGGGTCTTAGGGCTTTGGGGGTCTTCGTTGATTGGAGGAGAGGGGCTAGGCGGCGGGCTGGCCAGAGAGGGAGGGGAGGCGCGACGTCAGGGGGTAGCCGGTTGCTCGTCGCGGTGGGTGGAGGGCAGGAGCGATGGAGGTTGCGCATTTTTCTTTTTTCTTTTTCCTTTTCCCAAATCGGGTTTGAACGATTGGAGTAAGGAGAGAGGTAAGGGAAGGGAGAGAAATACATAATTTATTTATTTATTTATACATATTTTTTATCCATAAAGTTGACTTTTCATCCGAACCCCAAATCCAACCCAACGACTGTCGCCCCTAGCTAATTACCCCTATTCCAAACACAATGGAATATGTTTTGTAACCTAATTCGGCTGTTACGATCAGTTTTCATCAAAATTAAAATATAAATCAATATATATTTAATTTGAATGCACATTTTAGTTACCGGGGCCACAAACTGACTCTAAAAATTCCAGAAAAATAAATCTAGCTATGTTTTGATGATACGGTCCTAACAAAACTAATTTCATCGAATTTGGAGACCGTTTGAAAAACGGTCATTTTCCAGTCGATTAAACTCAACTGAAATAGGTCAAACACGTTTAAATGTGTCACGCTCACATATCAATTCCAAAAATTATGAAAATTGGAATCTAGCAATAATTTGACATTCCAGATCCAACAAAAGTGATTTCATTGAAAACGGAGGTCGCTTGCAAAATCGGTATTTTTAAGGGGTAAATTCCATAGCGACTCTTCTGAATTTTCAATTGGGCATAACTTTTTATTCCCACTGTGAAATTTGGATTTTTCAGATTCGTTGGAAAGATATTTTCAAACAGATTCAAATATTTCTGGTTTTCACTAAAATCCGATTTATTTTGAATCCTGTACGTTCATTTTAAATTTGAAATCGAATTTTCAAACTACCGTGCCATTTCCAATTCCTTTTATTATTAAAATAAACATTTATATTCTAATTTTGATTTAAATAAATTTATATGTTCTAATTCTATTCAAAATAAATTTTTGGTCGTTATTATTTAAAATAAATCATTTTAAATATTCAAAATTCATTAAAATTGCCAAAATAAAATTTTTAAATTGGTTCTGATTTTCCGGGTTGTTACAATCTCCCCCGCTTAAAAACTTTTTGTCCTCGAAAAGGAAACGGAGCTGAAAGTTGTTTAACTAACTAACTCAACTTTCATTCTGCAACTTTTCAGTTTCTAAGAATTTTCCAATTCTTCAAAAATTTGGCTAACACCATAAATTTTTGAAAAATTTCGCCATAACCTCCTTTGTATGGGGAGACATTTAAAACCGCAACTCGCCACGTAGGGCCCTCATCAATCCCAAAAGAACAGGAGAATGCCAAGCGGATAGCTTTAGGCTCATAAACTCTTTAAAAGCAAAGGAAAAATGCTAAGCGGCCAACCTTAGGCTCATAAACTCTTTAAAAGTAAAAGAAAATGCCAAGCGGCCAGCCTTAGGCTTATAAACTCTATAAAAGAAAAAATAGTAAACACGTACCTATTTGTCGGGCATAAAATTTTATTTCTCTTCTTAGCAGTTTATCCATAACCTGTTCAGCAATGTGTATGTATACATGTATGCATTTCTAAATAATTTCCAACTCAGTACAATATTTGATTCAATTTGGCTTAATGGTTCAAAATTTTAATTAATCAAACAACACAACCAGCAATCAATTAGTTGATTACCTTTTCAAATTCATAATTTATATTTATATATATAAATCCATTTTTGATGATAAATCACAACAAATAACCCTAACTAGTTTTGGTTCTCACACCAGTCAATTGAAAATATATAGATATCCCACTTTTGAAACTCGAACATAAATTCTGATGATGAAGCTTCAATCATCAGAATCGTCTCCAGGCGACTAGAGTATGATTCTATACCTACCCAGTATATTAAAACTTCGAATACACGTTTGCAAGGCGTATATGCAAAATCTTTATATACTTGATTGTCCAAATTCAATATAAAATAAATATTCAAATACGTATAAAATGGTTTATATCTTCAAAACAATATTTGTTTTTAATTTTTATTTTAAAACAACACTCTTCACACTCGTTCTAGGATACTACTGATCCTATCTCTAACGAGTCATTCTCATTGGATATTACTAATCCAATCACTGATGAATTCTTTCGTTCGGTTTTAATGTGTCTTGTTCTCGAGCTCTGTAAACCAAAGCTATGATACCAAACTGACACGACCCGAACTTCCCCGTAAAGGAAAGCCCGGATTGAGTTGAGAACACGACAAATCAGAACACAAACAGAAGAACATTTCATTGCTTATTACAACAATTTACATCAGAGTACAAGAATATACAGAGTATGAATAAATAATATACATTTGATAAATATCAGAGATTTACAAATTACAATGCAGCGGAAAATAATACAAAACACAGCTGAAAGAGATACACGGATACAGAGCTTTCCGAATATTATTCCAACCGCAAACCAGGATCCTGTGAATATAAATCTGCAAAACCAAAAGTACTAGATGCCCGTGTGGAAAATAAAGGCACCCAGAGTTTAGGTTAAAACAATAAACTCCTGGTCAGTCATGTGACTTGTGTGAGAACTAAAACAGTTATTTAAAACTTTACTTTAAAATATAGTATATCAAGGGACCACGCCGTATAACACAGAACGGGTTTCCTCCCAAGAATACCAATGCATAAAACAAACAGCACGATGCTTTTTGGAAAAATGAAGCTATTATAAGACTCAAGTCCCATCACATAATGCAACGCAAGCTGGAGGATAGAATTTTACCTTATAATAGCCAAACATGTTTGGTACGTTTAATAAATCATTTTATACTATTATAGTGCAAAGTGTATGAAAAAACTTCAAATATGAATGTATCAATCATAGACGGCATAGTGCCCCATCTCCACTATGTCGCCATACTAGGCTCTACAAATAAAACCAAATGTCACGTATTGGAAACTGGATTTCCGTCACGAGGCTAGGCAAGGAATGTACTCCTCGCCGGCTTCGAGACACTCTAGCAAATGCCTCAGGATCTCCTGCAGTAGACCCTTGGATCCTCCAAGGCCGATCCACACTTACGTTAGCGGATTAATTACTCCTGAACACACGTTTCCCGATCCTATAAGACCTATATCCATCAGCTCCCGCGGTAGCCAATATATCCGAGGTGCCTCGCATTCCAACAATCACAAAGGTAAAAATAATATAAATGTCTGGGCTTGCAAAACCCCGACACCACCCATAGCTAGAAAGAAATGTCATGTCCTCCTTGGGTTCCCTTATCCTGTTTTTAACTCATACCAAGGTGTGAGGCTCGCGAATTAACGCTATACACAAAGCTATGCTATATTAAAGTCGTGCTTTGATCATCAACCACAAGACTCTGCTTTTCAACAGAATCCTTGATCATTTGCATCTCAGCATGCCACACAGGCAATTCACGCCATGCGACTGATGTCTATCGATATATAACCTCTGAGCTCGTACGTCTCAGAGAAGGGCGTTAAGAAAGAGAATAAATTCTCCACCGCCAAATAGATATATATTTAATAGAGATCAATCAACATAGAATAAAATCCAATGTCAGACACACATCCATTTACAAGTTCCTTCTAGGTCTGAACGAAACCGGAGGCACCTTATTCCTCGTCCCATATGTCCAATGTAGGAGAGAGAGGTCCTCGCGTATCCGGTCGATCTTTAAGTACATCTGGACGATCACCACTTATTACCTGTCTTGGGTGTACAGCCCAATCAAGACATCAGTAATCATCCAAACGATGTGAAGACCTCCGGTCTTCAACCACCATCTTCATCGTCGAATCAGTTATTCTGAATGGGTATAAACCCGTACTTTCTGAATAACTCGCGTATATAATAAACAAGTGTTATAAAAACACAACATACGCCTCATTCCATTTCTGGATATTCTTTTATTTAAATATTCATATCCTTTGGGAAAGGTTCCCATTAATTTTATCAAAGATAAATTCTTTAAATTTATTCTTAATCTTCCTTTGGATATCAATTCAAACCATATTAAGGTTTTCCAAACTAGTCGGGATTAACGCACCTTACCAAAGTAATCATTTATTTAATTTCCCAATCCCAACTTATTCATCCCATGAAGCAAAACTGGTATTACACCATATCCAAAACCATGGTGTTTTCGGTAAATTTAATTACCATTTCCCATTCAAATCTAATTAAAGAATTAACTATCGCTTGGAGCAAAACTGATGATACTCCACTCTTGATCTTTTCCCAAATTTGATAATTTAAATTATCAATTCACATTTCAATCTAATTAAAGATCCATTAAAACTCCACTTAGTTTTAATCTTCCCAAAAATCAATATTAATGATTATTTAACTTTGGAAACACAAACATGCCGCATCGACAATCTACACCGTACTATATATATAACCTCTGAGCTTGTACGTCTCAGAGAAGGGTGTTAAGCAAGAGAATAAATTCTCCGCCGCCAACCGGATATATATGTAGCAGAGATCAACCATACAGTTCGAAATACAATGACAGACATGTAATTCTGCCTTTAACTGGGTTAAAGAACTAATGTCATTTAAAACACAGTTCACAACAAGCCCAAATGACATTCCATTAATAGAATCTTCACGGAAAATAAATCAATATACATAATCGATATCAATTTCTGTATCCGACTAATAATAAAAATGGAATATCTGCAAAGCCTTATAAATTCCATATATATAAACAGTCTTCCTCCACAAAAGCTCACTTCAATTATTCCAAATCGAATTCCATTCAATTCCAATTTAATATTTAAATTGGAAAAGTTTACTTTGGAAAATTCCCATTAAATCTTAATAAAAAGATTTATAAATTCCAAATCACATTTCACTGTAAATCGGGTTAAAGAACGAATATCATTAAAAATACAGTTCACAACAAACATAATTCACATTCCATTTTCAATTCCAATTAAATGTTAATTAATTGGTAATTCTTTTTTAAATCTTAATTAAAAGATTTATTCTTTTCACACGGGGTTTAAGAACGGTGTCATTTAAAACATAGTTCACGACAAACCCAAAATCCAATTCAATATTAAATACAAGGCTCTGAATAGAAATTATATCGGCTTATATTCAATATCAAATTCTGAAATCAACAAATATCGTATTGGGAATAACGATATATATATATATATCTTCCAAATTCCTCCACAATATCCATATAATCACGAATCCAATATCAAAAAATTCCGATGATAATTTCGATTCAAATCTATTCCAATTCATATATTGGAAATTAAGGCTAATTTTTAAAATCATTTCAAATCCATTTTATTTATTTAAAAATATTGGATTTATAATTCTAGTTCATAACTAGTTCATTTTGATAAAAATATATTTTTATCTTTTCAAATATGGAATTTTTCATCCCAATTCTTTCCAAATCATTTATTATGATTTTACACAAATTATTGATATTTTTAATAATTTTATCAAGGCCGCACAGTCGATTTCCATAAGTGACTTTTTCAAAATTTGATTTAGACATAATTCCAAATCCAACTGTTAGATTTCAAATTCCTTATATTTGTTGGAAAGCTCTTTTCGATACGAACCCAACGGTTCCAATTTTAGGAGAATCTGACAGTCGGATCTCCCGTAATGTCCGTTCGAAGTCAATGGTAGAAATTCGCGAACTGCCGCGGCGCGGCGCGTTCTATTCTGGCCATTAAATATATATATATATATTTCATCTATTTCCGTTTAAAACGTATTTTATAAATCGTTTTAAATTCATTTTCAAAACGATTTCAACTCCATATTCAATTTTAAATAAAAATTGAATATTCCATATCATTATTATATAAATGATAATATTTTCAAAACATTAGATTTTGAAATCACTTCTTTTCCGATATTCATTATAAAAATGAATAAAATCGATATAAATATCATTCACGTCAAAATGACGTTAATCTAATCGACATGGCTTTATATATAAAAATATTTTCGTGTCCATCCCAAATAGGACATCAAAATCACATTTTGATCCATTACTGAATATTATTTTAAAATATTATTTATTTTAAAATATTCATTACTCGTCATTTTAAAATATTTGTTAATTTAAAATATTCGTTCTTTCCGAATTGGAATCAGACACAGTCAATTACCATATAATTTTATTTATATGGATTTCATACACACATGCATACAACAATAATCAAACACAGTCAACCATCATCCAGAGTGCATTACACAACTGCATAAGCGTTAAATATAAATAATTAACGCTTACAACAGCTTGTCAACCCATCGATTGACATACAACTAAATATTGGGATTAGTGTATGTCCAATATTATCCCAATACCCATGTGTGGTTTTCAAACAACAAACACTGATTATTATTTGTGCAGTTGGGCGATGTGTAAAATATATCGTCCCAATCAATATCCTTCAAATGTGTGTACATAAACAAATCGTCCGATTTGTTTATGAATATTTATTTTATTCATATGCACGTTAAAAATTATATTTTTAATTATAAAATATTTTATTCAACACATGAATATTTTATTCCATCCCACATCACAATCAAATTTCACAACACATTATAATCATACAAGCCGTCCATAGTCTGTGGACGACGGTGTCGGGGTGCTGCTAAGCACCGTCTGCATCCTAATATATATTTTAACTAGAATATAAAATTAAAGTGAGGAGTACTCACCTTTGGGATCCACTCCTGCAGTTTTATTTCTGAATTTCTGAATCGTTTGGATTTGTTTGAAATTCCAACGCAGTCCTTTCCACGCTATTCATAATAAAATTCACATTTTTTAATATGATGTTTATATTTTTAAAAATTGCATTCTATTTTACCGCTACTTAATATAAATAAAAATCATATTTTCATTACTCTACATAAATAAAAACCATATTTTTATTACTCTACATAAATAAAAATCATATTTTTATTACTCTACATAAATAAAAAATCATATTTTTATTACTCTACATAAATAAAAATCATATTTTTATTCGTTATCATATATGATCAAAATCATATTTCTATATATAAAAAATCAGATTTATATATATTTACAACATTATATTAACTAATTATTATATAAAATAAAATAAAAACTCACCCAAATTCAAATTCTGACCTGTCGCGCTAGAAGTGGAGGGAGGTTGTGATGAACTGGCGGTGGGGGCAGTCCAACAGGGTGGAGACGGTTCTGGGTAGGGTTTTCGGGTCCTTGGGTTTTGGGGGGCTTCGTTGATTGGAGGAGAGAGGCTAGGCGGCGGGTTGGCCAGAGGGGGAGGGGAGGCGCAACGTCAGGAGGTGGCCGGTGGCTCGTCGCAGTGGGTGGAGGGCAGGAGCGATGAAGGCTGCGCGTTTTTCTTTTTTTTTCCCAAATCGGGTTTGAACGATGGGAGTGAGGAGAGAGGTAAGGGAAGGGAGAAATATATTATTTATTTATATATATTTTTATCCATAAAGTTGACTTTTCATCTGAACCCCAAATCCAACACAACGACTGTTGCCCCTAGCTAATTACCCTCATTCCGAACATAATGGAATATGTTTCGTAACCCAATTCGGCTGTTACGATTAGTTTTCATCAAAATTAAAATATAAGTCAATATATATTTAATTTGAATGCACATTTTAATTTACCGGGGCCACATACTAACTCTAAAAATTCCAGAAAAATAAATCTAGCTATGTTTTGGCGATACGGTCCTAAGAAAACTAATTTCATTGAATTTGAAGACCGTTTGAAAAACAATCTTTTTTCAGTCGATTAAATTCGACTGAAATAGGTCAAACACGTTTAAATGTGTCACGCTCACATATCAATTCCAAAATTTATGAAAATTGGAATCTAGCAATAATTTGATATTCTGGATCCAACAAAAGTGGTTTCGTCAAAAACGGAGGTCGTTTGCAAAATTACTATTTTTAAGGGCTAAATTCCATAGCGACTATTCAGAATTTTCAACTGGGCATAACTTTTTATTCCCCTATGAAATTTGGATTTTTCAGATTTTTGGAAAGATATTTTCAAATAGATTCAAATATTTCTGGTTTCGCTAAAATCCGGTTTATTTTGAATCTTGTACATTCATTTTAAATTTGAAATCGAATTTTCAAACTACCGCGCCATTTCCAATTCCTTTTATAATTAAAATAAATATTTATATTCTAATTTCGATCTAAATAAATTTATACGTTCTAATTCTATTCAAAATAAATTTCTGGTCGTTATTATTTAAAATAAATCATTTTAAATATTCAAAATTCATTAAAATTGCCAAAATAAAAAAAATTAAATTGGCTCCGATTTTCCAGGTTGTTACAGCTGGATTCTTCAATCTTTATCCCATCCTCTATTGCATCCATTCGTTATGTCGTAGACCTCGACCTATCACTCGTAGCATACCACTCTTCTCTTCCAAGCATCGCGATTCAAGTCATAGAAGATAACTGGTTATATCCATCCATCCTTAGTTTATCCATAACTTCAAGCCACGATACTACTCCATGACCAATGCCTCGCCATCCATGAAGAGACATGGCTCATAACTTGCTCTTATATGACTTAGTGTCGACTCATCGGTATGATTCGATGCTGATCAGTTAGCTTAGCTCTAAATTGCTTGTGATTTTCTTAGCTTCTTCTCACCTTGCTATAGAGCATATCCTCCAAGTTTCATGCGATTTCGATAAACATAGCCTCTAATATGCTCGATTTTCCCATTTGATGACTTAATGTAATCATAACACTAACAAACAATCAAAGCATAACATCCGATTCAAACATAACATTGATTCAGTAAATTCCAGTCATACAATCATGTTCAATTAGAACATTTAAATCATTAAATTCAATAAGATTTGACTAATTCACTGACTATATGCATAATTCGGTCAAATTAGGCTTAATTTCAAAATTCTAGTTAGATCTATTTAACTTACCGCTTGGTCGTACATTTTTAAAATGAAATCACCAAATACTACCATATAATCCATGATGGATTAACAAGAGATCATAAGAACTCACTAGATCACAAAATCAAGTAGATCTAGTGTAAATTTGATACAGACAGCAACAAATTTGATTTGAAACCAACCAAAAATGATGTACACCAGCTTCTAATTGAAGATCCAATCTCAAATTTGCAGCTAGAGATGATTTAATATAATAGTGAAATGTAATGAAGACCTAGGCAGAGCTAGGGTTTGTGGTTGAATGGAAATGAGGGAAAAAATTAAAGTCTTCATCTCAGCTTCTATTTAATTGGGCTCAATAATCACACCAGTGATTTTTAAAACTTAAAACTGACTTAACTTCCCAAGTAATTAATCGACTTCCAACATGACTACTTTACAAAATGGAAAACACAAATTTGAAGTATTGGAACAAATTAGTTTTTCTAATTTAGTTTCTCTGAAAAAAAAGTTCCAGATAGAACTTTCAGAGGCAAGTGATCACATCGAAATTTAAAAAAAATCATAGATGTGTTAAACACCCTCAAAAACCACATCATAAAATTTCAAGATGATATGACCTTAAATTAATTAGATAGAACTGTTTTTACTATCATTCGATATGTAAAATACGAATCATTCCATCACACGAACGATTTAAACTAGAACTCAAATCAATCATCGAACAAAGAATTGGCAAGACTTCTAGAAGCTAGCCCAAATGAATTTGCTTGATCATACTAAAAAATGTGGAATTTCATCTGGGACAAATCTGTGTTCCATGAATCAATACAATTAAATCTCACCAAACAGCCAACCAATATTTGAAGAATCGATATATAAATTCTAAAAGGTAACCAAAACGAATTTGCTTGATCATACGTGTGCACCTTTTTTCCAAGACGAACAACCATGGTTGGGTTCCAAAACTTACGTGATCTATTCCCACCACCCCACCAGCCAATACTTTTCGCTACCAACGGAAAGTCAAGAAATGTTTGTAAAGGTTAAAATAAATTAAAACTTTCAAGAGAGAGAAAAAACTGTATTTAGAAGTTTTGAAAGTATTATGTTGTTTAAAAAATTAAAATGGCTCAAAATGTACATTCTTTCCAGAAATGAAATCTTCTAAATATATAGTTAATTCACGGCTCCTGTAACGACCCGCATTCTACGCATCGAAGGATCGTAGAATATTTATTTCTTTCACATACGAAGTCGTATGGTCATGTAACTTTGGGAGACGACTACTGGGGTCATTTCTCATGTTCATGATTTTTGCCGATTTTTAAATGACCGTTTTGCCCCTAGCTGGTCTTGTTTTGGACATGACTTTTTATTGGAAAGGAGTTTTGATCTAAAACCACTTCCATTGGCTCCGAATGATGGTTTACCTTTCCGTAGAGTGGTCACATTAGCCGAACGGACTCACCGTTTGGGAGATATGGCTGAAACAAGTTTCAGAAGGTGAAACTGCTTAACCGGGCCAAATGAGGTGATTAGTAAATGGGCCCATAACCCATTTCGGGATTAGGGTTATGGGGAGGCTGAAATGAGTTAGGTTTTCATTTCATTTCAGTTTTCCAGCCGCCACAAACTCTCTCTTCAACCTAACACTGGCCTCCAACATCTAAATACACATCTAATCACTTCTTAATCAAGTTTTGGCTTAAACTACATCAAATTAAGGAGAGAAAGCACCAAAGTAAGGTTAGAGCTGTTGTGTTACATTGGAAACAACGCCAAACAGGGGACCATTTCAGATTTGGTATTTTATTTGTGGCCAAGGTGAGTGATTAACATTGTTTTGACACTAATTACGGCTAATTAGGGGTGATTAGTGATAATTAGCGAAATTATAGCTCAGAAAAATCTGGAAAATTTTGTAAAATTCTAAAATGATATTCTAGGGCTCTGATAGAAATTTAGGTTAATTTGGTTAAGTTTTGCTAATCCTATCAGTTGTTGTTAAACATGATTAAGGGGAAAACATGAGTTTTTTGGTATGTTTGATCCTTATAAACATGTCATATTGTTGTTTTAGTGTTTGTGGATGATTATACATGTTGCTATGACTGTATGGTATGTTTTGTGATTGCATAGAAAAGTTAGAATGATTGAAAACGCCGTCGTTTGGCGAAAATAGCTTGCTGGAAAAACTTGCAGCAAACCGGATAGGAGCATCCGGATAGGAGCAACCGGATAGGGGCATCCGATCTGAACCGGATAGGGGCATCCGATCCGAACCGGATAGGGGCATCCGACCCGAACCAAATAAGAGCATCTGAGCACCTGAACTGAACTAAAAAGGAGCATTCGAGCTGAACCAAGCAAGAGGGGGCGAACCGAACCGAACCGGAGGATCGAACACCAAGTAGACCTAAACCCGAGATGCAAAGGAAGTCCAAATGAGGAGTTATACCTCAGGATCCAAATGGGAACCAAGGAGGGAACGTCATGAGTTGAGCTTTGCTGCGGGACGTGTGCTAAGAGGTTGTCGATGTCTGTAACTTTAGATCACTATGTGTAGGGGGTACGTGAACGGATTCAGGGCCACAGCGGCCTAGGTACGACTAAAGAGCTATAGACCAATGAAGTGGGGTCATTTGTAAAGATTTGGTCATGACTCCATGAGATAAGTTTGGTAGTAGCAGTAGTTGTAGAAGTCGAACTCCGTCATTACTTCGATGGGTCTAGTTGACAGTGGTGGACATCGTATGCTTTACGCACTAAGTGAGAGATGTGAGAATGGTTGCTATGTTTGATTGTTTGCCTTCATTATGACATACACACCCCCACCCCATATTCTTTATACCATGTGTTAGTGGTACCTTAGAGTATTGTACAGTGTGTAGTGCTAACTCTTTGGTTGCAGGTCCATGTTCATGTATGGTTTAGTATACCTGTTATTGTTCTGTTTAGCTGCTTGTCGCTCATACCAGACTTTTTGTCTGACCCAGAGTTTTATGTATCTTCTTATTACTCTGGATGCTCTTTCGAGCAGACTAGAGACAGGTTAGGTGGTATGCACGAGTAGCTGTACCGGAGACGAGTAGGAGACTTCCACGTATGATATATATATATATACATTCTCCCTGTGTTGCTGCGGTCACTACTTTGGGCATTAGTGGTGTACCTTTCTTTCTTTTGTTTAGAGACAGTAATTTGGAAAATTGTAATAAGCTGTATTTGGATTTCCGCTACTCTGATGATGTTGATGTTGGTTTTAGTTACCAGCTTATGCATTGTCTCACCTATTTTATGTCAAGTACATTATTATTATATTTTGTTTCATGCGCTGTGAGACAATCTACAGAGTTTCCGATTAGTTCATTCTCTTTTTTCCTTTCTTTGGCGAGCGTTCTGTGTTAATCGGGCATGTGTACAGCGCACTTTCGGAGGAAATGCCGGCTGGTACGGGACGGACCGTCACAGCTCCAGAATGCAAGACCGCTTGGCACGAGTTTTCTCCCTTCAAAAATCAGTATCAACATGGTTTACCCACAAAAACATAATGGAGTTTATGCGGCATTCAATCAACAGAGAATCTCATTTGACCATGTAAAGCAAATAGCATCCAAATTTCCATGTTTATTTGAACTATTAGAATTTTAATCAACAGAGCATGCTAAATTTAAGTCAAGATACACCAGAAATTAATAGTTACAGCTTCAAGTCTACTGCACAGACAAACAGTAAGCTCAAGTACCTTTAGAAAATGTGATATATGCCAACTCCTTAAAATTCAAAACATAAACGAAAAAAAAAAAATAGAAAAAGAGAAGAGAAAGAAAAAAAAAAAAAGAAGAAGAAAAAAACTCCATCCACGAGGACAGCGTCTGACATGGATTTGCATATTGCACAATTTTTTCTCCCTCATCTTTGTCTTTTTGATTTTCTATGCTTTCTGTAATATCAAATAAAAATATATTTAACCCAGACAGAAAGACAGACCATCTCCACCTAATGTGAAATTAAAGAAAAAGAACAACACAACTGATATACCTGCATTGGTAGATAGAGTCTGAATTCAGGTGGCAATTCTTCCTCGGAGTAAAGACGATCAGAGAAGTAAATCCTTCTAAGTCTGCAATTTGCATGAACTTGGACTCGAAGGGTCTCCACGTAATTTGTCCCATATGCTCTTCTAGTGTAATCAGAAAGATTTATCTGAATGTTATTCCACCCATCTTCTAACTTAAGTGGCATAGTGCATATATATGGTTTCACTCTTGTTACAGCCTAACAAAAAGAATAATGTGTTACTGGTTCCTTTTTTTAAAAAAAAAAAAAAAAAAAAAAGTTAGCTTCCAAATATTGTGCGCTTTACATTACGTCTAACAGACAAAGGTAGACTGGATTAGCAAGCATGTGTATGGTATAGTTTTAGCGGTCATACCAAAAAAAACATCAAATGAGAAATGTTATTCTTAGGTGCTATCTACTCTGAAATTATACCCCGATCTTTTTTGAAATAAAAAATCAGCACATTGAGTCATTGGCATGGCCATGTAACAAAGATGGCATGTTGGATGCATGACGCATAGTTGTCAGTATGTAGTTCTCCTAGGTCAACAAACAATACAACATAAGGGCATCACACTTCAACTGATTTCCTATTTATCGGAATACAGGGTCCAAAAACTATGATTATAAAAAAATAGTTGTAATGCCACTGTCCTGACATAGAACTTACTGTATTAACTAATGATAATATCACAAAAAATTTGCTTGCCCAAGGCCCCCACAAGATGTCAACAAAAAGAAGTTGATAGCTAGCATGTGTTCAAGGTACTTCGTAACGCAACATACAGACAATCAATTGTCATGTAAAATTGCACCAAGACAGCAATAAGTATGTGCCAATCAAACAAGAGATCTTAAACAATTGTGCAATATCCACATACATCAAGTACAAATGCTTATTATATATGTGACCAATACTAACAATAACATAGTTCACTTACAATAATAATGTCACAATGAACATATGGCGGAGAATACAGGTTATTGTCATGTTACCTTAAGATCACCTACCTGTATAATGGTTCAGCTGATCTTGTTTTAAGGACAAGAGTTGTACTCTGGTGTACTCAAAGGATGTGGAAAAAAGACAAAAAAGAAGTGACTTGTACTACAATCGCCATAATACAGACTTCATAAGGGATGTCCATATTGATTATCTAAACGTATATTAGGCAAGCAGACAACCCCCACCTGAACAAATCCTGGCCAGCAAGTAGCATAGAAGATCACAGCAAAACAAATGAAGATACCTAGCATGCAGTTCAAAAACACTCTGTTTTTCCTTCCAAATACAATGAACTAAAAGACATCCATGATGCATGGTACACTCTATAAAGACATAAGAATCAACCGACCTATCACGCATCCAGATTGCAGTGTAACCCAGCCTTATTTTTATTTCTTATTTTCATTTTATTTTTTGGTGCAAAATGCAAAGTTAAGCACCTCCTAAATACAAAGTGTGGTGTACGTTTAAAATATTGTTGGCAATTTCAATGCTACGGCACCGACATGATATACCAGACATCTTATTAACATTAGGACAAGGTCTTAAAGAAAGATAGCAGTAACCAACAGGTTAAATTTCGAACTGTACGTCTTGAAATGAACCCGATCTTCACAAACAAACAAACAAAAATTTCAGGAATAACAAATGTAATTTGTTGTACAGTTAAGTTTGTGCACGTGCTAAATTATACCATGTGAGATATATAAATATTTTATCAAAACTTGGTAGAAATACATTATATGTTGTTAGGACCATGGTTATAGTGTTTTGATGATAACAACAATATCACAATGCTAATATGTTTATCAAGATATTACATGATTTGTAGCATTATACGAAGAGTCATGCACAAAGAAACAAGGTGATGGTGAAGAAAACATTAAAAATGGGGGAAGTAGAGCTATAATGGAGTGAGCGAGATTTCAAAACGTTATCATAATGGAGTTGACAAAACTAGTAGATCATGTGTTGAAGATATATTCGAAAACATTGCACGGCTGAAAAGAAAAGCACGTTTTATATCAAGTCATTATTGAGTCCTTTGAGTCTAGATTTGTCAAAACCGCAAATATGATATCCATTCACCTCAAACTTTCTCACATCGTTTAATATCCTCTTACATATCATCCATGAATTTTTTTAGATTTTTTTTTTTTAAACAAATTTCACAAACAGGAAAATAGCATGGACAAAATTCATCAATTTTTAAGCTTTGAGGACATGCTCTCAATTTTCAATAAGAATGTCAAACTTTTCAACTAAATATAGAAAAAAAATCAAAAAATGGGTAAGAAGGGCATTGTGCACAGTGTCAGTTTGACATGGTGTTTTCATACATAACGAAGCTATACAATATCATTTTTACCAACTCTGTCCTTAAAACTACATTTCAAAGAGGCTGTTGTTGAGACTAAAAAACTTTGGAAGTTTGCCCAAAAAAAAAAAAATCCCATATGTACAAAAATATTTGTCCAAAATATAATTTTTTTAGTGATGTTAAGAGACTATTTGATTTTATATAAAATGTTAACATTGATATTTTCTTTAAAAAAAAATTAGACTTGCTATATGTATAGTATAAATTTTATTTTAATATATATATATATATATATATACACACACACACACACACACAAATTTTTTTAACAATAGAGCAGTTGCTATAAGTAGAGACTTTTTTGCAAAAAAATATTTGAAAATGTTAAACTTAAAATTTGACTTAACTTATTTTGTTAACTTCCGAACACATTAACACATCTTCAGTAATCCAAAATTTTCTAATTGATCAAACGATAAAAAGTAATAGGTCCACCAACAAAAAAACTGCTGCTAGTAGCACATCATTTTGACTTTCTTTTCTTTCTTTCTTTCTTTCTTTTTTTTTTTTTTTTTTTTTTTTTTTTTTTTGAATTTACGATTCTCAAATCAATTTAACTCGCTATTTTTTATTCTATGCTCCACTTACTGGTTCCAAACATTCATTTCAGAAATCATCATTTTCAAAAGCAAACACGTTAACCAGTGTTCTTTCATTTATATGATTGTAATACAGCCGTTATTCTCTCCAAGCCTTTCCGTAGGTTCATTTATCATGGTTATAGGAGAATTGTAATTCAGCATTGATATTGATAAATTAGTCTACTTTACTCCAGATATTTGACACCCTGTGTGTTATCCCAAGCAGTTGTGCGAAGTGCGGATAGGTGTAGAATCATGTTATTCTGGATGAAGTGAGGGTATAAATCAATTGTGTGATTACTTTATCTATTCTGCTGCATTTACTGTTATATTCTCTGATTTTGCACACATATAAGCACGTATGACACACAAAAGCACATAAACATGTACACACGCTAATATTCAATGTTGGCACCTAACTTAACATATGCTTCAATTAAACAGTTCCATTATTAGCCCAAAGGCATTTAAAGTTAGAAAGTCAAGCACATCAAGTTAAATGGAGTGATCATGTATGACTGTATGTTATTTCAACTGTTCGTACAACTAAAACTTTATCCAACTTACACACTTGAAAGTTAGAAGCTCGAAAACGCCGGCGCACGTTCTTATCATCCAATATTTGAATCTCAAAGGTGAAGTATTTCTTCATGTTCTTTACGACCATGATAAAAAATGGGAGTTTAATACCAAGTGTTGCATTAGGATCTGCAGGACACGTGATAAACGTTGACTGTACATTTGGACCAGCAATTTCAAGTACATCAGACTGAATATCTTCATCTTGGGGCCTTTTGATTTGTCCATTTTCAGCTGCACGAGATCCAAGAAAACGACCAATAAGTTAAAATTACTCCCATGTGAATATGCAAGCTAAAACAAATGGATTGGTTTTATTTTACAAAACCGCTGTTGTTAAAAATCTTTAAATTTTACAATTTGAACTATGTTTTAAATCAAATATCTCCATAACAATTCAATTCTGCAATTCAAATTCAAAACTAAATTACAACCACAATTGAGGAAATTTATGCAACTACGTCAAAATAGGAAATATAAAGATATGTAATTCAATCTACAATTCAAATTTTGTACCTTTTATAAAAAATGAAAATGAGACTAATGAATATTTTCAAGTATCGAAATCAAATTTAAATATACTAATTATTATGATAGAAAGATGGATCAATGTTTGTACGTACTTAATTGTCAATTGATAATCTTTATAGAGCAAAAAGCTTAGCATACAAGCATGCATACATGTTACATAATAGAACGTAAATCCCCTAAATCTACGATTTACAATTTAAATCCAATTCAGATTCAAAATTTAAACTATACGAAATTCAAATTGAATCTTGTTCTGAAAACATTGCATAAAATAAGTAGCACGATTAAGTACTAATTTGTATTTTGGTCAAAAGGCTAGTATTGATATGTGCTAAAACTCAAGACCTTTTGTTCAGTTCGTTTTGTCGAAATAGAATATATAACATGCTAGCTAGAAGCAGTACTAGCACAACAATTAACTCCAAATCAAGGGGAAAACATACCTTCTTTATCCCAAATTTGCAATGGTTTGCTCCTGTCAAATAAACAAATATAAAAAATGATACTTTTAACATCGGCAAATAGTTAACTTGTAAACAAGGTTTAATAATGTAAGAAATGTTCAATCAACTAACATACCCAAGACTGTACAAAATGGATAAGAAACCTGATTGAAATGTGTTCTTGAACATCCTCCAAATCTAAACCTGCAGTGACAGATGATTCAACAATAATTAGCCAAGCTACTATCTGAGAACATTGAAATTCTTGTTTAAAACTTACTGACACGACGAATCCATGCCCCTAAACCATACGAGATATCACATCAAACTAGCAGGAATAGTTTAGATGGCAGTACTATTAATGGTAAGGCCAGCTCCATGAACAACCAAAATTTGCCTCACACACTCCGTTTATCTATAAAAAGTTGAACGTCCTACCACCTCCTTATAATCCCTCATTTTATTCCATAAATAACCTTATTTCTCTCAAAATTTCAACACTAACATTTTCTATAATATAAAACATGCTCAGGTTGAACATGGTTTTATATAAAACTACACTTAGGCTCGGAGAGGTTTCAAAAGAAACCTCGCACGCAACGAGGGAGGTTTCAAAAGAAACCACACTCACATCAAGCGGGGTTTCGAAAGAAATCACATACATGGAAAATCCTTATTACCTATCCTTCAAGTGAGCGTGATTTGTTAGAATTCTTAAGACGATCCAAGCTTAGTTCTGTTGGTTAGCTCACTCAATCCAAGGTTACTTTAGTAGGTTACCTCACTCGCTCCAAACTTGATCTCTAATGTTTGTCACTCACTCTTAGTTTCTCATACTTGCTGACTTACTTCAAATTTGATTTGTTCTTATGTATCCACTCTTCTCAAAGCATGAATTTGCTAACGTTAGAGCAATATTTGCAAAAATGGCAAGACCGGACGTTCCAAAATGCGATTTCGAAGGAATCGCGGCCTTCCATATATAAGAGCTAAAGTGGATCGTAACATGTGTTAAATGCACGACCCTAATTAAGAACGAAAATATTGACGTCCAATACTGAATCACGATTTCAATTTAAACATCTAATTGACACAAAATCAAAAAAGATTCAGTTCAGCATCGCGATCACGATTAAGAAAAAGGACGAATAGGAAGAAGCACCGGCAAACCTGAATTGAAAAGTCTACGATACAGAGGCAAGTTGATTTAATCTTGTCTTCCACTTTCAGTTTTTTCACCCTTTCCTCTCGCCTGATTTCGGAGTTTATTATAAACCCTAGGCTTTACGGAAGCAGGTAGAATTTCAGGCTTTAGGGCGGATGTGGGAGGTATTAAGATCTGGATCCATCCAATAATTATCAGTTGCTCTACACAATTTAATTAGTGTGAAATTAAGTGCACGAAGTTTTATGTTGTGAGCTACCACTGTACCGCCCACCAAACAGAGGAAAATAAATTGCAGCTCGCGAAAACCGCGTACGTAG
The DNA here is from genome assembly GCA_030737875.1 of Allium sativum. Lineage (NCBI taxonomy): Eukaryota > Viridiplantae > Streptophyta > Magnoliopsida > Asparagales > Amaryllidaceae > Allium > Allium sativum. Next base: position 304,556,628 of record CM060919.1, read on the forward strand.
ATAGACACGGTATATATGGGAAAGTTTATACAGATAGAGAATTTTAACACAAATTCGAAGAGCACAAAATATCAACTACCTAATTGTTCCCTGATTTTCACCACTTATGTAAAGATAAATTAATGATGTGGTTGAGATTTGATGTACTTCAATTTATGTTCAAATAGTTGTGTGTATGTGTGTGTATGTGTGTGTGTGTGTTAGCCTGCTTTGTGACCAGGCTATCCAATGATCAAAAAATTGATCAGCAATCACTTGGATGAAGCGACGATTGTGTTGGAGAACTTAACATTTTGAAGGCCCTAGGTTGGATCTCGGCGCTTGGAACGGTTCGGATTATGACAAGTACACCTCTGCCTCACAAAGCTGCACGGGTCGGATGTTCGGGTCGGATGGATTGGATTGGACACTATCCGGAATGACACACTTGTACGTTTTGGCAACTGGCTTATATTTGGAACCAGTTCGGATCGAGGTAGTCAAGACCCGACCCACTTACCTGAAGCAACAACATCAGATGGATTCGGAAAGCATCATCGGATCGGATTATGTAGGACCCAATCCACTTGGCTTGATTTCTACATACAACCAGAAGGCTTGTCAAAATGAGTGTCGGCGCAGGTCGAATGAAGACCGATCCGATCCCCGTTTTTGCCTGTTTACCTGGAGCGGTTAACAAATCAAATGAAGCTCATTTCTCCACTTTCTCCACTACTTACGAGTTTCCCTCTGATGCTGCTACGTGGCCACTCAACCCTAACCAACTCTACGCCTATAAATATATGTTCATACACCATTTTCAGGGGACTTTTCGGCCTCAAGGAAGCTCTACCTATTTCGGCCATGGCTGCCAATAAAGAACCTCCATCTTCTTTAATAAAATCAATGAATTCGGAGAGTATTATTCATTGTAATTGAGTGCTTGAGCGTCTATACTCATTGTAATTGTAATTTCTGAATGAATTGAGAAATTATGAAGTGGATGTAAGCTTGTTAACGCCGAACCACTATAAATTTCGTATGTTGATTGATTTTTCTTGTTTTTAGTTCATGATTCCTCATTATTCTCTACAAAACATGATCAAATGTGTGTTAGGACCATTTTTTGGTCTAACATTCTGGTGCTTTCACTGATAATGGACTAGTTCTCAATCATAGATCTTCTCATCTACTAGCGCATGTCGTACTTCGTTGAAGGGAGATTCATACCTGTCCTGGTCGATTCAGTTACTACTCGAGTGCATAGATCTTCATGGCATGAGAGAAAAGAAATTCGCAAATTCTTAACATATTGGGATTTGGTTCGGACTGACTCCACGTTGCCTTCGACAAGTTTGTAGTTCTTCTCGGTTCGGATGGTGTTGGTGCGAACAAGATATGTTCACCTGCATCTCGGATCGGATAAGATTTGGGGCAGAAAGGGCCTCGGATCGAATAGAGAAGATGATTTGAAGATTTTTGAAGCTGATGACATTCAGATCGGTGCCACATGGCGATTATCCCGCTTGGTTCGGGATCGGAGGCTTGGAGATTATGACAGCGCATTAGAGATCGTGGAAAGATAGAAGGAAACTGCTCCGCATCTTTAGGAATGTGGAGTGTAACGGCTGTGTTTGCTCTCCTTGGTTCGGTTCAGATCGAATAGACGATGCTCGGTTCGGACCGGATATGCTTTTTTACCGAACCGACCCGACTTCTAACATTTGGGGCTAACCTGCATATTTAAGCACTATAAAAACAGGGTTCGGTTAGGGACCCGATCCGAACCGGATGACAATCCGGAAACTGAACCGAACCGCGACCCAGAACAATAGAAAATTGAAATTCCGATCCGACCCGAAACAACTATTTTTCGGAAAAAATACGTTTTTCTGATCATTTCAGAAAAGGCTCCATCTTCCAAAATCGAAAAATTCGTGCGGTGCCCGCATTTTGGACCTAACTGGCTAGGTCGATCGCCGCTGGGACTGTAGGGCCCCGGACCCCCACCGGCGCTGCGCTCGGACCCGCTGACGGGCTCGCCTTCGGCTCGGAGCACGGCTCGCCTTCGACTCGACATATATTTTGGCCAACAGCAGTCATCAAAGCTTGTCAATGAAAATTAAACGGATAGTCTGAGCATATCACTGCAAGATGACAACGATTGGGATTTTTTTTCCATAGCCATGACACCTACGTACATCAGTAAGCCAGTGAGAGGAGTTATCGATTAGATTCAGCTTGTTATCATCGACAGTATTCGAGACAATGATTGTCTCATAGCAGCTTCCTCTTCCATAGCTCCGATGGTGTGTAGATTTCATCAGTGCAACTGATATTGTTCCCTAACGAGCAGTGACCACCTTATTTATGTAACTTAAACCTGTCTAATCAGCGAAGCATGGAATGACTGTTATTTGAAACAATCCGAGCACTACTCCAAAGATGATTCATATGATCTTAGTGACCATGATTGTCAATAATGGGATGTCGGAAAGCAGCCAAGGATCCCAACATCCCAAAGCTACACTTCAATTGTATGATGTGATGAATGAAATATGTCCTGCGGTTCACCTTCTGAAAAACTCGGCTAACCTATGCAATGGCTATTTGCTGTCAACCGCATCGAGGAAGACTGATTTCCATCGAATAAGGGTTAGGACAACATACTTTGGTGCCCAGAGTTAGGTGCTAGTTGAACCACCACACGCCATGTAACAACCCGCTCATTCGACGATTTTAGATTTAAATATTTTATTTAAATATATCGTCGTATCTCATATGTCACTCAAAATGTCGTTTTTCACAAACGATAAAATTAGGATTCGGGACCACTTCCATTGAGTCCGGATCATCGTTTGCGACCTTTTTGACTATAAGCATCGATATGTTCCGAGCTTCGGAATTTTGGCACTTTAGGGTTGGGTCTTGGTTGAGCTAACTAGCTCACCATATAACCCCATATCATCCTCCTTCTCTTCATTCATTCTCCAAACACTTAAAGAAGTAGAAATGGGGAAAGGGAATGGTAAATTAGAAATTCCTAAGCTAGGGTTGGCTCATAGGGATCCAAATCAAGAGGAAATCAAGTGTAGAAACATGGGTAAGCTCTCTCTCTTCATCTTCTCTATCCTATTCTCCTCTCAATTTCAGATTTTTATCATGCCCTAACACTCATGAGTCTTCATATGTGTTCATGAGGTGATTAGAGTGGAGTGATTGAAGAAAGAAAGCTTCTTTGCTTGGATTTGTGCTTGTTCTTCCTTGTTGGAGTTTGTTCTTGATATTCAAGAGCCAAAGGTGAGTTCTTTGATGAACTCACATCTATGCCTCAAGCCTATGTGCTTGTAAAGTGTAATTTAGGACCATTTCATGTTGCATTTGCTTGTTGAATTGGTGAGGAGAACTTGTACTCCCCGGTTTATTAGTTTGAATTTCATTCGAAATAGAAATCATGATAAGTGTTGTTAATACGATCTAATTCATATGCTATGAGTTGATTTGGTGAGGTTGTGAAGTACCATTGTCGCACCCGACAAGTTCTAAGACTTCACAATTCGCTTATATCGCGTTCATTCGTTTTAGTTTGGAAATTTGGTTCGCTTCGAATCTATAATTAAAATCTTTGCATTCGAGCTTTGCGAGTTGATACGGTGGATCGAAGAGGTCTCATTGACATCCCGAAGAAGTCACGAGCCTCGACGATCTGCGCCAGACACTCACAGGGGAGCAAATCCCCCTAGGTTCGACCTGGGCAACGGCCCAGGTCAGGACCGGTCGACTGACCCAAATGGGGTGGCCGACCGGTTTTCTTTCTGTTTGAAAACGGTCGACCGCCCCTCTTTGGCCGGTCGACTGGTCTCGGTTCAGCCTGGGCAGTTGCCAGGCCAGAACCGGTTGACCGGTTCCAAACCGGCGGTCGATCGGTTTGGCTGAGCCTGGGCAATTTTGCCCAGGCCTGACTCTATGTTGATCGTGCGCCCCCGCGCACGACCCCGCTTGTTTTCGGACTCCTCCTTGGCTCTTCCGTGCACGTCGATGGTGTAACACCCCGTGTATTCTATAACAGTGAAATTCACAAATTAAAGTATAATTAATTTCAAATCAAAGAATTAAGGGAAACGGGATACGCCATTACGTTCGTCTCGGAATTCTGCTTGCGATAGAGTCCGAGTTTGCGTAAAACGGACTCCGTATGAAGAAGATATGGCCTCCGGAAGTTTCAGAATTCAGTTTAAAATTCAAACAGCTCAGAAATCAGATTTAAAATTCAAAAATCGGGCCAGATTGGCCAGGGCGGGGTAGTCGACCTGGGGCACCCTGGTCGACTACATAGTCGACCTGGGGGTCGACTGGGTAGTCGACCTGGCCCCTGAGCCAGGTCGAACCCAGCCCCTCCTAGCTGGCCTGGTCTGTGCTTGGTCGAATTTCTGAGTCTTGCCTTGTCACTAGGGCTAGGTGTCAGCTCTTGATTGGTCGCTCCTTCAAACGAACGGCTATTATTAAACCAAGCTCCATCGACGGTCCTAATCAACTCACAAACTCTATAAAAAGGACCTAAGACTCCACCTAATTCACACAAACAAAAATGAAGATGAGATCGTCATGTTGTTGAGGAAAGACTACGAATAGTCGTCAAAGTTGAGAGACAATTAAGAGACAATTCGAAAGCTTAAAGCAACGTCAATTAAATCAAAACAACGCCTACAACAAAGGATAGCATCTCCAAATTCAGAATTCAGATTCCTGAATTGAAGATTCGTCATATGTTGCAAGTAGAGTGCTATTCCGATGTGAATGAACAATTGAGTTCTGATTTATGTAAACTGAGAAATGGAACTGTACTTAATTTAATTCATGATTGTATGTTGCTATGATTCTAATTCTGAATCGATTTGGGATATTGTGGTATAACGATGTCAGGCCTATTGGATATTTGCAAGTATATGATTCATGTTAACGACCATATGTTGTGGTAGTTTATTTGAGATTCATGCAAGTATATGATTCACTATTATGCCAACATGGTGTATATTTTTATAATCACTTTTAGTATGTAGTTGGACTCAATTAAGTATTATGGTTTATATGAATTTAGGTTGGAATTAGCATCATGATTCAAGTGTAAAACCATACTTTTGTATTAGAGACAAAAGTAAGCATTTTTGTGAACTTGTGTTGACTCTATGAACATGACTAAACTATGTTTGGTGTTATGCCTAATTGAAAACATGTCTTAGGCCTATGTTGTTATCAAAACCATATGATAATATGTGTGACACATAATTAAGTTAGATTTACATTCCAATTGCAAGTTTACATGAATAGATTAAAAACCATGATTCATGTTTAGGTATGTTTATGCCATGATTATATGAATAGAATGGTTCATGTTTAGGTATGTTTATGCCATGATTATATGAATAGAATGATTCATGTTTAAGTATGTTTATGCCATGATTATATGCTATTACAATGCAAGTTCACATGTGCCTAATTCATGTTAATTAGATCGTTATGTTGCAAGTTCATGCGTTCACACTCCCCTTTTTATGTTACTTAGAATATATAAACACCATGTTCTAAGCCTCCCCTTTTTCATGTGGCTAAGTTGGGTTTAAATGTTAAACCCAACATATGTTATATTTTAGCGAACGTATAAAACGGGGGTAATGACGTTTGGGTTAAAATATATAACATATGTGTTGGCATGTTTGACGCATGCCAACGACCTTGAAAAATAATTAAGTGGTATAAATTAATTTTACCCAATAAAGATGAATTTGAATAATGGGCCGCAAATATTTACATATAAAAAGAAAAGAGACAAAATATGTAAATTTAGAAAATACGATGTGTTTAACCTGAGGTTGGATTGAGTTGTGATGTAAACCTGCCCGGAACCGCCCGGCTGTCCAGTAGTCACAACAATACCAATCCAATGTGGGTGGTTAAACGCGGAGCCCAATAAGGACCCGAGGTTAGACTAGTTGTGGCGTAAGACTGCCCGGACCCAACCGGCAACCGGCAGCCACAACAATACCTGTCTAATGTGAGAGGTCGAGGCTTTAATAAGACAATTAAGGCTGAGTCAGGATTGATAGGATTAAGTAAATTGAATTAATACTTAATCAAAATGGAACATGCTAAACTATACAGACTGATTGGGGGTTAGGTTTACAAAACACTTAACCAACTTAGCATGTTGGCTAGAAATAGAAAACCTAGTAGCGGGGGACCCTTTTCAGCAATAACCCTACGAGGTGTATCAGGATACCCTGAACTAGGCAGGGTGGGGCACGATTACTGGGCTAACTGTAAGAGGTCAAATCGACGGCGGTGGTGCAGCAGTGTAGGTTCTAACGGGGTGCTGGCGTGCACACACTCCGGCGCAGAAAAATAAGGCACTGGGCACCAGTAGCATACCTGTGATTCTAGGATTGTGTCGGGCCGCCACCATGGGACTTGATACACCCCATGGTGGGACCAGCATAGGTAACTACAACATCGGGGGCCGTAAGACACATGTAACTATGCGAGTAGGAGCCGATCATTAGAAATGGATCACTTCACCCTGATTATGGGGTGCCTGTTGGGAACTAGTTTATATGGATGCAGAGATTAATATGGGGTACGATAGTATATTCGACTCTAGACAACTTAACTTAGTTTATAAGTGCTTACCCATTTCCAATTTATACTTATCATGCCCAATTATTTATTCATAGACTGAATAGTCCTAGACTTACTCAGGCTTTATGTCTGACTCTACTTTTCTTTCGTTCCCCCCCCCCCCCCGATCCACAGGGAGGGAATACCACAGCTTGACCAATTTTCACATCCAGCTTGAAGAGAAAGAATGTATTGCTTGGATCTCTTTCGTTTTGGACTATGGCTTTGGATAGCAACTATGGGGACTTATGCAGTTTACTTTTGTTTTTATGCTTCTTTAAATTATGAAATTAAGACAGTTATGAAAATGTAATGGTTTTGGAAGTATTGTAAGACAATTATTGCATGGTTTGTGTAAACACGTATTTTGATGGAATAAAAGTGCTGTTGTTTTCCGCTGTTCAAAAATATGTATATTTATATCTGTCTTGTGTATCTGTGTCTTATACTTATAAACCTCCACCAAAATTAGGGCATTCCCTTTGAAAGTGACCCTAACGGAGGTGGGGTGTTTCACTTGGTATCAGAGCATAGGTTTACCAGATAAGATAAAAAGTTTTGAAAATTTATTTTCAAAAGAAAATTTAAAGAAGCATTTTTAAAGATAAAATATTATTTTATTTTATTTTAAAAAAAAGACATAGTCCCCCAAAGCCATAGGTACTATCTTTTATCCTTCGTTTTGAATCTATCCTTTTTGTTTCAGCATGTCCGAAGAACTTAACTTGCCATAAGGTATACCAATACCTGGTTGCTTTAGACGATTCTTAGAAGCAAGGGCCACTCAGCCAGGTCCTACCGTTCCCCCTCCCCCAGCTGTAGGAAATCATCCAGCTGCAGCAGCACCTCTTCCTCCACCTCCTCCGCGGGGAAATACTTTTGCTAAGATATGTAAAGATTTTAAAGCTATGGGAGGAAAGGACTTTCATGGAACCGAGTCCTTCGTGGTAGCCAGGAATTGGCTGAAGGAAACCGAGGACTTATTCGTCATCTTTGAGGTAGAAGATAGGCAGAAGGTACAACTGGCAGTATGGCTCCTTAAAGGCGAGGCTTCCTACTGGTGGGAAGTCACCAATGCAGAAAGACCAGTGGAAACATGGGAGGACTTTAGGGCAAGGTTTGAGGCTAAATTTCTCTCAGAAGCTGAAAAGAGTCTTCAGTTGGAAAATTTCTTATTTCTTAAGCAAGGGAATATGACAGTCAAAGAGTATGTTAATCGGTTCAATCAGCTGGCTAGGTTCGTACTGGACCTAGTCAACACCCCGCACAAGAAGGCTCTCCGCTTTGTCAAGGGGTTGAATGAGCCATTACACAGTTAGGCCATGACCCATATACCCATGGGAGCTACGTATGAAAGGTTGGTGCAGATGGCATTGCTGAACGAAGAGGATAAGGGCAAGAAGGAGACAAAGGCAGAAAGCTCTCAAGGGAAGAAAGAGGGTTTACAGCATAAGAAGACAGACTTTAAGAAGGGCGGGAAAGACAACAAAGAGAAGAGGAAGTGTAATTTCTGTGGCAAAGTGGGGCACTTGGAGAAAGATTGCCGGAAAAGAAGGCCAAGATGAATGGTGGGTGCTTTTCTTGCGGTGAAACAGGCCATATGGCTAAGGATTGCCCAAAGAAGCGAGGGCAGGGGCAGAGGGCTGGATCCACTTCAGGGGCACAAGTTCATGTGCTAGAAGCGCCACCTCTGCAGCAGCGAGGTATAAATACTTCTGTAGAAAGTGTAGTTTATCTTTATGAACACCCAGTTCGCACTTTATTTGATTCTGGCGCATCACACTCCTTTATCTCATCTGCTTTAGTAGAATCTCTGCACCTAGAAACTAGAATGGTAGAGGACCGCTTAATTGTTTCAAATCCAATTGGGGGCCCAGCTTATTTATCTATGATCTGTGTAGGATTGAAAATTTCTATTCTAAGCGTAGAATTTAAATGTAGTGCCTTTGGTTTGGGCTTTTCGGGATATGGTTTGATTTTGGGCATGGATTGGCTATCTAGTAATGGTGCCATCCTGGATTGTGAGAAAAGGGTGGTTAGGCTTCTGACCCAACTCGGTAACACTCTGGAAAATACTTGTAATCCCTCGTATGCGGTTATGCTTAGTTATCTTGAATCGCTAGATGCCTCTGTTGAAAGTTTGCAATCGGTTAGAGTGGTCCGGGAATATTCGGATGTCTTCGAAGAGGTGAAGGGCTTGCCTACGAAGCGGGAGATAGACTTCCGCATATATCTTGTAGATAATGCAAAGCCCGTTGCGTTGCCCGTTAGACACATGGCTCCACGGGAAAGGAAAGAGCTCAGTAAACAGATTAAAGAGCTTCTAGAAAAGGGGTTCATTAGAAGGAGCATTTCAGAATAGGGCGCTCCAGTGGTGTTCGCTACAAAGGCGGATGGTTCACTCCGTCTATGTGTTGACAATAGGGAGCTCAATAAGCTAACGAAAAAGAATAGGCACCCTCTCCCCAGAATTGACGATCTGTTTGATTAGCTTGTAGGAGCGTCTGTTTTCTCCCAACTTGATTTAGCGACTGGATTTCATCAGCTAAGGGTGGCTGAAGATAGTATCGATAAGACAGCATTCAAAACCCCAGATGGCTTCTTTGAATGGCTTGTCATGCCTTTCGGCTTGACAAACGCACCCGCTTACTTCGTGGACCTAATGAGTAGGGTGTTCAGAGAATTCTTCAACAAGTTCGTAGTGGTTTTCGTGGACGATATCTTGATCTTCTCAAGGAGTGAAGAAGAGCATGCTCAACACCTAAGGGCAATCATGGAAACTCTGCGAGTCCATCAACTAAAAGCCAAAATCTCCAAATGCCACTTTTGGAGAGAGGAAGTAAGATTTCTTGGGCATATAGTATCCAAAAATGGGTTAGCTGTGGACCCTGCTAAAGTAGTAGCGGTGCAGGACTGGAAGACACCAAGAAATGCAACTGAGGTCCGAAGTTTTCTAGGGCTAGCAGGTTTCTACCGAAAATTCATAAGGGATTTTGCGAAAATATCAGCTCCGCTCACAAGGCTGACGAAGAAGAATCTAGTGTTCAATTGGGACTTGGATTGCGAATTTGCTTTCCAACGACTGAAAAGGGCTCTTACAATAGCCCCAGTTTTGACTTTGCCAGATGGAGGCAAGATGCTCATAGTTTATACAGATGCATGTAGGACAGGGCTAGGCGCTGTCTTGATGCAAGAAGGGAGGGTAGTAGCTTATGGTGGAAGGCAATTGAAAGCGCATGAAAAGAACTACCCGACCCACGATCTTGAGTTAGCTGCCATCGTCTTTGCACTCAAGTCTTGGCGACACTATCTCCTAGGTGAGAAGTTCGAACTTTACACTGACCATAAATCGTTGAAATATCTTTTCTCGCAGAAAGATCTTAACTTGAGGCAACAGAGATGGATGGAGTTTCTTGCCTCGTACGATTTCGAGATCTCCTACACTCCGGGCAAAGGCAACGTAGTGGCAGACGCGTTGAGCCGAAAGAAACTGACCCTAAGCCCGCTGTTTGTTGAAAGACAAAGCCTAGAGTTTATAGCCAGTTTTGACTTTAGGTCCTTCTCCGATTTTGTACCGGGCTTGCTAGCATCTTTCGAAGTACGCCTGACTTTAATGGACGCAATAGGGACAGCACAACGCGAAGACCCTCAGCTTGTGGAGACGATTGATAGGCTCATTAGGGGTGAGACTTCAAGTCACCTCAGCAGATACTCCATCGACGACAAGGGTTGGCTAAGGCAAGACGGAAGACTATGCGTCCCATAGACAAGGGATTTAGTAAAGAAGGTTCTCGAGGAAGCACATCACTCCAAGATGACGATACACCCAGGCGGAGATAAAATGTACAAGGACATAAAGAGAACTTTCTTTTGGAACGGCATGAAGAAGGACTTGGCAGATTTCGTTTCTAAGTGTATGGTGTGCCAACAGGTTAAGGCGGAACAGAAAAAGCCTGGCGGTCTGCTCCATCCTCTAGAGGTCCCGCAGTGGAAGTGGGATAGCATCTCAATGGACTTCGTTGATGGGCTGCCTAGGTCTAGAAGAGGCAACACTGGCATTTGGGTAATAGTGGATAGGCTTACTAGAAGCGCCCACTTTTTACCTGTCAAAAGTAAAAGAACCGCCTCATCCCTAGCATCTCTTTACCTCAAGGAAATTGTTCGATTCCATGGAATACCATCCAGCATTGTTAGTGACCGAGACCCTATCTTCACAAGTGAGTTTTGGCGGAGTCTGCAAGAAGCGGTAGGCACACAGTTATGCTTAAGCACAGCCTATCATCCCCAAACCGACGGCCAGACAGAAAGAGTGAACAGAGTTTTGGAGGGCCTTTTAAGACTGTGCGTCCTTGACTTCGGAGGGACGTGGGAAGACCATCTTCCTTTGGTGGAATTTGCCTACAACAACAGCTACCAAGCAACCATCGGAATGGCGCCCTTCGAAGCTTTATATGGAAGACCGTGCCGATCGCCCACTTGTTGGTGGGAGTCTACTGACAAGCTCATACTTGGACCAGATATGATCCGAGAGACTTCAGAAAAAGTAGACTTAATATGGAGAAGAATGAAGACAGCCCAAGACAGACAAAAATCCTACGCCGACAAGAGGAGGACCGACCTTGAATTTGAGGTTGGGGACAGAGTTTTTCTTAAGGTATCTCCGCGAAGGAACGTTGCTCGTTTTGGAACCACAGGAAAGCTAGCCCCAAGGTTCGTAGGGCCATTTCCTATCATCGAGAAAATTGGGGAAATGGCCTATAGATTAGAGCTACCCGAAAAGCTGGCCGGAGTTCACAACGTTTTCCATGTTTCGCACCTCCGAAAATGTCTACATGAATCTGCTGAAGTCGTAGAGCCAAATATCCAAGAAGAAGCTGAAGTGGAACGCAAAGCAACCGTGAGGAAAGTTCCAACCCGCATATTAGGAACAGAAGTGAAGAAGCTACGCAACCGCAAAGTCAAGCTCGTCAAAGTTCAGTGGAGCGACGCCGAGGGAGACGCAACTTGGGAAACTGAAGTTAGAATACGAGCAGCCTACCCTTTTCTTTTCGAGGGTACATCTTTGATCTTTCTTTTTCCTTAAGTTGCGCTTTTATCTATCTTTTTAGGTATATCTCCTCGACCTTATCTTTTAGGTAGAAACTCTTTGGATGAAAACATGTAATTGAAACATGTTATGGATGATGGTTGCAAGTGGTTGCAAGTGATTGCTAATGGTTGCTCGTGGTTGCATATACACACACAATTTAGGTATTAGATCGGCTCAGTCACTTCATATTGCATATGCATAAATATATTTATATTCGTATATGGTTGAAGTTTAATGTGTTGTCATATTGATGTTGCATTTATATATGAATGATTGTGCACTCATGTAGAATCATGAATAGGAAAATTTGCATACATAATGGATTCATGACACTTACATAATTGCATTAAGGAGGTCAACTGAATCAGTAGACCGACTGATTTTGCATTAAATAAATACATGTACACATACTTCGCATATGATCATGAAGCATTAGAAGTCTCTTAAGGACAATGGATGCTCGTGTTTGATGGATGAGTAGATGGACGTTTGGATGTTAGGATATACATTCTTCCTAAAGTTGAAGATTTCGGGGACGAAATCCTTTTAAGTGGGGGAGAATGTAACACCCCGTGTATTCAATAACAGTGAAATTCACAAATTAAAGTATAATTAATTTCACATCAAAGAATTAAGGGAAACGGGATACGCCATTGCGTTCATCTCGGAATTCTGCTTGGGATAGAGTCCGAGTTTGCGTAAAACGGACTCCGTATGAAGAAGATATGGCCTCCGAAAGTTTCAGAATTCAGTTTAAAATTCAAACAGCTCAGAAATCAGATTTAAATTTCAAAAATCGGGCCAGATTAGCCAAGGAGGGAATTTTTCCACCCAAGGCACCCAGGTCGACTGGGTAGTCGACCTGGGGCACCCAAGTCGACTACATAGTCGACTTGGGGGTCGACTGGGTAGTCGACCTGGCCCCTGAGCCAGGTCGAACCCATCCCCTCCTGGCTGGCCTGGTCTGTGCTTGGCCGAATTTCTGAGTCTTGCCATGTCACTAGGGCTAGGTGTCAGCTCTTGATTGGTCTCTCCTTCAAACGAACGACTATTATTAAACCAAGCCCCATTGACGGTCCTAATCAACTCACAAACTCTATAGAAAGGACCTAAGGCTCCACCTAATTCACACAAACAAAAATGAAGATGAGACTGTCATGCTGCTGAGGAAAGACTACGAATAGCCGTCAAAATTGAGAGACAATTAGGAGACAATTCGAAAGCTTAAAGCAACGTCAATTAAATCAAAACAACGCCTACAACAAAGGATAACATCTCCAAATTCAGAATTCAGATTCCTGAATTGAAGATTCGTCATACGTTGTAAGTAGAGTGCTATTCCAATGTGAATGAAAAATTGAGTTTTGATTTATGTAAACTGAGAAATGGAATTGTACTTAATTTAATTCATGATTGTATGTTGCTATGATTCTAATTCTGAATCGATTTGGGATATTGTGGTATAACGATGTTAAGCCTATTGGATATTTGCAAGTATATGATTCATGTTAACGTCCATATGTTGAGGTAGTTTATTTGAGATCCATGCAAGTATATGATTCACTATTATGCCAACATGGTGTATATTTTTATAATCACTTTTAGTATGTAGTTGGACTCAATTAAGTATTATGGTTTATATGAATTTAGGTTGGAATTAGCATCATGATTCAAGTGTAAAACCATACTTTTGTATTAGAGACAAAAGTAAGCATTTTTGTGAACTTGTGTTGACTCTATGAACATGACTAAACTATGTTTGGTGTTATGCCTAATTGAAAACATGTCTTAGGCCTATGTTGTTATCAAAACCATATGATAATATGTGTGACACATAATTAAGTTAGATTTACATTCCAATTGCAAGTTTACATGAATAGATTAAAAACCATGATTCATGTTTAGGTATGTTTATGCCATGATTATATGAATAGAATGGTTCATGTTTAGGTATGTTTATGCCATGATTATATGAATAGAATGATTCATGTTTAAGTATGTTTATGCCATGATTATATGCTATTACAATGCAAGTTCACATGTGCCTAATTCATGTTAATTAGATCGTTATGTTGCAAGTTCATGCGTTCACACTCCCCTTTTTATGTTACTTAGAATATATAAACACCATGTTCTAAGCCTCCCCTTTTTCATGTGGCTAAGTTGGGTTTAAATGTTAAACCCAACGTATGTTATATTTTAGCGAACGTATAAAACGAGGGTAATGACGTTTGGGTTAAAATATAAAACATATGTGTTGGCATGTTTGACGCATGCCAACGACCTTGAAAAACAATTAAGTGGCATAAATTAATTTTACCCAATAAAGATGAATTTGAATAATGGGCCGCAAATATTTACATATAAAAAGAAAAGAGACAAAATATGTAAATTTAGAAAATACGATGTGTTTAACCCGGGGTTGGATTGAGTTATGATGTAAACCTGCCCGGAACCGCCCGACTGTCCAGTAGTCACAAAAATACCTATCCAATGTGGGTGGTTAAACACGGAGCCCAATGAGGACCCGAGGTTAGACTGAGTTGTGGCGTAAGACTGCCCGGACCTAACCGGCAACAGGCAGCCACAACAATACCTGTCTAATGTGAGAGGTCGAGGCTTTAATAAGACAATTAAGGCCGAGTCAGGATTGATAGGATTAAGTAAATTGAATTAATACTTAATCAAAATGGAACATGCTAAACTATACAGACTGATTGGGGGTTAGGTTTACAAAACACTTAACCAACTTAGCATGTTGGCTAGAAATAGAAAACCTGGTAGAGGGGGACTCTTTTCAGCAGTAACCCTACGAGGTGTATCAGGATACCCTGAACTAGGCAGGGTGGGGCACGATTACTGGGCTGACTGTAAGAGGTCAAATCGACGGCGGTGGTGCAGCAGTGTAGGTTCTAACGGGGTGCGGGCGTGCACACACTCCGGCGTAGAAAAATAAGGCACTGGGCACCAGTAGCATACCTGTGGATTCTAGGATTGTGTCGGGCCGCCACCATGGGACTTGATACACCCTATGGTGGGACCAGCATAAGTAACTACAACATCGGGGGCCATAAGACACATGAAACTATGCGAGTAGGAGTCGATCATTAGAAATGGATCACTTCACCCTGATTATGGGGTGCCTGTTGGGAACTAGTTTATATGGATGCAGAGATTAATATGGGGTACGATAGTATATTCGACTCTAGACAACTTAACTTAGTTTATAGTGCTTACCCATTTCCAATTTATACTTATCATGCCCAATTCTTTATTCATAGACTGAATAGTGCTAGACTTACTCAGGCTTTATGTCTGACTCTACTTTTCTTTCGTCTTCTTTTCTTTCGTTCCCCCCCGGTCCACAGGGAGGGAATACCGCAGCTTGACCAATTTTCACATCCAGCTTAAAGAGAAAGAATGTATTGCTTGGATCTCTTTCGTTTTGGACTATGGCTTTGGATAGAAATTATGGGGACTTATGCAGTTTACTTTTGTTTTTATGCTTCTTTAAGTTATGAAATCAAGATAGTTATGAAAATTTAATGGTTTTGGAAGTATTGTAAGACAATTATGGCATGGTTTGTGTAAACACGTATTTTGATGGAATGAAAGTGCTGTTGTTTTCCGCTGTTCAAAAATATGTATATTTATATCTGTATTGTGTATCTGTGTCTTATACTTATAAACCTCCACCAAAATTAGGGCATTCCCTTTGAGAGTGACCCTAACAGAGGTGGGGTGTTTCACTTGATCTTCGAATTCACCGGAGATCATCGTAAAGCCGTGCGCTCCTTTTTGTATATCGAATTTATTCGATACTCTTGTTAAGATGATTCACGCCATTAAAACGTGAATTATCGACTCGATATCCTTCGAGTCTATTCCGATATAGTTTATAACCTTCGGGTGCTAGTTTGGAATTTCGATTCGTTCGTTGATCGAAATTACAACCGTTATCCCTTTGATTTCCTATATGTTGTTGTAATGTGGGTTTATGATTTTTGTGTTCCCTTCGCTACGGCGATGATTTTTATGAATAATTGAACCACAATGGATAATGGGGTTTTATATTGTCAATGGGCATCGAACCAACGTTTAATCAGTTCTTAAATTCAAATCCTTTTAAAATAAATTCGGTTTCTAAACACGGTTCTGGTTCTATTGATTTATATACGATTCCTTATCCTATCAATTGGACGAGAAATTTAGTTTATTTACTGTTAGACCAAAAAGTGGTTCTAACACCCAAATTGATTAAAAGCAGAATGAAATGAGATCAAAAATAAAAATGAACACACAGGATTTATAGTGGTTCGGCGAAGTAATGCCTACGTCCACTTGTCTTTCACTATTTTCACTGATTTAATTGCAAGTACAATGAAATGTTCACTTGATTTCTCTCACAACTCACTTACAATCACTCAGTTGTCTAAAAACAAATAATGAAAGAAGATTTGGATTTTCCGGGAGTGCTGGAATTCGGATTATGAAGGAAGTTGAACTCTCAAAGTGCCAGAAAAAAAGATCCTTTTCTTTGTCTCCAGACGGGGTATTTATAGGTGAGAATTTGCTCAGAACCCGATCTGGATCAGAGCCACGTGTCATCCATCCCATCAGCCTCGGGTTCGGATGAATTTCTATGTTGACAACGCATCAGAGTAGTGGACGTTGAGGGTAGGAACTGGTCACAGCCGATCCGAATAACCAGGCGCTCATGCAGGAGAGTGACGTGGAAGACAGGCTCGGGTCGGAGGGGTATGCGCAAGGGGTTCGGATCGGAGTACCCGATCCGACCCGGATTGACTTAGGACTAATTCTTGTGTTTATTCCGCTCCGCTCAGATCTATTGCTCTCCGCTCCAGCTGGAAATAGGTTGCTCTCCGATCCGAACCGACGTGCCTCTCTTATTCCAACAACAATAGCTCACCGATCCGAACAGCAGACTTTATCCGACCCGAACCGCTATACTGCTCCGATCCGACCCGCTTCAGTGTTTTTCAAGCTCCTCAATATTTCACATCTTGACTTTGTGTTGCCCAGTTCACAAAGTGGGCTAACATTTTGCCCCCTCAAAGGATGCTTCTGTTGGAGACGGAGCATGCTTTGATTATCATTGCTCAACGCTCTTCGAGGCGGTTTTTCTTTTGATTTTCCTTGCATTTTCATCTTTTTCTTCAGATTTCAATTTAATTCGTTGCTGAGCTAAAGAACTCGGTTCGGTTCGGATTCCGATCCGAACAGATCCCTTCTCCTTTCTATTTTTCACTGGATTGTTGGGCCAAGCTTCGCTTCTGGGCTGTCCATCCGATCCGAATGAGAATTCTTCTACTGGGCTGCCGATCCGAATGGGGAGACGAATAGACACTCTTCTCTCCTATATAAACAATGCCTCCTTCCTCCTTTCATTTTTACTGTTTCATTCCCGAAGTTCTGTAAAATGAGAGAAAAAACTTAATTCGTGAAACATCAAAATTCTCCTTAATTCTCGAAGTGATTACATCGGTAGGTTATAAAACTTTGAACAATTCCTTCTTTAATCATTCTCGATTCGGATTTGTGAGCGATTAGGATGATATGAGTATGAAACTCTGATGACCTTGACGCCGTGACCCCCCCTCGTCATCGTCGCCAGTAGACTCATCGCCATCTTGAGGTTGGAACGGAGGGGATGAAAATCCGTAGTTAAGTGCACCAGCATACAATTGTTTGGTTTTGATTTGAGTGACTGACACGAAATTGGCCCTGAGGTCGGTTAGGGAGGGAAGAGGGTGAAAGAGAAGAAGATGATAGAGAATCGGTTCGGTTCGGAGGAACATGAAAGTTGAAAAAATGAGGGAAAGAGGAAGGGAGTTCACGAAATCGGACCGGGTCGGGGCAAGTAAAGAAAGAAAAAAGAAATCCAGGAGATCGGATCGGGTCGGAGCAAGTATTTAAAGAAGGGGAAAAGGAGCTTACCTAACTGGATCGGGTCGGACCGTAAGATGACGGAGGAGAAGTATAACTACGTGATCCGATCCGAACCGTTAGGGGACTTTGCCTCTGATCCGATCCGTCTTTGATTTCTGAGTTTCAATGTGATATTCAAGCCTAAGGCCACGCTCCCGATCCGATCCCAATGAATGGACCCGAACCGAACTAAAGCACAGTCTACCTTAACGCATAAAAACTCGTCTAACTGGCCCAATCAACTTTTGGCATGATCTTCAATTTGATGGACAGTTAGGATAGTGCCTTGCGAACGTAACTGGACATCAAGAATTACTTCAACTCTTTATATCTTGCCAAACTTTTTCGTCGCACTTTTAAACGTTTACTTTGCACTTTCCGTATACACTGTTTACACCTTAGTTTGCACACACGCACGGGGGGATACGGGCTAATTTGCTCTAATTTGTGCTATTGCTTCTTCAATAGTTTTATGACCATGAGACCCAGACGCTCTTCCAGACTAGCTGAGAGGAAAGAAGCCCCGGAAACCTCTAACAAGATTACCCTCGAGGACATATCTTCTCCGTCGGATTCAGAATGGGATAATGAGGGTTCAGACTACGACGTCGGAAATCGTAAAAGTGACGAAGTGTCTTCAGAGAATGAAGTTTCTTTAGGTTTTGAAGAGGAAGGAGGGATTGGCGACGACCGGGCTCCTGATGAGTTTGAATCGGCTGTCATATTGGAATCACCCCAAGATTCTGTTGAATCAACAATTGATAACGACCGACTTACCCGAATTTGTTTGAAATATGGGATAATGAAAAGGGACACTCTAGTGCCTTCAAGCTCTGACCGTCCCCACAACCCTCCAGAAGGGTATATGGCGGTCACTCGATTGATGTGTATGGTCGGTGCCATCCCTCCATTTTCTCCCTTCATCGTTGACTTTCTAAGACAAATGTGAATTGCCCCCATGCAGCTGCATCCCAATTCTTATGCCTACTTGCACACTTTATACATAGCATACCGTGAGATCTTAGGCATAGAGCTCACGTTCGATGACGTTCATTTCTTCTATAACTTCAAGCATCGGACTCGAGAGACTCCATCTTTCTACTATTTTGAGTCTGTTCCTAAGAGTAAGATAATCTCGGCGCCATTCAGCAGTAAAGCTGGAGATTCCAGACTGGAATGGTTCTATGTGAAGCGACAGCCGGGATGTGCCAGGAGGTGGACAAAATCAAGTAAAGCACTGATTTTCTAAATCCGGGCTCTATACACTCGAGTCATCACCTTAACTTGTTTTCCTTTTTGTTTGCAGTCGACAATCCAAAACAAATATCAGATCAGGTGTTCTTTGACCGGATGCACCAACTTCTTAATGGCGATCAGAAATTCTTGACTATCAATGAAGTCCTTAAGGACGAATATCTTCACTTTCATGGGCTGTTATCCGTTTTTCATAGTATTGGTCATGGGACGGCTTCATACGTATATATTCCTCCAGTGGATGTAGTCCCAGAGACAGGAGAAGGCTCGGGAGTTCCTACAGTGCCTCTTCAAACTTCACCTTCTCCATCTTCTACTCAGGATGACGAATTGGCTAACCTGCCCGAAAAGCATCGTGAAGGATATACTGCCCCCGAGGAAGCTACTTCTCTGGAAAAGTCAGCATCCTCCCAAGAGTCGCCACTTAATGCTTCCGTGGGAGATGTCCCTAGTACTGATGACCCAATATTTCAGGGTTTGGGGGATCTCCCCTTACCTGAAACTATATATACTTCAGATGATTTTAGGAAGGATCCTTTAGTCTTCACCTCTTCTGAAGAGACCACTCCTGCTAAGGCCAAAGAGTCTGCCCGTACTAGTCTAGCTTCAGACTCGGGTTGGTTGGGGGGAAACACACCACTTAGGACACACTTTATACAACAGCATTAGCATTCATTGCACCTCTTTCTCCGTGAATCCATTGATTCTGAATTGCGTTTGTCTTATTGTGCAGGCACGATGTCTCGATCTTACTATGATATCAGGAAGCTTCGCCGCAGCATGTCTAATCCACCTCAGGATATCGAGTATGATTGCCGCGATGATCGCGGTAGGGTGGAGAGAAGGCCTTATGATCCCTATCGCTCTCGACGCTCACGTTCTCGCTCTCCCGTTCGGTCGGAACAAGAGAAGTACAAAGGTTATCAAAGCTGTATGGAAGAGGACAGGCCACAATCGAAAGACTCCACCTCTTCCCACGAAAAGCGCAGCAGAGAGAAGCCCTCCAAAAGATACTGAGTCTCGAAGTAAGCGCAAGGTCCCTGCTACTAAACGACCTAGGATAGACAAAGAAACTACTGAATCCTCCACACACAAGGTCACTGAATTGATGATCCCCGCTCCTCCCCCACTAGATGCGCAAACTGCACTAAAGCGGGCGTATTTGGAGGAGCAATTTCCCGAACACTACTTCGAGACTTTGACTTTTTTACCTGCCCTTGAACCTATTTCTTCTAAGTGGGCAGATGAGGCCAAAGCAAAGATAGACGCGGTTGAAAAACAGTATTCTGAGATGTTTAAATATTCATGCAATCTTTCCAGAATTATCCGTACTCTAATCACGAATGCTGATTCAATGCAAAAAAACCGCGGAAGAAGATGCTAAGGCCTTAAAGAACCTTGGTAAAGATTTGGAGGACACACAGGCCCAGCTTGCTATTGCTCCGAGGGACGCTACCAACTTCAAACAACAATTTGAGGATATGCAAAAACGTTATCATGACTTGCTTGAATCTCATACTCAAGAGCATTCTGAGTTAAAAAAGCAAGCTGATGATGCTAAGTCAGAAGCTGCTAAGACACGCCTTGCTTATACTGACCTCGAACGGAAAAATGCCGAGTTAGCAAAGAGGAATGCTGAATTAGAAAAGAAGAATGCTGACTTGGCTTTAAAGCTATTAGAGGCAGAGAACAGAGCTGCCCTGGCTGAGGGTAATGTTGAGTGTGCTATCAAATCTGCGGAGGAAGCCCGCAAACAACTGTCAGAGGCGGAGGCTGATATTCAGGGTTTCGGCGAATTAATGATTGAATTCTTCGCACATATCATCCGTCGCCGAAACATTTCTTGGATCGAGGATTATCCATCCACTCTAGTTCAAGTATGGAATCAGATCGTCGAGTGGGAAAAAGAGGAGCTCAAAGTCGATTCCATCGATGAAGATAAGCTAATGGAGAAATACTTGAGGGATGATGAGCCGGAACGCCTAGCTGAAGGGCGCCGCCTCGTTGCTGAGGCCATGGAAGAAGAGAGACGGAAGTCTAAACAGAAGAATGTTCTCGAAGCTGGTTCCTCTTCTGTTGCCCCTGCGACTTCTGAAGTAGAGGGGTATGATCCTGAAAATCTGGGAATCCCCCGAACAACTCTGCTATCACCTATTCTTGAAACAACATCAGAGGCAGTAGTTACCCTGCCGAGAAGTCTTCGGAAGGTATCCCTACCTTTTCTCCTCAATTTTTCAAGGCTATTTCTACCTTTCGCCACGTGATTGAGCAATCGATGAAAAAACCATTGTCTTCGCCTGAGTTGATAACTGTTGCTTCTCATTCTGTAGGTATTGAGCCATCCGAAAAGACAGATGTGACTCAGGGAGCCACCGTCGGGGCAGAGCCTACAGAAAAGGCAAAAGGAGGGGAGGACAAGGCTGCTCCTATAGACTTGGGAGAAGGAAGTGAGCCGGCTAAGGCTGCCACTCCCCATGATGAAGAAATGATAGCAGCTTTAAAGGATGATGGCGGTGACGGAGGTCATGAGGAGGAACCAGAAGTTGCAATAGTCGGGGAGTCAAAAAATGCTGATGATGTTACTTTAGCTGCAATGAAAGTTGATCAAGACAAACGCTTGCAATTAAAAGCCAAAGAACTAGACCCTGAAGCCCTCAAGCCCCTCGTAGTTGTGGATGCGGGATCAAGGTTAGTTGTTAAGCTCTCAACTAGATCTATTACAGAGGAACTCGCTAAAAAATCTTCTCTTGATTCCAGCGCTCCGCCCTCCGGGAAGAAGTCTACCGGTTCCAGCACCGTTTCTTCATGAAAGAAGAAATCAAAACGAATCTTGACAGAGGCCGAGAAAGAAGCAAAGGATGCGAAGAAAGCCGCCAAAAAGTCCAAGGCTCACTCAAAATCTAAATAGTGGATTGCCTTGTGTCGTTTTAGCATTTGGTGAACCAACAATTGCTGCTACAAGAGCGGCTCTTGCACCTTCTTTTTTAGCTACTCTCCTGTACAAATTCATTCATTCGTAAATAAATAAAAAATAATTCATTTTCTGCAATGTCTGTTTGTCAGTAGTTCTGCACTTATGTAAAAATGCATGTCTTACTATAGTTATGAAATGAAGTTACGGAGGGAGGAAATATGCGTAAACATATATGCCCGCAGTCAATTCTCACAAATTATTTAATGCTTAGTCAAACAATCTGAATGCTCCCGATTTTCTGACGGGATAGCATTTCCTGTGTTGTCAGTGCCTGTCGTTTTTTCTGGCATTTCTTTTATACTCTCCTGTCTTATACCCAGGTTAGAGTTCTTACTGAGGCGGTCCCTTGTCTGGGTGCACCTTCATGCCTCAGAGGACGTCGTCTTCCCGTCCTTTTATACTCTCTCTCTCTCTCTGGAGAGTTAGAGTTCGAGCTCAGCAATCTATTCATTCCCCGGTCTTTCAGCGGGGAAAAATCTCTTTCTCAGCGCTCTGTCGGAGACGCTTTTATACTCTCTCTCTCTCTCTCTGGAGAGTTAGAGTTAGGGGAAGGATTTCTTTTTCAGCACTCAGTCGGAGATGCTTTTATACTCTCTCTCTCTCTCTGGAGAGTTAGAGTTAAGAATGTCGTTTTCTCATTCTTTTATGTCTTGTCGCACAAATAGTCGTTGTGCTTTTTCTTATGTTTAAACTGTCTTCAACCTTTTCTGGTTTTGAATCATCCTGTATTCCATAATCACAACAGAATAATCGATGAATGTATATATATAATGCATAAAAGTAAATAACACACAATATTTTTATAGTGGTTCGGCTAAGTCGTAGCCTACATCCACTTTATAGTCCTTTATTCATATTATCAGATTTTCCCAAGGCAAGTCGTGCCTTATTACAGAGTTTATAAGAAAAATAACAAAGAGTACAACATTTCTAATCCAAATATCGCATTAAGTGTTGGGCATTCCATGCTCTAGGGACTTCTTCGCCATCTACGGTCGTTAACTTGAAGGTTCCTTTTTCAAGTTTCCGTTGGATGACAAAGGGCCCTTCCCACTTTGGACCGAGGTGAGGAAGGGATGGAAAGACTCTCTTTAGCACCAAATCTCCTGGTTCAAAAGTCCTGAGGCGAACTTTTTTGTCGTAATAGCGTGCCATCTGACGTCGATGTCTTGCCGCACGCAAATCTGCTTCGTCCCCTTTTTCTTCGACTTCATCAAGAGACTCAAGTAAGAGTGCCCGATTCGTCATCTGGTCATAATACGTCACCCTGTGGGAAGGAACTTCCAGCTCAACTGGAATTACTGTTTCTGAGCCAAAGGAGAGAGAGAAAGGGGTATGACCAGTAGCCGTCTTAAATGTTGTCCGATATGCCCACAAAGCTAGGGGCAATTCGTCAACCCATTTTGCCTTTGCGCGCTCTAACCGTTTCTTGAGGATGGTTTTTATTACTTTGTTTATTGCCTCAACTTGCCCATTCGACTGCGGATAAGCAACCGTAGTGTATCGCTTGTCGATCTTATACTTCTGACAGAAATTTCTGAATTCAGTACCATCAAACTGGGTTCCGTTGTCAGTTATAATGGTCCTTGGGATCCCGAACCGGCATATAATATTTCTAACCACGAAACTTATCACCTTTCTTGCCGTGATTTTGGTCAAGGGCTCAGCTTCCACCCACTTCGTAAAATAGTCCACAGCGACTATTGCATATTTCGCTCCTCCTTTAGCAATTGGTAGAACTCCAATGATATTAATTCCCCACGTGGCAAATGGCCAAGGACTCACCATTGATTTGAGTTGGGTCGACGGTGCTCTGGGGATTTTGGCGAATCTCTGGCACTTATCGCAGCGTCGTGAATAATCAACTGCATCTTTATTAATTGTGGGCCAGAAGTATCCATATCGCAGTATCTTTTTTGCTAAAGTCTGATCTCCTGTATGATCTCCACACTCACCTTCGTGCACTTCTCTTAGTACACGCTTGATGTCGTCGTGTGCTATACATCGTAACAGGGGCATAGAAAATCCTTGCCTATAAAAAGTATCATCTTGCATGATATATCTGGTAGCCTTGCGAACTACAGCCCTTTTCTCACTCTTCTTCGATGGGAGTGTCCCATTCTTAAGGAAGTTCTTAATTGGGGTCATCCACGACTCCTTCTCCAGTTCCGCTTCGAAAGCGAACTCAACTTCCATCGACTCAAAGCTTGGCGATTCCAATGTTTCAATTGGAATTATTTCAATCTCTTCTGGATTGTCGGAACTAGCCAGCTTTGCCAGCCTATCCGCCTTCTGGTTTTCGGCTCTTGGGATGTGTGTTATATTGTACCGCTCCAAGCTACTCAATAGCTCTCTCACTTTCCTGAGGTAGGCAATAAGTCGAGATCCCCGAGCCACAAATTCCTCTCGCACTTGGCAAACAACGATTTTAGAGTCACAGAATATGTCCAACATTTTTATTCCGAGGACTTTAGCAAGCTTCAGCCCGGCAATCAGGGCTTCGTATTCAGAGTCATTGTTAGTCGCCGAGAATTCTAATCGTAGAGCATAATATAACGACCGTCCTTCAGGAGTGACTAAGACTATTCCAGCTCCGGACCTTCGGTCGTTCTTAGCTCCGTCTGTATATAGCTTCCATGGATCTATCTTTAACTCATCCTCGGACTTAACCACTCTGTCATCGATTACTTCCTCCTCTGGGATGGTGAACTCCACAATAAAGTCTGCCAGAGCTTGCCCCCTGATCGACTTTCGTGGTTGAAAATTTAAATCAAATTAGCTTAATTCTATATTCCATTTGATCAACCTTCCCGATGCTTCGGGTCTCTGCAACACCTGCCTCAAGGGCTGGTCGGTGTATATGGTTATTGGATGAGCTTGAAAATAGTGACGAAGTTTTCGGGATGCGATTAGGAGGCTGTAAGCGAGCTTCTCAATCTTTGGGTAGTTGCGCTCTGTCGCTGCTAATTTCTTGCTTACATAATACACTGGCCTTTGTACTTTGTCTTTTTCTCGTACCAGGGCTGTGCTAACGGCGTGAGCCGAGACTGCCAAGTAAACAAACAATTCTTCGTGATCCACTGGCTTTGACAAAATCGGCGGTTTCTCTAGCAGTTCCAATAAATTTCGAAAGGCCTCAACACAGTCCGGAGTCCACTCAAAGTTTTTCTTTCCCCTTTTAATCAAATCAAAAAACGGAACGCTTTTGTATGTGGCTTTGGAGATGAATCTACTCAGCGCAGCTACTTTCCCTGCAAGACTTTGGACGTCTTTAATTCTCCTCGGCTCTTCGATGTTTCTAATCGCTGCTATCTGGCTAGGATTGATTTCAATTCCTCGGGAGCTCACAATGAAGCCTAGGAATTTTCCCGACGCCACTCCAAATGAGCATTTCAGAGGATTCAACTTCATCTGATACATTCGCAGGATACCAAACATTTCCTCCAAGTCTTGCGTATGGCTGGAGGACTGTTTCGATTTGACAAGCATATCATCCACGTAAACTTCCATAGTCTTCCCTATTTGATTATAAAACATTCTGTTCACCAAGCGCTGATAAGTGGCTCCGGCGTTTTTCAATCCGAATGGCATTACGACATAACAATATAATCCCAAATTCGTAATGAAGCTCGTATGTTCTTGGTCTGGCACGTGCATAGGAATTTGGTTGTATCCGGAATATGCATCCATGAAAGAGAGAAGTTCATGACCTGCTGTCGAATCTACAAGCTGGTCAATCCTGGGAAGTGGGAAACTATCTTTTGGGCAAGCTTTGTTCAAATCTGAAAAATCAATGCAAGTCCGCCACTTTCCATTCGGCTTCTTTACCAAGACGGGATTCGATATCCAGTCGGGATATGTCGAATCTCGAATAAATCCGTTCTGCTTCAGCTTCTCCACCTCCTCTTTAAGAGCAGCCGACCTCTCTGGGCCCAGCATACGTCTCTTTTGCTTCACAGGCGGATGTTTCGGGTTTACATTTAATTTGTGACTTATAATGGATGGTGATATCCCACACATGTCAGCATGGGTCCAGGCAAACACGTCCAAGTTTGCCTTCAAGAAGTCCGTTAGTTCTTTGGCTCGACGTGGATCCAATTGAGAACCAATCTTCAAAACTTTTGTCGGATCAGCTTCATCAATGGGAATTTCCACTGTCGCTTCATTAGGAGTTGCATTTCTAGCCTCTGGTTCCTCGTCTTTTCTGGGATCCAAGTCTTCAGGCGTTCCTTTGGGCAACTCCTTCGGGGTCGATTTCTCTAATTGCTATGCTGAGCCCCCCTTTGAGGGAGACGAGGTATCTTTACTCTCGATGTTAAGTCCTTTCATCAACATCTTTAATTCAACAACATAGCAGGCCCGTCCGGAAATTTGATCCCCTCTCATTACTCCAGTTCCGGCTTCGGTTGGGAACTTAAGCAATAAACACCAAGGGGCGAAACAAGCTCTGAATTCAGCAAGGGCAGGCCTTCCCAAAAATGCATTATAAGGCGAATCTACGTCCAATACTACGAACTGAAGCATCTGCACTCTTCTGCGTTCTCCTTGCCCCAAGGTCACGGGCAATTCTATGTATCCCATGGGAGCTGTTGACGCCCCGTTGAAGCCTCTGATCCATCCTTCACATGGCTTCAAATCCTCAGATTCAAGCTTCATCTGATCGAATGACTTTTTAAACAAAATATTGACGGAACTTCCGTTGTCCATTAACACCTTATGAACCAAGGCCGGCCCAATGGTGGTAGTAATGACCAACGGATCATCAGTGAGTGATTGAATCCCAGTATTATCTCTGCTGCGGAATACCACGTCATCAAACATGGTCTTCTGTTGTTTTATGGGGGTGATATCTTCCAAATCACCACCTTCATTAACATCTATGTGCTTGGCAGCATTTACATATTGATCCATCACTCTGAAACTACGGATTGCCGGGTGAGGTCCACCCACTATGGAGTTGATAATAATTCCTTTACCTTTCTGCTGCGCTGTAGGCTTAGGAGCAGGTAGAATCTGCTTTGGAGCCTGCTCTCCTTACCCCCTGTCCCTCGGGGCAACCTTGTATTCATCCAACTTCCCTTCACGCAGCAGCTTCTCAATCACATCTCTCAAATGCCGACATTCATTGGTTGAATGCCCATGAGTTCCATGAAACAAACAAAACTTCCCAGTCGCCATTTCTTTCTCTGTCGAGTCACGAGGTGGCGGTCTTTTATATTGCAAAACGTTGTACGTATCCAGGTAAATATTCTCCAGGGTGTCGTTCAATGGTGTATAATTCTCGTAGGTCTGGAATCGGGGTCTTTTGTTAGGATCACTTCCCCTATTTCTATTTCTTCTGTTACCGTTCGCATTACGGTTATTATTGTTGCCCCCATTTCCAGCATTGTTGTTTCCACCCTTGTTACCCACATTTACTTCAACCTTTCCGGAACTTTCCCCAGACTGCTTCACGGCGACGTTACTCTGCACATTTTCTTTTGAAGCCGCTTCAGGCTTTCTCTTTCGGTTTGCCCTGGCCTCCTCTCGTCTTAAATAAATATCGGCTTTTCCATAGAATATCTCTCTTGTGGAGGGTGTCTTCCCAGAAAGGTAATCCCCGAACTCGGATTCAGGATCGACTCCTTCTTTTAATGCCATCAGAATGGTGGGCTCATGAGGGTCACTAACTTCAATCACAGCTAAGTTAAAACGGTCAAGATACGACCTCAAAGACTCTCCTGGCGCCTGCTTAATTCTCGATAATTCAACAACACTTTTGGACTTTTGGGTATGGAGTCGGAACTGATTCATAAAACGTTCGCTCAGTT
Source organism: Allium sativum (assembly GCA_030737875.1). Classification (NCBI taxonomy): domain Eukaryota; kingdom Viridiplantae; phylum Streptophyta; class Magnoliopsida; order Asparagales; family Amaryllidaceae; genus Allium; species Allium sativum. The sequence goes on from CM060919.1 coordinate 304,584,355, forward strand.
CCCTGTAATTCGAAACCGAACGAGGGGGAAGTCGGGTAAACCAGAACAGCGCCACATCTTCTAAATAGACCGAGAATGCTTTACACTTCACTTCATCAGGGGCAGCAGCAGCATTCATGAGCCACGAGTATCGCATCAAATGCTGTCCCGGATTAGTTCTCCCATTGTACTTGTCCATCTGTGGCAGGTTAAAATGCCGGGGAAACTGGAAGTCGAGGATATCATCGGTGAAAGGAGTATGGCTTCGCTCAATGCCATAATCTTCATTTGTATAGTTCCGGCTCTCGGACATGATCTGGCGCACCATTGCCTGTACATCAGCATTAGTTAGGGGCCGTTCAGGTTCCCTGGCCCTAGTATCCGGGTTCCTTCTGGGCTCTTGTTCAGGAGATTCCCTTCTTTTTCGAGCTGCTTCTGCTCTATTCCGTTCCCTACGCTCCCGGTCGATCTCGGGAGGAGGGGACTGGAGCCTTTGCCCCTGAGTGGGATCATTGTTTCCTAGTGCTCGTGCAATATCCTCGCGAGACCCCAAAGATCCGAATGTCAGCTGCTCCAAATTCTGAGGTCGTTCGAGCGGCCTTCGTTCACGGGGCCGCTCTTCCTCGGAAGAAGAAGACTGATCCACTGGTGTGTGACGAACCGGTGATGGGGTCCTCTGTCGACGGAGTTCGCTAATCTCCCTGCTCATGAGCCTCATATTTTCCTGCATCATGAGATTGGTGCGCTCGTGGACTTTCATAGCCTCCTTAGTACTCTCAAGCATGTCAAGTAGGCGCGAGAAATCTCCTTGAGTAATAGGAGCAGATGGATTGACCTGATCATTGACCCTGGTGGCTGGAATTGGAGCATTCGTAGGGACTCGAGTAGAGGTTCCAACATCACCAAGTGTCGGGTCGGATCGGAGATGGGAGATCGGGTCGGTTCGGAGCTGGGGAGCCTGGTCGGGTTGGTACATGGCAAGCTACTCGGGTCGGTTCAGGTTGGAGGAATGCACTGCTTCAGAATCTCCTACCCGGATCGGATCGGAGCTCTCCCCCTGAAGGCGATTCGGGTTTCCTGCATCGGTTCGTCCTGCTGCTGAACTCTGCCCACGAGACCTTGTTACAACCGCATTTTGCTGATCTTCGCCAGCTCCATTTCCTTGACCAGATTGAACTTCTTTGCCTTTTCCTTTGGCCATGATTCTTCGGCAATCACTTCAACAAATATCCAAGGGCGTTGAAACTTGAGGATTAACTTCTTTGAACTCAACGGTCCAAAAAGTAGAACGATAATCCCGAAAAACAAAGAATTCAGATGATTTCTCAGTGAAAGCACCAAAATGTTAGACCAAAAAGTGGTTCTAACACCCAAATTGATTAAAAGAAGAATGAAATGAGATCAAAAATAAAAATGAACACACAGGATTTATAGTGGTTTGGCGAAGAAATGCCTACGTCCACTTGTCTTTCACTATTTTCACTGATTTAATTGCAAGTACAATGAAATGTTCACTTGATTTCTCTCACAACTCACTTACAATCACTCAGTTGTCTAAAAACAAATAATGAAAGAAGATTTGGATTTTCCGGGAGTGCTGGAATTCGGATTATGAAGGAAGTTGAACTCTCAAAGTGCCAGAAAAAAAGATCATTTTCTTTGTCTCCAGACGGGGTATTTATAGGTGAGAATTTACTCAGAACCTGATCCGGATCGGAGCCACGTGTCATCCATCCCATCAGCCTCGGGTTCGGATGAATTTCTATGTTGACAACGCATCAGAGTAGTGGACGTTGAGGGTAGGAACTGGTCACATCCGATCCGAATAACCAGGCGCTCATGCAGGAGAGTGACGTGGAAGACAGGCTCGGGTCTGAGGGGTATGCACAAGGGGTTCGGATCGGAGTACCCGATCCGACCCGGATTGACTTAGGACTAATTCCTGTGTTTACTCTGCTCCGCTCAGATCTATTGCTCTCCGCTCCAGCTGGAAATAGGTTGCTCTCCGATCCGAACCGACGTGCCTCTCTTATTCCAACAACAATAGCTCACCGATCCGAACAGCAGACTTTATCCGACCCGAACCGCTATACTGCTCCGATCCGACCCGCTTCAGTGTTTTTCAAGCTCCTCAATATTTCACATCTTGACTTTGTGTTGCCCAGTTCACAAAGTGGGCTAACATTTACCTAAGTAAAACTGAGGACTATGAGCCCTTATATGTTTACTTCGGAGAATAAATCTTGGACTCGTGCGTTTGAACATGTGTGGTGATTTTCTCTGTTTTGAATAGAAACCAATTACGGGTTCGTAAATATTCGAGAATAGCATGTGGTTATGGGACATGTTGCTATTTCCTTATGTTAACTAGCTCGGAGTAATTTCTATTCACCCGGATCGATGTGATCCTTTACGACTTGTGTTTTGTAGTCCTCGATCGCCCGAGTGAGATTTACGATTCTTGGATTTCACCTATGGGACTTCAGTCCAACCTTCATGATTTATGTTTTGAGAATGAACTAACAACGGTTTAGTAAATATTCGAGAACAGTGAGTGGTTATGGGACATTTAGCTATTTTCTTATATTAACTATCTCGGTGTATTTCATACTCACCCGGATCCATGGTATCCGCCTCTACGACATAGTTGTTTGGTTCGCGATCGCCCGAGCGGGAAATTATGATTTGTGACCTTCATCTATGATACTTCGGTCCGATTTTCTATTATTTTCTATGATTTATGTTTTCCTCTACCGGGGTCACGACCCGGCTTCGTGGGGAGCTTCGGCTCAAACCAATGGGTTCGCTACCTAGAGATCGTATCTCATCTATGAACTGACCTGCTCCCTCTTTATGATGTTTTCTAGAGATTTCATGATTTATGTGTTTTCTCTCTTCCGGGGTCACGACCCGACTCTGTGGGGAGCTTCGGCTCAAATATATGGGTTCGCTACCTAGAGATCGTATCTCATCTATGAACAGGCCTACCCCTTTATGATGTTTTCTGGATTTCGAGTGATTTCTGGATTCTTGATTTGATGCGATGTGCGCCAATTTGAGAAATGATTTATGATTCATGATTTACTTTGATGCGATGGTCATCAATTTGATGTGTATTTGGCATTCCGTTGTCATTCATGTGTTTAGTTTATTTGGCATTCCATTGTCTTTCATGTGTTTATAGTTTATTTGGCATTCCGCTGTCATTTCCTGTTGTGTGCTATTATTTGAATGTTGCATTCTATATTGCTAGGAGATTATTTAGAGATATTTGTGTGCCGACATTCCATTGTCATTTCCTGATTGTATCGACATGCCATTTTCATGTCATCCTATGTTATATCTCTTGTTATCTCAGTTTATTTGATAAGTACAACTAGGCTGATCTGTTTATTGTTTATTTCCTTATAAATAATACTCGGGTCAGGCCCAGTCATTTTAGGTACTCCTCTGGGACTCATCGCAGGATTGATCTTCCCCTTTCAGTTTGCTACTCTGCCTCCACAGCTTTATGTACTATTGTACCTATGACCTTGTCTATCGGTGTATACATATTCTATTATTTGGATCATGGTACTTGTATCTATTCTTTTGGGTTTAGTGGATCTTTGTTGACCACAAGCTTGTTGTACACATTCTTGGTTTATTCATATCTTTTCCGACTTTGTGATATGATTGTTCTGTGTCTGGCTTTGAGATACACCATATTTATATTATTGTTGTTGTCTATTTTATACTGCTTTCCGCATTGCATATAGTCGTTGTGTAGTTGCCCTATGTGCCGAATGGTCATGTCGAAATTTTAATCGGTATCAGAATTCGATGTGCATTCCTCACATGGAGCAATCATACAATCGGCCGCCCTTCACAAACCTCATTCTCCGTTATGGTCTACGACATTTCTCGGAAATGAACTGGACGATAGTGGGTATAGAGGCGGGGCGTTGCAGTTGGTATCAGAGCAACTTTCCGGAATAGTGTAAGATAGTATGACGATGGTATTGTCTTAAGCCTCTCTCAGGAATCGTGCTTTAGGGTTTTAGTTAGAGTCTTAAGACCCGTCATAGCTTATCTTCCAATACGATTCCATTTTGATTGAATTTGTATCGTTTGAGTTCAACTTGAGACTAACTTTGTCTTCGTTCTTTTTCCTTAAAGAAGCGAAATAGTTGGTCGCAGCCGTGCAAGTGCCGGTTCACCCAGTGTACCTCCTACGGGAGGGGTGATTATGTCTTAAGTAGCCAATTTTTAGTCTTTTAGAATAATTATCGACTCGACCTCTTCGGGTTGATTTTTGTAGTCCATCTAGGGCCCGTGTGCTCTAGTGGTGCTTCTGTCTCATTCTTTGACTCGAGTTACTAATCGATGTATGTTTGGCCTATTGTGTATCACACTTACCTTGTTGATCATTTATGATCCTTGCAGTTGATTGATCATTGGATATCTTGTCTGTGCGTCGTTATGCGCATTGTAAGCGCCTTTGATCCTGATATTTCTTGATTTCTAGTTAAGATTGTTTCGTACGTCGTTACGTACCAAGCATGGTCTATTGATCTCTTGTCGATCGGTATGGAGATACCATGTCGTTGGGACTAAATCTACTCCCTTATGGTTAGCTATGTAGTCCTAGTTCGGTGTGAGATCACAAAGCCTTCGGGCTAAAAAAACTCATTTGTTACCTCGTTGTGCCGGTATGACACTACACCATAATGGTCATTTGGCAACCCTTTTTTTTCATAATCGCCAACACTTATTTATGTTGCAGGGTAATAACAATAATAAGTGTTGCTATATTAAAAAAGTGTCACCAAAAATACATAATTATAATTTTTTTGTTGGCAACGGTTATATGGGTTGGTAGGCGTGGTTCGCGGGGGCAAAAATGTAAACACCCAGTTATTTTCAGTCCGTAAACCCTAACTCCTCTCACATCCCCTTTCTAAACGCTTTTCACTTGCAAGGCCGCTTCTTTGGAAATAGAAAAGAGCGACTTCTTCTTTGGAAATAGAAAAGAGCGACATCATAACTAATTGATCGATTTCTATCCCAATTTCTCAATCCATCCATTTCTGATCAACTAATTAGTTATTACCAATCCATACCAATCACAAATTGGAAGACTTCACGGTTGATTTCCGTGATTTGAAGATCTCGCAAATTTGAAGAATCGACTTCGCCTTGCTCTCCTCCAGTTCGACGTTGGCTTCAGGTGATTTCCGCAGGTTTTTGGGTTTTCCCCTATTTTCCTATTCTCGAAAATGAATCTTTTTATTAACTGTTCTCCTATTTTCTATTTCCGACTGTTTTGGCTTCAGGGTGCAGTCACGTTTCCAATTTTGATTTTGGTGCTTGAGGCTTAGCTTGTTCAGGTTATTGGGGGTGATTTGCAGAAAGGAGGTTGCTTGAGGCTTAGTAGTTAATCGGACCAAAATATTTTTAGTTATTGAATTTGGTACGGGAGGCTGTCTAAAGGCGAACATAAGAGGATCTTCACCTCCTCAAAACCCCAGTCTTACCAAGCGATTTTCACAGCTTCACAGAAATTTAACGAATCCAAATGGCCATGAAATTTTGGGGTAATATTTTGTTCTTCTTTCATTCATTCGGTTGTATTTTTTCCATGCTTGACAGATATAAGGCTAGGAGTTGTTGTTTTTGAACGGTTCTATGGTTCATTTCGATTGTCAGTTGTCTCCTCTATTTTTACAGTTTCATTTTAAGTTCTACCAAACGATTGACATTTTTGTGCTTCTGAAGTGATAGTTTAACTTCGTGGAGAGCTCTCTAATGTGATGTGTTAATGATTTAGGGTCCTTTTGGTCTCATTTGAGTTTTGTGTCATCAATATACATTACAAAATACAGAGGTGGGCAGGTTAGATGCTTAAAGATCTTAGTACGATGGTGGATTAGTGGAGGGGATGGATTGTTTTTTTTTAACTTCCATTATTTTCCTGAACTTGGAACACAAAATAATATGTTTTCTCTTTGTACGTTGAATCTCATTGATAAAAATGTTGCTAAATTTTTGGTGTTAAGTGAATGATAAAAAAGAGAGAGAGGATAATCAACTAAATTATAAATCAGCAAGTAGTGGGTTTATGTTATCAAAGGTGATGAGCACTACCATTTGGTTTAAGAAACGAAGAGGAAACTTGTAGCAGTATGCACTATAGAACGTATAAAAGTTCTCTTTGAGCTATGATGCGCATTAAGCAAGTTACATTTTTTCGGTTTAATTTATTTTTAGGCAGTGGCTATGAAATCTGCTATTCTTTGCACAAACACACTAATTGGAACATGTATCTCATTAATTTGTTCTGTTAGGATAAAAATGCTAGTTAAACCACCATTTTTAGTGGCTCACAATATTACTTTTAATGTCCTTGTTTATTAAGCTTTTTGGCAGTTACCAGCTGGTATTGAAAAATTAAGGTGTTGAAGTCAAACCTGGTGCATCTGTTAAATGCAACCCAAATGAAGGAAAATACATACATCTATCTCAAGTAACATTTCAAAATGATTCTATGAGCAGGTTATGCATTTAACCAATCTGAATTTTATTTTTGATGTATGATTACAATCAGGCTTCACTTGGGGAATCTAAGGTTAAGGAAAAAATTGCTGTCTACCTGAAAGTTGACGATAATAAACTAGTTATAGGATCACTTTCAGTTGATACATGTGCCCAAATACAGTATGATCTACTATTTGAGAAAGAGTTCGAGTTATCCCACTCCTCAAAAAATGCTACTGTTTGCTTTTGTGGGTTAGAGCTTCTCCGCCTAGAGAAGAATATCCTTGTATTTGTTACTTAATTTTTTTAACATATAGCATTATGTTAGGTATAATATGAAGATTGTACATGTTAGAATAGCATGTTTCCTTGACTTTTCTTCAGTGCCACATTTTATGAAGATAATTCTGGTGAGTGATTTCAGTTTTTTATGGTTATTTTTGCTGTCTTTGTTTTTATGTTTTGAGTTGCTCGACGATATCACTATTATTTCTACAGAAAGCGAAGACCAAGTAATCACCTTCAATATAGATGGTACTTTATACAATTATTTCTCAGTCTGCAAAGCCACATACTCCTCCACTTGAAGCCCAGCTTCCCACGCTTGAACTACTAAAAGTAAGATTTACTTATTCTGCCATGTTATGTTATTCATGGATATGATATAACTATACTAAGGAATGGCCTTTTATGTTTGTCTAAGCTTTCTTTTTCATTCAGATAGTTTCTGTTTCAAACTTGAGCAATTATGACATGGGTATATGGTTTTCTTTACCACTTTTACTAGGAATGATATTAAATAGATGCATGTCATAATAAGCCATCATTACAAACACTCATAATAATTCATCATTACAAAACCTTGTATCAGTTATGATGAATTTCGAATCTATTCTTATTTTAATATTTTTTAAGCAAACTTTTGTTCCGAACAATCACTTCTTTGCCAGCTCAATTAAGTATGTCCATTAAAGACAACTCTATACTAAATATCTTTCTTAATAGACTCTTATAAATTATTTATTCTAGTAATTTCACATGCTTCTTTGGTTCTAAACAAGAATACAAGTTGAATATTATTGATAGAATTATTTATTCGGAAGATTCTGCAGCTCCTTCGTCAAAGGCAGGTTAGCGTTTCAAGTCCAAACTAGTGTAGAACACTTGTATTTCCCTGCTTTTGGTATGTGCAGTTTGTGTACATGGTAGTGAAAATGCTTTTGGTATGTACATGGTAGTGAAAAGCATGTTGTGTACATGGTAGTGAAAAGGATTAGTGAACTTAAAAGGAACAAAACTGAGCCTGTCTCAGTTTCGGATTCGAAACTGAACTGGAAAGGCGCAGTTTCTAAACTGAGCCACTCAGTTTGGATTAGGCTCAGTTTCAGATTCGAAACCGAGCTGGAAAGGCTCAGTTAAACCGAGCTAGACTCAGTTTTGAACTGAGCCTTTCTGGCTTGGTTTCGAATCGAAACCGAGCCAGGCTCAGTTTAACTGAGTTTGTAAACTCAGTTAGAAACTGAGTTTGCAAACTCAGTTTTTGAACTGGGTTTTCAAACCCAGTTTCATACTGAGTTTGCAAACTCAGTTTCTAACTGAGATAAACTCAGTTTTGATGTGGTCACATTGATAGATGCATTATAGTTCAATGCCTTAAAAGAATTTAGTTAACTTACCCAACAAAAACACAAATAAATGCCAAGCCAAATAATTGGTATTAAAATTATCTTTTGTAAGTTGTTTATATAATGTTATATTAATTATTGTTGTCAACTTTGATCTTTTTTGTAGGCCTTAGCAAATCCAAAAACAAATATTTCACAAACGACGATTTGGAAGGCTGGATATAAAAGAAATTCGAGAGAAGTGCTACCATGTTTTGTATTCGGTATTTGTAGAATTTCATTTACCTATTGAATTTTGCGACTTAATTATGTATTGAATTTAGCAACTTAGTTATGTATTATACTTGTATATTGTTAACTGATATTAATTCTATGCCGTTACTTAATTATGAATGTTGTCTATTGGTATTCATTGAATTATACTTTTTAAATTGAGAATAATATCTACTTTGGATTCATATTAAATATCATCTATATTATAATCATGTTAGTTACTGTGAATGAAAATCTTGTAACATGTATAAGCATTGCAAACAAAAATATTGCAACATGTATAAGCGTTGCAAACAAAAAACTACCAACGCTTATAAGCATTGCGAATGAAAATATACCAACGCTTATAAGCGTTGGGAGAGAAAATCTACCAACGCTTATAAGTGTTGGTACTACATTGCCACGCCCCCGTAGCAACACTAATAAGTGTTGCTGAAATTGTTTGCGACGGTTATACTCGTTGGCAATCACCGGTTTTGGTGTAGTGTGAGTTACCAAGCATTTGTGCTAAATTAACTCAACGAATGCGCAACGATACATTTGTGTTACCTCGTTGCGTTCCAAACTCAAGATCAAGAATGAGGGAAAGCATCCCGCTTCTTGTGATCCCTCTTCTTGAGTCAATGTACGTGTCATTAATTCCTTAATGTCATTTACCTTGTTCAGAGATTATTTTATTTTTGTTCTTTTGATATACATCGATCGTGTTCTTCGTTATCAAAAGATATCATTGTGTTTTATTCGTAGGTTGATAAAGGAAATTTATTTCCTTTATGCCATCCCGAATGATTTATTGAATTTTTATATTTTCGCGAGATATGCGTGAACGTTAGAAATTGTGAGGACTTTCTTGTGTTAACTTGTCCATCGAGTGCGTTAAGGATCTCGAACAAGATATGGGACGCCATGTTGTAGTTTGGAATTCCTAAACACCATTATGTGACAATCCAACATTTGAAATGATCCCTAAAATTAAATTAACCGCTAATAAGTTAATCAAAATAATAATATTTTGGATTTTTGTGATTTTTCATAATTGTTTGTTATCTTTCTAGATAATTTATTTCTAGATTTCCTTGAAGCAATTCCAAGAATTTGAGTGGTTCAAGATTTTTAATTAGAAATTATCTTGAATCTTTTCTTTGAGTAAATTAAATAACTCCAGGAACAACCCAAAGAATTATTCATTTATGTCTCTTGTTGCTGGATTTCAGATCTTTGATTTTCGAGATTTCTGAGTGATTGAAAATCTCGTCTAATTCTTAATCCTTGTTTCGATTTGCTAAAGAGAATTTAGTATTCTTGTGATTCCATCGGTCTTCTTATTTTCTCTAGTGAACAATCACTCGAGAGAATGGGAGTTACCATTGGGGAGGAAATTTGGGTTTTGCGATCCGCGACGAACTCAATAATTCCTCTCTTCGAATCTATGATCTAGTCGACCATCCGGAAGTGCTATAGTCAATTTACTTATGAACTTAGCCTTGCGTTGTTCTTAGAAATGAATATTGAAAGGATGAGCTCTTTTGATATTCCTCCTTTGTTTGTTTGAATCATTTGGATTGACAATTGTCTCCTCACATTTGTTAACACTTGTCAATCAAATCTTTAGGGATTATGACCTCCTTGGTTTAATCTCATCTTGTCAGAGAAATTATCTGTTGCTTCTTTGATTAGTTGCTTGTGTTTTTGCAATTTGAGATTTTTGGCGGAAAATTATCTTAAATCCTATTGTTCCAAAGTGGTAAGTTGTGCACTACTTATCCATCATCTTTTCGATGTTTCCGATTTTCTAAAATCGATACTCGAGTTTCTGAATATTGGGAATTTCGTATAATTCCTAATGATTCGTCTTTTTGGTTACTAAATGAGATTTAGTACCTGGTTAGAAATCGATTTCCCCGAGTATTTCATTGGTATTCCGTTACCAATATTTATTATCGATTTCTAGTTCATTGGTATTCCGTTACCAATATTTGATTATCGACTTGTAGTTCATTGGTATTCCGTTACCAATATTTGTTTATCAGTTTCTAGTTGGTTAGTATTCCGTTACCAACCTTGAATCATTGATATTAAAATTGATTATTCCTTCGAAAATTGCTTTCCTTAGTTAAATTCGTTGGAATCTCTGTATTGTGCTTTTGTTGGTGTCAGCCACCTTGTCGTAGGACTAAAGCGCTCGGGTTCGACGTTCGCTACATCGTCATGATTGAGTTTTACGAACGGATTAGTCAACCATCATAAATTCCCATTTCATAGCCTAAGAGAAATATCAACTATTGATATCTCGCGTCCATAGGACGCAGTCCCGTTTCTCCTTGAAATTCCAGATTAGATTCGCTTAGTTTTTGGTGTATTCAATCAATTCTCATTCCCTTGAGAATCATACGAAGAAAGGCGAGTCTATTTGAATTCATAGCGCTTATGAATTTTTCTGGAATTATTTTACCTGTTTGGGATGACTACCTTCATGGGTAATGGAGTCCGAGATTGAACTCTATCTTTTACGATCTAGCGAGACGAGATTGGGATCTCACCTAGCCGTTGGTGTGATCTCTCCATTTCGTGTCGGTTCTTGTGGTACCACTCCGTGGTATTGGTTTTGGTTGTTACTTATTACTTCATTCTTAAGGAATTGCGGGGACGCAATTCTTTTAAGGGGGGAAGTCTGTAACAACCTGCTCATTCGACGATTTTAGATTTAAATATTTTATTTAAATATATCGCCATATCTCATGTGTCACTCAAAATGTCGTTTTTCACAAACGATAAAATTAGGATTCGAGACCACTTCCATTGAGTCTGGATCATCGTTTGCGACCTTTTTGACTATAAGCATCGATATGTTCCGAGCTTCGGAATTTTGGCACTTTAGGGTTGGGTCTTGGTTGAACTAGCTAGCTCACCATATAACCCCAAATCATCCTCCTTCTCTTCATTCATTCTCCAAACACTTAGAGAAATAGTAACGGGGAAAGGGAATGGGAAATTAGAAATTCCTAAGCTAGGGTTGGCTCCTAGGGATCCAAATCAAGCGGAAATCAAGTGTAGAAACATGGGTAAGCTCTCTCTTCATCTTCTCTATCCTATTCTCCTCTCAATTTCGGATTTTTATCATGCCCTAACACTCATGAGTCTTCATATGTGTTCATGAGGTGATTAGAGAGGAGTGATTGAAGAAAGAAAGCTTCTTTGCTTGGATTTGTGCTTGTTCTTCCTTGTTGGAGTTTGTTCTTGATATTCAAGAGCCAAAGGTGAGTTCTTTGATGAACTCACATCTATGCCTCAAGCCTATGTGCTTGTAAAGTGTAATTTAGGACCATTTCATGTTGCATTTGCTTGTTGAATTGGTGAGGAGAACTTATACTCCCCGGTTTATAAGTTTGAATTTCATTCGGAATAGAAATCATGATAAGTACTGTTAATACGATCCAATTCATATGCTATGAGTTGATTTGGTGAGGTTGTGAAGTACCATTGTCGCACCCGGCAAGTTCTAAGACTTCACGATTCGCTTATATCGCGTTTATACGTTTTATTTTGGAATTTTGGTTCGTTTCGAATCTATAATTAAAATCTTTGCATTCGAGCTTTGCGAGTTGATACGGTGGATCGAAGAGGTCTCATTGACATCCCGAAGAAGTCATGAGCCTCGACGAATGGCGCCAAACAATCACGGGGGAGCAAATCCCCCTAGGTTCGACCTGGGCAATGGCCCAGGTCAGGACCGGTCGACTGGCCCAAATGGGGCGGCCGACCGGTTTTCTTTCTGTTTGAAAACGGTCGACTGCCCCTCTTTGGCCGGTCGACTGGTCTCGGTTCAGCCTGGGCAGCTGCCAGGCCAGAACCGGTCGACCGGTTTGGCTGAGCCTGGGCAATTTTGCCCAGGCCCGACTCTATGTGGATCATGCGCCCCCGCGCACGATCCCGCTTGCTTTCGGACTCCTCCTTGGCTCTTCCGTGCACGTCGATGGTCTTTGAATTCACCAGAGATCATTGTAAAGCCGTGCACTCCTTTTGGTATATCGAATTTATTCGATACTCTTGTTAAGAGTATTCATGCCATTAAAACGTGAATTATCGACTCGATATCCTTCGTGTCTATTCCGATATAGTTTAAAACCTTCGGGTGCTATTTTGGAATTTCGATTCGTTCGTTGATCGAAATTACAATCGTTATCCCTTTGATTTCCTGTATGTTGTTGTAATGTGGGTTTATGATTTTTGTGTTCCCTTCGCTACGGCGATGATTTTTATGAATAATTGAACCACAATGGATAATGGGGGTTTATATTGTCAATGGGCATCGAACCAACGTTTAATCAGTTTTTAAATTCAAATCCTTTTAAAATAAATTCGGTTTCTAAACCCGGATCTGATTCTATCGATTTATATACGATTCCTTCTCCTATCAATCGGACGAGAAATTTAGTTTATTTACCTTAGTAAAACTGAGGACTATGACCCATTATATGTTTACTTTGGCGAATAACTCTTGGACTCGTGCGTTCGAACATGTGTGGTGATTTTCTCTGTTTTGAATAGAATCCAATTACGGGTTCATAAATATTCGAGAATAACATGTGGTTATGGGACATGTTGCTATTTCCTTATATTAACTAGCTCGGAGTAATTTCTATTCACCCGGATCGATGTGATCCTTTATGACTTGTGTTTTGTGGTCCTCGATCGCCCGAGTGGGATTTACGATTCTTGGATTTCACCTATGGGACTTCAGTCCAACCATCATGATTTATGTTTTGAGAATGAACTAACAACGGTTTAGTAAATATTCGAGAATAGCGAGTGGTTATGGGACATTTAGCTATTTTCTTATATTAACTATCTTGGTGTAATTCATACTCACCCAGATCCATGATATCCGCCTCTATGACATAGTTGTTTGGTTCGCGATCGCCCGAGTGGGAAATTATGATTTGTGACCTTTATCTATGAGACTTCGGTCTGACTTTCTATGATTTTCAATGGTTTATGTTTTCCTCTATGGGGGTCACGACCCGGCTTCGTGGGGAGCTTCGGCTCAAACCAATAGGTTCGCTACCTAGAGATCGTATCTCATCTATGAACAGACCTGCCCGCTCTTTATGATGTTTTCTAGAGATTTGATTTATGTGTTTTCTCTCTTCCGGGGTCACGATCCGGCTCTGTGGGGAGCTTCGGCTCAAATATATGGGTTCGCTACCTAGAGATCATATCTCATCTATGAACAGGCCTGCCCCTTTATGATGTTTTCTGAATTTCAAGTGATTTCTGGATTCTTGATTTGACGCGATGTGCATCAATTTGAGAAATGATTTATGATTCATGATTTACTTTGATGCGATGGTCATCAATTTGATGTGTATTTGGCATTCCATTGTCATTCATGTGTTTAGTTTATTTGGCATTCCATTGTCATTCATGTGTTTATAGTTTATTTGGCATTCCGCTGTCATTTCCTGTTGTGTGCTATTATTTGAATGTTGCATTCTATATTAGCTAGGAGACTATTTAGAGATATTTGTGTGACGACATTCCATTGTCATTTCCTGATTGTATCGACATGCCATTTTCATGTCATCCTATGTTATATCTCTTGTTATCTCAGTTTATTTGATAAGTACAGCTAGACTGATCCGTTTATTGTTTATTTCCTTATAAATAATACTCGAGTCAGGCCGAGTCATTTTAGGTACTCCTCTAGGACTCATCGCAGGATTGATCTTTCGCTTTCAGCTTGCTACTCTGTCTCCGCAGCTTTATGTAATGTTGTACCTATGACATTATCTATCGGTGTGTACATATTCTATTATTTGGATCGTAGTACCTGTATCTATTCTTTTGGGTTTAGTGGATCTTTGTTGACCACTAGCTTGTTGTACACATTCTTGGTTTATTCATATCTTTTTTGCCTTTGTGATATGATTGTTTTGCGTCTGGCTTTAAGATACACCATATTTATATTATTGTTGTTGTCTATTTTATATTGCTTTCCGCATTGCATATAGCCGTTGTGTAGTTGCCCTATGTGCCGAATGGTCATGTCAAAATTTTAATCGGTATCAGAATTCGATGTGCATTCCTCACATGGAGCAATCATACAATCGGTCGCCCTTTACAAACCTCATTCTCCGTTATGGTCTATGACATTTCTCGGAAATGAACTAGACGATAGTGGCTATAGAGGCGGGGCGTTACATGCCATAATTAGACATGTGGATCCTCTCCCGGATTATATCAGCTTGACTACTCACCATCCACTATACGACCTTGGTCAAGTGATGAGAGCTCGAGATTAAAGCAAATATGAATCAACCATTAGCTCCCTACTTCTTATTTCCATTGTGACATAACGCATGAATATTACTTAAAGTCTTACAAACTATGTTGTAATGTTCAAGCTTATCTGATCAAGGTCTAGTCTAACCAGCTCCAAAAGAATTCAGAACTTACATTGCAGCCTAACGTCTATTGCTAAAATTTCCAACCGAAACTGGAGTGGGAATGGTCCGTGGTGACTAAGTTACTAGAAGAACTTGCTATTTTCCTACATGGAATATGCTACACATCAGAGATGGAACCCAAATACGCTTCCCCTCCTGATGAGATGGAGTGCGAAAGAGGCATCAGCTTAGCAAGAAAAAGAAACGTCACATAAAGAGTTGCCCGATGATCTGCCCAAAGACACAGATCTCAGAGAAAATGAAGATTCAGGATGCAGGAGAGCGACATCAAACGGAGCAACTACCCAAAGATTGAAAAGCTCGCTTACGGTTTGAAGATTGCTTCAAGAAAACTCTGCCACTATTTCTAAGTTCATCTAATTATGATACACACTGACTGGCCAATACGACAGGTCCCACAGCGACCTGAGGCATCTGGATGATTGCCCGAACGAAACATCAAGCTAAACCAGTTTGATCTCAATTCCTTCCTATAGAAGTTCATACGGGGAAAAGCATTAGCCAACTTCATCGTTGAGTTTTCTGTTCCCAACAAAACGTGTTAGATGAAGAAGATGGCCCCTTAAAATGAAAGATGAAAACAAGCTCCTAGAAGATACACAGACGGTGCAAGGAATGGTCAATGGTCTGACCCTGGAGTTTTGCCGATAATTCCGGAAGAACAGTCAATTTTCTAAGCCTCAGGATTGGAATTTTCCGCTACCAACAGCGATTCCGAATACAAGGCCCTAATCGCCGGGATGAAACTCATTAAGGAGTTGGGAGTAGCATCGTTGAACATCTTTGTAACTTTCGGATTGTTATTTGCCAGTTTCGAAGGGAATTCCAGATGAAGGGACCATGCCTCGCATCTTATCTAGAATGGATAGAGGAGATGTTGGATGGATGGGAACAATACACCATGTTTCGTATTCCACACACATAAAATTAGAAAGCGGATTACATGGCCAAGTTAGAAAGCTCCGACAATCCAGAAGAGATGAAGATAATCCCAATCAAGACACAACAAACTCCAACCATTGATCAGACAGAAGTTGATCCAGTATTGGAGACCGAATTCGGAAGAGAGTCATGGACAACTCCCTTTAGGAACTTCCTGCAGCACGGAGTGTTTCCAGCAAGGAGAAGTGAAGGGCGTACCATCATTTGTTATGCCTCAAGATATGACAAGCAAAGTGACATTGCTTATTTCCTTGGGAAGGTTGTCCTAAGATTGACAGCAACGAGTCCTATTGCCGAATACATCATCCTGAATGATTAGACAAAAGCACTCCTCAACTTCCCACTAGATGGGAGATGTACACGAATGAAGCTTCTAACGAAAGACGTCTTAGAGTTAGAAAGTGAAGATTCACAATTCCACTCCATTGATCGATTATCTGCCAAGTAACTTATGCCCCTGATGTTGGGGGCAATAGGAGATTCAAGCGTGGATTGCTCGTGATTACATCATCTAATTCAATGCTGATACATCATAAGCCAGCATGACCGATTGCCTCAGTCTTTCCCGAAGAGTGGCGAGTTAAGGGTTTGGAATACTTAAGCCTGGATGTTGATTGATTGTTTGTGTATAATCTTTTATCTCTAATGCAGGATCGAAGGCATATCTACAGACGGATGAGGCATGTTTTATCCTTATGGCTCCCACACCAACTTCTTGACATGGAAGGGGCTAAGCTTCTGTAAGCATGGACCCATTTTCAGCCATGTCCTACTTCATAGCATGGAAAGTGCAAAGCTTCTCTAATCATAAATCTATTGTTCTCCTGCAAACTAACGTCCTAGCACTAATATGATGATGTGCTTCCATCAGCGGTACAGGCGTGACTCCCTGACACTCAATCCTTGCCTTTAGCAAGGGGTAAGAAGGCGATTTAAAGGAGATGCGACCTCATCATTTTCTTACAACATTTACCTAACTACCTTCGTCGCTCCAAGACCCCAATCAAGGTCTTTTCATTCTTGGGACCGCCATCGCATGACAGTTTGAAAAAACGTTCATCACTAACCAAAGATTTTAGCAACCATACCCGGTAGAGATTGTCGAGACAAAATGGACCTGCAAAGAGCATGCAATGCCATTTTCGTACAGAATGATATTCATTCCTTTAACAGGATTACTCTTTAACCATGACTCTTATATTTGCATGCTTTATGAGTTATTGATGTAATTAACTCAGAGAATTAATATGTGGATGGTGTAGGTACCTAGGATTTGATACTGATCAGACTTCTAACACCCGCATATAGAGTTATGTAGCAATACAAATGACGAGCTTGAGTGAACTGCTCATTTACAAAGCCACGCCCTTCGTTTGAAAGAAGTTGTATAGCTCAAGGTGGATTCGAGATGACCATCCACTCCTTGGCTCATATGTGGCAGACCTAAAGATAATTATGCATTGATTTTTGCATATTCAAAATCAGAATCCGATTTAAGATTGGTGGAGTTCGACCGTCTACATGGCTCAATCCTATGTTT
Source organism: Allium sativum (assembly GCA_030737875.1). NCBI lineage: Eukaryota > Viridiplantae > Streptophyta > Magnoliopsida > Asparagales > Amaryllidaceae > Allium > Allium sativum. Next base: position 304,601,697 of record CM060919.1, read on the forward strand.
GACGCCATCAGATTACATGAATCCAAATAAAGGAGGCAGCATCGCCCATTGACATGCTTACTTTTAAATCGTGCAATTTACTTTTACATGCTTCCTAAGTTATTGACATAACTAACTCATGCGATATGAATGATGCAGGTACCCAAAGTTCGATGCCAATTACCTCCTCCCATAGATTGATTGGAGGAACGCAAAGCTTCTGCAAACATTCATCAACTGTTTGCCTGCCTAACTCTGATCCTCAGAGATTGGATAGAAGTACAAACCTAGGACGAGTGTGATGGGCGCGCCATGATTAATGACCACTCAATTTGTGACTCTAGCTCTCATGATTTGCAGCGTACGACCAAACTCCATCTCACGGGTCGATAGGATGAGAGAAACTTGATTATTGCGAATGGCCACCTCTACCCGTGAATCGAAGATTAGGAGGTAGCGCCTCGGCGAGTGTGAACTGACCACTTGCCTGAAAAGCTCTATCTGCCAGAGTGAAGTATGGAGTACGGACTAAAAACAGAGTTCGAGAACGATGCTCAACCCGGTAGAATCCCACTCTTGGAATTATAGCGCAAAAAGAAAGCCGGGGCGAATGACATGACCGTTCGTCTGATTAACTCTAACTCTCATGATTTGACAGAGAGTATAATGGACGAGAAGACGACGTCCCCAAGGCATGATGGTGCACCACGATTAAAGACCGCCTTGATTACACTCTAACCTGGGCATACATCAGGAGAATATAAAGGTGCTAAGATTAAGTACCGAAGACAATAGGCTCCTACCCCACTGAAGGATTGGGGATAAGATTGAAAGCTGAGCCGACACTCCCCCACAGAAGGATTGGGGGCAGCACAATGTCAAACAAGCCATGACTAGGCGCTTTATTCATGATTGATTGAGGGTGCAGACATACATCACCCCCCTTCGATAAATTCTATATGATTAATTAGATACTATTTGATTGCACGGATTCTGAATTGAAACCTTTATTTGATTGTGATATGCTTTATTACCTATTACTTAGAGATTCGCTTCATTTACAGAGTGCAGGCTTGTACAGGACAACAGGAGAAGAATGTGTGGGCCACACTTGTAACACTCCACGTCCATTAATGTCACTCACAAAGGGAATGCATTAACTTCAATGGAGCATTTTAAGTGAATATAGAACAGAAAATCACAACAAGACAGATATAAAGCAGTACTTGAAAATTTAAAACTTTATTTATTGCAGCGGAAGGTAAATATGTTTGGTTACATCATCAAAAGCATAAACCAAAGTCAAGTACATCATATCCATCTTGATAAAAATAAGTACATAAACAGAAAGACATAATCCCCAACATCAAAATAGCCATAAATAAAAGAGAAGCTGAACTTTACTTCAGCGATCCAAGAAATCTTCTAAAAGCAGTCCAAAATCAAGCTCCACTGGTGCTAGTTCCAACCTGAGCACCTTGGGGGAGGGGGGGGGAGGAGGAAAGAGATGGAAAAGGGGGGGTCAGACATAAAGTCTGGCGAATGCGATAATTCTAACAATATAATTAACAAAGTAACTAGGCTAAGGCATAAGTTGGAAAATAAGGAAATGACCATGAACCATTGAGTATGGCAGAGTAAACAAGGAAACAAGATGAACAACGATATCGTTAAAGCGTACCTAACCCACTAAGATAATTACTAAGCTACACCAACACTATAGGATAATTGCTATACTGCACCGCCACTAGTATACTGCACCACCACTAGTCACCCTAAGGTTGATCCCGCCTACAGACTTAATAATGATATTGGTAGTTTCGTGTACCCCTAGTTGCCTTCATAGGTGTCATCTGCCCCTATCTCCACTAGGTGTACCCACTACCCCAAGCGATCGGCTCCCTAACTCGTAGATACCCGTGCTGGCCCCATAGTGCGGTGTATCACTCCCCAAAGTGGCAACCCGATACAACCAACAATGCACGACTTATACCTACACGATGCAACAACGTCTTACCTACCAGCCCGGGTCCACACACGCATATGAACCCGTTGGACTTGCGTTGCCACCGCTAACCCGGTTTGGCTTCTTACAGTCAAGCCCAGTATGCGTGTCCCGTCCTCGACTTGGGTCGAGCCCACAAAGATACGTATGGGTTACTGGTTGAAACGGGCCCCCATTGCTTGACACAAGCTATCCACCTATGCTTGGTCCCCTTTAGTATATCCCACTTAACCTACTTCTTATTCATGTTTCAATTACATGTTTCAATTTTGATTAAGTGTTTCTAATCGTATTTCCAAATGCCACCCAAGGCATCCATTAGATTCCACATGCCACCCAAGGCACCCACTTAACCCCCTCATGTCCCATTACATGCTTATCTGGTTAAGTGTTTCTTAATTCATTAAGACCGTAACCCCATAAAGACCTCTCACATTAGACTGACATTTGTGGCAGCTGGATTTGCCGGGCGGGTCCGGGCAGTCTTACACTACAAAAGAGCCTAACCTCGTGTCTTTACAGTTGTTACGTATTTAGTTTATGCCTAAGACCTCTCACATTAGACTGACATTTGTGGCAGCTGGATTTGTCGGGCGGGTCCGGGCAGTCTTACACCACAAAAGAGCCTAACCTCGTGTCTTAGACGATTAATTACTCCTAATTAATCATTCTCCAGTTTGAATTACTTTCCCTATTCAAATTATCAATCAATTCCAAATTTAACGATGTCCATAATTGACTCAATTATGTCCATCCATTTATGGTATGTAAAATCATACCAATTTTCACCACAATTATATTTTATGCCTTTTAAGGCATTTATGCCAATTAAATATTTTTAATACTATCCCCTTTAACCCCATGTAGTACGTTGTTCGTTTAACGTAAAAATATATGTTAGACTCGAATAGTCTAACTCATGGAATAAAGAGAAAACATCACAATATACACATAATTAAAACATAAATCTAAACATAGGGGTGAACTTGCATATGTGAATGATGTTCTACATCTAAAACTTGCATAGGCCAAGATTACAACTTGCATAAACAACATATGTCATGGATCCAAATCTAAAGGTGTGAACTTGATGAGAAAATGGCCACAAACTTGCATAAATAACATATGTCATGGATCCAAATATAAAGGTGTGAACTTGATGAGAAAATGGCCACAAACTTGCATAAATAACATATGTCATAGATCTATATTTGCATAGGTAATAATCCTAAACTTGCATAACATGATTCATATCCAACTCATAAACTTACATATGTGATAATCGCAACAATGGTGTAGACTAGCACCTAACATGTAAAGTATCATGTAGAATTTAGCCTATATCTTACACATGTTATAGCCTAACTTTCAATTAAATTTTCACATAACTAGGTGTCATAACCATGTAAGTTCACATAAAATTCTACCCAACTTGTATGTGATTCATGTTTTGAATCAAAATCCAAACTTGCATACATATGATTTGTCATATGAATCAATATAACTACTAGAATATGAAACATGATGATTCAACTAGACATAGGCCAATCATAGGATCATAACTTGGGTGATAACATCATAACTTTACATTGTAAATGATAGCATCATAACATAATATCATAGAAATTTCAATCACAATCCTACAACATAATTACAACATGAAATCAATACTTCATATCACATCCATACAATCCGTATTATAACTTAATCTAATTAAATTACTGATTATCTTGTTAAAACTATCGAACTCACAACTCAAAAGCAGTCTTGAGTTCTGAATTCTGATTTCTGGAGTTGAATTAGCTCTCCCTTGAAGAAGATTTTCTGTTAGGGTTGAATAGTTCTGATTTGGTTGCTGTTCTTCCTCTTAATTTTGGTGGCGGCTGCTCTAGGGTTCAAGACAACAGCATGACGGCCATAGTTTCAGTTTTAATTCTGATTTAGGGTTTGAGTCTATGGGTCTTTTTTATAGAATTTTGAATTAATTTAAGCCATCGGATGATCTTAGGGTTAATCAAAACCATTCAATCATGATAGGGTGATGAGTCAGCCCTAATGATTCAGCAAGGAGTCAGAAAGGACTCAACAACATGAGTCAGCCTGAGCCAGAAAGCTATGCAGGCTCCTGCCTCGGCCTGGGCGCACTTGGCAGGTGCGCCATTGTAAATTTGTACTAGCGCACTTCCCAAGTGCGCCAGTGCAATCTTTTTTCTTTCTCGTTTGCCACCAAACTTCGTTCGTCCATAACTCCTTCATCCGGTATCCGTTTCGCGCAAACTCGGACTCTATTTCAACCAGAATTCCGAGACGAACACAATGGCGCAACCCTATTCCCTTAATTCTCACGTCTGAGATTAATTATTCTTTATTTTAGTTAATTCGATTATTCAAAAATCCGGGGTGTTACATTCTCCCCTCCTTAAAGGATTTCACCCCCGAAATCTCCAAGTTAAGGAGAATGCATATCCTACCATCCAAACAACCATCTACTCAACCATCAAACACGGGCATCCATTGTCCTTATAAAATTTCTAATGCTGTATGAACATATACGAGAAGTGTGTGTATATGTTCCTTATCTAATGCAAAATCAGGCGGTCTACTGATTCAATTGACCTCCTTAATGCAAACCATGATAGTGCCATGCGTCCATTATGTATGCGAAAGAATCCTATCGATACATATTATTTCTACATGTGTGCACAACCATTCACCAAAATGCAACATCCATATGATGGTACAACCATTATTCATCCATTAACTTAAATATGTACACACATTTATATTCAATATGCAATATGAAGTGACTGAGCCGATCTAGTGCCTAAAGTGTGTGTATATGCATCCACGAGAAACCACTAGCAAACACTTGCATCCACGTGCATCCATCATCCATAACATGTCTCAAACACATGTTTCAACCATAGGACTATCCTATCTAAAGGTCAAAGATACTAGCGAGAGGACATACTAAAGATAGGATAAGTACAAGGTAAGCGATAAAGGAGAAATTAAAAGACATACCCTCGAAAAGAAAAGGGTATAATGAACGCATCTTCGCTTCCGTCTCTCAAGTAGCATTGCTCTCATCATCTCCCCATTGCACTTTGACTAGTTTGACCTCTCGATTCCTCAACTTCTTAATCTCCGACCCAAGAATGCGCGTAGGAGCTCGTCGAATCGTCGCATCACGCTCGATCTCCACCTCTCTAAGCAAGCTCGGCTCTACCACTTCTGCAGTCTCGTGCAAGCACTTCCTCAAATGTGATACATGGAATACGTCGTGAAAACCACTAAGTCTCTCGGGCAACTCCACTCTATACGCCATCTGCCCAATCCTTTCCTTAATAGGAAATGGCCCTACGAATCTTGGTGCTAACTTCCCAACGGATCCAAAGCGAATGACGTTCCGTAATGGAGACACCTTGACAAAGACCATGTCCCCAACATTAAACTCAAGATCTGTCCTCCTCTTGTCCGCATAAGATTTCTGCCTATCTTGCGCCGTCTTCATCCTCCTTCGAATCAAATCGATCTTCTCCGAAGTCTCTCTAACCATATCAGGTCCAAGCAAGATCTTATCTGTAGACTCCCACCAACATGTGGGCGAATGACACGGCCGTCCGTAGAGAGCTTCGAATGGTGCCATGCCAATGCTAGACTGAAAGCTATTATTATATGCGAACTCTACCAACGGAAGATGTTCCTCCCATGTACCTCCGAAATCTAAGACACACAACCTCAACAAGTCCTCTAGAATACGATTCACCCTCTCGGTCTGGCCGTCTGTCTGAGGATGATATGCGGTGCTCAAACATAACTGAGTCCCTACCGCCTCTTGCAAGCTTTTCCAAAATTTGCTAGTGAAGATGGGATCGCGGTCGCTCACTATGCTAGAAGGAACACCGTGCAAACGAACTATCTCTCGAATGTATACGAAGGCTAACCATGGAGCAGTCCTCTTACTCTTCACGGGAATGAAATGGGAGCTCTTAGTAAGTCTATCTACCATGACCCAAATCCCCGTATTACCCTTTCTCGATCTCCGTAATCCGTCAATAAAGTCCATCGAGACGCTTTCCCACTTCCATTGTGGGACCTCCAATGGGTGAAGCAATCCCCCGGGCTTCTTTTGCTCTGCTTTTACTTGTTGTCACACCAAGCATCTAGCGACATACTCAGCCACATCTTTCTTCATGCCGGCCCAAAAGTAAACTCGTCTCATGTCCATGTACATCTTGTCCCCGCCGGGATGAATGGTCATCTTCGAACGATGGGCTTCATCAAGAATGGTCTTCCTCAAATTCTTGTCCCGTGGTACACAAAGTCTACCGTCCCTACACAACCAACCCTTATCATCTAGGGTATACCTACGGAGATGGCTCGATGACTCCCCTCCTTTGAGCTTTTCTACAAACTCAACCAACTGTGGGTCGTCTCGCTGTGCCTCACCAATCTGTCCCAAAAGCGTAGGTCTGACCTCTAAGGATGCTAGCAAACCAGGTACGAAGTCAATAGAAGGTGTAAAGTCAAACGTAGAGATGAAATCTAAGCTTCGCCGCTCAACAAACAATGGACTTAAGGACAACCTTTTCCTACTCAAGGCATCTGCCACCACGTTACCCTTGCCAGGGGTATATGCTATCTCGAAGTCGTAGAATGCTGAGAACTCCATCTACCTTTGCCGCCTTAAGTTCAAGTCCTTCTGAGAGAATAAGTATTTTAGCGATTTGTGGTCACTGAATAATTCGAATTTTTTGCCAAGAAGATAATGACGCCAAGACTTAAGCGCGAAAACAATAGCGGCCAATTCTAGGTCATGTGTAGGGTAATTTCTTTCATGCACTCTTAACTGCCTTCCACCATAGGCTATTACCCTTCCCTCTTGCATTAAGACTGCGCCTAGTCCTGTCCCACAAGCGTCGGTATAAACGGTAAATGGCTTACTCCCATCTGGCAACACTAAGACTGGGGTTGCGGTCAAAGCTCTCTTTAAACGTTGGAACGCATCATCACAATCTACGTCCCACATGAAAACTAAGTTCTTCTTCGTCAAGCGTGTTAATGGAGCTGATATTTTTGTGAAGTCTTTAATGAACTTCCTATAGTAGCTAGCCAACCCTAAGAAACTCCTCACCTCGGTCGCATTTTTAGGAACCTTCCAATCTTGGATGGCCACTATCTTCGTGGGGTCCACGGCTATCCCTTCTTTGGAAACCACGTGCCCTACGAATCGCACTTCTTTCCTCCAAAAGTGACATTTTAAAAAAAAATCTTTAAGGCTATGTGCTCAAAGAGTCTCCAACACTTCCCTAAGATGCAGGGCATGCTCTTCCTCGCTCTTAGAAAAGATCAAAATGTCATCTACAAAGACTACCACGAATTTTTTAAAGTACTCCCTAAACAACCTACTCATCAAATCAACAAAGTATGCGGGGGCGTTTGTCAAACCGTAGGGCATCACTAGCCACTCGAAGAACCATCTGGAGTCCTAAAGGAAGTCTTGTCTATGCTATCCTCAGCCACTCTCAACTGATGGAAACCAGTGGCTAAGTCCAACTGTGAAAACACTGAGGCGCCAACTAACTGATCGAAGAGATCGTCAATCCTCAGCAGTGGGTGTCTATTCTTCTTAGTAAGCTTATTAAGTTCTCTATAGTCCACACAAAGTCTAAGGGACCCATCCGCCTTTGTGGCAAACAATACTGGAGCACCCCACTCCAATATACTACGTCTAATGAACCCCTTCTCAAGCAATTCTTTCACTTGCTTACTGAGTTCTCTTCTCTCTCTTGGAGCCATGTGGCACACTGGTAATGCAACTGGCTTTGCACTATCCACTAGATATATTCGAAAGTCTATTTCACGTTTTGGGGGTAAACCCCTCACCTCATCGAAGACATCAGCATATTCACGGACTATGGGAACAGAATGTAAATCATCATTGGATGCGTCAAGGGATTCTAGGTAACTAAGCATTACTGGACCTCTAGGGACACAAGAAATATCAAGGGTCTTTCCAGAACGAGTCAACAATCTAACTACCCTTCTCTCACAATCTAGGATGGCCCCATATCTAGTTAGCCAATCCATACCTAGAATTAAACCGTAGCCCATGAAGCCATGAACAAAAGCGTTGCACTCAAACTCAATGCCCAATATAAACACTCTCAAATCCCGACAAATCATAGAAAGATGAGCCGAACCACCAATAAGATTTGAGACTACTAAGGGATCAGTAACTAGACTAGTATCAAGGTGCAGTGTTTCAACTAACGATGTAGAAATAAATGAATGCGATACGCCAGAATCGAATAAAGTACAGACAGGATGATCAAACAGAAAAACTAAACTTTCAACGGAAATTGCTCTACCTCATTCTTGCAGCGGTGGGACCACGAGAGCCTGAACTTGTCCCCTTGCCTGCCCGGGTGCCATAAGAGCTTGCACCTGTCCTCCCAAGGTAGACCCTGCCCTCTGCCCTTTCTTTGGGCAGTCCTTAATAAGATGTCCCGCTTCGCCACAGTGGAAACAACCAATCTTCTTTTTCTTCCTACAATCTTTGCTTAGATGGCTGGGTGTCCCACAGCTAAAGCATTTCTTCTTCCCCTTAGCATTGTTGCCTTTGCCACCTTTCTTGTTCTGTTGTTCTTGTTGCGACTTCTTTTGATCCCCTTTCTTCTCGGGTGCCTTATTAGCATTGGCGCCCTTCTCCTCTTCATGCATGAGCGCCATGTCAACTAATCTCTCGAAGGTAGCCCCCATGGGAATGTGGGTCATAGCTAACCCATGAAGCGGCTCGTTTAAACCCTTAACAAATCTTAGAGCCTTCTTTTCTGGAGTATTCACCAAGTCTAAGCCAAACCTTGCCAATTGGTTGAAATTGTTAACGTACTCTTTCACCGATAGATTCCATTGCTTCAGTGACAAAAACCTTTCCATGTATAGATTCTCTTCAGCCCGCGAGAGAAACTTCGCCTCAAACCTCTGCCTAAAATCTGGCCATGTACCGATTGGACGTCCCCCATTAGTGACCTCCCACCAAAATGAGGCCTCATCCTTCATTAGCCAGATAGCTAGCTGGACTTTTCTTCCATCATCCACTTCAAAGATTCCAAACAATTCTTCCACCTCCTTTAGCCAGTTACGAGCTTCAACAAATGTCTCCGTCCCGTGAAAAGGTTTCCCACCCATTGCTCTAATGTCCTCACATATCTTTGCGAAATTATCGACACGAGGTGGAGGAGGAGGAACATTTGCTGGACCTGCGGTAGCGACCCTAGCCTTAAGATATTGACGAAACCAACCGGGCACATGAACGTCCTCTGGTATCTCAGACGCTTCAGACATGCTGAAACGAAAAAGGAAAGATTCAATACAAAAAGGACTAAAGGAAAGATATATGGCTCTTGGGGTTAAGATTTCTAAAATATATTTTTCTCTTGAAAATACTTTCCATAAAACATACTTTTGAAAGTACTTCTTCATAAAAATTGTTTGAAAAATAGTTTTTCAAAAATTCATATCTGTTCTGGTAACCTTCAGCTCTGATACCACGTGTAACACCCCACGTCCATTAATGTCACTCACAAAGGGAATGCATTAACTTCAATGGAGCATTTTAAGTGAATATAGAACAGAAAATCACAACAAGACAGATATAAAGCAGTACTTGAAAATTTAAAACTTTATTTATTGCAGCGGAAGGTAAATATGTTTGGTTACATCATCAAAACCATAAACCAAAGTCAAGTACATCATATCCATCTTGATAAAACAAAGTACATAAACTGAAAGACATAATACCCAACATCAAAATAGCCATAAATAAAAGAGAAGCTGAACTTTACTTCAGCGATCCAAGCAATCTTCTAAAAGAAGTCCAAAATAAAGCTCCACTGGTGCTAGTTCCAACCTGAGCACCTGGCCGCGGGGGGGGGGGGGGGGGGGGGGGGAAAGGAAAGAGATGGAAAAAGGGGGGTCAGACATAAAGTCTGGCGAGTGCGATAATTCTAACAATATAATTAACAAAGTAACTGGGCTAAGGCATAAGTTGGAAAATAAGGAAATGACCATGAACCATTGAGTATGGCAGAGTAAACAAGGAAACAAGATGAACAACGATATCGTTAAAGCATACCTAACCCACTAAGATAATTACTAAGCTACACCAACACTATAGGATAATTGCTATACTGCACCGCCACTAGTATACTGCACCACCACTAGTCACCCTAATGTTGATCCCGCCTACAGACTTAATAATGATATTGGTAGTTTCGTGTACCCCTAGCTGCCTTCATAGGTGTCGTCTGCCCCTATCTCCACTAGGTGTACCCAGTACCCCCAAGCGATCGGCTCCCTAACTCGTAGATACCCGTGCTGGCCCCATAGTGGGGTGTATCACTCCCCAAAGTGGCAACCCGATACAACCAACAACGCACGGCTTATACCTACACGATGCAACAACGTCTTACCTACCAGCCCGGGTCTACACATGCATATGAACCCGTTGGAATTGCTTTGCCACCGCTAACCCGGTTTGGCCTCTTACAGTCAAGTCCAGTATGCGTGTCCCGTCCTCGACTTGGGTCGAGCCCACAAAGATACATATGGGTTACTGGTTGAAACGGGCCCCCATTGCTTGACACAAGCTATCCAACTAAGCTTGGTCCCCTCTAGTACATCCCACTTAACCCACTTCTTATTCATGTTTCAATTACATGTTTCAGTTTTGGTTAAGTGTTTCTAATCGTATTTCCAAATGCCACCCAAGGCATCCACTAGATTCCATATGCTAACCAAGGCACCCACTTAACCCCCTCATGTCCCACTACATGCTTATCTGGTTAAGTGTTTCTTAATTCATTAAGACCGTAACCCCATAAAGACCTCTCACATTAGACTGACATTTGTGGCAGCTGGATTTGCCGGTCGGATCCGGGCAGTCTTACACCACAAAAGAGCCTAACCTTGTGTCTTTACAGTTGTTACGTATTTAGTTTATGCCTAAGACCTCTCACATTAGACTGACATTTGTGGCAGCTGGATTTGCCGGGCGGGTCCGGGCAGTCTTACACCACAAAAGAGCCTAACCTCGTATCTTAGACGATTAATTACTCCTAATTAATCATTCCCCAATTTGAATTACTTTCCCTATTCAAATTATCAATCAATTCCAAATCTAACGATGTCCGTAATTGACTCAATTATGTCCATCCATTTATGGTATGTAAAATCATACCAATTTTCACCACAATTATATTTTATGCCTTTTAAGGCATTTATGCCAATTAAATATTTTTAATATTATCCCCTTTACCCCACGTAGTACGTTGTTCGTTTAACGTAAAAATATATGTTAGACTCGAATAGTCTAACTCATGGAATAAAGAGAAAACATCACAATATACACGTAATTAAAACATAAATCTAAACATAGGGGTGAACTTGCATATGTGAATGATGTTCTACATCTAAAACTTGCATAGGCCAAGATTACAACTTGCATAAACAACATATGTCATGGATCCAAATCTAAAGGTGTGAACTTGATGAGGAAATGGCCACAAACTTGCATAAATAACATATGTCATGGATCCGAATCTAAAGGTGTGAACTTGATGAGAAAATGGCCACAAACTTGCATAAATAACATATGTCATAGATCTATATTTGCATAGGTAATAATCCTAAACTTGCATAACATGATTCATATCCAACTCATAAACTTACATATGTGATTTATACATCGCAACAATGGTGTAGACTAGCACCTAACATGTAAAGTATCATGTAGAATTTAGCCTATAACTTACACATGTTATAGCCTAACTTTCAATTTAATTTTCACATAAACTAGGTGTCATAACCATATAAGTTCACATAAAATTCTACCCAACTTGTATGTGATTCATGTTTTAAATCAAAATCCAAACGTGCATACATATGATTTGTCATATGAATCAATATAACTACTAGCATATGAAACATGATGATTCAACTAGATATAAGCCAATCATAGGATCATAATTTGGGTGATAACATCATAACTTTACATTGTAAATGATAGCATCATCACATAATATCATAGAAATTTCAATCACAATCCTACAACATAATTACAACATGAAATCAATACTTCATATCACATCCATACAATCTGCGTTATAACTTAATCTAATTAAATTACTAGTTATCTTGTTAAAACTATCGAACTCACAACTCAAAAGCAGTCTTGAGTTCTGAATTCTAATTTCTGGAGTTGAATTAGCTCTCCCTTGAAGAAGATTCGCTATTAGGGTTGAATAGTTCTGATTTGGTTGTTGTTCTTTCTCTTAATTTTGGTGGCGGCTGCTCTAGGGTTCAAGACAATAGCATGACGACCATAGTTTCAGTTTTAATTCTGATTTAGGGTTTGAGTCTATGGGTCTTTTTATAGAATTTTGAATTAATTTAAGCCATCGGATGATCTTAGGGTTAATCAAAACCATTCAATCATGATAGGGTGATGAGTCAACCCTAATGACTCAGCAAGGAGTCAGAAAGGACTCAACAACATGGGTCAGCCTAAACCAGAAAGCTGTGCAGGCTCCTGCCTCGGCCTGGGCGCACTTGGCAGGTGCTCCAGTGTTAATTTGTACTGGCGCACTTCCCAAGTGCGCCAGTGCAATCTTTTTTTTTCTTTCTCGTTTGCCACCAAACTTCGTTCGTCCATAACTCCTTCATCCGGTATCCGTTTCCCGCAAACTCGAACTCTATTTCAACCAGAATTCCGAGATGAACACAATGGTGCAACCCCATTCCCTTAATTCTCACGTCTGAGATTAATTATTCATTATTTTAGTTAATTCGATTATTCAAAAATACGGGGTGTTACAACACTCATGACAACCATAGCAGGACAGTGGAAAATAAACAAAGGGCCATGTCTAGAAGGCTGACACTGATGCCCAATGCTAAACTTCTCTGGAGACTCAAGGCGACGACCGAAAGGAGGCCCTAAGAGTGATATATCAAATCAACATACACGCACATGTGTGACTGGCCATAGCCCAAATGCAACGATGAGTGCAACCTCGCAAATACACTGAATGGAAAACGCGATAACTTGAGCAATTGGATAACTCTATCACTTAAGCTTTGAAAGCAATATCTCTCTTCCATGCATCCATGTCTAAATTTAAATGGGATGTGATACAACTGACGATCCTTCGCCATTACCCCTGGACTGAGGGCATACCGTTGAAAACATTTACAATTGACATAACTAATATGTCTGTGTCTAATTTATACCTCGATCTTGACAGGCCGTTCGAGGACCATGGAATGGATGCAGAGTGAACGTTCATTTGCTAGTCCTAACCAACTTCCCGATTAAAAACCCTAGATAAGGGGGCAAGCATTACTTTTACTTCTAGCTTGCAAGGAAGCGAACTGCTTGATACTCCGACTCAAAGGCTAAGAAGAAGGAAGATAGAAATTTCTTCTGTGCTGAGGATATTGGCTAAGAAGAAACATTAATTATTCTTTATTTTGGATGAAAAACGATGGATATCCAAAAGCCACTAAAAACTTAAACGAAGCCCGACCAACCTCTGCGCCAACTCAGATGAATGTTTAAAATCCAGCTCAACCTCAACACGAGGCTCCATATGTAGGGGGCAAATGAGAGCATTTGAGATAGCTATAATCTGACTTTATTGCCACCAGACTCCGAACCTCAGAGCTTGGATGGGAGACCAAAGACTAACATGAGCTGGACACGAACAAATCATTTTGTATGTAACTCTAACTAACAGCTTGATGTGGGAGTATGAATTCAGAGAATATGTTGATTTGATGAACCCATTTAGTAAAATCCCCATGGATGGGGAGTTCGGGATACGAGCTTCGAGCAACATAATTTGACTATCCGCCAACTTTAGGCACATTTATTATTACCAGAGTTCCGCAAGATCCCAGATTATAACCAGAAGAATGGCTCCTCAAGAACAACCTCCATACATCCGAGTAGCGGATCACCATACAGAATTAAAAGACAGAAGCCTGATTGATGACTATTACATATGCGCAACCAAGAAGCCAGAGACAGGCTTCCACCCACTTCAAGACTTCATACTGGGGGCACCAGCGCTAAATTGGACAATTGGCGACTTCTCAAAGATGAGGGCCTGATTACTAACATTAACTGATGCTTCAACAGAGCTCCGGCGAGAGCCTGCATGCATTCCTTGAAAGATTCAATGTCGCAGTGGCATCGGTAAGTCGACCTGGACCATACATGGTGTTGATTGCAGTTGTATCCGGTATTCCGGATATCTCAAACTTCAAAATCTCTCTGCACTGAGACCCACCAAGAGGACTTGGTGGATTCACCTCTAAAACAAACCTTGGTATCCCTCTATTATAAGATTTTCCTAGAAACGTTGGAAAATGCTATCCTGAGACAGACAGATTCATGCAACAAGACGGTGCTAATGTTGAAATGGATGATCTCAATGTCTTCACGACAAAATGGAGCACCATCTGACTCTTGAAATGATAAAGGAAAAAGAAAAGCCCCAGGAAAGACTGACAGGAATTTACAATTCTGGAAAAGAGCAATGCCATTAATCGGGCCCGTGTCTTGATTGTCAAGCTTAATGGAACCAAGCATGAGAGATAGAATCAACAAGACTATAATGGCTATTTCGTATTATGCCAAAGCATGAACGAAGAAGCTCGAATAACTCACTAACGATGTTCGCTCGCTTGCAAGATTGACGAGCTTACTCAACTCTGTGGCTGATGCGTGGAGGGTATCTAAGTTCGCTGATACTCAATAAGGTGATTACTGCATTTTGACTAAACAGATGGGATGACCCCAATGCGAATGTAATTCGACCATTTGTATATACAACTCCAACCCTTGATGACTTGGGAAAGTGCACAGAATGACACAGTGTGACTAAGATTGTTGAACCTGCATATCTAACCTGATGCGGCGGAAAAAGTATAAAGGCTAAAAGACTGGATGTCCGATTGACCTTGCATAACCCCCATTGATGCTGGGGGCATAAGCATTGACTTCGCTCGTCCTCCACTGATGTTGGGAGCATCACCTTCAACCGATCGATTGGCTTTAAACATGACCCTGACTCAATGCATGATTCAGAATGTACACATTATATCTCTAGAATATGACGTGATTCATCTCAACCATCCAAGTGAGCCAACTAACAGATCAAGCATGAATCCAAAGACTTGATCCGCAACTGCATCAAACGGAGAGTATGATGAACTCCTCTGCTACCTTATGATTGTGATAATCCTACCAGCTATTGGCTTGCATGATTTAAGCAACATCTCGTACTGACTCGTATGTGATCACGGGATTATAAAATGATCCGGAGTGATCATGGCTTTCGGATGCCCTATCATTACGATTAGATGCAATCATGGAGTCCTAGATTAATATCCTGATATAGAGATGGTCCGAATCCAAGCAAAAATGACAAATTCATATGCCGACTCTGATGCGCTCTGTCCCAACGGTCCAGATGCTAGCTCAAAACACGAAGATTCTAACACCACCCTATGACTTGGATGGCTATTTTATACATTGACTTATACATAAAAGAAATCCAATCTTAGTAATGCACTTGACTTGTTTAGGAAGGTGACATCGTGTAACAACATCCTTTATGCATGTAGAATCACGCTCGGGAGCCAACGATCCTGTATGACTTTTGATGAAGGAATTTCGACCTCTTGACTCGACGGGGTTTAAACGATTACTTGATCATCTTAACTTCTTTGGCCATAGATTTGGCAATAATGAGAACCTATGGATGCGGTGTCATATATGACAAGCCGTCTACACAACGAAGAGTTGAAATATCAGAACTGCTCAAGAGGACATGACAATTTGACAAGCCCTTCTTGAGAACGAATGACATCCCAGAAAGACTCAGCTTGACTTGTTCAAAGCACATCTCATCTACAATAAGATGTACTTTGGGGGGCAAAATGTTAGCCTGCTTTGTGACCAGGCTATCCAAAGCCCAAGTGATCAAAAAATTGATCAGCAATCACTTGGATGAAGCGACGATTGTGTTGGAGAACTTAACATTTTGAAGGCCCTGGGTTGGATCTCGGCGCTTGGATCAGTTTGTATTATGACAAGTACACCTCTTCCTCACAAAGCTGCACGGATCAGATGTTTGAGTCGGATAGATTGGATTGGACACTACCCGAAATGACACACTTGTATGTTTTGGCAACTGGGTTATATTTGGAACCAGTTCGGATCGAAGTAGTCAAGACTCGACCCACTTACTTGAAGCAACAGCATCAGATGGATTCGGAAAGCATCATCGGATCAGATTATGTAGGACCCGATCCGTTTGGCTTGATTTCTACATACAACCAGAAGGCTTGTCAAAATTAGTGTCGGCGCGGGTTGAATAAAGACCGATCTGATCCCCTTTTTTGCCTGT
Organism: Allium sativum; assembly: GCA_030737875.1. Lineage (NCBI taxonomy): Eukaryota > Viridiplantae > Streptophyta > Magnoliopsida > Asparagales > Amaryllidaceae > Allium > Allium sativum. The sequence goes on from CM060919.1 coordinate 304,618,161, forward strand.
TTACCTGGAGCGGCTAACAAATCAAATGAAGCCCATTTCTCCACTTTCTTCACTACTTGCGAGTTCCCCTCTGATGCTGTCACGTGGCCACTCAACCCTAACCAACTCTACGCCTATAAATATATGTTCGTACACCATTTTCAGGGGACATTTCGGCCTCAAGGAAGCTCTACCTATTTCGGCCATGGCTGCCAACAAAGAACCTCCATCTTCTTTAATAAAATCAATGAATTCGGAGAGTATTATTCATTGTAATTGAGTGCTTGAGCATCTATACTCATTGTAATTGTAATTTCTGAATGAATTGAGAAACTATGAAGTGGATGTAGGCTTGTTAACGCCGAACCACTATAAATTTCGTGTGTTGATTGATTTTTCTTGCTTTTAGTTCAAGATTCCTCATTATTCTCTACAAAACATGATCAATTGGGTGTTAGGACCATTTTTTGGACTAACAATATATATATATACATATATATACATATATATACATATATATATACAGCGTTCAATGGCACCTGAAATAGTGCAGCACCCCTAAATGCCTTCTGATTTCCACCATATACCCATTTTCTCTCTCCCTCCACTCATTCTCTCACCTCCCACTAAATTAAACTACTATAAACAATTGGTTTCTATTGGGGGGCATTTGGGATGCTCATTATTTGGGGGTGTCATTGAACGCTCATATATATATATATATATATATATATATATATATATATATATGAAGCAACTGTTGGGATACAAAATTAGACACAAAGTTATGTACACAAAATATAGACCATTAAATTTTTGTCTTTATGTGAAAGGTGGAATTCAGTGAGATATCCAGTGGTTCAGATTTTGTGTCAGCGTTCTGTGTCCATATAAATTTTCCCATATATATATATTTATATAAATATATATAGGAAAAGTCTATTGAGACACAAAATTTTGACACAAATGGGGACATAATTGATTTGAACTGTTGGATCACCCCATGAATTCCACCTCTCCATATAAAGACAAAAAGATCCAATGGCTGAGCCTTTGTGTTTCTTTATTTGTGTTAAATTTTGTATACAAATAGCTGTCCCCATATATACACATATACATATAGGAATGACTATATGAACACAAAAGTTTGACACAAATCATAAAATACAAAAACTCAGCCACATGATTAATTTGTCTTTATGTGAGGAGTGCAAATCATGAGGTAATCATATGGCTTAGATTTTGTGTTCCCCAATTTGTGTCAAATATATATATATATATATATATATTTATGTGTGTGTGTGTGTGTGTGTGTGTGTGAGGAGCATTGAAGAGCACCTCAAATAGTGTAGCACCCCTTCAGTCCCCCTGATTCCCATCACACATTCCCGTTTCTCTCTCCTCGTGGTAACTCTCTCTCCCTCACTAACTTATTTAATTATAAATGTTTGGCCCTCATTCAGGTGAAAAAGGGGTGCCCATAAAACGGGGTGTTATATAATCCCCCTCTATATTATATATATATATATATATATATTGAAAATTGGTACACTTTATTGCAATATCAATCATATACTTCATTTATATGCCTCATCAAAACCTTGTGTCACCTAACCTAAATGGGTGCGACAACAAGGAAAAAGAGTACATATAAACTCTATATATTCACATTACAATCATATGTATTAGTCTATTAAATAATAGTAAAGCAGAACCTTTTAAAGCCCTCTCCATAATTCATTCGAGGAGTTTTCACTCTTCTCCTTACTTCTCTCTGGATGTTTTTATTTTTAAATCACGTTATCACTTTACACTTATTTATTATTTCTCTCGCATTTTTTTACTTCTTCTAACATTATACATTTTGATATGGGCATTTCAAAATTTACACAATTATTTATTAATGGTTAACTTCTATCATTTAAGTCCACATATTTAAATTAATTGCAAAACTTAAAATTTAAGTAATTTAAATGAATTTAATTAACTAATATTTCTTTCAAATACTCAAAATGACAAAATTATGTTTTCTGGCTCTAAGTAGCTACACTTCAAAAAAAAAATTATAACCATTTTAGTTTCTCTTAATTCTTTCCTAATATTTTATATTTAGTACCAGATTTTACAATTAAGTACATAATATTATAACTATTCAAATAACTTTAATAATCTATTATTCGGTGATTGATTTGCCTAAGAAATCACATCAATATTAACCATATTCATATTAACAAAAATAAAAAAAATCAAATATATAAATGGTTTAATCATGTAATATAAATTATACACATATAACTATCACAAGCTCAAAGTAGAACTCATTTACTTTAATATATTTACTGTGTACTGCATTGTAATATTAATGTCAAACGCTCACATCTTAAATTTTATTTAGTTATTTACAGAACAATGTACAATATCACTAACGATTGTACATTTAAGTCAATATGTTTAAATTAATTATGTGATTTTGAATTTAACAAATGGATTCAATCAATAATTTTTAATTCATCTAATTAGCGCTAAATGTGATGTTTTAAAATGTATACCATGTTCATTTCAACAAAAAAGCAAAAGTAATTTTTCTTCCAAAATAAAGTTAAATAAGTCACACAATTTAAATAATATAATTAAACTATAATAAAAAAATTAATATATTATACACTTATCTCAATAAATTTATCATAACTTGAAAAAAATAGTTTCCCCTTTGAATACCTGGTTTTTAACATTTCTATAATTATTTGTTGAACCTCCTTAATTCTTTTGTGATATTTTATATTTCAATCCACATGTTTAAACTTGCTCATGAGATCTTAAATTCTAATTATTTAAATAAGCATAGAGAGTATTTAGTTCATTTTTCTAATAACTTCTGGAAATATTCTTTATTTTACTATGGTTATTCATATTAAAAAAAGTTATCCATGTAACTATAAAGATTTATAAATCACATAACATGAACGAGGTATAAAGAATTCTCAAATACATACACACGCGTACATATTATTTGTGTAAGCTGTAGAACATAAATTACACACAAACAACAATAATAATTTTAATTAATAGTTAATGTATTTCACATAGAAATTTATTATATATTTCATAATAAAGTTCTCATTTTAACATTAAAATAATAAATACTATTTTTAATAATATTGTCGTGTGCAATGCACGGGTTACACACTAGGAATAGTATACAAAATAAAAACATGAAAATACAACACACCACTTTACAACACACAATTAAAAGAAAAAACACTATCAAAAGCGAACCACTTCAAACAGCTCCTCTATTACAAAACATTAACATCATCCAGTATCAACAAGTTGTATACCCCCGAACGACTCATAATCTCCTCGTTAGCATGTGTTCGAACAGCTCTACTGCAATTACCTTTAACCAAATAACAAACATCTTTCTCAACTAATTGTAGCCTAATGTACTTAAATGCCATGATTGTTAAACTACGTGGCATTCCTCTCCATCCATACATGATACACTGTTCTAGTTAAGGCTGCACAAGCCAAATTACTAACTTGATTCTTCTTTTTGAATTTATACGTAATTTGTGTAGCCTCTTCCTCCAAAGAACCAGCAACATTCGAAGACATTCCTAACTTTGTTTTAATTAAACTCCAGATATATTGGGGGTACTCACACATGAAGAAAAGATGATGAGATGATTCCTCACTGCTTCCACATAACAAAACAATTCTCATCAATCACACCAAATCTCAACAGCCTATCTTCAGTGCTTAACCTATCCAAAAGAGCAAGATATGTGATAAAGCCATTCGTTTTCAAATTTTTGAATACCAAACAACTTTAAGATACTGTCTCACCAGATGTTTCACACAAGCTTTCTCCCATGCTTTATGAAAATTAAACTCACCTCCTTCTGACCATCCATAAAAATTAGACTGCGCATTTTGATTTATAATACACTTTCCACTTGTTGCTGCACCTCTCTGGTAGCTGGATGCAAATTACCATACAATCTACCATTTTGAAGGATAGAAGAGACATACTCATTTTGTCTACCAATGGCTTGAAATCTAGAAAAACCAATCAAATCTACCAAACATGTATTGTTTAAACATGGCTCAAACTACAACAGAGTAGAAGAGCCTGATGATATCACCTTATTGAAGAGTTGTTTGCTAGAAGATCCCAACCGAAGTATGGATTTTCACATGCAAGATGATTTATTATCAATACTCATGCCCTAAAAAAAGTTCCCCTACAATACTTCATGGCCATCCACTTACTCCAAAGAGATGAATTGTCTAAAAATTTCCATATAAGTTCCATACATGCAGCAGATTTTAATTCTTTAAAAGACTTCAAACCAATACCCCCTTCATTTTTTGGAGAACATAAAACTTCCCATTTAACTTTATGTGTAGCACCCCCCCTAAAAAAGGTCAGAACACATAGTATTCGACTTGTTAATAGTGTATCCAGGGAGTAGATAGACAAAAAGCTAATAAAGAACAGTATAGGTCAAAGCTTAAAATTTTAGCATCCCATGATTGCAACTTACACTGAATTCTATGCAACATATCTTACAGTTATTGTAATGAATGTAGTTTGATGACAATGGAACAACCAAATATTTAATATGTAATTAGCCAGTTTGGAACCCAAGAGTATTGGCAATCTCATTAGAATGAGTAGCACCAGAGCTGAAATAAATCTTAGTTTTAAGAGCACTCACTGTTAAGCCACTATACTGCCCTATCTTATCAAACACCAATTTCAAATATATAGCACTTATAACTGAGCATTTAACAAAAACTAATAAATCATCTACATATAATAAATGTGAAATAGTGGGTTCAAAATTATGAACTAGGAAAATGATTTCTGTAATACAACTTCATTCATACAAAAAGTAAAGAATTCCATAACAATTAAAAAGAGATAAGGCGATAGAGGATCACCTTGCCTGATTCCTCTATTTGAAGTAATAAAGCCTTTAGGAACATCTTGGATTATGATTCAAAAAGTTGGAGTTGAGATGCACTTATACACTACATTAATGAAATGTATAAAAAAACCTATAATCTTCATAATATGACATGTAAATTCTCGGTTTATCCTGTCATATGCCTTGTTAAGGTTCACTTTGACACAATATTTGTTCACACCAGGTTTTTTAATCCCTTATCAATTCATGAGCCAACAATATTATCTCCAATATAACGTGAAGGAATAAAAACACACTGGTTAGGGGATATGAAATGAGGTAAGAACCACTTAATTCTATTGCACAATATCTTACCGAAAAACTTGTAATACAGGTTGCAACAAGATATGGGCCGATAATGACATATTTTAGTTGGTATATCTATTTTAGGGCTCAATGTATAATAGTGTGATTGAATCCCTTAGGTAGTTTAGAAGAGTCATATATATCTTGCATAGCAGATAATAAATCCCATTTCAACTCTTCCCAATGCACCTTAAAAAACTTTGAATTGAAGCCATCTGAACCTGGACTTGAATCTTCATGCACTGAAAAAAACTACCACTTTAACTTCCTTTAAAGTAATGTGCCAAAGTAATTCCTGCTCCCCCATATGATTGATGATAAAATATGATTGAAAGAATGGAAACTCTCTTATTTTTCTACCATTGAATAAAGACTTGAAATACTCTAAAGCCTCTACTACAACTTCCTCCTGTTTAAATATAACTCTCCTGCAAAATTAATAAGAGCTTTGAGATTACTATAATGCCCGTGTGATGACATTTTTGAATGAATTTATTTTGAGTTAGTATCCCCCTCTTGAATCCAAGAAACTTTGTCTTTTTTTTTAAAAAACTCCAAAATTTGATTTGCTTCCGAACCAATAATTGATGCTTTGTTTCTAGCACGTTCTCATACAAAATAACATTCTCTAGATCTAAGCCAGATGTAGCTTCACATTAACTAAATTTTACTTCAGCTTCCCTTAACAAAACATCATCCTTTATTCTTGTTTTATTCCAAAGCTTCAATTCTGCTTTATATGCCTATAACTTCTGCTGAAAAATATAACTAGGAAAGCCACATACATTTACTTGTAGACTTCTGTGTATACACTTAGCATATCTAGGCTTTACACTGCAATCGTTTGAATATCTAAATGGAAGACCTTTAGAAGCTGATGTAGGAATAAGATCAAGCAGTAATGGATTGTGATTAATTGATAATTGAGTTAGAGATAAAGCCTTCATATCATTGAATTTCTGCAAACATAAATGATTAACAAAAATCTTATCAATATGATTTGCAATTCCACTGCGCCTCCAAGTATAGTTAAAACTAATAGCCTTAATCTCAATTAATCCTGACTGAGTGAGACAATTATTAAATGCTCATAGCTGCTAAAAAGGAATGGGCAATCCCCCTTTTTTATCAATAGGAGAGGATGAGTTATTAAAATCCCCCATAAGTATCCATTCACCATTAAATTGAGATGCCACTTGTATTATCTTCTACCATAAATCTTGTCTCTCTTGAAAACTATTACTAGCATAAACCACCATTAGAAAAATACAAAGACCACCTGTATTAGTAACATGCACTGACAAGTGTTGAGTTGATGAAGAAATAATGACAATAGATCGTATTTCAGAGTTCCACAAAAGAAGAATTCTTCTAGAAAACCGAGTTGGTTGATGATGTATATACTCCCAATTGCTAGGGATTAATCTTCTTAAAGAAAGCAAATTAATTTCACTATGTTTTTTTTCTACTAGGCTAACAATTGTTGGTTTAAATTTTGTTAGAAGGGATAAAATAGCACATATACGAAGTGGTGAATTCATCCCTCTGACATTCCATGTCATAATTGTCATTTAACTATAGAAGAGCTCCTTAGATTTCTTTTAGGAGGAGCAGAAGAATTAACTTGATATTTACCTTTAACATGGGCAGGATAATCATTGTTTTTACTGACACCATGATGCTCATAAATAGGGGGACTTCATTCAAATTCTCGGCAACATGATTAAGATCATCAGGAAAAATGTTGTGAGGTAATTCAGCATTTAAAAAATCAAGATCTACCTCACCATTATCCATTTTAGAAGAAGATGCATTATTTGAAGAACTAGAAGCCTCATTATTATCTGTTGAATTAGATACATTACCACTCTGCTTAGTTACCCATGTTGGTTCCTTATCTAATTCATGCACTATTGTTTTATGCCCAAACTTCTTACATTGATCACACCGAGGAGGTATAAAATCATACTCAACCAAAATATCCTTTTTAATACCATTATGCAATACAATAGGAATTTTATCAAATAGTTCATAAGCCTGATCTATTGCAATTAACACCCTAACAAATTTTGTGATCTTCTTATTAGCAGTGTTATCATCTATACGAATAGGTTCTCTAATAAAGCTAGCTATCATCCATAGAGCTGTAGTCGACCACATTTCCATATCTAAATTGAAAAGTTTAATCCAGATCTACACCTTATTTATTGTAAATTTATTAAAATCATATCCAGGGTACCATTTATCAATTATCAATTATTTTCAAAAATAAGAATAAATTGATGATTTTGAAACTGCAACACAATCCACTACATCCTCAAATTGCACAGTATAATGAAATCCATGCACTATATGAACTATGAAAATACCTTTATATTTCCAGAACTTAAGAATACACTCCTTTATTGATAATCTGAACTCAATAGGATGCAAAGCAATTGTATCATGCCATACGTCAGCTGATGAATTGAAAATATGCTTCGGAATGAAGACATGATTAGCCGCTAGCTTAACATACTGAAGAGAATATGGATCCTGATTTGAAACAGGCTGCAGATTATCATCAACATGCATAGAATTAACATCTGATTTAAACTGATGAGGAAATTGATTTGGATTTGGGAAAGATTTAGGCGAGATACTCGAAGAGGAAGAAAGATTTTTCCGCGCTTCCGCCAATTTTGAATTTGAAAAGAAAAAGGAATATATATCTGTTATATATATATATATATATACACACACACATATATATAAGAGCGGCTATTTAGACATAAATCAAGAGATAGAAAATCTTAACTATTGGATCATTTTGCCTTTATATGGAGAAGCGGAATTCATGGAGTGATCCAATGGTGTAAATTTATTGTGTCACCAGACTTTCCCTACATACACACACACATACTTACACATAGAGGAGCATTCAGGAATGAACTCAAATTTTGGATAGATGATAATATATATGTACACTGAACATCTACAAAATCTTGTTAGATTTAGTGTAGCCTACATTAGGATAGGGATGCTGCAAAACACACACACACATACACATACACATATATATATATACATACACATATATGAGATAGGATCAAGAGAACCCCAAATAGTGCAGCACCCTTATAGCCCCTTGATTTCCATTACACATTCATGATTCTTTCCCCTAATTCTCTTTCCCTCCACTAGCTTATTAATTATAGAATTGTAGCTATTATTAGAGTGCAAAAGGACTGCCGCAAAAGAGGAGTGACATGCCTTTTGACAAGGCCGTTAAGTTCTTAGAGATTCATAATTAGAGTACTCGGGACTTGATTTATACATATTCATGCACCAATTAATCAAAATGAAGTAATCACAATTAGGGCCCAAGTCTAGCTCAACTAAGTTGAATAGAGAGCAAAATATGGATCGACATACATCCGGCTCGGTTAAGACGTTGGTGACAAATTCAGATCGGCTAACATCTGGCTCGACTATGTCGACTCAGGCATAGGTCGAGCCAAAGTATAACTGCCTGTTGACTAGCTCCACTAAATCGTGGCCCAACACAATCTCCACCACTCACAAATCAACTATCACGTGTCCATGCCAAGCCGGATTCAAACAACATTAATAAATTGTCCCACCAAGCAACAGAAAAGCGACTTTAGCTTCTCATATGCACTTTACTTTCTGCAAATATATTGTACTCAATATTCTACTATCTCAAAACATTGTAATCTCAATTTCATATAAATCTTAAGAGAAATTATAAAGTGAGCAGGCTGTCCATAGTCAACCACTATAAATTACTTGGGTGTTCTCTTTCCTCATTTTCTTTTACTTTTTCTTCGCTCTCAATCTCGTCATCGTAATCTTCGACTGTTTTGACCATTTTTGGTGTAAACATTTAGGTGCTCCTGATGAGGACTCTGAATTCGTAGCATTAGGATTTTTAATCCATTGTTTGGATCACCAAGTACGAAGAGAAAATCCTCCATTCCTTTATTTTTAGCAAAAATGGTGTCTACAAGAAACACAACCTCCTCCAGGTCTTCCAGCAACCGCTCGCGTGATGAAGCTACCCCAATTGGCTGTCGCTTCACAAACTGGCTTGGCTACGCCGACCTAGACCCATAATGTCCTCACTACCACCAAGGCTTCTGCCAATCAAGCTCCAGCTTCAGCATTCATCATCTGTGATGATTTCATGAAACTCCTAGCGAAGTTAAACAAGACACCTAATGCATTGAATGATCTGATGCAGGAGAATGGAGCTTTGAGGCAAGATATGAATAGAATGATTACTCAATGGGATGAATTTAGAAGTCGAAGAGCTCCTACTCTCCCATATCATCATGGTAAAGTCTCATCTTCATAAGGAAGGAGCGGAGAAGCGGTGCAGCAGCAACAATAGTTTGCCAGACCTCAAAACGAGCAAGAACTCAGGTTCAACCGACTTCCGGCTTGGCATACTGAGCCGGTCCGGTTCGACAATTTTGAACCAGAGAGTATCGAGCTGGATAATGTCGATCCGACCTCCTCACCGAACTGGATTCCTCCAAAAAATCACAACACTCCCGTCACCCCTTGCGCTCCATGCTTCCCTTCGCGTCCTGTGACTAACCAGTACAATGAGGGCCAAGTAAATACCACACGGACAACGGCTAAGGCGATGTTGCTCGCAGCTGGTGTAGACAGGGCTAAATAAGGTAAAAGTTCAAAGCCAGGATTTTTCCTCAATATTCCAGAGTTGGCTGCCATGGTAAAGAAAATTATGAATGACAACCTAAGATACAACAACGAGGATCGGGGAATTGACCGCATCCATACAACATTCGCCGACGACATCTTACAGGTAGAATTCTCTTGAAAATTTAACTTGTCTCAAATGAATCATTATTTAGAAAAGACTGATACTCGCCATCATTTGACGAGGTATACATGGTTTATGGATTTGGCTGCAGCGCCGGATGCCATAAAGTGTAAAGCGTTTCCTATATATCCTGATGGAGTTGCGCTCATGTGGTTTACTCGGTTACCTTCTAGAACAGTGCCAGATTTTGAAGATTTAAGTAAAAGGTTCATGAACTAGTTCCGACTTCACACCTCTAAGTCAAATCATGTTATGATCCTATCCCGCGTGAATAAAACCCATGGAGAATGGCCAAAGGATTACCTTGAACGTTTCAAAACTACTGTCATTGAGACCAGTTGTGACGGTCTGTCGTACACCACTGGTGCTCAAAACTAAAATATGCGTGACACAAGCACCGAATTGATGTAAGCGGTCATCGGGGGAAAGAAACAGTAGTGAGTAAGACAAGGAAGAAAGAAGAGAATAGAGTAAAAGAAAGAAGGAAAATAGAACGTTAACATGACCATGGAGTTTGTCGTACATCTCACAATGTAGTAGATAACATATAATAGTCAATCCCATATATAAAACAGACAAGACAGTAATAACTATATAAATCATACAATCAGAGTACACGGGTTCATACAGTTATATTGAACAGTAATATAACATATACAAGTTCTAAACTGGCATACAAACATCCAAAATAACCAATATAGGTCAAATAGAACCTATCTATAATGACCAAGGTATAACATACATCCAAATGGCCCAAGTTTACCGATAGTGCCAAACTTACGTATAACGGCACATGAAAGCCACAAACAGGTAAAGTATGATGTCTATGTCAAATCTAATTAAGCCACTACTAATTGTAGGATCTAAATTAACCCTACAGGAGGTGAATAGGATTTATTGTAGTTTTTCACTGAGTAATAAATAATAGCAACACAGATAATAATCAGAGTAAGTGCAGAAAAGTAAATAATATACAGAAATAACCAGCTTCGGTAAAACCTTGCCTTCTACTGCATTCCCCAAGGTTTCTACTAGATATTAAAACAATCTATACACTTATAATCCCTTGTAAATTCACAATACCTGCTCCCAACTGTTGTAATCATATGTTCAAAACCCTGCACTGATCTCAAACCCGAGATCAGATTCTCTTTAACTACAACCCCTATAGCTAGTATCCTTAGTTTAGAAAACTAGAAAACTTCAAGATGATTACAAAAATAAAAACACCAAAAAAAAATTAAATCAAAACCTTAGTTAAAAAATAAATGTGTTTTTAACACCTTAAAAAACAAAAGCCAGTCCCTCTTTTTCTTATGTTATGCCACTTAAAAAAATGTTGGCTTCCTCTTTCAGTGGTGACCAAATTAAGGTTTTTCTCTTCCTTCCAAATCACGATTTCAAACTTTGATTGCTTTTGTTCTCTGATGGCTCTGATTATTCGATGCTCCTAGGTCATCTGCTTTGGTGCTTCAGATGATCAAAACCTGATTTGTGAGTTCTCTGATTTTTATTCTTCTATGCTTGAATTTATTTGCCTGGTTTCGATCAATCTTTGCCTGTGATGGTCGATGTAATTTATAGGGTTTAAACCCCTAAATATTTTTTGATTTCATACGTGTATTTGGTTGTGATACTTCCCTGGTTATTTGCTTGATTTCCGCAGCTTTAAATTGGCTTTGTATATCTGGCAATTTGACTTTATCCCTTCTATGAATTTCTTGCCGTATATTCATGTTTCTAGAAAAATTAATTTGGCAATTTCTGGAAATTTTAAAAACTTTCCCAAAAATACATGCTTGCCTTTTACTGCTATGAAAAGTTCAAAATCAAATTTCGTGCAGCTTTAAAAAAAACTTTTCTCCTCCACTTGTGTTCATCACTGATCATTTGATAAAAGAAAACTTATACACACGTTATTCATACACACACACACACACATATATATATATATGTATGTGTGTGTTGGTACTAGCTGCTCATATGTATTAATGATACTCTAGGCTTTGGTTTCTTGAACATTATTCTGCACTTGATTTTACTATTACTTGAGTTTTCCACTACTCTTGTCATGGCATGCTACTATGCTTGCTTGGTTATTTAGGATTTTGAACATTGCTTGATGTCCATGTTCATAGATATATGCATATGTATATTTGTGTAAACTGTCACTTTTTTATGTTGGCCAAAGAGCTTTATTTTCTTGTTAACCGGCCATTTGGTATGGTTCCCGAAAGTACACCAGGCCCGCTCGACTCAACACATCGTGTGATACCAAAGCCCGAAGTGTCGCCAGAACACTAAGGATTCAACCCCAAGAGAAGTCGTGCGAGTGTAGGCCTCACAACACCTCCAAAAGTACATTTCGAATCCCTTGTTTCAGGGATTTCGAATCCCTTCAAAGTCATACATTTTGCATCCCCTAAAATGTGCTTCACATATAATTTGAATCCCACAAGTATCTCGAATCCCTCAACACTATATATTTCAAATCCCTCAACACCGGAAATTTTGAATCCCTCAGCTCTTCAGTGACAAATTCGACTCCCTCATCACGCAACAGGAGAATTTGAATCCCTCTGACACCATTTCCTATTTCGCATCCCCTTACACTCGAAAGCCGCTCCAACGTTTCCCCAGGATACAATTTCGTATCCCTTGGGGGATACGAAAACTGACACACCCAAAGGGATACGAAATTACTGTATCCCCTAGGATACAAGGATTTGTATAGCCCAAGGGATACGAATTTCGTATCCCTAAGGGGGTACGAAAAACATGTCCCCAAGGGGATACGAAGCAAACATATCCCAACGGATACGAATTTCGAATACCTTGGGATACGAAATTCGTATCCCTCCAGAGGGGATACAAATTTTCCTTGCACGCTATTGAGGGACGTGAAATTCGGGATTTGGTCTTCCAGGGATATGAAATTCAGTTGTGTGGTCCCCAAATCTCATCTACTCTCACTAACCTACTACCTATAAATACTCTCTTGCTCATTTTTCACAAGGATTGGATTTTGGTCGATTTGACACTTCTACAAGCTCCTAGAACTCTATTAGTGGTAGCATAGCTCTTGAGGAAGAAGGAACACACATCACTTTTTTTCCAAGACTTAGCATATGACAAATATGACTCCTGTATATATGAATGGACTTGTAAACGAATGTTGTGATGAAGTTCAACGCTTGTAACTCTTATCTATGAATAAAAATCAATAAACTCCTTCAAAGTGGACATAAGCCCTCACATACCGAACCATTATAAACCTCTGTGTCATTTACTGCTTTTCACACTTTATTTTCCTTACGTGAAATAGAAATCTCTTGTAATAGAGAATCTATGGGTGTTATGACATTTTTTGCCATTAACATTCTGGTGCTTTCACTGAGAACTTAGACTCACTTATTTTCTTGCACTTCCATCTCGACTTCAACGCGCTACTTATGTAACCAACTGCTCAAGTCCGCTTACGATAGTTAAGCAATCAAAGAACCCAATGGTCAGAACCTCCGTGGGGGGCGACATTGCTGCTTCTCAACCGCCCCATTCAGTGGGGAACTCGACCGACATGGATATCATTACTCCTACGGACCCCGATGCTCCTACAACTCAAGTGTAGCTTTATGCACTTAATAAAATGTTGGAAGATAGATCTCGAGAACTCAACGACATGTTAAAGACTAACATTAACCTGACGCGTCAACTCCAAAAAAGTCAATGTCTCGTCGCTTAACTCCAGCTTGCTCAGAGCAATGCTCGGCCATAGTTCAACGCCTCGCAAAGTTCTTCTTCCAATACTCGGGTTCCAAGCGAAAAAAGGAGGATGACTCACAATGCCACTGCCCTCACCAACACTAATGCCTATGTTAACGACAACGATAACAGAAATGGAACTACCATAACTTTCAGCGAGGGAACGCGTCAACGCGACCATTTCCGGTTGGTTATCAATGATGAACCAGGTCCAAGTAACTGACACCATTCTTAAACGAACCCAATTGTCGCCGCTCTAAACTTGGGGTCTACACTTTCGGCAACTCAGCAGGCCCAAGTTACGCCTAATTAGAATCTAAATCAACCAGCTCAGCCTCATCAACCGCAACAGAATCAGGCGAACAATGCCAAATGTTGGAGAATGGAGTTTTGATGACAACAACCTTATTTCAATTATCATTGATTATAAAATATATGCTAACACTTTTTGTATAGAATACATATATATATATACACACACACATGCAGGAATTATATATAGGAAATTTTACTGAAGACTGTACAGTTTTAAAGATAATAAAGATTCAAAGATCAGAGAAATTTCAACACTCATGAGTATTCAAGATTTCAAGAGTTCAAGATTAATATAGTTATAGAGTCTAGATTTTGTAAGACCCTAAATAGCACTCCAGGTTCAAATTCAAAGTTTCAAATTTTGATTTTCAATTCTATCCTCAATCCTCTCTATTTTATTTTTATCTTTTCTTATTCTTCTTTGTTTTTCAAACTTAAATTTTATATTATTATATTTTATATATTTATAGTTTAAAACCTTATAATGCTATAATTTTATAAATATAGTTATATAGATTAAATTTATGTTTTCATATGTTTTTCTACTATATAATATTAATTTACAGCACTAGATTTTTACTCAAGAATTTCCAGAATTATATTAATATCAAAACACTTGAAAAATGCTTTAAAATACAAAATTGCACTAGGGTATGTCGACATACCAAAAACACCATGTCAACGTATAACTGTCACTTTTCAATTTTGAAAGAAAGTGTCTTTTCACTATTTGAAACGATTCAGAACCATTGCATCCTTTCACACTCTGTAAAAAGGGGTTAAAACCGAATTTTTAAACATATCTTCTTCTCCACTTTCATCCTCTTTCATTATATAATCATTCTTAATCATTTTTATGATTTCTACACTTGTACTCTGCCGAATTCAATTCTGTTTTGATCAAACTTCTTCTTTCTACACTCTTTCCTCATCTCTCTCTGAATCAAGTGCTATTGAAGAGTTATAGGGCTGTTTGTAATTGTTTGAGTTGAGTAATACAAGAATCAGTGGTATCCCTTGTAGCCGTGAAATCAAGGAGGTTAGAATCGGTGGTATCCCTTGTAGCCATGAAATCAAGGAGGTTAGAATCAGTGGTATCCCATGTAACCGTGAAATCAAGGAGGTTGTAATTGGATTTTGATATAATAATAAAACTCTATGCAATCCAGAGTTGCATGGGACTGTACGTAGGAGTAATCCGAACCAGTATAAAATCCGGTGTTTTCTTTCCTTTTCTGCATTTTTATTCCTGTTTATTTTGCATATGTGTTTGAATCTGTGTCTATAATTGTGTTTGTGGTGTTTAATTCATCTCGAAGTTCACATAAGTTTTAGATTTTGTTCAAATTTTCACAAATACTATTCACCCCCCTCTAGTGTTTGTTATTCCATAACGATCCATTTTGCATTCCCTAACAATTGGTATTAGAGCAAGGTTTTTCAAAAAGTTCATATCTGATTTTTGAAATTTTGGTAAAATGGAAAACTTTGGAATCTCTGATAATACTAGTGTCAATTCATGCATTGCATCAATGTTAAAAGAGTCTACATATAATAATGTTAAAGAAGCATGTGATCTACTGAAATATTGTTTAATTCATAAAAGGACGAGTTATATGATTTTTGAAAATTCAAAAGTTGAAAAGATGGGTATAGTCCAATACTAGTGGCTATTGGCAATTCAAAGTCTGGAAAGGTGGTTATGGGAAACTCAAATCTAGAACTGGTGTGTTGCATGGCTGTTGAAAATTCAAATTTTGGAAAGCATTGGATGAAATTGAAAAAGGACAAATGGATACTGGTTGTTTGAGGCATATGACTGGAAATCCAGAACTATTCAACAATCTGAAGTATAAAGATGGTGGAATAGTGAACTTTGGAGATAATTCTAAAGGATACATCATAGGAACCGACAATGTCGGTAATTCTGGACCTCCTACTATTTCTGATGTTTTATTAGTTGAGAATTTTAAACACAATTTGCTAAGTATAAGTCAACTTTGCGATAAAGTTTATAAAATAAATTTTGAAAAGAATAAATGTTTCATAGAAGATAGAGTTCAAAAGTTATATTCGAAGGAGATAGAAAGGAAAACATCTATATATTAAGTATGAAATTATCCAGCGACAATTTATGTCTTATGGCCAATACAAGTGATCCCTGGATCTGGCAAAAAAGATTTGGTCATACAAATTTCAAACACATCTCTAGGATTTCTAAATTAGATTCAGTTAGAGGATTACCAAAAATGAAATTTAAAGTTAATAACTTATGCGACACTTGTCAATTCGGAAAATCAAAAAAGAGTTCTGTAATGAACCAGAAATTTTACGTTGTAAAAAATAAATATGAAATTTATTTGAATTGATTTTTAAGAAATTTATAATTGGTTATAATTTGAGTCCGGTCTATTTAAACCGTGTTGAATAAATTTTGTATATGGGAATTTATATTTTAATATTTGAATTTGAATGGGTTGTTAATATAATTAAAACATTATTAACATTTTAAGCCTATGGAATATGTTATGTAGAAATGAATATGATATGTAGTAGTAAACTAAAACATCTAAGTTCGTTCACTTCGGTAATTTGATTTACACGACTGATATGCAGTAGTGACAACCAATATATCATATTTTTCATTAAAATTTAAAACATGAATTTAATTATGGAATTAAATATTTGAGATAGTTTAACTAGGCATAATAGAGAAATAAATTTCATAGTTAAATATGCAAGGTCGTATCGCTCGCACTAATTTAACTAAATAATTAACCAATTGTTAAGAATTAAACATTATCAGAACTTAGGCGAACTTGATCTAAAATTACTAGATGATCTTTCAAGAAAAACGGTACTTTTCTTTTTGCCAAACTCGAACTTTTTTACCTTGAATCTACGGTACAAACGGGTAAATCGAACGATGTTTATTCATGTAACACGTATTCTACCTAATATGTATTCTGTATTCCTTTAGTATGGGCGTATTTGAGTATATAAATATATATAAAATTGTGTAAACACAAATTTGGTTTAATAAAAATTGAGCATACACTTATACAAACTTTTGGATTCAAACTAACACTTGTAGCAGTTGAAGCTTAAAATGTTTACGCCTGTCCATCTTCTGTTTTGTGCACCGATCATTTTCCTTCCCATTTATTTCCACCGACCTTCTTGCTTTTTCACTTCAGCAAATAAAATCCCCAATTCCTAAAAGATGGCCTCCACGGAAATCAATCCCCTAAATCGAATTTGGTTCCTGCTCCTTAATCGAGCCTGTAGCCTAACTGTTGCTATGCCATTCGCTTATCAGCTGTTGCCTAACATATCCATGACCAGTCAGAGCTCCGCCTAGATCCGAAGCTCGAGCCGTTTCGTTGCTGCTTCTCTACCCCAAAAGCTACCGCCTTTACCTCGACCACCATGTAACCCATCTCCGCTGTCCTTCCGTTCGCCATCGCCAAAACCACTCAGTCAAACCACCGGTCGCTGCATTGGTACACCACCACTCGATCCCTTTTGCAATCGTCACCACCGCCGGAAAGCACCGCAGCCAGCTCCGATACCAACTGTAACGACGCGCCTTTTCGAGACGATCGAAAAGTCAAGTCGTTACAAGTTCATTTAGATCAAAAGAAGAAATTACTACTTCAAAACCATTAGAGTTAATACACATGGATTTATTTGGTCCATCACAAGTTCAATCAATAAATCATAACAAATATGTGTATGTAATAGTTGACGATTTTTCTAGATTTACTTAGACTATGTTTCTTACAAATAAAAGTGATGCTTTCGATCAGTTTGAAATTTTTTCTAAAAGAATTCAAAATTTATTATCACTAAAAATTAAAAAGGAAATAGAACGATATTGTAATAAAAAGGAAATAAGCCACAAATTTTCGAAAATGAGAATTTTGAAAAATATTGTAATAAAAAGGAAATAAGCCACAAATTTTCGATTCCAAGAACTCCTCAACAAAACATAGTAGCTGAACGTAAAAATAGAACGATACAAGAATGTGCAAGCACAATATTATCCGATAGTAATTTACCAAGGAACTTTTGGGCTGAGGCAGTTGCAACAGCTTGCTATATTGTTAATAGAATTTCAATTAGACCTTTAGCTCATAAAACACCATATGAACTTTTGTATAACAAGAAACCAAAAGTACTAAAATTTTTGGGAGTAAATGTTTTATACTAAATACAAAAGATAATTTAGACAAATTTGATTCAAAATCCGATAAAGGGATTTTTATTGGATATTCAGAAAGAAGCAAGGCTTATAGAGTTTTCAATACTCGAACCAACACCATAGAAGAAACATTAAACGTATCTTTCGACGAAAACTATAAAAGTATAACTCAAAACAACGAAGATGATTGTGAAAATGAAATTAATGAAATAAATTATGAAGATAATCAACGAAATAAAAGAATTAGATTACTTAGAGACCATCCTGTAGAAAATATCTTAGGAGATATTGAATCTGTTGTAGGAACTCGTAATCAATTAAATAATATGAGCAATACTGCATTTATATCAACTATTGAACCTAAAAGTCCAAAGGAAGCTTCTTCCGATGATTCATGGATACTTGCTATGCAAGAAGAACTGAATCAGTTTACTAGGAATGAAGTATGGGAACTTGTTCCTAGACCAGAGGATAAAACAATAATAGGAACCAAATGGGTCTATAAAAATAAAATGAATGAACACGATGAGGTAGTAAGAAATAAGGCACGACTAGTAGCACAAGGTTATACTCAAGAAGAAGGAATAGATTACGATGAAATTTTTGCCCCCGTAGCAAGACTAAAGGCTATTAGAATTTTACTAGCTTTTGCAAACTATAATAATTTCAAATTATATCAAATGGATGTCAAAAATGCATTTCTAAATGGATTTGTCAAGGAAGACATATATGTAGAGCAACCACCCCTATTTGAAGATGAAGAATTACCAGATCACATATATAAGCTGAAGAAAGCGTTATATGGATTAAAACAGGCTCCTAGGACTTGGTATGATAGATTACAAAATTATTTGTTACAATAAAACTTTGAAATAAGAAAATTAGATAATACTTTATTTATCAAGAAGAATAGCAAAGATATATAACTAGTATAAATATATGTTGAAGATATAATTTTAGGTCAACAAATGATAAAATGAATAAAGAATTTTCAGATATTATGACCATAGAATTTGAAATGAACCATATGGGAGAATTATCATTCTTTTTAGGTTTACAAATCAGACAATTAAAAATGGAATTTTTATTAATCAAGAAAATACATAAGAGATTTTGTAATGACCCGCATTTGCATAGGTATTATAATTAATTTATTTAATTATATAAATTGTGGTTTAGAGAATTTAAAAGGTCGTTGAACTAAATAATAGTGAATATTTAATTAATATAATAATT
This sequence comes from Allium sativum, assembly GCA_030737875.1. Taxonomy (NCBI): domain Eukaryota; kingdom Viridiplantae; phylum Streptophyta; class Magnoliopsida; order Asparagales; family Amaryllidaceae; genus Allium; species Allium sativum. The sequence goes on from CM060919.1 coordinate 304,637,788, forward strand.
AAATAATATATTAAATTCTGAAATAATAAAATTTACTGAAATGGCGATATGGTATGAACTAGATCATCTGTGATATTTAATTAAGTTTAGAATTGAATTAGAATAAGGAATATACTATATAAACGACAGTTTGAACGTATAATTATATTATAATTAAAATCGAGCTTGAAATGGCGCGGTAGATCGTTATTTGGCGATTTGAACTTCAACTGAATGCACAGGATTCGTTTTAAGCCGGATTTCTATGAAACAAGAAATGTGTGGAGCTGGTGGAGTATATTTTTCTAGTGGAAGAGAAAAATTGAGATTTCATCATGTAGATTTTGATTAATGGCCAAATCAAATTTCTAAATAGTCGTTGTGGAATCATTTATAAACCATAACGATATATTCAATTTTAAATTAAATATTGGCTTCAAATTTAGACAAGCCCTTTGAGACGTAGTGATAATTTAATTTTTAGAATTTTATTGTAATTTTTAATTAATTAAATAAGCAACTTTTTGTTTGGAGTATTTTGCACCCTGTATCGATATTTTGGGGTTCCAGAAAATGAGTTAAACTACCGATATTATTATATTTTTGGGATCGTGAGACATTGCTCGTCTCACTGGTTTTTTTATTTCTGTTCGTAGCAGCTGGTATATGGACATAGTTATATATAATAGGGTACGTTAAATTTTACAACTTAAAACAAAATACCCTAACTAATTTGTGATGAAAACGAGAGCCACGATTTTTCATCCTCAGCCACATCTCTCCCCTCCTTCAAAATGTGGAGACCCCACGTCCACGCCTACTGTAACTTAAAGTATAAAATACCCTTAACTCTTAAAAACCTAAAGGACTTCTCTGCTCAACCAAATCCGCCGTTACCTTCTTATTCCTCTTCAGCAAACGCAAGTGGAAATAAAATCGAAACAAAATGAAATCAAATCATATAAATTATGAAATATATATACATCGATTCCTCGGATAATTCTCTATAATATGGTGTCACTTAAATTTGGGTTTCGAGAGATGTATTTTCGCTGTATTTTCGAACATCGTAAAGAGATCGAACTAGGGTTGATCGATCCTCGATTTCTGGTCAGTGTTTGGGGAATTAGCTACTGAATCGGAGTTTGTATGGTGGTTTAGCACATCATGGCGGAGTATGGGAGGTTCAGGTCTTAGGGCGAAGGTGGCAGGTGCGGAGGCGCTCACGACCGTGGCTTCTGATGGTCGTCCGGTCATCGACGTTAGGCGCAGCGATCACCAATTGGGAGGCAACGTGATGTTGGGCTTCTGTTTGGACAAAGTAGCAGGATGGTTGATTAAATGATGCGTGAGGGATTCTGTAAAGGGTGGAGTCTCGGACGTGAAGAACAAGGGTATGACAGCATCCATTTTCTTGGTCTACTGGTACATGCGGTTTGGAGATGGAAGATTGAAGAGGGACCGTATATTTTTGCATGTTTACATCTGGTGGAAAACGTAAATAAAAGGATTTTGTTAAAAAAGGAAAGATGTTGTCCAGTTTTTCACGTTGGGTGGAGGTTTCGTGAAAAAAACAAGGAGGGTGCAGTTTCTTTCATGAGAAAAGAAGGTGCGTTGTTATTGGGTTAGGGAGCGACTGTGTATTTGGAGTTAAATACTGCAATATGGGGAGTGCGTTGTACTGTATATTTTGGTGAAACAGTTTAAACAGGAAGAGGAAGAGGGTGTTATGAGGGTGGTTGTTCAACCGTTAGTTAGCGAGGAAATTGGTGAAGAGATACTGAAACAAAAATGGTGAAACAATTACGTGCTGGAGCAGGTTCTGAAAGGGGGAGATGGAAGAAGGATCTACGAGCGGTTATTTCTCTAAATGGGCCGACCTTTAGATTAAAGCCCAAATTGAAATAATAACATATATATAGAATGAGAATGGTAGGGGTTTAAGAACGTGACGAGTCATGAATATTTAAGAGGTGTTGGCGGTTTAAATATCTGGTGAAGATGAATAGTAAGTGGCGTTGGGTACTAGGGCCGGTTAAATCTGGTAAAGCCCATTTTTAAATCATTTAAATTTAAAAGTTTAAAATAAAACATCATATTAACTTGTAAATTCATTATCTCGATCATACGATTTCAGAATTCAGCGAAACAAGATCCGTTGGGATCGTATGGACGGTGGCTACATGCTGGAACTGACTGAGAGTGGAGTGGAGCTCGTATGAATTTATGGCGAAATAAATTGTTTGATTCAGATCAAATAACAGTTTATCGTTCTTTAACGATGAACTGCCAATGTGAGTAAATCTCACTAACTCTGAACAGTTTATAATTTCATGTTGTATTTTTTAGAACTGTTAAATATTGGCTGATTGACTGTGTGTTAACTGTTTGATTGAACTGCTAGTCAGTTAGTTGAATTTCTATATTGATTCTGTTTAACAGAATATATCATATGGAACTGAAAGTAAATGTTGATTTTTTTGTGTAACATCTGTGGATGCAGGGAAACAGGTTGGAGGAATCCGACTAGATTCCTCGACAGTTATTTTATTGTTTTTCATATATTTTGATATATGATGTGAATTATAATCTGGGGTTGATTATATGTGTTTGGACGACATTGGTCATCGTGATATGATGTGTTAAGTACCATAAAATATCGGAATGGGAAAAGGAGATTTTCAAAGTGATATTTTAAAATAAATTATTTATAAAATCAAGGATTTTATAAAAGGAAAATATTTATAAAATCAAAGAAGGTTTTATAAACAGGAATATTTATCAATAGGAATAATTATAAAAAGGATATTTATAAGTGGAATACTTATAAAGTGAATTATTTATTTAAGATAAATAAATAAGACATTACATGGATTATTTATTTGGTAAATAAATTAGATATTATAAAGGGATTATTTACTTTGGAAGATAAACATGATTAAATCAAAGGAGAATTTAATTAGAAAATAAGTAGGATTAAAATGGAATATTTATTTAGAAAATAAATAGATAGAAATCAAAGGAGAAAGATTTGTAAACCATTTACAAATGAAATCGAAAAAAAAATATTTGTGAAATCAAATATAAAGGAGAAATATTTGGGAAATCAAATATAAAAGGAAAATATTTGTGAAATCAAATATAAAAGAAAATATTTGTTAAATAGAATTGAAAGGAGTTAATCAATTTGAATTAATCAAATAGATTTATTCAAATTGAGTTAATAAAAATGAGTTAGCGAAAGGGATAAATCAAATGAGTTAGTCAAACTAAGTCAAAGGAGTTAATCAAACCAAGTTGATCGAATTGGTTCAACCAGATTAATCAAAGGAGTTAGTCAAATGAGTTAACCAAAAGGAGTTAACCAAGTCGAGTTAATCAATCAGAGTTAATCAATTAGAGTTGATCAGTTAGAGTTAACCCGTTAAAGTTAGAATTAACCAATAGAGAATTTAAATAGAATTAATCAAATTGGAATAAATCGATTAGAGTTGGTCGAATAAGGAGTAATCAAATATTAGTTATTCGAATAAAGTTAAAAGGAGTTATCCAATTAGTTATTTGAAAGGAGTTAATCGAATATAGTTTATTTAAATAGATTTAAAAGAGTTAATCGAATTTAGTTTATTCGAATAGAGATGAAATGAGTTAATCAAATAGTAGATATTCGAAGTGTGATAATCGAATAGTAGATATTCGAAGTGAGATAATCGAATAGTAGATATTCGAAGTGAGATAATCAAATAGTAGATATTCGAAGTGAGATAATCGAATATAAGTTATTTGAATAAGTTATTCGAATAAGAGTTAATCCAGTAAGAGTTATTAGGTTGGAGTTATTCAAATAAGAGTTATAGATTAGAGTTAACCGAATAGGAGTAAATAAGTTAGTTGTCGTTATATTATTTGAGTTAGGAAATAAAAGTCATATTAAAGATAATATATTTTGGATGCAGGAAATTATAACACCATTGTTATAATCACGTAAACTTGTAAAAGAAGGGGGTTCGTAAATAGAATCTGAGGGTTCATAAGGAAGTGTTAAAGAGTTAAAAAGATGAATCTTATCTATTTCGAGATTTGAAAGGTGGTTCAGTTAAAGTCTGAGAGGTAGCTATACCCCAACTTGATTTACTGCGTTTTTAATTAAGAAATGGTTACGGTTCGAGTGTGAAGTGGTTAAGTGAATTTAGTAAAGAAGTATAATGGATTGAGTTGTCATCGCGATGTTGATTTAAACATCTGTTTAAATCCAAGTAAAGAAGATTTGGAAATGTTTTCCAAATAGAACAAGAAACGTAATAAAATATTGAAATTGGAAATATGGATTAGAAATGGAAATGCTTTCCAGTGTCAACGTATATTTTCTAAACATAGAAAATAAGAAAAATATGATTATATATATATATATGATTGATGATTGATTGATAGAATTTCCATCTGGAAATAATATCGTTGTTTGCACACCTGTTTTTCTTTGATGGTTAAATCACAGACTATCGAAGTTTGACCATTTTAACGTTGTTAATATGGAGAGACCGGTTGGATTATTATCCAAAGAACCACTCTGTATTGGCATAAGCGTTGCGAATCATATATGCCAAAGATAATTGAAGACGGAGTAAAGTGCAAGGGCTATTGTATAAGTCTTAGATAACAGTGCCTAAGATGGACGTACTGAATAGTACCTTTGGTTCATCCTGTTCCTGGATGACTTGTATGGATGAATGTCTGACAGAGTATTTCCAGAAAGGTCACGTACATTGATTTCTTCAACCGTACCAAGAGTGGAAGCGGAGAAGGAAACTTCTTTAGCTAACACGTAATGTACTGTTGTAAACGTCAATTAGTGATTTTCGATGGATCTGACAATGTGGCATTTGATGTGAATCTGATGTGATGATGAAGCGTAACCTCAAGCCTCATCAACTGGTAAATGATAGAAATCGGGCAGGTAGCATGGCTAATTCGGTCGCTCTGAAGTTGGGTGTATAATCACCTGATCTAGAGTTTCATTTACTTCTAAAAATCTATTGTTGATGCTGTCCCATTCGGGAAACGGTTGCTGATCCCAACTGTTGGTGATATGCATTCGATACACTCAAGCGAAATGAGTGGTCGGTCATGTGTGGCCGGGTTGCAAGATGTTCTTGTTGAACCCAGTGTATTCCTTTCTAGAGGTACACTAGCGAAAGGTGGTTCCATACCTTGTCATAGTTGTAAATCCATTACCCAATATGTGTTTGCGGATTTTTATTTGTATACTATATATGTAGAACATGAGATGAAAGCGTTTCTGCTAGATGATTATTATAGTTGTGGTTGATTGACATTATTATAATATCAAAAGGGTTTTGATATAAAGATATTTTGGATTCTCATAAGGGAAAAACTCATTCCGTTATACGGCGTGGTCTTATGAGATATCATTTACCTGCTTGAGCTGTTTTAAATTGTTTTACTCACCCCAGTCCCATGACTGACTCGGAGTTTATTTTGTTTTGTTTTCCCTAAACTCTTGGGTGCCTAAATTTGTACGGGCAGTCAAGTAGTCGGGATTTACAGATACTTGAAGAGCTGGAGCAGGAGGCTTTAGGATCATATAGCTATAGTTATTTCCGCTGTGTTGTAAGTGTTGTACTTTGATATTGATGTATATTCAAATACAAAAGTATATTTCAAAGTTATGTTACATATATTATATGTTATTCGTTCCACTGTGAGATTCGTGTTACTCTGATGTTGTGTTTTCTTCTTCTTCTTCTATTCTAAGTTTCTATCTTATCTTTCCTCACCCTCTAATTTCTTTCATTAATCATACGGTATTTTCGACCCTTGGATTTTCGATATGTGTTGTATATCGGATAACCAAGGTTGACAAAAACCCAGGTCGTTACAGTTGGTATCAGAGCTTAAGTTAAGTGATTTACCTTGGCTCTGTGGCGTGACTCGGTAGATATAGGGTTAGAAATACCCTAGATTGAGTTGATTGTATATATACGAGTGAACGTATTTGTAGATGATATAAAAATGATTTTATATTGTGAAGATTTATTGGTTGAGTAGTTTATGAGTTCTGGTCGATCAGTTTGATCCACTGTATCGGTAGGAGTTTATAAACACTCGAATACGATGGGTCGACATGATATGTTTTGAAAAGATGGTAAATTAAAATAAGTTTACCCAAGGTATATCCTGATATAGAGAAGATATATATATCAAAATTATAATATAGTGGATATATTGGTTGTTATTATAATCGAGTAAAGATTATAAATTAAATGGCTATGTAAATAACCAATCAGAATTCATATAAGTGAAATATGTGAAATCAGTTGAGTTAAATCTGAAATTTAAACCAGAAATTGAATTAAAATTCTGGAGAATTGGATAAGTGTTTGTAAATGGATTTGGATTAAAAATAAGAAAAATTTAAGATCCTGGGAGATTTTAAATTGTTTTACAAGCAGTGTGAATTATATTTTGAAATGAATTTCAAAGTGGAAATGTTTAGAAATGGTTTTATAGTATTGAACTCACTTCGATCGCTGGAAAATATATTCTGATGATGACAGCTGCATCATCAGTATTCATTTTCGAGTTGTAAGTGACGAATTACTACCAGAGATATTGTTTTGAATTTGTTTTGGGAAAGACAAGTTGTGTTGAATTTCAAAAAGGAAAATTTGATTTTTGAAAATAGTAAACTGTTTAAAAACTCCCAGAGAAAGACTGTTTGAATTAAAAACAAATTTAACAGAAATTTGTGAAAGCAAATTTGAATTAAAGTAAAGCCAGTAAAGTGGTAACTGGGATTGAATTAGAATGATATCAAGACAAATTGGATTTGTGAGATTCAAATTTGAAGTGTAATGTGATAATCAAGTTAAGAGTTGGGAATTGAGAAGAAACTCGAGTTGAAATGATATTTGACTCGGATATAAGAGAATGGTTATGTTGTGGATAAAAGCAGATTGCAGTTTGAATGGGATGACATTGGTATATGCTGAGTTGATAACATATGGAAGTGATAAAGTTGATATGCCCGACAAAAAGGTACAAGTTTATATTTCTAGTGGATATAAAATTTATGAGCCGAATTGGCAAGCCGCTTGGCTGTTTGATTTTCTTTTGGGATGGAGATGGCCCAAAGAGGCGAGTTGGAGTTTGGCCGATTGACCAGTTCAAAGGAGGTGCTGGCGAAATTTTTCGAAGAGTTAAGGCATTAGAAAATTTTCAGGATTTTTGAAAATTTTCATTGATAAGAATTAATTAATAATTTCATTGAATTTAAATTGGTCCAGTTGAAAACTGGAGTTAAAAAGTGAACAAATATGTTCTAACCAGTCGATAGGGTCATTCTCTACCTTAGCAATTTCGAGGACGAAATTATTTTAAGTGGGGAAGATTGTAATGACCCACATTTGCAGAGGTATTATAATTAATTTATTTAATTATATAAATAGTGGTTTAGAGAATTTAAATGGTCGTTGAACTAAATAATAGTGAATATTTAATTAATATAATAATTAAATAATATATTAAATTCTGAAATAATCAGAATTTACTGAAATGGCGAAATGTTATGAACTGGATCATCTGTGATATTTAATTCAGTTTAGAATTGAATTAGAATAACGAATATATTATATAAACGACGGTTTGAACGTATAATTATATTATAATTAAAATCGAGCTTGAAATGGCGCGGCAGTTCGTTATTTGGCGATTTGAACTTCAACTGAATGTACATGATTCGTTTTAAGCTGGATTTCTATGAAACAAGAAATGTGTGGAGCTGGTGGAGTATATTTTTCTAGTGGAAGAGAAAAATCGAGATTTTATCGTGTAGATTTTGATTTATAGCCAAATCAAATTTCTAAATAGTCGCTGTGGAATCATTTATAAACCATAACGATATATTTAATTTTAAATTAAATATTGGCTTCAAATTTAGACAAGCCCTTTGAGACGTAGTGATAATTTAGTTTTTAGAATTCTATTGTAATTTTTAATTAATTAAATAAGCAACTTTTTGTTTGGAGTATTTTGCACCCTGTATCGATATTTTGGGGTTCCACAAAATGAGTTAAACTACTGGTATTATTATATTTTTGGGAACGTGAGACATTGCTCGTCTCACCGGTGTTTTTATTTCTGTTCGTAGCAGCTGGTATATGGACATAGTTATATATAATAGGGTACTTTAAATTTTACAACTTAAAACAAAATACCCTAACTAATTTGTGATGAAAACGAGAGCCACGATTTTTCATCCTCAGCCACATCTCTCCCCTCCTTCAAAATGTGGAGACCCCACGTCCACGCCTACTGTAACTTAAAGTATAAAATACCCTTAACTCTTAAAAACCTAAAGGACAACTCTGCTCAACCAAATCCGCCATTACCTTCTTATTCCTCTTCAACAAAAGCAAGTGGAAATAAAATCGAAACAAAATGAAATCAAATCCTATAAATTATGAAATATATATACATCGATTCCTCAGACGATTCTCTACAATATGGTGTCACATAAATTTGGGTTTTAAGAGATGTATTTTCGCTGTATTTTCGAATAGCGTGAAGAGATCGAATTAGGGTTGATCGATCCTCGATTTCTGGTCAGTGTTTGGGGATTTAGCTACTGAATCGGAGTTTGTATGGTGGTTTAGCACGTCATGGCGGAGTATGGGAGGTTCATGTCTTAGGGCGAAGGTGGCAGGTGGGGAGGCGCTCACGACTGCGGCTTTTGATGGTCGTCCGGTCATCGACGTTAGGCGCAGCGATCACCAATTGGGAGGCAACGTGATGTTGGGCTTCTGTTTGGACAAAGTAGCAGGATGGTTGATTAAATGATGCATGAGGGATTCTGGAAAGGGTGGTGTAACACCCCACCTCCGCCAATGCCACTCTTGCAAGGACATTAGCTTTGGAGGGGCGTTAAACAAGGTAAACATGCATGCAGATATCACAAGACAGAACATATAAGTAAAACAGAGTAGTAAAGCAGCGGATAAAACTTAGCATTTCAAAACCATAGTCATGTTACAACAAAGTACTTGGTCATTATTTTCCAACAACAAAGTCTAGATAAAAGCATAAACTGAAAAACTGAAATACATAAAGTACTATCCCCAAAATGAAGTGATAAACCATAGCTAGATCAATGTCCAAAACCGTACATGAGCAAATCCAGTAAGCAAGCTGTAAAGATCCAAGCTAAGCTCCAATGTTCCCACCCTGAGAACCTGAGGGGGGGGGGGAAACGGAAGAAAAGAGGCGAAAGAAAACAGGTCCGTCAAAAAGACTGGTAAGCCCTACTACAATCTGTCTATGAATTAGTAAAGTTAACTGACATGAGAAGCTGAGATGAACATAAGGATAACAACATACTGGCATGATGAGTAGCTAACAAGATAGATAAAGGTGTCATCGCATAATCAAGGTTAAGTTTTGCACCACGGGTGTACTAGCATTCTAACATGTCAAGTAAAAACAAGAATTGATCCCTTGGCCCAAGCTTGGCCCAATATAATGAGGTGACCTAAATCAAGGTCCAACTACACATTCTAGTCGATCGGCTCCCTATAAGCCTAACTCGTCAAGTGTCGGTGTCATACGGCCTAATCATGTAATGTAGTTGACTGTGCAGGGTCCACCCCATAGGGTTGAATAGGGTGTATCAGGCCCTATGGTGTAACCCTCAGACACCAGTCCAAACCTACCGACGCCCGTGTTCAACTCCGGACTTAATGTGCACGACCATGGTCCGCCTGAACAACCGGTGCATCATTCAGCCGTCTCTTTTGGTCTCTTACAATCAGTCCAGTAATCGTGCCCCACCCTAGCCTAGTCCTAGGGTCTTATGATACTACCTAGAAGGTTACTGCTGAAAAGGACCACGCAACTAGGGTTTCTTAACGGGTTAAATGTGGTTAACCCGATCCACACGTGGATTAAATTGGTTAAGAGTACCCAAGGCTCCTGACTTAACCTCGATTAATCCATCAAGCCCAAATTGGTTAAGTATTAAGTGGACCATGACTTAACCCTAATCAGGAGGCATTAATTAACTTAATGCGCTTTAACCTCTCACATTAGACTTTGTTGTGGTTACTAGTTAAGCCGGGCGGGTCCGGGTAGCTTTATACCACAACTAGGTCTAACCTCGGGTTCGAGCACAACATGACCAACTTCTCACATTGGGTCCTATTGTTTGTAGCCACTAGTTAAGCCGGGCGGGTCCGGGTAGATTTATGCTACAAACTCAACCCAACCTCGAGTTGGCCACACTCATATTTGCTAAGTGTCATGTCCATTATGTTTCCAAAACATAATTACAAGTTAACATATCACGTTATGTTATAAAAACCATGTTTATGTCATAATGTTACCCAACCCCAACGTAATCCCATCGTTTACATAATCGCAACAACGCATAAAGGATAAGATGGGGAACTTAGCATAATCATGACATAAAGGTATTGAGGCCACAAGTTTATTATGGTGGCATATGAAATGTACATATGTTCATATACTTGCATATTGCATTATTAGGCTTCAAAAGCATGCATAAAACCAAACTTAGCATATGAGTGATACATGGTGATAAATAACATGTAGAAGTTGCTAGAAGTTCGCATTTAGGCTCACATGCAAGTTATCATAAGGGATATGGTAACTTTCATGTTGCCAAAATGCAACCTTTAACATAAAGCTTGAAGCTTTAAGGCCATAAACTCAAGTTTAACTTGCATAACATGATAACATGTGTATAATGATCAACCCAAACTTGCATAACATGATAACATGTGTATAATGATCAACCCAAACTTGCATAACATGATAACATGTGTCATACATAACTTGCATAATGATCAACCAAAATTGCATATAATGATCAACCAAACTTGCATATAATGATCAACCAAACTTGCATATAATGATCAACCAAACTTGCATATAATGATCAACCAAACTTGCATCATTCATTTAACTTTAGAGTTCAATAAAAAGAAAGTAGAAAAGGGCTTACTATGCTATGAAGACACAAATTAATATTTATTATAAAGATTGAGACGAAGCCCTAATGCAAGCAACAAAAACCCAAATATGCAAGCTCCAAATGAAAACCCTTGAGCCAATTCAATAAAAACCCTTGCTTTGAAATAGAAATGTTGCAACTTGACTTGAATGCAAGCTAAGAACACTCATACAAGTTTGAAAACACTTGTATGAACTCAAAATCTCTCATAGAAATTAACTTAGAAATTTTAGCATGAGAGTGGAGGCCATGAGAGGAACAAATTTGACATAGTTTAGTTGTAGGATTGAATAATGGTGATTTAGGCTAGGTTTGGGGTCTTTTTATAGAGGATTAGGATAGTATTAGCCATAGGATTAACCCTAGATTCAATCCAAGCCATCAAAGCATGTCTTGGGGAAGAAGTCAAGTGTAGGAACCATCTAGGGCCTTTAGATTAAAGCTGAACTACGAGAACCATTCAAATGCAAAATCTGCATTTGAGCGAATCGGCCCACGTGTTGACAGCCAAACACCCTGGATTAACCCCTAGTCGACCCAGCAAGCTCGGGTCGACCTCAAAAATCGGCCGGTTCGGTTATTCCCCTCTCCCAATTCGCTGTTTTGAACATTTTTGCATATTTATTTATTTATTTATTTTTCAATTATATATATATATATATCAGTATATATATATATATATTTCTCTGCGCAACCCATTTCACTTAATTAAGTATACTTTAATTTGTGAATTTTTCGTGAAACTTCGCGAGGCCATATCTTGGTCATACGGACTCCGATTTTCGAAAACTCGGACTCTATTTCGCGTATTTTTCCGAGACGAACGCAATGGCACAGCCCGTTTCCCTTGATTCAGATTTTACAGTTTAATTCTGCCTCCATTTATGTTATAACATGTTATTCAAAAATACGGGTTGTTACATTCTCCCCTCCTTAAAGGATTTCGTCCCCGAAATCTCCAAGTTAGGAAGAACGTATCCTACCATCCATCATCCATCTACTCAAAACATCATCCACGAGCAATCATTGTCCTTAAAAGGTTCTAAATGCTGTATGATCATATGCAAAGGTGTGTGTATATGTACTTATCTAATGCGAAAATCAGGAGGTTACTGATTCAGTAAACCCCCTTAATGCAAAATATGTTAGTGAAATGAGTCCATATGTATGCAAATTCCTAACATAATTTATAATCTCTACATGAGTGCACATAACATTCATCCATATGCAACATCCACGTGATAGCATAACAAGTTTTCATCCTTGAGTAAGCATAAACACTCATGCATATGCGGTATGAAAGTGTGTGAGCCGATCTTAGTGCCTAACGTGTATTATGCATCCACGAGTATCCACTTGCAAACACTTGCAACCACTTGCAAACATCAAACATAACATGTTTCAAATACATGTTTCAACCAAGGGTTTCTACCTAAGGTTCTCATGACAAGATTTACGAAACAAGATAAACTAGATAAGCATGGATAGCAAAGGGAAGATATACCAATCTAGGAAAAGAGATTGAAAATGTATCCTCCAAGAGAAATGGATAAAGCACGCGCCTCTTCTCCTTGATTTCCCAAGTTGCGTCTCCCTCTGTTTCACTCCATTGCGCCTTAACAAGCTTAACTTCTTTGCTTCTTAGCTTCTTTGTCTTCATTTCCATGATACGAATCGGAGCTCGTCTCAGGGTTGCTTCATCCTCTACCTCCATGTCTTCAAGAATACTTGGTTCAACCACTTTGGCGGGTCTGTGCAAACACTTCCGGAGATGCGAGACATGAAAGACATTATGCACTCCGGCCAGCTTCTCAGCAATTCACCTTATAAGTCATCTTCCCGACTTTTTCTATAGTAGGGAAGGGTCCTACGATCCTTGGTGTCAGCGAACCATATTTCACAAAGGAGAAATCTTCACAAAGACCATATCTCCAAATTTTAAATTCCAAATATGTCCTTCGCTTGTCTGCATAGGATTTCTGTCTGTCTTGGGCCGTTCTTATCCGTCTTCGAATCAATTCAACCCTCTCGGATGTGTCCCTTATCATGTCGGGCTCAATTATAAGCTTATCCGTCGTCTTCCCACCAACATGTTGGTGGCTTGCACGGCCTCCCATACGAAGCTTCAAATGGTGCCATCCCTATGTTGGCTTGATAGTTATTATTATAAGCAAACTCTACAAGAGGAAGGTGGTCTTCCCAAGTACCACCGAAGTCGAGAACACAAAACCTCAAAAGATCTTCTAGCACTCTATTCACCCTTTTGGTTTGGCCATCCGTCCGGGGGTGATAGGCTGTACTCAGATTCAATCGCATACCCATTGCTTCTTGCAAACTGTTCCAGAACTGGCTAGTGAAAATTGGGTCACGATCGCTAACTATGCTAGAAGGAACTCCATGCAGCCGTACTATCTTTTGAAGATAAACAGATGCTAGCCGCGATACGGTCCTCTTGCTTTTCACCGGAATAAAATGGGCTCTCTTTGTAAATCTATCAATTATTACCCATATCCCATAAAGCCCAAATAGTTTGGTGGCGAACTTCTTCACCCCAACCATAAATCACAAATAGGCTAGCCATACTCCTTAGGGGGTTTGTAATAGAACTAAGATTGAGGATAGGACTGAGAGGATATACTTAAAAGGTAGCATGCGAGTAAGCTCTACGGAACAATAGGGATCAAGGATATACTCTTAGAAAGAGATTAAATGCGCGTATCTAGACTTCAATCTTCTAAGCCGCATTTTTCTTGTGCTTATTCTCATTGTGCCTTGACCGTCTTTTAACTTCACAATTCCGTAGTTCTTAATTCTTATTTCCAAAATATGAGTTAGAACTCATTTCATCGTTGCCTCTCATTCCACTTCCACTTATTCTTTGCCTAAAATACTTGGCTTTCACACAACTGCGTACTCATGGTTTCATGCAAGCTTTCCAAGATTCGTTAGTGAATCTTGGATCTCATTTACATACTATACGGTATCCCACACAGAAAACTATCTCTTGAAAACAGTGCCAATCCACGTTGCCAAACTGGAGCTGAGGTAAGGGCTCTCTTGAGCCTTTGAAAAGCAAGCTCACACTCCAAGTCCCATGAAAAGACCAAGTTCTTCTTCGTCAACTTAGTAAGAGGGGCCGAAATCTTAGCGAAGTCCCTGATGAACTTCCTATAGTAGCCTGCCAGACCGAGAAAGCTTCTTACTTCGGTTGCATTCCTCGGAGTCTTCCAGTCTTGAACCACAACCACTTTCGCGGGATCCACCGCTATGCCTTGCTTAGAAACTATATGTCCAAGAAACCGAACTTCCCTTCTCCAGAAATGACATTTGGAGAACTTGGCTTTCAACTGATGCGCTCTAAGCGTATCCATCACTTCCTTGAGATGTCTGGCATGTTCTTCCTCATCCTTTGAGAAGATCAGAATATCATCCACGAAGACAACAACAAACTTGTTGAGGAACTCCCTGAACACCCTACTCATCAAGTCTACGAAGTATGCGGGTGCATTAGTCAAACCGAATGGCATGACAAGCCATTCAAAGAATCCATCTAGAGTCCTAAACGCAGTTTTATCAATACTATCCTCAGCTACTCTAAGCTGATGGAATCCGGTAGCTAGATCGAGCTGAGAGAAAACAAAAGCACCAACAAACTGGTCAAAGTGATCATCAATCCTCGGTAACGGGTGCCTATTCTTCTTTGTCAGCTTGTTCAATTCTCGATAATCAACACATAGACGAAGCGAACCATCCGCCTTAGTAGCGAATACCACCGGAGCACCCCATTCAGAAATGCTTCGTCTAATAAAATTCTTCTCAAGCAACTCCTTGATTTGCTTACTGAGCTCCCTTCTTTCACGAGGGGCCATGTGCCTAACAGGCAATGATACTGGCTTGGCATTATCGACTAGATAAATGCGGAAATCTACCTCTCGTTTAGGGGGTAACCCCTTAACTTCTTCAAAGACATCGGGATAGTCTCGGACCACCCTTACAGATTGCAGATCATCGATGGACGAGTCGAGAGATTCAAGATAACATAACATGACGGGACCTCTAGGGTTACAAGAAATTTCTAGGGTATTACCGAAGCGAGTCATGAGCCTCTCCACCCTATGCTCACAATCGAGGATGGCTCCATAACTGGACAACCAATCCATGCCCAAGACCAACCCATATCCCGTGACCCCGAGAACATAAGTACTACACGTGAATTCTACGGCCAAAATAGAAATTTTCAAATCCACCCAAATCATAGACAGATGGGCGGAACCCCCAATTGGATTTGAAACACAAACGGGATCCTCAACTAGGCTAGTACTTAGGTGCAAACCTTCAACAAAATCAGAAATAAAACTATGCGATGCGCCAGAATCAAACAAGGTATGAACAGGGAAATCAGAAATGTAAACAAGGTTTTCTACAGAAATACTACCTCGATCAAGAACTGGAGCGATGTTGAGAGTATGCACTAGCCCTCCAGAAGGTCCTGCACGCTGATTCTGCCCTTGCCCTTGTCCTTGCTTCTTGGGGCAATCCTTGCTAAGATGTTCAGGCTCTCCACAGTGAAAGCATTCGCCCAACTTCCTCTTCTTCTTCCTACAGTCTTTGGCTATGTGCCCAGTAATTCCACAGAAGTTGCACTTCCTCCTTTCTCTTGACTTGTTGTTCTTGCTATGGTTGTTCTTATCTCTTTCCTCGGTATCTTCCTTCTTGCCTTGGGACTCATTTGCCTTGACCTCCTTCTTGCCACTCTTATCTTCCTCTTGAAGTAAGCCCATATTCACCAAATTTTCGAAGGTCGCCCCTAGGGGTATATGAGATATGGCCAAACCACGCAATGGCTCATTCAATCCTAGAGCAAAGCATAGGGCCTTCTTCCGAGCGGTGTTAACCCATTCTAGACCAAACTGAGCAAGTTGATTAAACTTATCCACGTATTCTCTAACGGTCATGTCCCCTTGCTTTAGTGATAGGAACCTCTCTAGCTGAAGGTTCTCTTCTGCTGATAATAAAAACTTTAGTCCAAACCTTCTCCTAAAGTCATCCCAAGTCTCGATGGGTCTAGTAGTGGTGGTGACTACCCACCAATAAGCAGCTTCCCCTTTCAATAGCCATACCGCCAACAGAACTTTCCTACGATCTTCCACATCAAAGATAGCAAAGATGTCTTCAGTTTCCTTTAACCAGTTTCTTGCCTCCACAGAAGTCTCCGTTCCGACAAAATTCTTGCAACCCATCGCCTTAAAGTCTTTGCAAAGCTTTGCGAAATCCTCTTGCAGATGCTGAGGGGGAGAAGGAACCTCAGCTACGGGAGGAGGAGAGATGTTAGCGACGGGGGAAGGAGGAGGAATGTTCGCGGGGCCGGGTTCATTCGCCCTTGCCTCCATAAATCTCCAGAACCAGACGGGTACTTGTACGCCTTCCGGGATGTTAAAGCGATCGGCCATACTAAAACGAAGAAAAAGATAGATTCAGAACGAAGAAACGAAGGATAGTGCTATGGCTTTTGGGGAATAGCCTTTTTAAAATAACTAGACTTTTCTTGGAAAATACTTAACTGGTTTTGAAAATAGTTTTTCAAAAACACTTTTGCTCAAATCTTGTAAACCTTATGCTCTGATACCAAATGTAACACCCCACCTCCGCCAATGCCACTCTTGCAAGGACATTAGCTTTGGAGGGGCGTTAAACAAGGTAAACATGCATGCAGATATCACAAGACAGAACATATAAGTAAAACAGAGTAGTAAAGCAGCGAATAAAACTTAGCATTTCAAAACCATAGTCATGTTACAACAAAGTACTTGGTCATTATTTTCGAACAACAAAGTCTAGATAAAAGCATAAACTGAAAAACTGAAATACATAAAGTACTATCCCCAAAATGAAGTGATAAACCATAGCTAGCTCAATGTCCAAAACCGTACATGAGCAAATCCAGTAAGCAAGCTGTAAAGATCCAAGCTAAGCTCCAATGTTCCCACCCTGAGAACCTGAGGGGGGGGAACGGAAGAAAAGAGGCGAAAGAAAACAGGTCAGTCAAAAAGAATGGTAAGCCCTACTACAATCTGTCTATGAACTAGTAAAGTTAACTGACATGAGAAGCTGAGATGAACATAAGGATAACAACATACTGGCATGATGAGTAGCTAACAAGATAGATAAAGGTGTCATCGCATAATCAAGGTTAAGTTTTGCACCACGGGTGTACTAGCATTCTAACATGTCAAGTAAAAACAAGAATTGATCCCTTGGCCCAAGCTTGGCCCAATATAATGAGGTGACCTAAATCAAGGTCCAACTACACAGTCTAGTCGATCGGCTCCCTATAAGCCTAACTCATCAAGTGTCGGTGTCATACGGCCTAATCATGTAATGTAGTTGACTGTGCAGGGTCCACCCCATAGGGTTGAATAGGGTGTATCAGGCCCTACGGTGTAACCCTCAGACACCATTACAGGATGCACAGTCCAAACCTACCGATGCCCGTGTTCAACTCCGGACTTGATGTGCACGACCATGGTCCGCCTGAACAACCGGTGCATCATTCAGCCGTCTCTTTTGGTCTCTTACAATCAGCCCAGTAATCGTGCCCCACCCTAGCCTAGTCCTAGGGTCTTCTTATGATACTACCTAGAAGGTTACTGCTGAAAAGGACCACGCAACTAGGGTTTCTTAACGGGTTAAATGTGGTTAACCCGATCCACACGTGGATTAAATTGGTTAAGAGTACCCAAGGCTCCTGACTTAACCTCGATTAATCCATCAAGCCCAAATTGGTTAAGTATTAAGTGGACCATGACTTAACCCTAATCAGGAGGCATTAATTAACTTGATGCGCTTTAACCTCTCACATTAGACTTTGTTGTGGTTACTAGTTAAGCCGGGCGGGTCCGGGTAGCTTTATACCACAACTAGGTCTAACCTCGGGTTCGAGCACAACATGACCAACTTCTCACATTGGGTCCTATTGTTTGTAGCCACTAGATAAGCCGGGCGGGTCCGGGTAGATTTATGCTACAAACTCAACCCAACCTCGAGTTGGCCACACTCATATTTGCTAAGTGTCATGTCCATTATGTTTCCAAAACATAATTACAAGTTAACATATCACGTTATGTTATAAAAACCATGTTTATGTCATAATGTTACCCAACCCCAACGTAATCCCATCGTTTACATAATCGCAACAACGCATAAAGGATAAGATGGGGAACTTAGCATAATCATGACATAAAGGTATTGAGGCCACAAGTTTATCATGGTGGCATATGAAATGTACATATGTTCATATACTTGCATATTGCATTATTAGGCTTCAAAAGCATGCATAAAACCAAACTTAGCATATGAGTGATACATGGTGATAAATAACATGTAGAAGTTGCCAGAAGTTCGCATTTAGGCTCACATGCAAGTTATCGTAAGGGATATGATAACTTTCATGTTGCCAAAATGCAACCTTTAACATAAAGCTTGAATCTTTAAGGCCATAAACTCAAGTTTAACTTGCATAACATGATAACATGTGTATAATGATCAACCCAAACTTGCATAACATGATAACATGTGTCATACATAACTTGCATAATGATCAACCAAACTTGCATATAATGATCAACCAAACTTGCATATAATGATCAACCAAACTTGCATCATTCATTTAACTTTAGAGTTCAATAAAAAGAAAGTAGAAAAGGGCTTACTATGCTATGAAGACACAAATTAATATTTATTATAAAGATTGAGACGAAGCCCTTATGCAAGCACCAAAAACCCAAATATGCAAGCTCCAAATGAAAACCCTTGAGCCAATTCAATAAAAACCCTTGCTTTGAAATAGAAATGTTGCAACTTGACTTGAATGCAAGCTAAGAACACTCATACAAGTTTGAAAACACTTGTATGAACTCAAAATCTCTCATAGAAATTAACTTAGAAATTTTAGCATGAGAGTGGAGGCCATGAGAGGAACAAATTTGACATAGTTTAGTTGTAGGATTGAATAATGGTGATTTAGGCTAGGTTTGGGGTCTTTTTATAGAGGATTAGGATAGTATTAGCCATAGGATTAACCCTAGATTCAATCCAAGCCATCAAAGCATGTCTTGGGGAAGAAGTCAAGTGTAGGAACCATCTAGGGCCTTTAGATTAAAGCTGAACCATGAGAACCATTCAAATGCAAAATCTGCATTTGAGCGAATCGGCCCACGGGTTGACAGCCAAACACCCTGGATTAACCCCTAGTCGACCCAGCGGGCTTGGGTCGACCTAAAAAATCGGCCGGTTCGGTTATTCCCCTCTCCCAATTCGCTGTTTTGAACATTTTTGCATATTTATTTATTTATTTTTCAATTTTATATATATATATATATATATCAATATATATATTTCTCTGCGCAACCCATTTCACTTAATTAAGTATACTTTAATTTGTGAATTTTTCGTGAAACTTCGCGAGGCCATATCTTGGTCATACGGACTCCGATTTTCGAAAACTCGGACTCTATTTCGCGTATTTTTCCGAGACGAACGCAATGGCGCAGCCCATTTCCCTTGATTCAGATTTACAGTTTAATTCTGCCTCCATTTATGTTATAACATGTTATTCAAAAATACGGGTTGTTACAGGTAGAGTCTCGGACGTGAAGAACAAGGGTATGGCAGCATCCATTTTCTTGGTCTACTGGTACATGCGGTTTGGAGATGGAAGATTGAAGGGGGATCGTATATTTTTCCATGTTTACATCTGGAGGAAACGTAAATAAAAGGGTTTTGTTTAAAAAGGAAAGATGTTGTCCAGTTTTTCCCATTCGGTGGAGGTTTCATGAAAAAAACAAGGAGGGTGCAGTTTCTTTCATGAGTAAAGAAGGTACATTGTTATTGGGTTAGGGAGCGAATATGTATTTGGGCTTAAATACTGCAATATGGGGAGTGCGTTGTACTGTATATTTTGGTGAAACAGTTTAAATAAGAAGAGGAAGAGGGTGTTATGAGGGTGGTTGTTCAACCGTTAGTTAGCGAGGAAATTGGCGAAGAGATACTAAAACAAAAATGGTGAAACAATTACGTGCTAGAGCGGGTTTTGAAAGGGCGAGATGGAAGAAGGATTTACGAGCGGTTATTTCTCTAAATGGGCCGACTTTATATTTAAGCCCAAGTTGAAATAAAAACATATATATATAACGAGAATGGTAGGGGTTTAAGAACGTGACGAGTCAAGAATATTTAAGAGGTGTTGGCGGTTTAAATATCTGGTGAAGATGAATGGGAAGGGGCGTTGGGTACTAGGGCCGGTTAAATCTGGTAAAGCCCATTTTTAAATCATTTAAATTTAAAAGTTTAAAATAAAACATTATATTAACTTGTAAATTCATTATCTCGATCATACGATTTCAGAATTCAGCGAAACAAGATCCGTTGGGATCGTATGGACGGTGGCTACACGCTGGAACTGACTGAGAGTGGAGTGGAGCTCGTATGAATTTATGGCGAAATAAATTGTTTGATTTAGATCAAATAACAGTTTATCGTTCTTAACGATGAACTGCCAATGTGAGTAAATCTCACTAACTCTGAACAGTTTATAATTTCATGTTGTATTTTTTAGAACTGTTAAATATTGGCTGATTGACTGTGTGTTGACTGTTTGATTGAACTGCTAGTCAGTTAGTTGAATTTCTATATTGATTCTGTTTAACAGAATATATCATATGGAACTGAAAGTAAATGTTGATTTTTTTGTGTAACATCTGTGGATGCAGGGAAACAGGTTGGAGGAATCTGACTGGATTCCTCGACAGTTATTTTATTGTTTTTCATATATTTTGATATATGATGTGAATTATAATCTGGGGTTGATTATATGTGTTTGGACGATATTGGTCATCGTGATATGATGTGTTAAGTACCATAAAATATCGGAATGGGAAAAGGAGATTTTCAAAGTGATATTTGAAAATAAATTATTTATAAAATCAAGGATTTTATAAAAGGAAAATATTTATAAAATCAAAAAAGGTTTTATAAACAGGAATGTTTATCAATAGGAAATAATTATAAAAAGGATATTTATAAGTGGAATACTTATAAAGTGAATTATTTATTTAAGATAAATAAATAAGACATTACATGGATTATTTATTTGGTAAATAAATTAGATATTATAAAGGGATTATTTACTTCGGAAGATAAACATGATTAAATCAAAGGAGAATTTAATTAGAAAATAAATAGGATTAAAATGGAATATTTATTTAGAAAATAAATAGATAGAAATCAAAGGAGAAATATTTGTAAAACATTTACAAATGAAATCGAAAAGAAAATATTTGTGAAATCAAATATAAAGGAGAAATATTTGTGAAATCAAATATAAAAGGAAAATATTTTTGAAATCAAATATAAAAGAAAATATTTGTTAAATAGAATTGAAAGGAGTTAATAGATTTGAATTAATCAAATAGATTTATTCAAATGGAGTTAATCAAAATGAGTTAGCGAAAGGGATAAATCAAATGAGTTAGTCAAACTAAGTCAAAGGAGTTAATCAAACCAAGTTGATCGAATTGGTTCAACAAGATTAATCAAAGGAGTTAGTCAAATGAGTTAACCAAAAGGAGTTAACCAAGTCGAGTTAATCAATCAGAGTTAATCAATTAGAGTTGATCAGTTAGAGTTAACTAGTTAGAGTTAGAATTAACCAATAGAGAATTTAAATAGAATTAATCGAATTGGAATAAATCGATTAGAGTTGGTCGAATAAGGAGTAATCAAATATTAGTTATTCGAATAAAGTTAAAAGGAGTTATCGAATTAGTTATTTGAAAGGAGTTAATCGAATATAGTTTATTTAAATAGAGTTAATGGAGTTTATCGAATTTAGTTTATTCGAATAGAGATGAAATGAGTTAATCGAATAGTAGATATTCGAAGTGTGATAATCGAATAGTAGATATTCGAAGTGAGATAATCGAATAGTAGATATTCGAAGTGAGATAATCGAATAGTAGATATTTGAAGTGAGATAATCGAATATAAGTTATTCGATTAAGTTATTCGAATAAGAGTTAATCCAGTAAGAGTTATTAGGTTGGAGTTATTCAAATAAGAGTTATAGATTAGAGTTAACTGAATAGGAGTAAATAAGTTAGTTGTCGTTATATTATTCGAGTTAGGAAATAAAAGTCATATTAAAGATAATATATTTCGGATGCAGGAGATTATAACACCATTGTTATAATCACATAAACTTGTAAAAGAAGGGGGTTCGTAAATAGAATTTGAGGGTTCGTAAGGAAGTGTTAAAGAGTTAAAAAGATGAATCTCATCTATTTCGAGATTTGAAAGGTGGTTCAGTTAAGGTCTGAGAGGTAGCTATACCCCAACTTGATTGACTGCGTTTTTAGTTAAGAAATGGTTACGGTTCGAGTGTGAAGTGGTTAAGTGAATTTAGTAAAGAAGTATAATGGATTGAGTTGTCATCGCGATGTTGATTTAAACATCTGTTTAAATCCAAGTGAATAAGATTTGGAATTTTTTTCCAAATAGAACCAGAAACGTAATCAAATATTGAAATTGGAAATATGGATTAGAAATGGAAATGCTTTCCGTCGTTAACGTATATTTTCTAAACCTAGAAAATAAGAAAAATATAAATATATATATATATATGATTGATGATTGATTGATAGAATTTCCCTCTGGAAATAATATTGTTGTTTGCACACCTATTTTTCTTTGATGGTTAAATCACAGACTATCGAAGTTTTGACCATTTTAACGTTGTTAATATGGAGAGACTGGTTGGATTATTATCCAAAGAACCACTCTGTATTGGCATAAGCGTTGCGAATCATATATGCCAAAGATAATTGAAGACGGAGTAAAGTGCAAGGGCTATTGTATAAGTCTTAGATAACAGTGCCTAAGATGGACGTACTGAATAGTGCCTTTGGTTCATCCTGTTCCTGGATGACTTGTATGGATGAATGTCTGACAGAGTATTTCCAGAAAGGTCACGTACATTGATTTCTTCAACGGTACCAAGAGTGGAAGCGGAGAAGGAAACTTCTTTAGCTAACACGTAATGTACTGTTGTAGACGTCAATTAGTGATTTTCGATGGATCTGACAATGTGGCATTCGATGTGAATCTGATGTGATGATGAAGCGTAACCTCAAGCCTCATCAACTGGTAAATGACAGAAATCGGGTAGGTAGCATGGCTAAGTCGGTCGCTCTGAAGTAGGGTGTATAATCACCTGATCTAGAGTTTCATTTACTTCTAAAAATCTATTGTTGATGCTGTCCCATTCGGGAAACGGTTGCTGATCCCAACTGTTGGTGATATACATTCGATACACTCAAGCGAAATGAGTGGTCGGTCATGTGTGGCCGGCTTGCAAGGTGTTCTTATTGAACCCAGTGTATTCCTTTCTAGAGGTACACTAGCGAAAGGTGGTTCCATACCTTGTCATAGTTGGAAATCCATTACCCAATACGTGTTTGCGGATTTTGATTTGTATACTATATAAGTAGAACATGAGATGAAAGCGTTTCTTCTAGATGATTATTATAGTTGTGGTTGATAGACATTATTATAATATCAAAAGGGTTTTGATATAAAGATATTTTGGATTCTCATAAGGGAAAAACCCGTTCCGTTATACGGCGTGGTCTTATGAGATATCATTTACCTGCTTGAACTATTTTAAATTGTTTTACTCACACCAGTCCCATGACTGACCCGGAGTTTATTTTGTTTCGTTTTCCCTAAACTCTTGGGTGCCTAAATTTGTACGGGCAGTCAAGTAGTCGGGATTTACAGATACTTGAAGAGCTGGAGCAGGAGGCTTCAGGATCATATAGCTATAGTTATTTCCACTGTGTTGTAAGTGTTGTACTTTGATTATGATGTATATTCAAATACAAATGTATATTTCAAAGTTATGTTACATATATTATATGTTATTCGTTCTGCTGTGAGATTCGTGTTACTCTGATGTTGTGTTCTTCTTCCTCTTCTATTCTAAGTTTCTATCTTATCTTTCCTCACCCTCTAATTTCTTTCATTAATCATCCGGTATTTTCGACCCTTGGATGTTCGATATGTGTTGTATATCGGATAACCAAGGTCGACAAAAACCCGAGTCGTTACAGTTGGTATCAGAGCTTAAGTTAAGTGATTTACCTTGGCTCTTTGGCGTGACTCGGTAGAGATAGGGTTTAGTAAAAAGCAAAATATAGTATCCTTGTCAACAACTGAAGCAGAATATATATATTGCTTTGGCTTGTTCATAAATAATATATATGCAACAAACGTTAAACGATTTTGGTTTAAGTACAAATAAATCACGTATATACTGCGATAATACTAGTGCTATAAATATTTCTAAAAATCCAACTCATCATTCGGGAACTAAACATATAGATGTGAAACATCATTTTCTAAGAGATAATATAAGTAAAGTAAATATCTCACTCGAATTTATAGAATCAAATAAACAAAATGCAGATATATTAACTAAACCATTAAATGAAGCAACATTTCACTAAATTTAGGAGAGAGTTAGACATATGTTCATTAAGTGAGTTAGAATAATTAAATATAGCAATATATATAAGTAAAATAAGAAATCAAAATAATGAAATTTGAAACAAGACCGTCGAAATAGAGTTTTTGGTATGTCGACATATAACTGCCAAAAATTTCAAATTTAATTCCTACCAAAAGTTAGTTATTCCAACTATTTTGACTTTTCTACTTCATTTTCATTTTTCTTCTCTGCAAAAACTCTAAATTAAAAAGTACAATGGCCTCCACTAATCCAAATACTCAAATTAACTCTGATTCATATGCTGAACATCCGTGGGTCCGTTTCAACGATCTACACTATCTAGGGTTATCAAAATTGAAGATAAAATGGTGACTGCATTGGAAATGATGGCTAAGATACAAGTACTCCAAATTAGATTGAGTCAAGAGCAAAACAGGCAAGGAAAAGTAATGATAAGTCTCCTAAAGTTTATAATGGATAATGAGACTAATCTGATTATCATCAATGATGATAATCAAGCCATCGAAGAGGAGGAAGAACCAGAAGAAGAACCGGAGGAAGAACTAGAAGAGGAAGAAGAAATAATGGGGGAGGAAGAAAAACAAGAGACTCATCCAACGGTTACGGACGAAGATGATAACGTTGAGTGCGTAGGAGAGGTTCTATTTGACGAAAATGGGAGTGTGATTGAAAAGAATGGAGAATTCTGTCTCCATTATCCAAATTGTCCAATTCACAAATCTCCCATTGTTAAATAGTTAAGTGTTTAAGGTTTTTTAATCTTTCATTTTATTGTGTTCCTACGATAAGTTGTACTTGTATAAACTCATGTATTTGTACAGCTTATTAATAAATTTGTCATTTATGTTTATGGTTTAATTAGTTATAACCTTCTAAACATAAATATAAGAATATTATATAAGCAAAAATTTAGAGGAAGTACTTTACTTTAGTATAGGAATTATTTAGATAGATATAGGATTTAGGGGGAGTATGTTTAGAATTTCTTTTTGATAATGACAAAGGGGGAGAAATTATAAAATATAGACATAGTTTATAGGATTATTACAGATAGGGGGAGTATTAGAAGGATCATCGTCAAATGGTATATACAGGTATGATATTTTATAAACTAAGATTGTCATCATCAAAAAGGGGGAGATTGTTGGAGAATGGAGTTTTGATGACAACAACCTTATTTCAATTATCATTGAATATAAAATATATACTAACACTTTTTGTATAGAATATATATATATATATATATACACACACGCACATATGCAGGAATTATATATAGGAAATTTTACTGAAGATTGTACAGTTTTAAAGATAATAGAGATTCAAAGATCAGAGAAAATTCAAGACTCGTGAGTATTCAAGATTTCAAGAGTTCAAGATTAATATAGTTATAGAGTCTAGATTTTGTAAGACCCTAAATAGCACTCCACGTTCAAATTCTAATTCTAATTTTCAAATTTTGATTTTCAATTCTATCCTCAATCCTCTCTATTTTATTTTTAACTTTTCTTATTCTTCTTTGTTTTTCAACCTTAAATTTTATATTATTATATTTTATATATTTATAGTTTAAAACCTTATAATGTTGTAATTTTATAAATATATTTATATAGTTTAAATTTATGTTTTCATACGTTTTTCTACTATATAATATTAATTTACAATACTAGATTTTTTACTCAAGAATTTCCAGAATTATATTAATACCAAAACACTTGAAAAATGCTTTAAAATAAAAAATTACACTAGGGTATGTCGACATACCAAAAACACCATGTCGACATATAACTGTCACTTTTTCAATTTTGAAAGGAATTGTCTTTTCACTATTTGAAATGATTCAGAACCATTGCCTCCTTTCACACTCTATAAAAAGGGGTTAAAACCGAATTTTTAAACATATCTTCTTCTCCACTTTCATCCTCTTTCATTGTATAATCATTCTTAATCATTTTTATGATTTCTACACTTATACTCTGCCAAATTCAATTCTGTTTTGATCAAACTTCTTCTCTCTACACTCTCTTCTCGTCTCTCTCTGAATCAAGTGCTATTGAAGAGTTATAAGGCTGTTTGTAATTGTCTGGGTTGAGTAAAAGAGCAATTGGTGGTATCCCTTATAGCCTTGAAATCAAGGAGGTTAGATTCGGTGGTATCCCTTGTAGTCGTGAAATAAAGGAGGTTAGAATTGGTGGTATCCCTTGTAGCCGTGAAATCAAGGAGGTTGTAATAGGATTTGATATAGTAATAAAACTCTATGCAATCCAGAGTTGCGTGGGACTAGACGTAGGAGCAATCCGAACCAGTATAAAACCAGGTGTGTTCTTTCCTTTTCTGCATTTTTATTTCTGTTTATTTTGCATCTGTTTTTGAATATGTGTCTGTAATTGTGTTTGTTGTGTTTGATTCATCTCGTAGTTTACATAAGTTTTAAATTTTGTTTAAATTCTCACAAACACTATTCACCCCCTCTAGTGTTTCTTTTGTCTTAATGATCCATTCTGCATTCCCTAACACCAACAGCATGGATGAGGATGATCCCGGCGTCCATCTCAAAAGACGTCCACGACCCAGGACCCCTGATGTGAACCACGAACGCTGGATTCCACCAACGGATCTTCAACCTACATATCTCCCCTACATTATCCGAAGGATCATGAGGGATATACGGGGGAATGTCAACGACATATGAGGAACCAACATAAGACGTAACCCCTTGGTCGTGCACGAAGCCAAGTGTCCCCGATGCTTCAACATGCCATAGTTATAAGTAAAGATAGTTTGAAATGCCTTTGTTCTTATTGTGTTTACTTACTGGGTAGTATGTTTGAGCAACTGTTACAACCGACTTGCATACACGAGTGCACAACACTGGATCGGCACCTCGAAGCTGGGAACTGGTCCCTTGGCTCGAGCCTCAGAGCAATGACGAGGTTGGGTATAAATAACTTTTGACTCGAGTCTCGAACCAACGATAAGGCCGAGTATAAACAACTCGGGACATTCATTCACTTGAATGTCCAACCCCATTCCCACGTCTCCCGGCTAGGGGAAGCCTATCAACCGGACGAGTGTGACAACGATCGCTTATTAGGTTCCATCCAACCAAAAGGGCCTGGATCCGGGAAACAATTGGTGAATCAATGACGTCCTCAAACCTTAACCTAGACAAAACAAAAGAAGAGTCTAAAGGACGAATCAAATCAATAACATCCATTCCTTCTTATGACTCAGGACCAACGACCTCAGGGAGGTCCTGAGAGATAAGGCACCAAACACGAACTATGCACAACTCAGAACTCCCGACTAAGGAAAACCCCGAGAGCGGAGTCAGTACATACAATCTTCGCACGTCTTGGGAATCTCAAAAGCGAAGCCCTAGATTGTGTTTGCTTAAGTGTAACAACAAGTATGTTTGCACAAGTACAGAAATTGGAAAGCATAGACGAACATTTGAATACTTAACACAAATTGTGATATAAGAAAAGTCAACAAATACTTTCATTCACAACCAAAAGCAAACTACATGTATTTGTCTTTCTTTCTAACAACATGGTGTACATGAAAACCACACCATGCCTCCAAAATCGAGGGACGTACTTGCGTATGCTATCAGCCAACATAACTAAAATATAAATAACAAACACGAGGACGACCCGTCCTTCTTACTCTTGTTGATAAACTCAGCACTAGGTTGGTCATCACCGGTCTTCGTCCTCTTCCTCCTACAGCTGCCACCACCTCTTCCATCTTTACCCTTAGCCGGAGAGATGGACTCGTGAGACAGTGACTTTTGCTTCCCATCGTCATCCTTGCCGCTTGCAATCTCTATAATGTACTCAGGCAGGATAACCTGCAGCGGTCTCGGAGGGTTGTCGGTGGCAAGAGCTAGCACAACTTTGGTACCTCCCTTCCCTCCAGTCCCCTAGGCCTGCTTCGCCTCCAGCTCCGTCTTCTTCTTGGCCTCCCGTGCATATAACGACCCGCATTCTACGCATTAGAAGATCGTAGAATATTTATTTCATTCTAATACAAAGTTTTATGGTCATGTGACCTTGGGGAATGACTATTGGAGTCATTTACCATGTTCACGATTTTTGCCGAATTTTAAATGACCGTTTTACCCCTAGCAAAGTTTGTTCGCCAATAACTTTTGATTGATAAGGAGTTTTGGCCTAAAACCGCTTCCATTGGATTCAGATGATGGTCTACTTTTCGTAGAGTGGTCACATTAATCAAATGGACTTACCGTTTGGGAGATATGGTCGAAATAAGGTTTGGAAGATGAAACAGTCTAATTGGGCTTAGTAGGGTGATTAGTGGCTAGGCCCATAACCCATTTCGGGATTAGGGTTATGGGAGGGCTGAAAGCGGTTGGAGAATCATCTCCTTTCATTTCTCTAGCCTCCACAAACATTTCACTAACCCTAGTAATGGCCTTCATCTTCCAAATCTCTCTTTAATCGCTTTCTAATCACATATTAGCCAAATTTACATCAAATTAAGGCGGATGACCATAGAAATCGAGATAGAGCTGCTAGAATACATTGGGATCCATGCCAAATCAGTTAGAGTTTTAGATCTGAAATTTATTTGTGGCTAAGGTGAGCGAGTTGCACTTTTATTCACTAATTACGGCTAATTAAGGGTGATTAGTGATAATTAGCGAAATTATACATCATAAAAATCTGGAAAAATATGTAGAAATTCTAAAATATTATTTTATGTCATTGGTGAAAATTTGGGTTAATTTGGATTAAGTTTTCTAATTCTATAGTTAAAACATGGTTAAGGGGATTAAGGGGAAGACCATGCTTTTGGGTATGTTTGATCCAAAATATTTCATGTGATTGATGTTTTAATGTTTTTGATTGATTCTACATGTTACTACTATTGTTTGGTATGCCTTATGGATGCATAGGAAAATTAGAATGGTCGAAAATTTCATCGAGAGGTGAAAATAGTTTGCTGGAAAGTGCAGTGGGTCGTACGGAGCGATTCCTAGAAGAGCGATGCCTAGGAAGTTAGCGATTCCTAGGGGAGTGATCCCTAAGAAGTGAACGATCCCTAGGAGGGCAACTCCTAAGGGTGGAGTGATCCCTAGGAGGGCGACTCCTAGGGGAGGGACGACCCCTTGGGGGGAGAACCCTATGATGGCGAGCTGGTCAAGTGGGTGAGATCCGACCCGAGGACACATGTTCGACCTACACTATATGATGATGTTCGACCGACCCGATGACACATGTTCGACCGACACTATACAATGATGTTCGACTGACCCAATGAATTATGTTCGATCGATTATGATGAAGGTGCTCAATTGTCCGACCGGTTTATGGAGGAGGAACGACTACCAATGACCGTGAACTCTTCTGAAGATCAATTCTAATTCGACTATAACCCGAGATGGAAAGTGAGTCCAGATGAGGAGTTATGGCTTAGTATCCAAATGGGGATCGATGAGTTAACTTCTAAAGTTGGGCTTTGCTACGGGACGTGTGCAAAAGAGTTATCGATATCTATAACTTTGGTTCACCGTTGAGAGAGAAGGGCATGGACCCGTCGTGGACTGGGAAGGGTTATTGGCTATAGATTAGATGGGCATGGTCATGGCAATTAGTTGTACAGAGTCCAGAAGGGCATGGACTAGGACTGTCAATGGATACCCGAAAAATCCGAAATCTGTTCGCATCCATATCTGAAAAGCGGATAAATATCCGATATCCAGGAAAGCGGATGCGGATGCGGACATAGGCATATCCGCATCCGAAAATTATCCGTCTGCTTTTTTTCCCGATTATAGCTTAAATTATGTGTATTTAAACATAATTAAATATACTAATTTATTAATTTGCAAAATTAAAAGTCTACTAAACGCATGTTAATTGCTCAAAATTATATATTATCATCATATTTATTTATTTTTAGCACTTTAGTAATCAATTAGGTTGAAAAAGCTTAATATTAAGCTTAAAAATTTCATTTATGTTCATTGATTTATCGATTGTTGGCGGAGCGGATAATTATCCGATATTCGTCCGTATCCGCGGATGTGGATATCTGGTATCCGAAAATACTTTCGGATGCGGATACGGATATGGCAGTATCCGTATCCGAAAGTATCCGTTGACAGCCCTAGCATGGACGCGTCATGGCCCTAAATGGATTTGATGATCAAAGCGGCGGATATCATATGCTTTGCGCACTGAGTGAGAGATGTGAGGATGATTGCTATCACCATGACATACACACACTCCCATTTTACACTTTATGTTAGAGTTACCTTAGGGTACTATACATCTTGTTGTGTTAATTCTTTGGTTGCGGGTCCATGTTCAGGTATGATTATTTATACCTGTTATTATTTTGTTCAGTTATATAGAGTTGTTATCGCTCATACCAGATTTTCGTCTAACCTAGAGTTTTATATCTCTTCTTATTACTCTGGATGCTCCTAAACGAGCAGACTAGAGGCATGTTAGGTGCTGATGCGCGAATAGCTGTTCGGAGACGAGCAGGAGTCTTCCACGTACTATTTACATATATTCTCCCTGTGTTGTTGTTGGTCACTGCTTTGGGCATTAGTAGTGTACCTTTTCTATTTTTCTTTAGAGAAAGTATTTAGAAGTTGTAATAATGGTTTGGATCATAAGTTGTATTTTGGATTCTGCTGCAATGATGGTTTAGTTTTCAGCTTATGCACTGTCTCATCTGTTTAATATCAAGTTATGTTATTATTATATTTTATCCCATGCGCTGTGACATATACTACAGGTTCCTTTGTAGATCATAGTTCCAAACCCCTTTCCTTCGACGACCGTCCCATGGTCGGGCATTGGCACAATGCATTTCGTGGGAAATGTCGGCTAGTGCGGGGCGGGCCGTCACACTTGGTATTACAGCTTAGGTTGCGTAGTTAACCTAGGGGCATCAGTGAGAGATAGTATATGTATATGAGAGCGCGTATTTGTGATACTTTGGTTTTCAAAAACTATATATATACTATTAGTATATCTAACGATGAAGTCGCACTGCACTGGCACCACTGAGGAGATGGTTAATCGTTTTCTCTTTACAGATTGAACGATGAGCCGATATACGAGGAGTACGGGTTCAAGGGCCAATAATGGGAATGTCCCTGATATGAGGACGATGTTCACTGCCTTCATGCGAGAGATGCTTAGGGCTGCTCAGGGAGCAGTTCCAAATAAAGCAAGGATTATACTAGTCTTGGTGGGAAGCTGTTCCATGGAACGGAATCGGCTACGGATATTCAGGATTGGCTTGATAGTTGTGAGCGCATCTTCGAGGATTAGGGAATCGATGAAGTAATGAAAAGAAAGTTAGCATCGCGTCAACTTCAAGGACAGACTATGAATTGGTGGAATGCTATTAAAGCAGCTACTCTAGAGGATCAAGTTACTTGGGACTAGTTCAAGACTTGCTTTAGTGACAAGTTTATTCTAACTGCTCAGAAATCAGAATTGTTTGGGAATCTTTTAGACCTTAAGAAAAATGGTAGGGCAGTCTCGGAATATATTGCTGAATTCGATACTTTATCGAAATATGGATTATCTCTTGTTGATACCGCCGAGAAGAAGAATGAGAGGTTCATAACTGGCTTAGATGAGTACTTGGAGGAAAGACTTATAAACCACAACGATGAGACTTTCGAATCTATTGTGGGAAAAACATTGAGATCTGAGAGCGTTTACCCTACGCCGAAGACCAAGGTTGCTATTATATCTGCAGAGGAGCCAAAGCCGCAGGCAAGTAGTGGAGGCAAGAATAATTCCCAGAATAAGAGAAAACAAGACCAGACTAAGGATGGTCAAAAAAAGAAGAATAAGAAAGAGATCGAGTGCTTTAGTTGTGGAAAGAAGGGCCATTATGCCAGAGATTGTCAGGAAAAGCCTGGGGAAAGGAAGTGCTTCAATTGCGGCCAAGCGGGACATCACAAGAATGAATGTCCACAACCCCTCAAAGAGAAGCAGATAATGAAAGCATATGCTATCAACGCTGTTCCTTCTTCATCGAATGCCCCAACTGCGGCGGAGAAGGGAAAGGGCATCACTATTCAAGGTATGCTTTCTATTTATGATGTTCCTGTTTGAGTTTTGTTTAACACCAGGGCTTCCCATTCCTTCGTATCTAGTGACTGGTAGATAGGTTGGAATTGAAACCCGAGATAGTTGATAGACCTTTAGCTGTGACGAACCTGGTCGGTGGTTCGACTAGCCCTTGTATGATTTGTCGTAATTTGGTATTATCGAGTCAGGGATGATATGTTTGTTTGTAATTGTTTTTGTTTTAGGCTTTACTGGATTTGGCATTATTTTGGGAGTCGATTGGCTCTAAGGGTGGTATTGGGTACCCACCTAGTGATGGCGATGATAACTGGAGTTAGGAAAGATAAGAGATATAAGTAGTTGTTGTGACTTCCATTGAATGATATCTTAGTTTACTTGAGGAGTGATGTGCAGCCCGTGACATGATAAGACTGTTCGATGATATGGTCTGCCCCGAGTGGGACTCGATAGGGCTATGAGATGAATCGAGTGGGACTCGAGAAGGTTGTAAGATAATGGATTGGCTTGGGTGGGACTGGAGTTGAAGATGGAGTTTTGGATAGATCTTCTGATGGAGTGTCAAGGAATCGTCGATAGTTTGGAGTATTCTAGGCAGACTCGAAGCAGGGGTATCTGGGGATGCCCATTTACCTTGGATCCATTGGACGTGATCTAGTTATCCTTGGAGGATAAACGTACATTGGACGTGCGGTAGTCCGTCTGGAGCTTGGGCTTCTATTGGCCCTTGATATTGGTTGGACCAGTCATAAGGGCATCGATGTATTCATGGCTTTAACAGGTGATAGATAGAACTTGTTCGGTGAATGCTATGGATTGTTTAGGAACCTATGTTGACGTTCTCTTTGGTTCAAGAATGGTAAAAACTTCGAAGTGATAAGACGTGTTCGTTGATCTTGGGAATGCAATGAAGGTTAGGAAGGTTCAAATTGTACTTGAACTCGTAAAAGAAAATTGGTTGTTCATTGATCTTGGAGATGCAACAAGTAGGGAGATGACTCATGTTGGACTTGAGTTTGTGGGTAATGGACACTCAAGACTGGGTATGAGTTTGTGGATAGTCACTGGTGATACCGAGTAGAGTTATGATGGGATTTCGTTGTCGTAAGTTCTAACGGGCTCAAAGCAACGGTATAATAGGGGCACCTAAAAGGCTAGTGGGACTAGTCGATTACCCTGAACCTATTGGATGGGCCTAGTTTTCTGTGGAAGGCAAATGTACGTTGGACGTGCAGTAGATTGATTAGAACTGGGGTTATCATTAACCCTTGACGGGTGGCATGGTGACATGGCCAGTCATACGGTTAATGATGGTTTCAAAGCAGGATTAGCAGTGATAACCAAAGTCGGTTATGAGTGATTGGTAGCTTTGTTGAATTGTCTCACGTAGATTGTCCAATGTCGAAGGAGACATTTCTTGGGTGCTTTTCTGATATTGGTTAAGGCCTCTAGGGCTTGTACTTGAGGGATGTTAAATTTGGTTAGGACGATTCACGTGAGATGTATAAACCAGATGATATGAGTGCTACTGTTTGGTTGTTTTTGATTGCTATGATTGAATGGGTCATTCTGGTTTCATCCTGATGTTAGGTTGAAAGGTTTTTTTATAAAGGCTATCACTTTCAAATGTGGGGAGTTGGGCTTGGAGTCTTCTCTAGTAATGTGATTGGTAGATTGATGGTTAATCTGCCTATTCTCATATACTTTATTGACGATGTTAGTTATTTTTTTATCGCTCACTAAGGTTAGTTTTACCAAATGTTAACGGATTGAGATATGAAGTTCTTAGGGAGTGTCATCACTCGAATCTGACTATACATCCCGATGGTAACAAAATGTATCGATACATGAACCAGACTACTACTAGGAAGGGATGAAGAGAGACGTTGAGAAGTTTATATCCAAGTGCACGAACTGCCAGTTAGCAGAACTGTAGATGAAGTGGGTAGTGAGATTTCATGGAGTACCCAAAGGTATCGTGGGCGACCGAGATCCATTATTTACTAGTGGGTTTTGGAAGAGATTACAAGAGGCTTTAGGATCAGAATTACATTTCAGTACCGCGCATCATCCCCAAACAGAGGAGAACATGAGGAAGTCGTACCCAGAACTCTTTGCCTGGTAAGATTTTAATCGCATTATAATTATTCCCTTGTTTGTAAAACTGCATGCTAGGATAGGCTTGTTGTGTTATTATGTATGTTTGATTGTTTGTGAATGGCTGATAGGCATGCGGGACACCATTGTATGTTTTGGTTAAGAAATTTCGGGGGCGAAATTTCTTAAGGGGAGGAGAGTGTAACAACCCGCATTCTACGCGTCAGAGGATCATAGAATATTTATTTTATTCTTATACGAAGTCGTATGGTCGTGTAACTTTGGGGAAAAACTATTGGAGTCATTTTCCATGTTCACGATTTTTGCTGAATTTTAAATGATCGTTTTACCCCTGAAAATCTTGTCTCGCCTCTAACTTTTGATTGGTAAGGAGTTTTGACCTAAAAACCACTTTCATGGGATTCAGATGATGGTTTACCTTTTCATAGAATGGTCACATTAATCAAACGGACTTAACGTTTGGAGATATGGTTGAAATAAGGTTTGGAAGATAAAAAAACAACCTAATTGGGCTTAATAGGGTGATTAGTGGCTAGGCCCGTAACCCATTTCAGGATTAGGGTTATGGGAGGGCTGAAAGGAGTTGGAGAATCATCTCCTTTCATTTCTCTAGCCTCCACAAACATTTCTCTAACCCTAGTAATGGCCTCCATCTTCCAAACCTCTCTTTAATCGCTTTCTAATCACATATTAGCCAAATCTACATAAAATAAAGGCGGATTAGCATAGAAATCGAGATAGAGCTGCTGGAATACATTGGGATCTATGCCAAATCAGTTAGAGATCTGAAATTTATTTGTGGCTAAGGTGAGTGATTTGTACTTTTATTCACTAATTACGGGTGATTAGTGATAAGTAGCGAAATTGTACATCATAAAAATCTAGAAAAATATGTTGAAATTCTAAAATATTATTTTATGTCACTGGTGAAAATTTGGGTTAATTTGGATTAAGTTTGCTAATTCTATAGTTAAAACATGGTTAAGGGGATTAAGGGGGAAATCATGCTTTTGGGTATGTTTGATCTAAAATATTTCATGTGATTGATGTTTTAATGGTTTTAGTTGATTATACATGTTACTACTATTGTTTGGTACGCCTTATGGTTGCATAAGAAAGTTAGAATGGTCAAAAACGCCGTCGAGAGGAGAAAATAGTCCGTTGGAAAGTGGTGCAGGTTTTGGGTCGCACAGAGCGATTCCTAGTGGAGCGACCCCTAGGAAGTTAGCGATTCCTAGGGGAGCGATCCGTAGGAAGTGAACGATCCCTAGGAGGGCGACTCCTAGGGGAGAAGCGAACCCTAGGAGGGCGACTCCTAGGGGAGGGACGATCCCTTGGGGGAGCGAACCTTAGGATGGCGAGTCGGTCAAGTGGGTGAGATCCGACCTGAGGGCACATGTTCGACCAACACTATATGATGATGTTCGACCGACCCGAGGACACATGTTTGACCAACACTATACGATGATGTTCAACCGACCCAATGAAGTATGCTCGATCTATTCTGACGAAGGTGCTCAACTGTCCGACCGATCCATGGAGGAGGAACGACTGGCGATGACCATGAACTCTTCTGAAGATCAATTCTAATTCGACTATAACCCAAGATGCAAAGGGAGTCTAAATGAGGAGTTATGGCTCAGGATCCAAATAGGGATCGATGAGTTAACTTCTAAAGTTTGGCTTGCTGCGGGACGTGTGCAAAGGAGTTATCGATATCTATAACTTTGGTTCACCATTGAGAGAGAAGGGCATGGACCCATCATGGACTGGGAAGGGTTATTGGCTATAGACCAGAAGGGCATGGTCATGGAAATTAGTTGTACGGAGTCCACAAGGGCATGGACCCATCATGGCCCCAAATGGATTTGGTGATCAAAACGGCGGATATCGTATGCTTTATGCACTGAGTGAGAGATGTGAGGTTGATTGCTATGTTTGATGTTTGCTATCACCATGACACACACACTCCCATTTTACACTTTACGTTAGAGTTACCTTAGAGTACTGTACATCTTGTTGTGCTAACTCTTTGGTTGCAGATCGAGGTTCAGGTATGATTATTTATACCTGTTATTATTTTGTTCAGTTATATAGAGTTGCTTTCGCTCATACCACACTTTCATTTGACCCAGAGTTTTATGTCTCTTCTTATTACTCTGTGTGCTCCTAAACGAGCAGACTAGAGGTAGGTTAGGTGCTGACGCACGAGTAGCTGTCCGAAGACGAGCATGAGGCTTCCACGTACTCTTTACGTATATTCTCCCTGTGTTGTTGCCGGTCACTGCTTTGGGCACTAGTAGTGTACCTTTTCTATTTTTCTTTAGAGACTGTATTTTGAAGTTGCAATAATGGTTTGGATCATAAGCTGTATTTTGGATTCCGCTGCAATGATGATTTAGTTTTAAGCTTATGCATTGTCCCGCCTGTTTTATATCAAGTTATGTTATTATTATATTTTATCCCATGCGCTGTGAGATATACTACAGGTTCCTTTGTAGATCATAGTTTCAAATCCCTTTCCTTCGACGGTCGTCCCGTGCTGGTCGGGCATTAGCACAACGCATTTTGTGGGAAATGTTGGCTAGTGCGGGGCGGGCCGTCATAGTGCAGCTTTTTGTTTAGCTAGTTTCTTGGCCTGAAGTCATATAGCCTCCTCTTCCTGAAGCATTTTGAATGCATCCTCACCTCTTTTCCTAGCATCCTCGTTAGCATGTTTCTTCTTAGCCTCATCATCGGCCCTATTCTTCTCCGCCTCATCGGCAGCTTTCTTCCTAGCTATCTCAGCCTTGGCTTTCTCCCCAGTATCCTGCCTAGTCTTCACCTGAGCCTCCTATAGGGCAGCATCGTCGTCCCTCCTCTTCCCACTCCTCCGACTTGGTCACTATTTTAGCCTTCTATTCCTTCACCGGGTCATGCATCGTTTGTAGGTCTGCATCCACAAGACCCGACACCTGGATCCCTTGACCATCAGTTATCTCCCCTTCCTTATATATAAGATCCTTATAAAGACTGGTCGTTAGGTCTATGTCCGAGAACGTATCCATTTGACTGATTCCCTCTCCAAACTGTATCCCCTGCAATCCCAATCCAGTCTTAGTTAATTGGGGAAGTGTAGAGGCAAAGCCCGTTGTCATTTCTGCTCCAAAGGGGCCTGCACAACAAAAAAGAAGGCTACTTAGTCTCTTTCAACTTATTGATTATTTCCTTTTCGAGCATTTCTGACAATGAGACTTTACCTCTAGAAACCTGTGGCGTGGGGGAAATAGGCAGAGTGCTCACGGTTGTTGTTAGAGAGGAGCCTTCTAGTCCCAAACCTAGGAAATCGGGATGATACTCGTTAGTACCGAGGGCTGGGACCATTGGACTGCTGATAGTGGCGGATGGTGAAACTTATTGTTGGTGCGAACTCCCCTCAACAAATTCATAAGAGACAATCATGCTCTAGTAGTGGAAAGAATTCCCTTTGGCAGTAGTGAGTTCCGCCAACCTCGTCCTCTCAGTATCTTCATGCAACAGTCTCCTCCCTTCCTCCAACACCTTACCCTCATCATCAGTCAGGAGGATTTTGATAAGTTAGAATTCGTCCTCAGCCTCCACCTGTAGCCTTCGAGCCTCATAATCAACCCGCCTTTCCCAGGTGTGTGCCATCATCCGGGGGTAATCATTGACCCACGAGATTCCACGGAATCTTGGTTCTTTAACGTACGTACCCCAGATTGGCTCCTCCAAAGATGCCTTCACCCTGGCCTCAACATCCTTGATTTCGTTCTTGAGCACCTCCACCTCTCTATGATGCTCGGCCCTTATCCCATCTAGCGAGCTCATCACATCTCTGTTACTAGCCTCAATGGCCTCCTTGTCCTTATTAGCCTGCTCCAGTAGCCTCCTTAGTTCGGCATTATTTATCTGAAGCCTCTGAGTCTCTTCATTCTTAGCTTTAATCCTTTGGTTCTCCTTCATCAAGGCCTTGTTGTCTGTTTGGAGCTTGTACACTCTTTCGTTTTCCTTAAACAAGCGACTATTCTCCTCTGCCAGCTCTTGATTCTCTCTCTTGAGAGTTGCACTGTCTGTTTTCACCAAGGCTACGGTGTCTTTGATAGTTTTCTCTGCATGCTTCACCTCTCTATTCAACTTCTTAAACTTCTCATCTAGTTCACCTATTTTGGCAACAAACAGTTACATATAAGTGTGTTGCTTGAATGCAAAAAAGAAAAATGGATACAACTTAAAGATTTGTCTTACGTAATGCCTTGTCCGATTCTGGACACTCAACTGCTCGTCCTTGACTGACTGTTGCAGATTCGCAATCTCCACATTCTCGTTACGGACCAACTTTGAGAGATGCTCAGAATACTTCCTAAACTCGTCGCACTGGTTATAAGAGGCATGCACCTTCCTCTATATCCTCTCGGTGTCCTCTTCGGGAATCAGGCTAATATTCAGAATCCATTTTATCTCATCGAAGTAGTACTTAGAGAATCGCTCCCTCAGTATGGCCTTCCTCTGTTCAGGAGAAAGCTGCGGAGCTTCGGCCACATCTGATGGCTGGCCCCGTTTCTTCGACACCCCTTCATTCTTTTGTCGGTAGGCGCCAACCCCTTTCCTTTGGAAGTGGTGACGGGCGCTAAGGGTGGAATATAAGAGGGGATTATCGATGAGAGCTGCCCAGTGCTTGCAGTGTCGAATCTTGTATCTACCCTGGATGTCTAAGTGAGGGGGGAGGGGATTCAGGATGTCCACATCATTCTCTGTAACGACACTCGTTTCCACGATCGTGATAGTATGGAGGCTCATAAAAAAGAAGTATCTCTCCTAAATTCCCTAATGAGTCTACTCCTTGACGGTCGATGGCACCTAGATCCGTGGCCTCGACTTCTATCCTCTCAAACCATTTGACCTGCACGAGAACAGATTCAAGATTAGACTCGAATACTCTGTGCACAGAAACAAATGTTGTGTTATGCAATGTTTATGAGTGTGTGTCCTAAGTGTTCTCTCAACAGACTAGATAGCGGTCCACTTAAAGGAGTTATCTCCATAATGGTAAGCGTTAAACTTTCCATACTTGTGCCTCTAGGATAAGGCGACGTAACAAGCGAAAGCTTATTCAGATCATCAAACTGACACTCCTTTTCTAGCAAGACGGTGGTCTCAGTGGTAGTTACTGGAGACTGCGGCTTGGGCGACACTTCTATCCTCGTCTCGCCTATCGCAGGCGGGACATGAGTAGCTGATAGGCTCTCATCTCTAGCAATCGCCTCCTCATCACTGGATTCATCTCCACTGGTCTCCTCTTAAGTCTTCGCGGTTTTATGTCACTTGGATGCGGCATGGGGTGCTTTTCTTTTGCGGCCCGAAGAGCTTTCTCCTCCATCAGTCTCTATCTTCTTTCCAACCCCAGCAATGGCCAACCTAATTATCGAACGACCAGCGGAAAGTAAGTCTGCGCGACAAAGTTGTTCCTAATCCAGAACACTCACAGTGGAACGGGCACTGGCTAGGGTGACCCGCAATGCTTCAAGGCGCTGCTGATACACAGTGTCTGTAGTCACCGAAGGATTTCCTGCCATAAAAAATCAAAGTAAACCTCAAGATGACATCTCAGCTAGCTTCGAGCTCAAAACAATAGTACACTTACTTCCGACCAACCAGCGACATGCAAATTTAAGAGGGAAGCGCATGAAGAACCAATCATACTTAAACACGCTCAGCCTTCTCCACTTCCCTTTGATGAACTAAGTGCTGGGCAGTGCCTCCAAGAAATACAGAGAAGGCGCCGCGGTAGTCCTCCTCTTAATCTGGAAAAGATACCAGATGTTCTCTCCGGTAGGCTATGTATGCATGTATTCCCTAAAGAGGACGTATGTACCTAGGAGGAAAGCATACGCATTTGGATGAAGCTGCATAGGTGCCATGTGAAAGTAATTTAGTATATCCCGGATGAAGTTGCTAGCCGGGGGAACGCACCTTGAAGTACACACATACCTTTTCCAAGTAGTGAGTCCTTCGGGAGGAGTTTGAGCCCTGTCGCCTTCATGAGGCACTTGAACATCTTCTTAGGGAATACTAAACCGTTTCGCCATGCACCTCACCGTTGTTTCGTCCATGTGCAAGGCCACCGAATCCGACGGATTCTCAACTATAACCGCATCCGCCATCATATTCGGTGCCTCTACAATGCTTCCCTCCATAGTATCCATGTGTTCTTCCCCTTCAGGATCCCCCTCCGTCACTCCAGACCTTCCCTATGCCATCGGCTCAATTGAATGCTCGACCGTCACCTGCGATCCTTCTGGTTGCACTCCCTGGTCGGGTGCTTTCAGCAAATCCATTGGTTGGGAAGGAGTGGACTCGCCAAAGGTCTCAAGCTTGCTATCTTCCATGCTATTACCGCTTGATGATCCAAAATGGGACAACGAATGCCAAAAGGCTTCAATTTCCAAAGCCTGTTGCTTCTTGGATGATCTTGTTTCCATTGCTAGCTATACTTTCAGTATGGTTGCATTATACATCGCGTTTTATAACCTAAGTATGGTTGCATTATACATCGCGTTTTATAACCTGTACCCCTCATGCTGGTGTAAACTAGCATGTACGCGAAGTGTAATGTGGTGCTAGTATAATTGTAACATAAAAATAAGGGACACAGCAATGGTCACAAGTCCTTAACACTACAACTATTGTCGTTGTCGACCAATGTCGTCGGATTTACTTCGAGTCGCGACTGCATCATGATTAGAATCAGGAAAACACGTCTAAAGTCTGATAGTTCATTCAAAAGTCCAAATTTATGCTATGATTCTATGTGCAAGGCTGAATTGTTGACTCAATCATGTCCAACGTAGGATTTGATTCAATTATGTAGTGGCCTGGAAATGATAAAGTCTGATAGTTCAGTCAACAGTCCAAATTTATGCTATGATTCTATGTGCAAGGCTGAATTGTTAACTCAATCATGTCCAACATAGGATTTGATTCAATTATGTAGTGACTTAGAAACGATGTGAATCCAGAGACTGTTTGTCGAAAGTTCAAGTCATGGATGAGGAATGCAAGACGCAGTGGATGCGGGACTAGAAATACCTAAACCAACGTAGAATTTCGTACCCCATCATGGATGCGAAATTTAGCATCCCGTTAGGGATACAAATCATATCCCCTCCTAGGGGATACGAATTTCGAAGGCCACAAACGAATTTCGAGTCCCTCTAAGAAATCCTGCATCTCCCATCCTTCGTGAAAATTCGACTCCCATCTCCTTCTTTGCTTTTTTGTATCCCCTTCAAGGATGCGAAATTTCGCATCCCTCGGGATGTGACTTTTGGCATTGGCGGATGCAAAATTTCCTAGACCTCCTCACTCTTTCCTTCAACCCCGGTCCTTCTTCCCTAAAACGCTGCTCGAATTCGAATCCAAACCCATGCACAAAACTCGAACCGACACCCTGAAAATCGATCTCGAAGCTCGATTTGACCCTCTCGAAATTCAATCTTGAGTTCGAGAGCATGGTCAACTTCGATTTGAGACACGACCTTGAGAACGATTCGAGCACCGGTGTTAGATATTTGGTATCCAATTCCATTTCGCAAACCATCGATTTTGAGGTCCAAATTCGAGTCTCACCTAGTTTTTCGAGTTCAACAGTCAAATATTTCGAATCCTAGGGTCGTAGATTTCTTAAGTCATGGTATCAAGCAAAGCAGAAAAATGGAGAAGGGTATTTCGAGGAAAATTTATAGGGGTGGGAGGTGTTAGGCTTAGTCCATTAACCATTTCGTATCCCTTCGAGGATACGAAATTATCCCTTCGAGGATGCAAAATTTCGCAACGCTTCTGGGATACGAAGCTCTCAAAAAAATATAATACAAAAAAAATGTGTGTAATAATATGTGTGTATGTATGTTTTTTTAAATTGGTACACTTTATAACGAAATACCAATCATATACTTCATTTATATTCCTCATCAAAACCTTATGCCCCTTAACCTAAACGGGTGCGACGACAAGGAAAAAGAGTACATATAAACTCCATATATTCACAGTACAATCATATAAAACAACAACATACTATCATATACAAAATAGTAAAACTACACCTGAAAAAGAAATAAAACTATGTTTCTATACGCCTCAACACAAAGTCACAAACCCACTACACCACTGCTAATCACCAAAATAACCTCTCTATCCAGATTAATAACATCACTATACTCTTCCTTATTCAGCCAGTATCAATGAGATCAATATCCCAATGACTCAAAAAATCCACATTAGCCTGAGAACAAGTTGTTTTGCTGCCATTCCCTCTTCCCAAAAACCACATCTCCCTTTAAGTAAGTTGCAATTCGAACCTCCTTTGGTATAAAATGCCTATTAAACTGTCATGCATTTCTTTCTATCCATATCTGATATACTGCTGTAGTAATAGATGCATAACCAATATCAACGATCTGATTTTTTCCTTTGAATCTGTTGAATATATGAGTTTTCTCTTCCTCCAGTGTACCAACTATAGTAGCATTCATGTCTAAATTACTTTTAAGAGAACACCAGATAAATTGTGAGTAATCACACACAAAAGATAGACGATATGCTAATTCTTCCCTTCTTCCATATAACACACAATTGTTATCATTCACTACCCCAAATCTCATCAATCTATCCTTTGTATTCAATATCTTCAACACAACAAGATAAGTAATAAAAGCCATACGTTTAGAATTTTTCAAATGCCAAATCACTTTGAAAAAATTCCTAACATGATGCTTGTCTCTACAACTCCCCCGTGCCTTGTGAAAATTAAAATTCCCTCCATCACCCCATTCATTAAATTCATTCTGAGCATTACTTCTCACATCCACATTTTGTAAATACTTCTCCTGTGACAGGATGCAAATGACTACAAATCCTACCATTTCGAATGATGGATGATACATATTCATCTGGTCTACAAATAGCTTGATATGTAGTAATTCCAATCAAATCCACCAAGCATTTTCCATTTATCCATAGCTCAAACCACAACAAAGTTGAGGTTCCAGAAGATATAACCTT
The DNA here is from genome assembly GCA_030737875.1 of Allium sativum. NCBI lineage: Eukaryota > Viridiplantae > Streptophyta > Magnoliopsida > Asparagales > Amaryllidaceae > Allium > Allium sativum. The sequence goes on from CM060919.1 coordinate 304,681,655, forward strand.
ATTGAAGAGTTGTTTGCCATTTGATGTCTATATTCACATGCCAAAAATGTCTTCCTCTATAATATTTCATTCACATCCCTTTACTCCATAGTCAATAATTTCAAGGAATTTCCACATCAATTTCATGCAAGCTGCTGCTTTAAGATCTTTAAAAGATTTCAAACCAATTCCTCCTTCACTTTTTGGAGAACATAACACTTCCCATTTCACCTTATGTGTAGTACCCCAAATTAAAAATCAGAGCACATCATATTCAGTTTGTCAATAGTAAATTCTGAGAGTTGATACACAAATAACCAGCAAAGAATTATTGGTGTGATCTCATCTTAAATTAATTCAGCTCTACCCACAAAACTTAGAATTTTGCATCCCATGATTGAAGTTTACTTTGTATTCTATGCAACAAATCTTGACTATCATTATAATGTATGTAATTGGAAGACGGTGGAACACTTAGATACTTATTAGGAAATTGACCAATTTGAAACCCCAAGAGTATCAGTAATCTCATTACTATGAATAACGTAAGAATTAAAATAAAGCTTTGTTTTGAGAGCACTCACTGATAATCCACTGTATAACCCTAACTTATTGAAAACATAATTCAATGTAGCTGCATTTTCAACTGAGCATTTGCCAAACACTAATAAATCATCAGCATAGAGTAAATGTGAGACAGTGGGTTCAAAATTATGAACTGGGATAAAAGAGTGTTGCACCACAACTTCATTCATGCAGAAAGAAAATAATTCCATAGTAATTGAAAAGAGATAAGGAGATAGAGGATCACCTTGCCTTAAACCTCTTTTAGAAGAGATGAAACCTTTTGGACAACCTTGAATCATGATGGAGAGCGTTGGAATCATTATGGACAACCTTTATTCATGTGTATGTATGTTATATATATATATACACACATACCTACATATATAGTACACATATGTATTTCCTTGGTTCGTATGACCATATATATATATATATATGCATTCATATATATATATATATATATATATATATGCATTCACATATATATACACAAAAACACACAAACACACACACACACACACACACACACACATATATATATATATATACACACATGTTCATAAAAACATTGGATGAACGAGAACAAGGTTTCCAAGTTTTGAGAAAATTCCAATTCACGATTCCGACCACACATACGTATTTCTAACATTACGGCAATCGATACCGATTTGATTTAGTAACCAATAATACGCTCGTAAGTCTAAACAACTCGAGAGCATACGATAGATGATTGAATCCGATTCGATGTCGTTTCTCGAAATCCAACTCGCGTTGTCGTAAATCAACAACATGTTTACTATTCGTACCTCACTTTCAAACTCCGATCGCACCATGCGAAACCACGTGAAAACATGTGAGCGTATACACGACATTGTGTCGACAACAACTCGTTTACATTACAACGAAAATGAGAGTCGACGACTAACGTTTAATTTCATAAGCAAATAGGAATTAGATATTTAAATTGTTATCGATGCATCAGAATTCCCAACACCCTCAACCAAACGATCGCGACCAAGTGTCCGATAGATTGGAGATCTTTCCAGTTCCCAGAAACGATGATTTCAACTCAAATCACATCATGTTAAGACAAGACGTATTTTGGGGGGCAAACGCTGACCGACCTTTTGGACGGGTTCCCAAAAGTACATCAGGACCGCTCGACTTAACACATCACATGGCACCAAAGGCCTAAGTGTCGCCAAAAAACTAAGGATTCAAGCTCAAGAGAAGTCGTGTGAGTGTAGGCCTCATAACACATCCAAAAGTACATTTCGAATCCCATGTTTCAGGGATTTCGAATCCCTCCAAAGTCATACATTTTGCATCCTCCAAAATGTGCTTCAAATACAATTCGAATCCCTCAACACTATATATTTCGAATCCCTGAGCTCGGTAGTGCCAAACTCAACTCCCTCATCATGCAACAAGAGAATTCGAATCCCTCCGATATCGTTTCCTATTTTGTATCCCCCTACATTGGAAGGCCTCTCCAACGTACCCCCGGGATACGATTTCGTATCCCTTGGGGGATATGAAAACTCGTATCCCCTAGGGCATACGAAAATACGTATCCCCTAGGGCATACGGAGCAACCATATCCTAAAGGATACGAATTTCGTATCCCTAAGGGGTTACAAAATCCGTGTCCCCCATAGGGATACTAATTTTCCTTCCATACTATTAGGCGATGCAAAATGCGGGCTTTGGTCTTCTAGGGATACGAAATTCAGTTGTGTTGTCATCAAATCTTACCTACTCCCAGCTAACCCACTACGTATAAATACCCTCTTGCTCATTCTTCACAAGGGTTGGATTTTGGGTGATTTGACACTTCTATAAGCTCCTGGAACTCTATTAATGGTAGCATAGCTCTTGAGGAAGAAGTAACATACATCACTTTTTTCCAGGACTTAGTATATGAAAATTATGACTCTTACATAGATGAATGGACTTGTAAAGGAATGTCATGATGAAGTTCAACGCTTGTAACTCTTATCTATGAATAAAAATCAACGAACTCCTTCAAAGTGGACGTAAGCCCCTTTATGGACCGAACCACTATAAACCTCTGTGTCATTTACTTCTTTCCATGCTTTTTTTTACTTACAAAAAACAGTGTTCTCTTGTAATAGAGAATCTTTGGGTGTTACGACATTTTTTGCCGTTAACATTTCCTATGTGTCTTGATTAACACACTGATGTGTATTATGGTTGTTGCAGGACTTTGTTGATTTTGTATCGGCTTTATGTCATTATATATGTTGTGAAATGCTTGAGTTCTCAAATGTCATTGTATATGTCATCTTATAAGTGCATCATTTCACTTGAGTTCTGAAATGTATCATATGCTTCTTTTATCTACCATTTTGCCATGCTCCATGCAATTGAACTTGCATGTATCGTTTTCATTGACTTCACTATTTAGAGTTTTGTACTCCACTGGCCATGTTGGTTTTCATTTGTCACTTGCTTGCTTGCCATCTGCTAGCTATGCATTGCTTCATAGCGATGATCATTGCTTGTTGGTCATGTTTCTTGACTGTCCATGTTACTTATGGCTTGGACATGTGTTGTTCATGTATTTTCCTCCGTGTATGTGTGTATATAAATATATGCACACACATATACTTTTGCATTCATATATGCTGTGAAATGTTGTGCTTCATTTTGTCTAGCTTGCTTGTTGTTTTTACTTGTCCATGCACATCCTTTGTGCTTGCTGACCATGTTGCCCATGTTTACTTGAAAAGTTTCCTCTTCGCATATGCATAAAAATATTTATATATTTATTTTTTCTAAACCAGCAAACTGTTATGGTTGTGTTGAGGTTGGTCAAGATCAATAGACCACATATGTGTGTTAGGGTTGGTCTTGACAACAACAACTGAGTTGAGGTTGGTTTGCCGACACTAGAGATTCAGTCTACCTTGTGGTATTTACAGTAAATTAATGTGAATATCGCAAGTAGTCTAAACTCAGATAAAAATATAGATATAGCATATCAAGTCTAGAAAAATGATGAGAAACACACCAAATATCCGAGGCAAGTAAAAATTAAAAATGAAATTTATATTTGTTTGCAATTAAATATATTTGTTCCATTTTACTCTGTATGTTTCTGTGATAGGTGTACTGGTGAATGGGCTGGATTGGAGCACAAGAAGATTCAATATGTGTGTGTGAATGTATATGAGTCTGTATGTGTAAACCAGGTGATATTGAGTGAACTGTAGTGAGGAATATATGTATATGAAATTGATGTAATGAATAACAGTGAGTTGTACAATAGTGTAGTTAAAAATTTCTACTATTTCAAATGTTGAAATAAAATATTTATTTGAATAAAAATACTGTTTGAATATAAAATTAAGTGCAATAGTATTCTATTCAATCTAAATATTTATTTCTTTATGTGGTATGAAATATAGAATAGTAATGTTTACAAACAGATTTATATAGTAATATATATGTTTGTTATCGTCAAAAAAAAAATCATATTGTTATACTTAACAATCTCCCCTTTTTGATGATGATAAACATACACAAATTTTTTGAAAGTGATAAATGTGTTTAAATATAAAATATAGTACTCCCCCCACAAATATATGCATATAAGTGAGTTTAAATTCAATTTAATTTCCAATATTAAAATATTCTTGAATTATTCACTCATTAATCAAAATCTGAACCATTCTTCCCCTTTTGTTATCATCAAATGGATAATACAAATCGAAATAGTGATGAACATAGACTAGACATATAAATTCAATTCAAGAGGGGAAATATATATATCGTAAATCTTATTTAATCAAACGAAAATCATAATATACTTCAAATCTTGTAGTCTTGTATTTTTTTTTCTCTTCTTTTATTTTGTCTTTTAAAATCTTCGACTGTAATTTCATATGTAGTGGTAATTTGCACCTGATTTTTCTCTAGTTGTAGAAACCTCTTCTCTAAGTCCGACACTTTATTTTCTAGTAGCAGTGTATGTTTATCCTTAACTTGTGATAAAGTCGATCTACTAAGACTCATTTCTCTTCCCATCGCTCTAAGTCGACCCAGTCTTTCTTGTCCTAACACTTGGGCAAGTGCATCTTCTCTATAATTAATTGGCGAGCTGGATTGTGAAACACTTTCAATTCATTTAATCCTTTCCTACAAAACATGATTAATTTCATATTATTGCAGTTTAAACTAAAACATAGTATTTAAATTAAAATAGAAAACACACTCAGAAGCTTGCAAATTTAAATACCACATATATGACATCTTTTATTTTTCAGAACTCATTAAAACATAATATTTATATATCTATCATACGTATTTGAAAAGTATGAACTTACTATAGCATCTGCAGCAATCATATTCACTGGTTCACCATTTCTCCTAGTGCGAGATTTGATCCAGACTACACTTCTAGAGACGGTAGAGCGATCGCTACTTTCTCTTTTATACATTTAAAAAACACAAAATAACAAAAGCAATTAACTTAAAAGTTTCATAAATATTGCAGTAAATTACAACTACAGTTTCGTTACTAAATCTTCAGCTGGTCGTGCCATTCCTTTACGACTGGAGACGTGTGGCAATTGCCTCTGTCTAATAGCTCTGTTCTTCTCGCTCACATTCTAAAATAAGAATCGTATGGTAGTATGATATTCAACTTAGTAATTACAGATAAAGACAATTAAAATACATTCATGAGCCGATACAAAGGTTTATATGCAAAGCGCATCATGGTAGCACTGTAACTTTGACAAACATGCCACTGAAAGAAATTTTCATATTCAAATATTCCTTTTTTTAGAGTAAGGTAAAAAGTCAACAAAATGATTCTAAATAGCAAAACTGGCAACATAAAAGTATTAAAACTTTAACCTTTGTTGAAGAACTAAAAATAACCACTTTAAGATATACATTCTGCATAGGAAGATTCATGTACATGTTGAACATGTAAAATTAATGTACATAAGATTCAAAACTATATAACATCGATGGCCGCCCAAAATATATGCCAAAGTCATTCATGCATTACATGAGGAGTGGAACCGTAGCTTGAAACAATTTACTAACAGGATACAAAATCCAAGTGTCATGACTATATAGTGTGTAAGTATTTTCACAATTATAGGATAATGAATAATTAGAAAAGAGTCAATTCTGATCCGAAATTGTAAAATTAAATAAAAATAATTAATTCACGTGCATATATCTTTGAATCTTAATGCCAGGATAAAGAGTAAGAAATAAGCGACTAAATGTTTATTCCTAAATTAACAGAGGACGAATATGAGAGCACATGTTAATTACAATTCAAAACTTATAATCTTCAGTAGAAGGCCCTAAGCACCAAATTCTGAGCTAACAGTACTAACAAGTTGATAAACTACACTAAAAAAACTCAAATTTACGATTGATGTTTATGCTGATGGTATTGATAAATTTGTCTTATTATACTAGCACTCTTATAATACTGTGCAAATAAGAGTTTCTTGTTTACTTCTTACCACTAAAACTTGTTTGACAGGTAGTGAAGCAATAAGAAAAATATAATATGGAGTTGAAAAACTAGTATATAATAAAATTTCTTGTACCTCGAATTCCGAACTTGTTTTCAACTTGATAATTTTCTTCCACTCATTCATAGATCTAATGTTAGATGGTTTTAACTGAAGTCCTTCCTCCATAGACTTTGCTGGTTACACTTGCCGAACTAATCTACATTTTGATGCCCGCCAAATACCACCCATTTGTTGAAAAACTAATATTTTGTGCCAACCTAAATCCAATTTAAAACTTGCCTGTGACAATCAAAATTCGTCATAAAGTGTTTGAGGTAACCAATAAATAATTTTTTTTCACTTGAAAAACCAATTAAACAAAACTAAACGAAGAAACAATCAACATCACGAGTGCAATTATACTTAAAGATGAACATTTTAGGGGGAAGGTTTCTTTTGTCTGGTCTGTATATAACAACAGACAATTAATGAAATATTTCTACAGATTTGATGCTAGGTCAATACATTAGTCTTTGATGCAATATTTCTTCAGATTGAATATGAAATCATATGCTACGGTTTAAATTTAAAAACGTGTTACGAAGGGTGTAGGAATAATGAACTGCATTTTTCATGTATGTCGTTAATTATATATGATGCGTCTGTTGGAGTGATATGTGAAGTGAATGCATAAGGAATGAACTTCATTATCCTCAAAGTGGTTCGGTCTCATGTGTACATTTTCATGCATTAGTCATTGATTCATGCATGATGAAATTAAAAAAAAAAAAGTTGGTTTTGGAAAGTTTCTGAACTTCACAATAGATTAACATAATTAGAGTTACAAATTTTTGTATAACCTTGTCTACGTATTTTTAACTACTGACCTTAACCACCCCTTAAATGAAATTAATGAATTAATTAAGACACAAACTATAAAAGACAGTATTAATAGGACTTCAGAAATGAATAAGTTGAAGTATAATTGTATTTCTATAGTCCCCTCTGCAATGCCCTAAATATATCAACTTGATTAAATGAACAAGATGTGCTCTTGCTCAATCGAAACCAGGATCAAAAATAAGAATTAATCTTAAAGCAATAAATATAAGAATTAATCTTAAAGCAAAAAAGTGCGTCACCTGGATGCTTTCCCATAAAACATCTTTCAACTCGGTACTAACTTGCTTCCATCCACTTAGTGTAACCGGAACAATTTCTCGTACAAGCAGTCCCAAATAAGAAGATAATTTGACTAATTCTGGTCCTATTGGTTCACCTGTACTATTAAATTCAACTTCTGTTTGCTCCAAAGAATTGAATGGAAGACTTCTAACTTTGATTGGCCCTCTAAGCTTTCTTCTTGGTTTTTCTTCCGCCTGAACTACGTTATCAACTGTTTGTGGATTGTCTTGTATTTTAGCATTATTTTCTAATACGATTTGAACCCAATTATTTTCTAATACATGTGGGTTGTCATGTATTTTAGCATTCTTTTCTAGTTCAGTATAAGCCTCATCTTTTACTTGATTGTCTTCAAACGACTCTTCTCTTGTACGTTTCTTCCTTTGTTCATCGATTTCGTTTTGCATGTGACTTTTCCTTTTCGTGGCCTTACTCTTCTTCGTTATTTTCTATTTATAAAAATTAAAAGGACAACTGTAATGAACGAGGCTATTAATACATATATTCTAATGAAATACACTAAGTGGAAATAGAGAACAAGGAGATATGTATTTGATTTAAAATCCAAAATTCAGAACAAAACTTCAGTGGTTAACCAAGTTGAAAAATACAAGGGAAATTAACATTCAGAATGAGCTACAAGCATGAAGTTAGAAATCAAAATTATTACACATATATTGCAGGTGTAAGTAGTTATTTGACTGACCAATTCAACTATCATTAAGAACACAATAAACATTGCACTTGTTATAAATGCAAAAAACAATGCTGGGCATGTAACATGGGATCATAGTTGTTAAAAGTGAAAGAAAAGACACAAATAGAGTTTGCTCTTTCTTTAAATTGAAGGCACACATGATATGAGTAGGCGTATGAATTTCTTTGCTATTTTCTTTAAATTGGAAAATGACTTAATAAAACAAAAGATACAGTTTTCTTTGTCCTTTAATATTCAAAAGAGATAACCATATCCAGACTTTTGGATATACAGGCTTGATCCAAGTTTGTGATGCACATATGATAAGTTAAATTGGCAGTTGCTTTTTTAAGCAAGTGTTCAATGACAAAGGAAAGCAATATGCAGACTTTTGGATAGATTGAAGTTTATCAAATGTTTCCATAATTCCATGTACATCAATCATGGGGAAACTATAATGATTATATGCAACTTATAAAAAAAAAAATAGTTTGACGCTCATTTAGGATAGACTTGGACGTTCATAAAATAGATGTCAGGGCTTCAATGTTCAAAAAATGGATGCACGGTTCACGTTTATATTCATGAATCCACCTAGAAAGATTACGTTGAATCTTCACCGTGTAATCTTTCATTGTAGAGAGCTTGCTAAACTATTCGGTGTTGCATCTCCAACGCTAGAGATGCATTTAGACCGAAGGGTATTAAGCATGTTCTTATTATAGCTTAACCTTATCCACTGTGATTAATAGATAATTAATTATGTGTGTCGTATTATGTGGACCAACCCTCCAGAAGCAAAACTTTTTACGTATTATTCTTGAACAGGATAATTAGATGGATTGAATTTGTTAAATTGTTCATATGAAATGTCTGTTCTCAATGGTGCAGACCATATAGAATATGAATTACGATATGAAACGCCCAAGTCCTTCTAAACCATCTGCCGCCATTGAGAAATTTTAGGTATCTTAGCTACTCTGGGTTTTATATAGTTCTTGAATCATGGGCAACAAAACGTACGACCGCAGATCAACGCAACATCTCATTTAGTTCAAGCAAGGTGATTCTTTATTAAGAGTAGACACACTGTTATTATTCTAGATTATATGCAATTTGTATGACTAAGGCTTTGTAATGTCATCTAAGATCGACTATGTACATTGTTTTTCTCATAAAAAGCACTTACCAAGATTAAAAACATATATGACAAATCTTCTCAAGACTAATAATCATGATTCAAATATAAAATAAGAAACTTCATCATTTTGACCAAAAAAAAAAAATAGCAAATCATCTAATAGCATTGAAAAAAATGAACGTGTCTTACTTTATTAAGGATTTCCCGAGCTATAACTGATTAACGAACATTGAACTTTTTTAGCAAATCAACTAATAGCATTGAAGAAAATGAACATGCCTACCAATTTAGAAAGGGTAATCTCATCGTCTGCTTGATTGTCTTCAAGCTGCTTATTTGTTGCTCTTTTCTATTTATGCTCGTCGAATTCTTTTTGCATGTGTCTAGTTCTCACGTTCCTACAGTTGCTCATTTTCTGTACCACAAGCAACGAACTAATTAAAAAATAACAAAACAATAATTACAAAACAAATTATGAAACTATACTCAAATATGATAGGTTTGTTTGACAACGTGTCAAAACAAGACACTACAGGCAATGCGTGATATCAAATCCACATTGGAAACATTTAACAAAATAGTAATGATGTTGATACCATGTTCACTCAATTTGCATAAATATTGATGCTATTTTAATAACAGTATACAATGTTCACTCAACATCAGCTATGACATAACCAATGTGTTTGCAGAGAAATTATTTGCAAATTCAAATAAGGCATACAAATTAAACAATACTTTAGACTTTCCTACATGTAGAATGAATAATGAAATATTTTGTGTACTTTTTGACTTGATCTTTAAAAACTGCACAAATCCCGTTTATTTGTTAATATTACGCCCTAAATCTGGACTAATATCGTATACTAGCAAATAAGTAGGAATTACAAACCTCACAAGCAAATAAGTATGGAAATCTACTCAAATGCGGCTTTACAATCTTCTCTAACATCGCTAATATTCTCAACCGAATCAATATCCATGTCAGTTTCTTCACAATATTTCCTAACAAAAATAACTTCCATAATAGGATCATCTGTCTCTAACTCATAACAGCCTCTTGGTGTTGCTTTCATTACAACATACCAATTAGAATGGTCATTCCCTCTAGAATAAAAAACTTGTTTTGTTTGAGATGCAAAGATATATGGATCTTTTACAAATGAAGCTTGATTTTGTTGTAAATTGACAAGAGTGAATCCGTCTTCGACCTTCACTCCATTTCCTATATTTTCCCAGTGACCATGAATACGGGAATATAAAAAACATGATAGTTTAGCAAGATTATGTCTGTCACTACCCCATAATAAGTGACCACATCAAATCTTTGTGAAATATCTTTTGCACTTGCCCTACACATGGTAGTCGCATCGTAAGTGACTCCGTAGTTTTGGGTTTCTCTTTCAACGTCTTTTATATGAAAATGGCACCCTTTAACTATTTAACCTTTATAGGACAATGCATTACTACTTGGGCCAAAAGCAGTCCATCTTAGTATTTCATCACTTGTTGATTGAAAAGGTACCTACAATCAATGAAGTAAAAAAGAAATTTTTTGTCTATGGAAGGATAATTAAAATTAAACTTACATTCTTTTTAATCCAATCTGAGAAATTATCTATATGTTTTTTCCACAGCAATGTCGCATTTTTTCCAAATGCTTATCATAATTTTGTAACTCCTCTAAATGCATACTGGTGATTAAATAATTTTACCCAAGTTAAATTCAACATCAGAAATTTGTAAAAAAGGTATAAAAAAATATATTATGTAATTACTCGAACTATGGTTCCACCGCAGCTATATTCATTAGCACAGCCAAATGAGTAATATCTTTTTCATTCGATCACAATGTAATTTTCTTCGGTTTTAAAATTGGATGTCCTTCAAGTATCGCTTTGTTTTAGTAATCTTCAATTCGGACTTCTTTCCCTTCCGTTTGTACTTTCTTTTGTAGAAATTCACTAAAAAATCTCATTGATTCTTCTATAAGATAAGATTATGCAATACACCCTTCAGGTCGTGCATAATTCCTTATATAATCTTTAATAGTTTTCATATACCTTTCAAAAGGGTACATCCAATGAAAATGAATCAGACCACATAATTGCGCTTCTCTTCCAAGATGAATTATCAAATGTACCATTTGCTGTAACCATTGTGATTAATCTAATTCAAGACCACTCAAATCGAATATCTAAACCACAAAGCGCCTAGCGGAAGACTAGATTGTTGTTAGACTTGCAAAAACAACCAAACCAATAACTCTAGTCACAAAAAATGATCAACCAATCACAAACAATCCAAATCTCAATCTCAAGCAAGAAACTAATGACAACAGTAGCAAAAATAAATCACACAAGAATTTATAGTGGTTCTACTAACATCTTGTTAGTGTGCATCCACTTTGGAGAGAGTATTTTATTACCACGATGAAAGGACTACAAGAGATTGATCCAATGATCACTATATTTCAATATAGAAAAGAGTTTGAGGAGAATAGAGTTGAAGAATTGCAATTAGGTTATAAACCCTAATTAAACCCTTCATTTTTATCAAGTCTCCAAGCTCTCCCAATAGAAAACCAGAAAATAGCTTATATAGAGGTAAGTCAATTCCCGAAATTGCCCCTAAGTATTCACAAATCAAATTGCCAATTTTCCAACCTGAAACACCCCAAAAGTTTCGTCAGACGTCTGTCGTGGGAGGTGACAGATGTCTGTCCCTTACAGGGAATTATTTGGGCTTCAGCACTCATCTCAGACATCTGTCGTGGGACCTGACAGACGTCTGTCCAACTCAGACGTCTGTCGTGGGAATGACAGGCGTCTATAGGAACTCTTGAGAAAAATTTCCCTGACAACTCAGACGTCTGTCGTATCCCATGACAGACGTCTGTCGCTGAAGCCATCACACACCAAACACCAATTCGGCTCTAACTTTTGCATATGATCTTCGATTTGCGAACGGTCTTCTCCAACTCAAAGCTATCTTCATCCTCTTCAATCCAACATATAGTATCGCATACTTCAACACTCCACTTTGATACTATATCCACCTCCATACTCCCAACTCCAATGCCCCAAGCATTTCCTTCTACCTTCAACCAAGCAAGCTTGAATGTTTTCCCAATGAGATCCGGCATGGCCACCTCCCATTGCACTACACTAACGAGTTCAGGCAAAGATCCCACCCACCAATGAAGTGTTGAAAACATCTAACTCCTAAACATCGAACTTCCCAACCGGCAATGTTTTAGTAAACATATCTGCCGCATTATCCTTTGTGTGCACTTTCCGAAGGTATATTAGCTTACCCTCATCCGTGGCTACAAGAAATGAATCCCTCACCTCAATATGCTTGGTCCGTGAGCTAAACGCCAAGTTCTCCGCCAAATGTATAGCACTTTGGCTATCACATCGAACATCGATACTCACATGTTCGAAACCCAAGTCACACAATAATCGCTTCAAGTAGAGTGCCTCCTTGGCCGCTTCCACCACGACAATCAACTCCACCTCCGTAGTGGATAAAGAAACTATGGTTTGCAATCTTGATCTCCAACTAATGGTTGTCCTGCCAAGTGTGAATACATAACCGGAAGTTGATTTCCTCTGATCCCTATCACCGGCGTAGTCAGAGTCACAATAACTAACCAACTTGCAACTCCTTTCATCACTAACGCCAAAAACAAGACCATGAGATGTTGTGCCTTTCAAGTATCTCAATATAGCCTTCACGGCTTTCCAATGTGATTTCCCCGGATTAGCTATAGACTGACTAACCACCCCGATGACATTTGCAATATTAGGCCTTGTACACACCTTGGCGTACATTAGACTACCAACCGCACTTGCATATGGCACCTTTGCCATATAAGCCTTGTCTTTATCCCCGATAGGTGATCCCTTATCCAAAAGCTTCATATGCAAAGGTAAAAGTGTATTTAATGCCTTTGCATTTCCCATGCTAAACCGACAAAGCACTTTCTTAATGTATTCCTTTTGAGTCAATCTCAACTCAAAATGCTTTCGATCCCTTCCAATTTTCATGCCCAAGATTTTCCTTGCATCTCCAAAATCTTTCATTTCGAATTCCGATTTCAAAAGCATCTTCAACTTATTGATTTCAATTTTATTTTTAGAGGCAATGAGCATATCATCCACATACAAAAGTAAATACACCCAAGAATCATTTCCCAACCTCTTAAAATATATGCAAGCATCCTTGATGCTTCGATGGAAGCCACTTTCAAGCATGAAATGATCGAATCTCTTGTACCATTGTCTAGGTGATTGCTTCAACCCATATAGTGACTTCTTCAACTTGCAAACCATTTTAGACTGACCATCTACAACAAACCCTTCCGCTTGCTCCATGTAGATGTCTTCATCCAAGTCTCCATGCAGGAAGGAAGTTTTCACATCAAGTTTCTCCAACTCCAAGTCATGGATAACAACTATTGCTAGTAAAACCCGGATAGAAGTATGACGTACTAGCGGTGCAAAAATTTCATCGTACTCCTTTCGTTTCCTTTGTGCAAACCCCTCTGCCACTAACCTTGATTTGTACCTTCCATCATCTTCACCTTGTAAATCCACTTGCACCCTATAGCACGGCTTCCCTTAGAAAGTGGAACCAACTCCCAAGTTTGGTTCTTCATTAACGATTGCATCTCTTCCTCCATGGCCTAAATCCACTTCGAGCTCTCTCTCGACTCCATGATGTCATCAAGGTCCACTGGCTCATATTGGACTACATTGAGAGGATAGTCCAAATGATCACAAAAGCTAAGGTAGTTCCAATCACCATATCTTTCGGGAGGTCTTATTGCACGTCGACCAACCCGAGTAGCAATACTATCATCTAAACCCTTTTCGACACCACCTTGAGTTGAAACTTCTCTAGTATCATGTACATCACCAACATCACTAGAGGAACCATGTGGACTATGTGATGTTTCATCAACCGTTTCTACCTCACGATCTTCTTCTTTAACTCTACTACCACTTGGATAGAATGTGGGAATGACTTCCTTCTCCTTTGATTCACGATGAACCAAATCCGGAACATCCGATGAGCTCTCATTCTCCTTGAATAAAGCCGACTCATCAAAAGTGACATAACGAGAATTAACAAGCTTCTTCATTTCCGGATTCCAAATTCGATAAACCAAGCAAGACCCCCTTGAACGCTCTAGCTTCAAGCTTATCATTTCTCGGATCATGCACATGCACCGGACTACCAAACACACGAAGATATCTTAAGTCAACACTCTTCCCTTTCCACACTACCTCTAGAATTTTGTTATCAATAGCCGAGCACGGAATCTGATTTACAGTGTGCACCGCGGTTGACAAAGCTTCGGCCCAAAATCCCTTAGACAAACCCGACGTCAATCTCAAGCATCGAGGTTTCTCAAGTAGAGTTCGGTTCATTCTCTCCACTACTTTATTAGATTGTGGATCTCCTGGTGTAGTAAAATGTCTCTGGATTCCATGATGCTTACAATACTCCAAGAATTCCCGAGAAACATATTCGCCGCCATTGTCGGTCCTTCACACCTTCAAAGTATTGCCACTCTCATTCTCAATAAGAGCCTTCCACACTTTGAACTTAGCAAATGCCTACGACTTGGCCTTCATTACATACACCCATACCTTTCGAGACAAATCATTAATGAAAGAAATATAATACCTTGCTCCTCCCAAAGAAGCCACTGGTGTCGGTCCCCAAACAGCCGAATGAACATATTCAAGAACTCCTTTGAATCATGCTTGCCATCATTAATGATACCTTTGTTAGCTTCCCCATGACACATTCCTCGCAAAACTCTAGTTTGTTGAAAATCTCACCCTCGATCATCTCCCGCTTCCGAAGAATATTCAAACTCCTCTCCGAGACATGACCTAATCTTAAATGCCACAACCGTGCCACATACAAGTCACGAGAACTATCAACACCCACACAAGTCTCACCTCCTACGGTCACACCTTGAAGAAAATATATACTATGAGTCCTAGAACCTTTCATAACTACAAGTACCCCATTCGAAACCCTTAAGCAATCCTTCTTGATAGTGATCTTGTATCCTAGAGAATCCAATTGCCCCAAAGATATAAGCGACTTCCTAAGTCCCAAAACGTAGCGAACATTGGTGAGCATGCGAACAACTCCATCAAACATCCTTATTTGCATGGAGCCACTACCCATCAACTTGCAAATAGCACCATTCTCCATAGCAATTGCATTTCCCTTTGGACTTCATGGGAAGAAAAACAATTTCTATTTGGCGTCATATGATATGACGCACCCGAATCGAGCACTCATTCGCTACTCGAAACACCAGATGTTACCGCCGTCAACACATTCTCATTTATCTCACCATACCCACTCTCCACGGCCACAGATGAAGACGCTACTTCCTTATGATATTTATCCGGACATTCATTCTTCCAGTGTCCCGGTTTATTACAAATAAAGCACTTGTCATTTCTCTCTTTTGATTTACCTCTTCCACCGAGCTTTCTTAATTTAGAACGCACTCGGTTTCCTTTCTTCACATTCTTTTCTTTCTCCACAAACAACCCATGACCCCTAATAGCTCCACTACTACCCTCACTCATCTCCTTTATTTGATCTCTTAACTCCTCACTAAGAAGACCCATCTTGACATCATCATGAGTCAAAGTATCTCGACCATTGATCAAGCTATTTGAGAAACCCGTAACGATCCGGCTACGGACACAATAATATCGTTGCCTTTTGTTTTTCCTCAATTTTCAAATCAACGGCCTTCATCTTCATGAGCAAGTCATCAAAGGCATTCAAATGTGCTTTAAGCATATTACCCTCCTCCATCTTGAAGGTGAAAAACGTCTACAACAAGATCAAACGGTTTGTGAGTAACTTCTTCATATACAATTCCTCCAACTTACCCAAATACCTTTAGCGGTCATCTCACCACTAATTTCGGAGATCATATCCCCCCCATAGCAAGTTGAAGAGTAGTGTTAGCTTATTCCTCTATCTCAACATCCGAGATATCACTTGGAAATAAGTGAGTATCAAATACTACTCGGTGCACCCGATTCTGCCTAAGAATTGCTTTCATTTTCCATTGCCACTTCTCAAAATCATTATCACCATTCCACTTGTCAATTACCAATTGAGAACCCGGTGTCGCATACGGACCACGTACATAAGGCGCCACACTATTCAGACTTTCGGTTGAAGGATTTACCGAGCTATTATCCATTTTTGGCATTTTCACAAACATCTAACAAGCACCAATTGCTCTGATACCAACTGTTATAACCGTTGTGATTAATCTGATTCAAGACCGCTCAAATCGAATATCTAAACCACAAAGCGCCTAGCGGAAGGCTAGATCGTTATTAGACTTGCATAAACAACCAAACCAATAGCTGTAGTCACAAACAATGATCAACTAATCACAAACAATCCAAATCTCAATCTCAAGCAAGAAACTAATGACAATAGTAGCAAAAATAAATCACACAAGGATTTGTAGTGGTTCCACTAACATCTTGTTAGTGTACATCTACTTTGGAGAGAATATTTTATCACCACGATGAAAGGAATACAAGAGATTGATCCAACGATCACTATATTTCAATATAGAAAAGAGTTTGAGGAGAACAGAATTAAAGAATTGCAATTAGGTTATAAACCCTAATTTAACCCTTGAGAACAAACCTTTGATTTTTATCAAGTCTCCAAGCTCTCCCACTAACAACCCAGAAAATAGCTTATATAGAGATAGGCCAATTCCCGAAATTGCCTCCAAGTATTCACAAATCAACTTGCCAATTTTCCAGCCCGAAACAACCCAAAAGTCTCGTCAAACGTCTGTCGTGGGAGGTGACAAACGTCTGTCCCTTCCAGGGAATTATTTGGGCTTTAGCACTCAGCTCAGATGTCTGTCATGGGACTTGACAGACGTCTGTTAATCTCAGACGTCTGTGGTGGGAATGATAGATGCCTGTAGGAACTCTCGGGAAAATTTCCCTGACAACTTAGACGCCTGTCGTATCCCATGACAGACGTCTGTCGCTAAAGTCAGCAGACACCAAACACCAATTCGGCTCTAACTTTTGCGTAAGAGCTTCGATTTGCCAACGGTCTTCTCCGACTCGAAGCTATCTTCATCCTCTTCAATCCAACATATAGTATCGCATACTTCAACACCATTATATCAAAAAAGGAAGGTGGAAAATATCTTTCGAGTCCACACAAAATTTCAATAATCTCACCATTAAGTCGCCTCAATGTCTCTCTTTCAAGAACACGTTGAAATATTTGATTGAAAAACGAACATAAACGAATTATTATTGTTCAAACTTTTTTTGTTAACAAATTTCTAAGCGCAACATGTAACAATTGTTGCATTAGTACATGGTAATCATGCGACTTCAATCCACTAACTTTGCACTCTTCTAATGATACAAATCTTTTGAAATTTGAGCAACAACTATCGGGACCTTTAAAATCATGTAACCATTTACAAAATAATTTTTTACTAGACAATGAAAACATATATGGAGCCGGTGGTAGATATGTTCTACTCCCATGAGGTTGTGCATAAAAACTTTGTCGAATCCCACATTCCTCCAAATCCTTCCTTGAATTAATTTCATCTTTCGATTTACTGTCAAGCAACATTGTGCTTAGTAGGCTTTCAGCGACATTTCTCTCAACATGCATCGCATCTAAATTATGTCGCAAAGGAAGTTCCTACAAATATCAATAATACAACAATTTATTAACTTTTATATTGTTAGGTCTATTAAACAGAATATAATTTTAATACTAACCTCCCAATATGGCAAATCAAAAAAGGTTGATCTTTTTCCAACCTTAATAACTCTTTTTTTCTATCATCTTCGTCTTGTTTACTGTGAGTACTCTTCCCCTTTCTCTTTTTACCTTTTAACTTCTTACTCAACTCTGTCTTTAGCTTCTTCTTACTTATCCTCCTTTTTGTTGCTTAATTCTTATCTTTTCCAAAAACAGTTGGAAAACCATCCAAAATAGCAGAAGTGTTTCGTCCTATTAGAATTCTAGGTCTATTACCATCCTCTATAGTGTTATCAAACCAAGTTTTTTGTTTCCTTCATGGATGTCAAGGGTCTAGAAACCTTCTATGTCCCATATAAACACTTTTCCGACAATGCTTCAACCATCTATGATGAGTGTTCACACCGCACAATGGACAAGCTTTTTCGCCTTTTACAGAACATCCTGCAAGATTTCTATAGGCTGGAAAGTCAT
This sequence comes from Allium sativum, assembly GCA_030737875.1. Taxonomy (NCBI): domain Eukaryota; kingdom Viridiplantae; phylum Streptophyta; class Magnoliopsida; order Asparagales; family Amaryllidaceae; genus Allium; species Allium sativum. The sequence goes on from CM060919.1 coordinate 304,700,025, forward strand.
TTATTGTCCATAGTAAAATTTCTCTTAAATTAAAAACGGATTTACTGAATGTATCATATATGTCAATTCCATTTTTCCATAAATAATTTAAGTCTTCTACCAATGGCGCGAAGTATAAATCAATATCATTTCTAGGTTGCTTTGGTCCAGGAATTATTAATGTTAGCATCATATTTTCTTTTTTCATATATAACATAGGCAAGTGATTATATGTCATAATCATTAGTGGCCAACTACTATATTTGGAGCTCATAGAGGCAAATGGATTGACACCATCTGAAGCAAGACCAAGTCTGAGATTGCATGGATTGGATGAAAATGATTTCCACTCTCGTTCGCTGCATTCCATATTACAAAATCTACAGAATGGTCACATTTTTCCATCATTGTTTTATTATTGAAAAGCCACCTTAGGTCTTCTGCTATCTGTTGAGATATATACATTCTCCTAAAACTTGGAATGATGGGAAAATACCTCAATACTTTAGCTGGAACACCTCGTATAATCTCCTTGGTGTCCTCATTTATCTTCCATCTCGAAGAGTTACATTTCGGACAACTTTCTAAATCTTGAAACTCTTTTCTAAAAAGACAACAATCATTGTTACAAGCATGAATCATTTCAAACCATATGTCAAATACTTTGAGAAACTTTTTACATCATACAAAGTCTTAACATTATTCGCCGGCAACAACAACTGTAGTACGTTCAAAAGCTTATCAAAACCATTATCGGATAATCCAACCTCACATTTAAGATTATACAAAGCAGTGATGGCAGATAATTTAGTTTGATCTAAACAATTAGGGTATAAGGGGTTTTTGCATCCTCCAAATTCTTAAGTAAACCATCCTCACGTTTTTGAACATCCTCGTCTTCATTAACACCAGTAAAAAAAACCATGATTCAAAAAATCTTCATCTTCAAAATGAATAGCTTTAAGTAGATCAAATGTACTGTCCAACTTCATGTCTACACCCACATTTAATTGTTCGCCATGATGACACCACTTAGTATTGCTCTTGTACGTAGGATCCATCCCCCATATAATTAAATGCTCAACAGTAATGTCATCATGTTGTTGACTAAGATTTCGGCAATTAAAACAAGGGCAAAAAAGTTACTCTATATTTCTTATATTTCTCTTTGCACCATCTACGAAGCTTCTTGACCCTTGCGAGTACTCCTTGGAAGTTCTATAATGAAAAAAAGCAACATAATAGTTGAGTTTTAACGTCAAATACTTTTATTTTCTGAAATTAAATACCGTTGAGAATATTCGATTATCTATTTACCTGTGTAAATAAACCCAGTCTTTTTCCATCACCATACAATTAAGGATACACACGGGAAGAAAGAGTGCTCAAGCTCATAAAATAAATAGAAAAAGTTTGTTACAGCATAAAGTACATTAAATTTGTATTCACTCTGTTACGTAAGACAAATTTGTTAGTGAATATTGGCATATTTGAATGAACATTTCCTGAACAAAACAACATTTCCAAAAATAAGGAGAAATGCTTGATTATTGTATAATATGTTAAAAATGCAATTGCCTACAATAGTAAAAGCAAATCAACCATTCCTGAGTGCTACACATTCTTCTTGAAAGATACCACTCATTCATCATTTTTTAATTTTGTCTCATATATGGAACCTAAATTATTACTGCAGTCAGCTTACGCTCTAAGATATTGTCTTCGCGCAATGCTTCGCTCAACTCAGTAACTATTGAACTCTCTTCTAGTCACAACTATGTATTTCAGCATAGGGTCCTAGAGTATCCTATTAACAGTTAACTTTAACCTAATGAGCATTCTAATTGGCATTACTTACCACATCTGCAGGAGATCTCCTTGAACTTTTGCATATCGTTAAAGCCATTGACCTTTAGCATTTCATCATTTTCCATGTTCACTCTCTTGCCCATGAAATGTCTCATTCACATATATAACCTTAGTAACATTACATATGTTGACCACCATAACATCCGCAGAAGCATCTTTACCAGGATCATCTATATTATATTCGCATAACCCTATTATTAAATTGATTATCATGCACTATTTTTATAATAACCACATTATCTTTTTTATCAATACAAACTACATTTTCCATAGCAACATGCACATATTTCTCATTTTCATTCCAAAAGAAGCCAATCTTCTCTATCCTTCCTATTATGTTGTATACACAAATTGTATCCCTACAATTATAATGTTCATCATAATGTATAACTACTTCCTTGTCAACTAATTTGTCCCCAATATCCGCTGAACCCACTACCAACGTTTTCAACCCCTCCATCACCCAAAAATGCTTAAAACTCCATTTATTGCTAATCCAAACCAATTCCTTCCAATCCACATCAGAAACCAATCGCACCAGCTGTCGCATACGCCTTCATGCAACTATGTTTATGTGGATTACAAAATTAACGAAAATTTTTTAAAGTTGAGGCAATGAAAAAGCATGTTGGAGATTTGATTATTCTTCTGACAACCAACCTTCTTCTCTCTTTTTATCCTCTTCATTTATACTCTTAATTTACAAATTTCTATAATCAAATTCTGTCAAAGTTATTTGCAGTCAATGTAAAAAATTTACAAATTATTTTTTTATGTAATTGTTGCATTTGACTGCTACAACCTCCACCTGCAACAACAACAATCTCAAGATACCCTTTATATTTTTCCATCAACGCAGAGTCAAGAATATACAATATAACATAAAGCAGTTGCTAAAAAGTCACACAGAACCATAAATTGCTTTAATATTGTATAGTTAATAAATCAATATGTATCCAGTTTATCCAATTGATAAAATTTTGGTATAAACATGTGAATGTTTTAAGTACACATAATTTCCATTTTGTACTCGATTATTTATATGTCGTCACTTGGTACTTTGAAGTCAATTATTAATCAAGGGTCAATTGAATTTCTTTTCCTTGAATTCGTAATGTAACATGTACATGTAAATTGTAATTAGCAAGCACATTTTTCTAAACATACTTTTTAATTCTACTTACATATATGTATTAAAAATTTACGTACCTTCGACCTCAATTGCTAAATTTTCAAGTGACTTAATTTTTAGCCATGATTTTAGGATTTGTTTTAAAACTAATCTTTTCTTGTATCTGAAATATATTTGCACCATTAGACGAACTTCGTTGAAGGTTAAGAATGAAGAATAATCTGATATTGGTCTTTGCATTGGAAAACTGCAGTTATTAACATTTTTAGTAACCTATACACAATTATAATAGTTAAAACTTCAAAACTTGATTAAAGGAGTGGATACTAGTTAAATCTTTTATGATAAATTTACGCATTTATTTTACCATATGAGCATAATAAGTAAGTTTTATGGCTGGGATGACAACTTAGAATAAGGTTTCATTTTTGAATATACATTTATTTTCGAGCATAGAAGAAGTTATATTATATAAATTAAATTGCATAGTCTTGGATGCATGTGACTCTTGACTATAATTTTAACTTGCTAATGAGGTATTTTGCCATATTCGGCATTCATGACAAATATATATTTATCATAATTTTATCTTTACTGATAAATATGTAGCAATAATTTTAGTTTTCGTGTTAAATATGCTTACTGTGATAAACTTGATGCAAAATACACAATTTAATATTTTAAATGACAAAAATTAAATGTCTATATTATTTTAAATCTTGCTATATCTAGGATATTACCTTTATGTCAATGATTTGGTAAAGAGCGACTGCTTTTAATGTAGAGAGAGTAACAAGTTACATCTGTGAATGCTTATTTAAACCATTGTATTCATTGAATCTAGATTAGTAAACATAATGATCACAGAATATTTGGTTTAATAAAAGTTTACATGCTTTTACAACCATTTCTTATGTCAAAGTACCCAATTAAAATTAAAAGACTATAATATATCATATTATGTTAACCATAACATAGTATCCAATAATTGAAAGTCAATTATTAATCAAGGGCCAATTGAATTTCTTTTCTTTGAATTTTAATGTAACATGTACATGTACATTGTAATTAGCAAGCACATTATTCTAAACATACTTTTTAATTCTATTTACAGATATGTATTTAAAAATTATGTACCTTAGACCTCAATTGCTAAATCTTCAAGTGACTTAAGTTTTAGCCATGATTTTAGGATTTGTTTTCAAACTAATCTTTTCTTGTATCTAAAATATATTTGCACCATTTGGATGAACTTCATTGAAGGATAAATGAAGAATGAATCTGATATTGGTCTTTGCATTGGAAAAACTGCAGTTATTAACATTTTTAGTAACCTATACATAGTTATAATAATTAAAACTTTAAAGTTTGATTAAAGGATGGATATTATTAAACTTTTTATGATAAATTTAAGCATTTACTTTACCATATGAGCATAATAAGTAAGTTTTATGGCGGGCTGACAACTTAGAATAATGTTTCATTTTTGGATATATATTTATTTTTGAGCATAGAGGAAGTTATATTATATAAGTTAATCTGCATAGTATACCTTGGATGCATGTAACTCTTGACTATAATTTTAACTTTACTGATGAGGTATTTTGCCATATTTGGCATTCGTGACAAATATATATTTATCATAATTTTATCTTTACTGATAAATATGTAGCCATAATTTTAGTTTTGGTGTTAAATATGGTTACTATGATAAAATTGATGCAAAATACACAATTTGATATTTCAAATGACAAAAATTAAATGTCTATATTATTTTAAATCCTGCTATATCTATGATATTACCTTTATGTCAATAATTTGGTAAAGAGTGACTGCTTTTAATGTAGAGAGAGTAACAAGCTACATCCGTGAATGCTTATTTAAACCATTGTATTCATTGAATATAGATTAGTAAATATAATGATCACAAAATATTTGGTTTAATAAAAGTTTACATGCTTTTACAACCATTTCTTATGTCAAAGTACCCAGTTAAATTTAAAAGACTAAAATATCAGATTATGTTAACCAAAAACATAGCATCCAATAATTGAATGTCTTAACAATGCAAGTCATTAATTATATACTACTAAAAAATAATAGGTTTCACAAGCACAGAGTTGAATATTGTTTCATCGGGATTATACTCAATATTGATGATGTCTTCTTTGATAAAGAGTGAAAATAAATTTGATGTATAAGATAAGCACCAAATATATGAAAACACACTGATTGGTTTAAATTGTTGATCCACTATAGATAAGCAAAGAGTAATTGTAAAAAACTAAAACAGTTGTAATCAATTTTGTCCGCAATGCTCTTTGGTGTTTCTAATAAAAATCCTTTGTTATTAGTTTACTTGAAACATTGCTAATTAAAAGTCATGCCAGAAACTCCTATCTCTGCTTTGAAATAAAAGGTGATAGTTGATGGTCATTGTTGACACCGAATATGACTTCACAATAAAATACATGCCCATAATTTGTTCTCCATAATTGTAAATTGAATCAGATCGTAAATTGAATCAGATCGTAAATTGAATCAGATAATCGTAAATTCAGATCGCAATCCTAAAATCATAAATTCGAATCTACAAATCCATAATCGTAAATTTAGATCTAGAATATACAAAAACAAAGAATAGGGATCGCTTACCAAATCCAAATCGAATAATAGATCCAAAATGCGCCACCCTAGCTTTGAAAGAGATTGGAGATAGTTTTGGAGGGAGACCGCGAATAATGGTTGAGGAGATTGGAGATGGACCATGTTTTCGCCAATCGCTAGATGATTTGTGAGATATTGTTATGGAGGAAGGGTTTGCGGGGGAGATGAATAATTTTTGTGAAGTGGCCGTGAATAGAAGCCAGCGTTACACCGCGTTATACCCTTATTACCAAAACAATTTAAGGATAAAAGAAAGAATTAAGTGTAATTAATAACAGTTTAGAGAAAAATGTTATTAAAAAGCGTTATAAATATCATATTTTGTTGTAGTGTCTAAATATCTCGGGTTTAAGTAGAAGTCTGTTCGTAGACTTCCACTAACGGTAGGTGCGCTACAGGGTCGTCCATAAAGTACCTCGAAGGGAGCCATACCAATACTCGTACGATAGCTATTATTGTATGTAAACTCTACCAATGGGAATTGCTCCTACCAAGTCCCTTTGAAGTCTAGGAAATACAGCCTCAATAAATCCTCAAGAAGTCTATTGACTTTCTCTGTCTGTCCATCTGTCCGAGGGTGATAGGCGCTGCTAAGTCATAGCTATGTCCCGAATGCCTCTGTAGGCTCCTCCAAAACTCAATCGTTAAGATGGCGTCACAGCCACTAACAATACTAGAGGGTATCCCATAAAGTCGGGCGATCTCTCTAAGATATACCGATGCAAACAAGTCGCCGTCCTATTGCTCTTGACTAGGATAAAGTGAGCGCTCATAGTCAATCTGTCAACTATAACCCAAATATTGGAGTTGCCCCTCCTCAATTTGGCCAAACCATCTATAAAATCCATAGAGACGCTCTCCCACTACAACTATTGTCTGTCCAGAGCCTGAAGCAATCCGCTGGCTTTTTCTGTTTAACCTTCACTTGCTGACAAGTCAAATACATACTCTACCATGTCCTTCTTCATTCCAGTCCAATTCAAAACCCTCTTCATATCACTTTACATCTTGTCACCGCCATAATGGATAGTTACCCGAAAGTGGCGAGCCTCCTCTAAAGCTGATCTCAACAAATCATCAACTTTAGGAACACATAGTCTTCCACCTTGACATAGCCACTCTTTCTCGTCCACAGAATACCTAGCAAGGTGACTAGAGGACTCTTCTCCACTGCTCTGATACCGAATGTGACTACCGCCCATAACCACTGCACTAAACAAGAGGAATAGTGCGCTGAAAGGCGTGCCAGGCAGCTATGGATGATCATCAAGGTATGATAACACAAGTGGAACCTATTGTAAATCTCACAACGCAAGGATAAAATATAATAGAACATATACAATAGGTTATATTAGTGAAGCATCAGAAATTTCAAATTTTCAAAACAACTAGAAAGTATATCCATACACCAAGACTGCAACTTATGTCTGTACAAATTTGCCTCATTACAACACTTAGAGAAGAATAACAAACAACAGAAATCCAAATACTATATAGTAAGAAAGACAGTACGCTAGCCTCCTGCTCGCCTCCGAACCAATACATCGTCCTCACTAAACTATCACATGTCACTGCCACCTAGTCTATCCATCCAAAATTGGATGAACATCCTAAGGTAATAAGAGGGAAACATAAAACCTTGAGTCAGACAACAGTCTTAGTGAGCGATAAAATAGCTATCTAACATCATCAATAAAGTATATGAGAATGGGTAAATAAACGAACTAATCTACCCACAACACCAGAGAATAACTCGACTCCCATCTTCTCCACATCGGCCAGTGATGGCCTTTACATTAAACGTTTCAACCATACATTCATGGAAATCAGAACAACCATTCACTCACGACAATTAGAAACAATTGAACAAAATCACTCATAGCATCTAGATTATATATCTCACGTAAATCACCCTAATCGAATTCAACATCCCTTAAGTACAAGCCCCAAAGGCCTAAACCAATTACTACAACAAAAACAACTTTTTACAGCGTTTCAGAAACGCTGTAATATGATATAACAGCATTGTTATAAACGCTGTATAACGACATGCAGTCCTAGGTCCATAATATTTGACAACATTAAAAACACGCTGTTGAAGACACTATTTTACAGCGTTTACAATGAGCTGTTAAAACAATTTTTAACAGTGTTTCTAAGATTGCTGTTATAAACTATCACAGCGTTGATATTTTGTTGTGAAACATGTTACTGGGTTGACCTTTCCATTTTTATAAGCAGTTAATAAACGTTGTTATTAACTTGCAACAGCTTTTATCAGCAGCTAATAAACGCTGTTATTAGCTTATAACAACTTTTACATGTTGTTGTTAACAGCACATGCTTCTGTGTTTTATATTTTCAACAACAATATATAAACGCTGTCATTAAATTTCAAAAGTAATGACAGCACTAGCCCATGGCCATTTTTGTTATTTTGATTTATACATCATTAATATCCTCACGTACTATCACAACATTTATGAATATGCATATGATCTGCATTTAAATATACTTCAAACAACTAGTAGCAAAAACATGTTCAAAAAAGCTATATAATCACATAACTATTAATCATTTACATAAACTATTTAATACAATGTCATAAACAAAGATATTGTTTATAACTAAAGTTTACATAATCCAAGTTCACTCAACCCCTGTTAAACATTGCAACAGGTTACCTCAACTGTCTTCAATTGCAACTCATAACTTTAAACCCTTTTGCAATTGAGAATCACATTTTTCCAACCTAGCGCTACTCCAATAACAACATTGATGACTGCGAAGAGGTATTCGCGTGGTCCTGTAGCCACTCCTGTCTGAAAACTTGCTCCTCCTGCTACTATTGACTTGAGTGGAAAAGCTTACAAGTTGTTGAGACTGAAAGCTTCAAGTTTTCTTATGGCTGACATGGATAGAGACCCTAATCCCTTTCAGTTTGAAGGTCCAAGTGTTGATGCAAGGGCCATTACGTTGGTGTCTGTGTTGTCTGTGTTTAGAACTTGGTCTAAGCAATACACTCCTTTGGTAATTCTTTAAAAAAAGGTATATATGTAGGTTTGTAGTTTTCTTAATTTTAATACAAAAAACATAACAATAGATACTGCCACATGTTGTTATCATAAAAATAATAACTAAAATGAAAGTTCCGTCTTGATGCAGGTACCAAACCAAACCATGTCCAAATTTGTCCCAAAAATGACATGTAGAACACCTACCGTCATAATTATAATAACTGAAAATTTAACCCATAACAAAATGAAATTAATCATTCACGACCTCAGCATAATAAATTAGCAAGAAATAAAATCTTACAGCACTGCTTGCAAGAGCTTTAATTTTTGGCAGCAGAATAAAGCAGTGTCATTGGCAAAAGCATAAACAACAATGGGCAATACTGAATGTGGCTCATAACCAAAAACTAGTAAATTGCAATGTTAAATGTAATTAAATTTTAGTATACTTATTTAAAGCAAAACAATCAGGCCTCCAACTTAGTATCATATTCTTACGAACAGACTGATGGAAGATTCAAATAGAAGCTTACTTCCAATTTGGACAGACTTAATAAGCTGGTTCTCTCTCTCTCTCTCTCTCTCTCTCTCTTTTTTTTTTTTTTTTTTTTTTTTTTGCATTTTGAAAGCCAAAATTTGTTCATTTTTCCTTTCGAAAAGCCAAAAACGTCTTACTTAAACCAAACCAAACCAAACGGGTTAATGGGAAATTGATGCGAAATCAAACTACAACAAGATTCATTTGAGCACATGCGAACGCATATACAAAAAAAATGATGCGTTAAACTTTCAACAATTAACAACCTAAGTTCTGAGCTAAAATCGTATTCTCTACTTACTGTATAATATTCATCAGATATCTCTCATACTGAAAACCTTAAATAAGAGTAATAAAAATAAATCAGTGTTATTCTCACCATAAGCCCTGCTTGGATCAAATGCCTCTACATTCTCAACATGCAACGTCACGGGGAAGTACCCAACTACATGTAGAAAAATAAACCAATATTTCAGTTCACATAAAATATACAATAAAATCAAAACAAAACCACACAACATCAATGAACGGATAAGTTTGTTTACTGAAAAGACCAGACCTTGGTAACTTTTTCCTAGTTTGTTCCTATCATTCATAGGAATCAATGTAAAAAAACAAAAGCACTCCAAATACCCTGCATCAGCAAAATGAAATTGCATAACCAGTGAATATTAAAAAAAACTAATGGCAATCAGAAAATATCAAAGGCATATGCAACAGCCAAAGTACCAAGAAGGAAAAGAAGTGCCATTAAGACCGTAATGACAACGAAACGCATAGCGCCGAGCCAGATGATGAGAGCAACAACGGATCAAATCAGTTAGATAGGGACAGTTACACTTAACTCAGTAATACTAATACTAACCTGAATATCATATGCAAAACAAATAGATACTTCCCCAGTAATAGAAGCTTGATTTCCTTCTTCTCCATGGTTCTTAACCTAAGAAAAATAAAGATGGTCATGCAAATATTTCGGCAAACATGCAAAACTTCTCAGTGTATACCTCATTTACTATTATACTGTGCAATACGCTATAGCTCTCGAAAGTCGGCTAACCCATTAAAATTCTATTAGCTGTTCTCATTTTGATATAATGGAACCCATTTGAAGTTTATTCAAAGCAAGGACTTATGATAAATATAGTCGAAGATGGCAATGTCAATTATCAAAGGAATTGAAACTGGAAGAGACAATATAATATGCTTTTGATTTTTTTAATATGCCGCTTGAATCTTCCATCTCTTTACCTTTTTTACTTCAAAGGTGGGGTGTGAAATTTCAATGCAGGTGGTTTAAATGTGCGATTCTATTTCTAAAAACACTGGAGTCCAATACTGTATCGAGTTTTCAATTTAAACATTATAATGAAACAAAATCAAAAGAGATTTAATTCAGCATCACGATCAGCCCCCGCAAAACCAAAAGAAGAAGAAAAAAACAGAAAAAAGAGGAATAGGAGAATGCAGCAGCAGCAAACCTGGTTTTTTTCTTCTTTTTTTTTTAAAAAAAAAACCCTAGGCTCAAGGGAGATGACTGACAGTATTAAGATTGGGTCGGTTATCTCCATGCACCAAATTTTCACGGACGCTGCTACAATAGCTGAAAGTAGCAAAATATTTCAGGAAAACAGAAGCGATTTTAACCAAAGTTCTAGCGCCTTCGGCTAATTATGCACAAACTGAATCCATTTTTCCAGAGCTGATAACAAACGGATGGATAATCCCCAAACACATTCAATGTTTCCACATGCAAATCATCGCCTCACTGTAATAAAATTAAAAATATCAATGCATGTTGTTCTAAAAAGATACAAATACAAATATAATTATTGATGAAACTTGCACCCTAACCTATAAGCTAGTAGAATACTGCATAAAATAATCAAACATATCTGCAAGCAAATCATCATCACCTAATTGTTAATGTTACTCAGAAATGTATTAATGCTTTATCATGTTGTCGATTGTTTAAATAATCAGACTCAATTTTTTACAATGCTTTTCCAAGATAGAAAAAGCAGTATAAAATATATTTGAGTTCTCATTCATTACTCATGTACCATACTTGTATATAGCATAGAGTACAATTATTCTTTACTGCATAGATATACTGGAATAGCATCATGAAAAAAAAAACGGAATAATGAGTGGAAAAAACACAAGACCATGGATCAAGTTTAAAAAACACATAATGTGCATATACAATTAATAAATCTGATTCATTGATAAAAGGAAAAAATATATAAATAATTAACCAAAATATATCAGTAAAGTTATTACCATAGCAAAATTGTAGCTTTGTAGGTGGCACTTCATATCCCTTTATGGCATAGACAAAACAAAGTACCGTAAGTGTAAGAGTATACACCCATTCTACTGGCATTGGTAATAAAAAGTGAATTCCACCCTTCACGGTGAATAAAGAACTGTGAATTTCCCTTTCAAAGAACTGAAAACACTTTTAATCATCTCATGCATTCCAGCACATGCTTAAATAATAGCATCAATCATAGGTGCTGATATGTAAATCATTAGTAGAGTATGAGAAATATGGACCAGTTATTGGTTATTACGATCCAATGCAGTAAGCAACTCTAAATGATAGGAAGGCATTAGCAATAACTATTTTTAATAACAAAAGCATCAATACTAAAACTTATAATCAGGTTGGATACATGCAGTCTATTTTCAGGTTGGATCAGCATGCAGTATAGAGTGAAAATGGACTGGTAGCAAAAAAAAAAGGAGGGAAAAAAATGCATGCAAAGACAGAAAGCAATAAATAGGATTGTATGCTTTAGGAATGTAAAGAATTGACTGAATAAATGCATGCAAAGACAGAAAACAATAAAATAAAATAGGAATGTAATGAATTGAATGAATGAAATGAATAAATGAATGCAATGACAGAAACCTGCGTTTTTTGAATTAATGAATGCAAATAAAAACAAATGCAAAGACAGAAACCTGCGTCTCTCAAATAAAGTGAATTGAATGAATGAATAAATGTAAAGACAACCCTGCATAAAAAATTGAAAAATACAGAAACCATAAAAACACCTGCATGAAAAATACTTTCTAAAAACACATGGGAAATCTTTGGAAGTTTACACTGTTTTTTCCCCTTCCTTTTTTGAGCATTTTGGTTGTTCTGGTTTTTTTTTTTTTTTTTTTTTTTTTTTTTTGTGTGAACTAATCATTTGCTTGTTTGTGATTGTTCTTTTGTGTTTCTATGCACTTATCTTAGTTTGCATGTGATTATTCTTCTTCTATTTTTTGTTAGTTTGCTTTGCATTTGTTTTTTGTTAAATGTAAACCTGTTAATTCATTCTTTGTTAAATGCAATTACTTCAACCTGACTGCTAATTCATCCTCACCCAAATCTGCAACTTTTCACCTCAAACCCGCAAGTCAATTCCACCTTTATCAAGCAAGAAAACCTCCTCTTCCACTAATCCATAAATCACTGCCTAATCTCTCTGAACCAGACTGCAACCACCACCTCACACAAACCAACCACAATGCCACAAACTCGCATTAATTGTTCCATTGCCACCTCCTAGTACATCCTTTCCACCTTAGGCATCTCCATCACAAATTGATACACCTTCAGCAAATCGCAATAGCAATCCACATCTGAACCATCCACATACAACCTTAAACACCTCTTTCCCCTCAAATAATGTGCCAACCACACAAAAACATCTCAGGCCCTCTGACATACCGGCTGGAAGCAAACACCGAACCACTCCCATACCTAATCATCAACGCAGACCCAAACTTTTAACCCAAACTTCAAAAAAAAACTTGGAATTGTGATTTTTTTTATTTTGATTTTCACAGATATGTCGGGTTGTGATTTATGATAACTCGGACATATGTTTGTCAATCATCATTGAAAAAAAATAAAGTTTGACATGTTTTCATTAAATGAAAAGCATACTTCAAATAAGCTTATATGGTTAAGCAACACATAAAGCATATGAGAGTATCCACTGCTAATACTCGTGTTGAATCTAAAATAACATAATTTTTTTGAAATAAAGGAATTGCTTAATTCAACACTTACCGATTGCTATAAACAAAAATTCTTGTTGGATTATACGACTGTTCTATTGAAAATGAATTATTTCGATAGAATACTGGGTGGACACTACCCAATAAGCAGGTCCAAGCTACGTGTACACTTAGAATTGTACTATGCTAACCATTAATAGATATACCACTGATCCAGTAGAAATGTGATTCTCACAAATGATATATTAATGTTATTATTTGTCTCTTTAGTCTGATGCATCTAATGGAATTTTTATAATTTTCAAAAGTTCCATTTGAATACACATCTTTCATTTTTAATCCCCTTAAACAACGTTCAGCCTTCCCCAATTCTTTGGATCAATAAAACTGAAAAGCAAAACAGCGCAACTGCTAAAATAAAGTGCTAAAAAGTGGTTATTCATAATTTAGATGTCAAACCATGCAAGAGAATGGTTTTTTATGCATTAGCTGAAGCACAAAATAATTTAATTGTTTAACATCAAAGAGAATACTACTTGCAAATTTAATGACATTAGCAGGTTGAATGCGAATCCAGTGTAATGCTTTAACAAATATAAACACGGTGAATCACCTTAATTGAGTTGTACTTATACTGATAAAACAACACATACACCCACAATTTAATGTTAAACCAGTCAACGAACATGTGGTCCAGTTCAAATTTATATAGAGAAGAATCATATACTCTTTATTATGATAACTACATATCATGTTGAAATAATGTAATTAAAGCAGTAAATAAATAGTAGTAGTGATAATAAACAAAATCAAGGAGAAAAGGGATTATGTGAGATATCTTACATGTTTTGTCCTATAAGCAACTACAATGGCAGCTGCTCTATAACCTTCCCATTTTGCAGCATGCTGCTTCACTCATTCTTATTTCATCTACCTCCTAAGTTGCTTTGCCTGCAATATTTACTAATAGGTTTCTCCTCAGTAAAATCGATATTCCAGTACTTTTTCTGTCCTTTCTTAAGCCCGTAATGGGAACTGCGTTTCAGTTTTCTACTCTTGCTCAGCCTGTGTTGGGATCGCTCACCTGAATGCATTTCATACACACACAAATTATAAATTAGGAATGCAAATTGAAAGACAACATGCTACAGAAAATGTAGTTACTTTCTGGTTTTTAATGCAATTAAAAGATAATTTCATGCAAACAGAATTTATGATCTTTTCAACACAACATTCATATAATCTAACAAGATTCTCAAGGATTATGTTAGGGATTACATTTATCTCGATTAAAAACTCCGTTTTTCCTTTATTGGACTCCACTGACAATGCTTTTATAGCTATAATTGTCCCATGTTAAGTGTTCCCTAAACCAACACAGGTACTTAAAAACCATATTTCAGTGTACAATCAATGTTTTTTTTTTTTTGCAGTTTCCTAAAGCAACAAATTCAAAGACCTCATTGAGATAATTTGTCAATCATAGGAAGTTTTAAACTGATTGTAAACACCATCTTTGGGTTATTAAATTTCAATGGGATCGCAGATGCCTAATTTTTAATGTCGTATTTTGCCCGAACTATCTCCCATGCTCATTTCATAGAAAAATTTCCATCTTTGGATAAGTTCCATGCCAATATGCCATTTTTAGAATTTTGTAACATAGGGGTGTATTGAACATCTATTGATATTGCTCGAAGTCCTTTTCTTTCAGGAAACCATCTTCCATTACTAATGATACAGTCCGCTTTACTATCATTACCAACCACACTAGAAACTATGTCCCACCCCTACTCGGATAAAAGTGTGCTCTCGTATAGTTAAGGTTGTTTCCATAAATTTGTGTGTTCCCACATAGTTAAGGTTGTTTCCATAATTTATTCAAATAAACTGCGAGTTATAATAAGTAAGCTACCATGTCTTAGTTAGACAAGAACATGTTTCTCTAGATAACTGTGTTCTTCTTTTCAGGTAAATTTCATAGAGAATTAAATTATTTTCTAACACCCAAACGTACTAAACTGAAAGCCCTTGCTTTAAATAGTGCCACGAGTTATGGTTTTCTACACCAATACTAGCATGTAAGCCAATATATCTGGTCTCTTAAAATTTCATAAACCATGCATATTAAAATAGTGGAAATTCAGAAATCCAGAGTATTCATTCGAGATGACGCCATTTAATTGCAGGTAGCGTTAATTTTAAATTCAATCAGAAAAAAACTAAGCTAAACTTTAAACTTGATCAGATAAGCAAGATTTCCGTACTTTGCAATGTTTTAAACTTAACTGGAAATTAGGGTTAAGAGAAAACGCTCACCGGTTCTGCCAAATTTAGGGCTAGCAATTCCCAAATCGACGCAGATAAAGGACACAACAAATAGAGATTATCTCTTAGAATTGACAGGGAGAATGAAGGAATATGCGGTGCTGGGCGAATTGAATTCGAAATGGACGGAAGGGAAAATGAAAATCGATGGAGTGGGAAATGAGTTTTCAGAAGGCGAGGGAAAAAAGAACTTTTCTTGGTGAAACGCGGCAAACCAAAATACAACCCGTGGATTAGTTTTTTTAGCGTTTATCCAACGAAATTACTTACACAAAAATATTTAGTACATCAATCAACGAATGAACGCTGATGTGAATGCTGTCGATGCATATTTTTGTTGCAGTGATCAGACAAGCACCCAACAAACATCTCTTTCCATGTTCGGCAACCTATGCGAGATGGTGCAAACCAAGCATCCAATCATTCATGACAGGCTCTGGCTATCACCGCCGTTTCTGCTTTGAAACTATCGTTAATCATATGACTGGTCATATCATACTTCCATCCGTCAAGGATAATGGTAACCCCGGCTCTAGCAAAAACCCCATACGCCTTTCAACAATACGTACCTAGGCCTTTTAACGATACCCAGGGTACTCGACCTACGACCGGTCTTTAAACGTACCCTGACTTTGAGCCTGCTATAACCTATGACAATGATAATTCCTCGGCCTTCGGTATCTCTAGTCGTCATCGATAGTGACCATCCAACCATTATCACCCAACTCAGTACACCTTTGAGTTGTCATCACACTCGTTGTTCTACAGCGATCAATGAACATCTTCAACTCACAACATTACTGAGCCAAATTACATCACTGCGCTGCGACTAGGGTTCGGGAGGGGGGGTTCCCTCGAAATTCTTTTTTCAGACATTTTTATTTAAATCTGGGTCATACCTTGTGCGACCGACCCCGGCCTGACCGACCCTGTCCTACTCGACCGACCCGGTCATTGTTCGACCGACCGACCTAATATGGTGCGACCGGAACCACCCTTGCATCACATGACCGACCAGAGACCTAAACCACCCTGACCGACCCAATTCTTGCTCGACCCAACCACCATACTTGACCTGACCTTGCTCGAGCCCATGCTGCTCGACCCGGAGTATGCATGACCGACCCTGAGCTCGACCATTGTACGAGCGACCGACCCCAAGTGACTAATTCCAATGTGCTCGACCAAGCTTGATTTGCATGACTGAGCCTCCTCACCAAGACCTACCGTTCGCTCGCATGCGCGACCGACCAGTGGCATGCATGACCAGACCTTGCTCCTCGTGCACGACCGACCCGAATTCTATATTACATTGTACTTCCCTTTGTAATTCATGCTCGACCGGTGGTCCGTACAACCCCAATTCAAGTCCAATTTCGATCAAAACTTCGCCAACTGACACAATCGACGAAATATTCTCATCTAATTCATTCAACACAACCATAAGCATGTTATGAAATAATTAACAACATAAATATGACGTTTATAACCAAAATTACGCAAATTTCGCCAAAATCATGATAAACGAACATATGAATTAAATTATGGATCTAACTTGCATAAACATACGAATTAGCATAAAAATTACTGGTTTTAAGTTGCTAAATTAGATCCTATGGAGATCCATATGAAACTAAGCTTACCATTATGTAGATCTAAGGAAAATGACTTGAATTCGATGAAAAACATGATCAAACATTCATATACTTGATTTAATCTGTGTGAGAGATGCATATCACTCACCAGTGCTCCAAAATAACCAAAAGCAATGAATTATGATTCCGGATAGCGAAGAATTTGATCCAAACTCTTCAATTTGATGATCCCTCTCTTCTATTTACGTAGACCTAGCCTCAAATGTTGTAGATCTTTGATTCGTTAAGCTTTAATGGTGGAAGGGTGAAGAGAACGGAGAAATGGAGGAATTCTAGCTCTTCCAATTCCAAATGAAAGAATGGAGAAAGTACACTATTTCCCATGCCTCTTACCCCCTATTTATAGCCTTCCACCAACCCACTAATGGGCCTCTTCAAATCAGCCCATTATGGCTCTCAAAACCTGGTCAGCTAACTACAAAACCTTAAAACAGTTATTCCTCCCAAATCGTTGAACCAAATCTTTAATGCGACCACTCTATGGAAAGGGAATCATCATTTCATTTCCAATGGCATAGGTCTCAACACCTACTTAGATCTGAGTCAAAAGTTATGCACTGTACAAGACTGACAAGGGAAAAATGGTTGCAAACAAAATTGGTAAAAATTGTGGACATGTCTTACATCCCTATAAACAACATATTAAAATATGGGAATAATCCAACCCTTAGGGAATAAAATAAAAATATTTTACGATCTTCCGATACGTAAAATGCGAGCTGTTACACATGTTGTCTGTAATTTCTGATCTTCGCGCCGACTGGATCCAATGCGCTCTAAATGAGTAGATCGCACCTCCAACGATGCCAACAATCCTGGTGCAAAATTTGTAGATGGTCTAAAATCGAATGATGAGATAAACTCTAAGATTTACCGCTCTACAAATAAAGGACTCAAGGCCATCCTCTGCCTACTTACTACGTCTGCAACCACATTCCCCTTCACTGGGGTATACGCTATCTCAAAGTCATAGGACGCAAGGAACTCTATCCAACACCGTTGTTGCAAATTGAGATCTTTCTGCGAGAACAAGTACTTGAGCGACATATGATCTGTATAAAGCTCGAAACACTCACCTAGCAAATAGTGTCTCCAAGACTTGAGTGCAAATACTGTCGTCGCCAGCTCCAAATCGTGGGTAGGGTAGTTCTTCTCATATATCCTCAACTGCCTACTCCGGTAGAAGACAACTCTACCCTCCTGCATCAACATCACCTAAACTCGTGCCATAAGCATCCGTGTAGACGTTAAACATTTGGTAGCATCAAGAAGAGTCAAAACTGGAGCTGATGTAAGAGCCTTCTTCAATCTTAAGAATGCATCCTCGTGATCTACATCCCAAGAAAAAACTAGGCTCTTCTTCGTCAAATAGTAAGCGGAGCTAAGATTCATGCAAAATCCTTAATGAATTTTCTGTTGTAGCCTGCCAATTCTAAAAATCTTCTAACCTCTATTGCATTCTTAGGGGCTTTCCAATCTTAAACTGCGACAACTTTAGCAGGGCCCACTTCCATAGCATCTCTAGAGACAATATGCCCTAGGAACCTTACTTCCTTCCGCCAGAAATGACACTAAGAAAACATAGCCTTCAGCTGATGCGCCCGAAGAGTGTGGAGAACATCTCTTAAGTGTATGATGTGCTCTTCCTCGCTCCTCTAGAAAATCAGGATATCGTCAACAAAAACTAGTACAAACTTATTCGGGTACTCCTTAAATACCCGACTCATCAAATCCACAAAGTACATCGGTGCACTGGCCAACCCAAAAGGCCTAACCAGCCACTCAAAGAATCTGTTTGGAGTCCTAAAAGCAGTCTTGTCTATGCTGTCATATGCTGCCCTAAGCTGATGAAAACCCATGGCTAGATCCAACTATGAGAAACAAAAGCGCCCAATAACTGGTTGAACAAGTGATCTATCCGTGGAAATAGGTGCCTATTCTTTTCAGTGAGCTTATTCAAATCTCTACAGTTAACACATGAATGGAGAGAGACATCTGCCTTAGTCGCAAAGATGATTGGTGCTCCCCACTTAGAAATACTCCGTCTAATAAATCCCTTTTCGAATAACACACCTACTTGTTTACAGAGCTCCCTCCTCTCTCTAGGAGTCATGTGACGCACTGGTAAAGCAATAAGCTTAGCATTCGCCACCAAGTATATCCTGAAATCTATTTCTCGTCTGGAAGGTAATCCTTTCACCTCATTAAGTATGTCCGAAAAGTCTCTAACTATGGGCACCAAACTGTGATCATTAATAGAAGCATCTAAGGAATCTAAGAAACTGAGCATAACCGACCCTCATAGGTCATAAGAAATCTCGAGAGTTCTACTGTAACAACCCGTATTTTCAATAACCTGTTATAACGTAAATCGAGGCAGAATTTAATTCTAAAATCTGAATCAAGGGAAACGGGCTATGCCATTGCGTTCGTCTCGGAAAAATACGCGAAATAGAGTCCGAGTTTTCGAAAGTCGGAGTCCATATGACCCGATTAAGGCCCAACGAAGTTTTCAGAAAATTTCAAAGTAAAAAACAGATTTCAAATTCAAGTTTGAATTTGAAAAATTAGGTCAGATTGGGCTAGGCGGGAAAAATCCCGCCAGAGCACCCAAGTCGACAGCCCTGTCGACTTAGGAGTCGACTTGGTTGGACCCAAGTCGACAGCCCTGTCGACTTGGTCCAGCCGGGCTGTTTAGCCTGGTGCACCATTTTGAGATTGTGTTGAGCTTGGGGGCCAGATTCGGTTTTAAGGGCTGAGATTGGAACTAGGGTTTAATCCTAAGGCTAGAACTAGTCCTAATCTCTATAAATAAGGCCCTAACCTAACACTAAATCATCATTATTCATTCTAGCAACTAAACTATGGCAAAATCAATCCTCTCATGGCCTCCACTCTCTTCATAAAATTCCTAAACAAATTTTTATGAGATTTTCCATGCATACAAGTGTTTTCAAGCTTGTATGAGCATCATTAGCTTGCATTCAAGTCAAGCTTCCATATTTACATCATAAAGCAAGGGTTTTGATCAATTTTGCTTAAGGGTTTTTCTGTTGAAGCTTGCATTTTGGGTTTAATTGGTTGCATAAGGGCTTTGTCATATTTTTGTGACTTCATAAGCATTGTAAGCCCTATTCTACTTTCATACTTAAACTCTAAAGTTAAACGTATGATATGCAAGTTTGCCATGATATGCAAGTTTACTATGTTATGCTATGCAAGTTTGATATGTTATGATATGCATGTTATGTTATGCAAGTTTACCATGTTATGATATGCAAGTTTATCATGTTATGATATGCAAGTTTATATGCAAGTTTGCCATGTTATGTTATGCAAGTTTGATATGTTATGATATCCATGTTATGTTATGCAAGTTTATCATGTTATGTTATGCAAGTATGCCATGTTATGATATGCAAGTTTATCATGTTATGCTATGCAAGTTTGATATGCAAGTTCGTCATATGATATGCAAGTTATGTTATGCAGGTTTGGGTTGATCATTTGGTTCATGTTATCATGTTATGCAAGCTTATCTTGAGCATATGAACATAAAGCTTCAAGCTTTATGCTAAAGGTTGCATTTTGGCAACATGTAAGTTATCATATCCCTTATGATAACTTGCATGTGAGGCTAAATGCGAACTTATGGCCATTTTTACATGTCATTTATCACCATGTATCACCAATCTGATAAGTTTGGTTTTATGCATGCTTTTGAGGCCTAATGCGAGTATATGAACGTATGTACATTTCATATGCCACAATGTTGAACTTGTGGCTTCAACACCTTTATGTCACGATTATGCCAAGTTCCCTCTTTCTATCCTTTATGCGCTATTGCGATATGTAAGCGATGGGATTGCGTTTGGGGTTGGGTAAACTTAAAAAGACATAAAGACATAAGCTTGGGAATTTACCTATTAAGTTAGGTCTACCCATTTGGAATTTACCTATTAAGTTAGGTCTACCCAATTGCTTGAAAACTTGTAATATGTTTTGGAAACATAATGGACATGACACTTAGAAAATATAAGGGTGATCAACTCGAGGTTGGATTGAGTTTGTAGCGTAAACCTACCCGGAACCGACCGGCTTAACTAGTTGCTACAAACAATAGGACCCAATGTGAGAAGTTGGTCATGTTGTACCTTGAACCCGAGGTTAGACCAAGTTGTGGTGTAAAGCTACCCGGACCCGCCCGGCTTAACTAGTAACCGCAACGAAGTCTAATGTGAGAGGTTAAGGCGCATTAAATTAATTAATGCCACATGGTAGGGTTAAGTCATGGACCGCTTGAATACTTAACCAATTAAACACGATGGATTGGTAGGGGTAAGTCATGAACCTTGGGTACACTTAACCAACTTGGTACTTGAATGGGTTGGGTTAACCACGTTTAACCCATTAAGGAAACCCTAGTCACGTGGTCCTTTGCATCAGTAACCCTCTTAGTTGTATCATGATACCCTAAAGACTAGGATAGGGAGGGGCACGATTACTGGGATGCCATGTAAGCGACCAAAACGACGGCTGAGTAGGTGCGCCGGTGTAGGTTCAGACGGGCCATGGTCGTGCACATGGTCCGGAGTTGAAAAAGCAGGCACGGGCACCAGTAGGTTTAGACTGTGCGTGCATTGATTTGTGTCAGTGGTTGACACCCTAGGACTTGATACACCCTAGGGTGGACCTAGCACAGTTTAGCTACACTTCGTAGTTGGGCCGTATGACACCGACACTTGACGAGTTAGGCTTATAGGGAGCCGATCGACTAGACCGTGCTAGTTGGACCTTGGTTTAGGTCATTCATGATGTTGGGCCAAACTTGGGCCTGGGGATCACTTCTTGTTTACACTTTGGACCTCGTATTGGGGTCACTTCATGTTATTGGGGCAAAGCTTGGGCCAAGGGATCAATACAAGTTTATTCAAGTCATGTTAGTTTGCTAGTACACCTGTGGTGCAAAACCTTAAACCTGATTATGCGATGACACCTTTATCTACCTTGTTAGTTAATCATCATGCTAGTATGTTGTTATCCTTATGTCCATCCCTGCTGCTCATGCCAGTTAACTTTACCAGTTTACATTGATTGTAGTAGGGCTTACTCAGTCTTTTTGACTGACCTGTTTTCTTTCGCCTCTTTTCTTCCGTTCCCCCCCCCCCAGGTTCTCAGGGAGGGAATATTGGAGCTTAGCTGGATTTCTGATCGCTTGCCTGTGGGATTTAGCTCATGTACGGTCTTGACATGAAGCTAGCTATGGTTATCACTTATTTTGGGGATAGTACTTATGTATTTCAGTTTTTCAGTAATG
Organism: Allium sativum; assembly: GCA_030737875.1. Classification (NCBI taxonomy): domain Eukaryota; kingdom Viridiplantae; phylum Streptophyta; class Magnoliopsida; order Asparagales; family Amaryllidaceae; genus Allium; species Allium sativum. The sequence continues at coordinate 304,722,547 of CM060919.1, forward strand.
TTGTTTTATCTAGACTTGTGTATTTGGAAAGATGAAATTATGTTGTACCAGACTTGTTTTGAAATAGTTTAAAATCTTCCGCTGTTTTACTTATCTTATTTACTCTGTTTACATATTTACATATGTTCTTGTTCTGCCTTGATATATCATTATGCATGTTTACCTGATTCAAACGCCCCTCCGAAGTCAGAGTGCTTGCAAGAGCCACCCTGGCGGAGGTGGGGTGTTACATTTGGTATCAGAGCATATGGTTTACGAGAAGGAACAAAAAGTTTTTTTTAGAAAACTTTTGGAAAACTATTTTCAAAACCAAGTATAAAGTATTTTCCAAAGAAAAGTCTAGTTTATTTTAAAGGCTATTCCCCAAAAAGCCATTAGCAAAAATTCCTTCGTTTTTCTCCATTCTGAATCTATCTTTTTCTTCGTTTCAGTATGGCCGATAACTCTGCTATTCCGGAAGGAGTACACGTACCTGTTTGGTATAGGAGACTTTTGGAGGCTAGGGCGACCGAAGTCGGCCCCGCAGATGTTCCTCCTCCTCCTCCGGTAGTTAATGTTCCTCCTCCTCCTGTCGCTGAGGTTCCTCTTCCTCCTCCCCCTCAGCATCCTCAGGCTGACTTCGCAAAGAATTGCAAGGATTTCAAAGCAATGGGTGGCAAGAACTTTTAAGGCACCGAGACTTTTGTAGAGGCCAGAAATTGGTTGAAAGAGACCGAGGATTTATTTGCTATCTTTGGGTTAGATGATCAGAGGAAGATCTTGTTGGCGGTTTGGCTTATGAAGGATGAAGCCGCTTATTGGTGGGAGGTCACCAATGGTACTAGGCCTGTTGAGACTTGGGCCGATTTCAGGGCAAGGTTCGTGCTTAAGTTTCTATCTTCTGCTGAGGAGAATCTGCAAATGGAGAGGTTCATAACTTTGAAACAAGGAGATATGTCTGTCAGAGAATATGTGAACAAGTTCAATCAGTTAGCTCGTTTTGGCTTGGATATGGTGAATACTCCTCAGAAGAAGGCTCTTTGTTTTGCTAGAGGATTGAATGAGCCGTTGCAGGGATTGGCTATGTCACATATTCCCCATGGGGCCACGTTTGAGAGCTTGGTTGATATGGCGTTACTTCAGGGAGATGTCAAGAAAGAGATAAAGGTGAATGATACTCAAGCCAAGAAGACTGATTCCCAGGGGAAAGGAAATCAGAGTAATCAGAACAACAAGAACAACAAGAATGACAAGGGCAACAAGAACAAGGCAAAGGAAACAAGAAAGTGCAACTTCTGTGGGATTGTTGGGCACATAGTCAAGGACTGTAGGAAGAAGAGAAGGAAATTGGGTGGGTGCTTTCACTATGGAGAGACTGGACATTTCAGTAAGGATTGCCCGAAGAAGCAAGGGCAAGGCCAGGGTCAGACTCAGCGTGCTGGACCTTCAGGAGGGCAAGTTCATGCTCTCAATGCCGCTCCAGTTCCCGATCGAGGTAGTATTTCTGTTGAGAGCCTTGTATGTATTTCTGATTTTCCAGTTCGTACCTTGTTGATTCTGGTGCATCGCATAGTTGTTTCATCTGGTTTAGTTGAAAGTTTGCACCTAAGTACTAGTCTAGTTAATGATCCCGTGTGTGTTTTAAATCCAATTGGGGGTTCCGCCCATTTGTCTATTATCTACGTAGATCTGAAAATCTCTATCTTTAGTGTAGAGATCTCGTGTGATGCTTATATTCTCGGTTTCTTGGGGTATGGGTTGATTTTGGGCTTGGATGGGTTGTCCAGTTTTGGAGCCATCCTTGATTTTTGAGCATAGGGTTGTGAAGCTCATGACTCGCCTCGGTAATACCCTAAAAATTTCTAGTAACCCTATGAGTCCCGTCATGTTGTGTTATCTTAAATCCCTCAACTCGTCTATCGATAATTTGCAATCGGTGAGGGTGGTCCGAGAATATCCTGATATCTTGGGTGAAGTGAAGGGGGTTACCCCTAAACGAGAGATAGATTTCCGCATTTATTTGGTTGATAATGCTAAGATAGTTTCGTGGCCGGTCAGGCACATGGTCCCGCAAGACGGAAGCTAAGTAAGCAAGTGAAGGAGTTGCTTGAGAAGAACTTCATTCGATGAAGCATTTCCAAGGAAGGTGCTCTAGTAATATTCGCTACTAATGTGGACAGTACGCTTCGCCCGTGTGTTGATTATCGTGAGTAGAACAAGAGGAATAGACAACCATTACTGGGAATTGGTGATCTCTTTGACCATCTTGTCGGTGCTTCTGTTTTCTCTCAGCTTGATCTTGCTACTGGATTCCATCAGCTCCGGGTAGCTGAAGATAGTATAGACAAAACTGCGTTCAGAACTCCAGATGGATTCTTAGAATGGCTGGTCATGCCATTCGGTTTGACTAAAGCACCCGCCTACTTCGTGGACTTGATAAGTAAGGTGTCTAGGGAGTTCCTGAACGAGTTTGTGGTAGTCTTCGTAGATGATATTCTAATCTTCTCAAAGGATGAGGAAGAGCACGCAAGGCATCTCGTGGAGGAGATGGATACGCTTAGAGCGCATCAGTTGAAGGCCAAGTCCTCCAAGTGTCACTTTTGGGAGAAAAGAAGTTAGATTTATTGGGCACATAGTTTCTAAGCAAGGCTTAGTGGTGGATCCTGCTAAAGTGGTCGCGGTTCAAGACCGGAAAGCTCCGACAAGGACAATTGAAATAAGAAGCTTTCTCAGTTTAATTAGTCAGTTAGCGTCCCTTGAGTTTAGACCTACCCTTCTGGATCAAGTTGGGACTTCACAGAAGGAAGACCCGCAGTTAGCCGAGATCATGGACAAGTTGATTCGAGGCGAGATGGTAAGTCACCTCGCTATAGATGACAAGGGATGGCTAAGACGCAATGAGAGAAAGAAGGCTCTTGAAGATGCACATCACTCGAGGAGGTGGCCGAGTTTGTCCCAAGATGCATGTTGTGCCAACAGGTTATAGGCCGAGTCATAGAAGCCCGGTGGGCTATTACATCCATTGGAGGTCCCCGCAATGGAAGTAGTAAAGCGTCACGAAGGATTTCGTGGATGGACTACCTAGATCAAGGAAAGGGAATACGAGCATGTGGGTAGACTCACGAAGAGTGCCCATTTCACTCCGGTAAAGAGCGAAAGGACTGCATCATAGCTAGCGACAGTTTACTTTCAAGAAATAAAGTAGTTGCACGGGGTTCCCTAAAGGATAATTAGTAACCATGACTCAATCTTCACTAGCTAGTTTTGGGATAGTCTACGGGAAGTCATGGGCAAGCAACTGAATCTAAGTACGGCCTATCATTCGCAGGCGGATGGTTCATTTCGTTCAAGCATGAGTTATAGAAAATCACGTTAGTAAGAGCAATTGGCAACGTGGATTGGTATTTGCAAGAAAAGTGCTGCTGCATGGAATACTTTATAGTAAGTAAACGAGATCCAGAATTCACTAGTGAATTTTGGAGAGCTTGCATGAAACCATGGGGTCATGGTTATGTTTAAGCCAAGAATGATAGAAGAGTAAGTGAAAAAGGAATACGAGAGGCGACAATGAAATGGGTTCCAACTCATATTTGGAAATAAGAGTTAAGAAGCTAAGAAATCATGAAGTAAAAGACGGTCAAAGCACAGTGGAGTCAAGCTCAAGGAAACGTGACTTAGAAGACTGAAGGCTAGATACGCTCATCATATCTCTTTTTAAGAATATATTCTTGATCCTTGTTTTCCGGTGGAACTTACTCGCATGTTATCTTTTTACGTATATCCTCTCGGTCCCATTTTCGGTCCTATTTCTATCGGGAGGTATGACTCATCGGTTAGTAGTACATGTCAAGGTTTGAAAGGGTCCGTTAGGTTGACTAAACCTTTTGGGCTTTTATAGAATATGGATTGGGTTAGGAAGGGATTTCTTGTAATCCGAAAGGAGTATATCCTGCTTATCTTCCCGATCTCTTTGTAGCATATCTTTTGTTATCCATGTTGGTCTTGATTATCTAGTTTATCGTGTTAATCTTGTCATGAGAACCTTAGGTAGAAACCCTTTGGATGAAACATGTGTTTGAAACATGTTATGCTTGATGGTTGCAAGTGGTTGCAAGTGTTTGCAAGTGGTTACTCGTGGATGCATTATACACGTTAGGCACTAGATCGGCTCACACACTCCTCATATTGCATATGCATGAGTGTTTATGCTTATTCATGGATGAAAATTTTTGTGTTATCACATGGATGTTGCATATGGATGCATGTTATGTGCACACATATAGATGTTATACATTATGTTAGGAATTGCATACATATGGATTCATTTCACTAACATAATTTGCATTGATGATATTTGCATTAGATAAGTACATATACACACACCTTGGCATATGTTCATACAACATTTAGAATCTTGTAAGGACAATGATTGCTCGTTGATGATGTTTTGAATAGATGGATGATTGGATGGTAGGATACGTTCTTCCCAACTTGAAGATTTCGGGGACGAAGTCCTTTAAGGAGGGGAGAATGTAACAACCCGTATTTTCAATAACCTGTTATAACGTAAATCGAGGCAGAATTTAATTCTAAAATCTGAATCAAGGGAAACGGGCTATTCCATTGCGTTCGTCTCGGAAAAATACGCGAAATAGAGTCCGAGTTTTCGAAAATCGGAGTCCGTATGACCCGATGAAGGCCCAACGAAGTTTTCAGAAAATTTCAAAGTAAAAAAACAGATTTCAAATTCAAGTTTGAATTTGAAAAATTAGGTCAGATTGGGCTAGGCGGGAAAAATCCCGCCAGAGCACCCAAGTCGACAGCCCTGTCGACTTGGGAGTCGACTTGGTTGGACCCAAGTCGACAGCCCTGTCGACTTGGCTGTCGACTTGGTCCAGCCGGGTTGTTTAGCCTGGTGCACTATTTTGAGATTGTGTTGAGCTTGGGGGCCAGATTCGGTTTTAAGGGCTGAGATTGGAACTAGGGTTTAATCCTAAGGCTAGAACTAGTCCTAATCTCTATAAATAAGGCCCTAACCTAACCCTAAATCATCATTATTCATTCTAGCAACTAAACTATGGCAAAATCAATCCTCTCATGGCCTCCACTCTCTTCATAAAATTCCTAAACAAATTTTTATGAGATTTTCCATGCATACAAGTGTTTTCAAGCTTGTATGAGCATCATTAGCTTGCATTCAAGTCAAGTTTCCATATTTACATCATAAAGCAAGGGTTTTGATCAATTTTGCTTAAGGGTTTTCTATTGAAGCTTGCATTTTGGGTTTAATTGGTTGCATAAGGGCTTTGTCATATTTTTGTGACTTCATAAGCATTGTAAGCCCTATTCTACTTTCATACTTAAACTCTAAAGTTAAACGTATGATATGCAAGTTTGCCATGATATGCAAGTTTACTATGTTATGCTATGCAAGTTTGATATGTTATGATATGCATGTTATGTTATGCAAGTTTATCATGTTATGATATGCAAGTTTATATGCAAGTTTGCCATGTTATGTTATGCAAGTTTGATATGTTATGATATGCATGTTATGTTATGCAAGTTTATCATGTTATGTTATGCAAGTATGCCATGTTATGATATGCAAGTTTATCATGTTATGCTATGCAAGTTTGATATGCAAGTTCGTCATATGATATGCAAGTTATGTTATGCAAGTTTGGGTTGATCATTTGGTTCATGTTATCATGTTATGCAAGCTTATCTTGAGCATATGAACATAAAGCTTCAAGCTTTATGCTAAAGGTTGCATTTTGGCAACATGTAAGTTATCATATCCCTTATGATAACTTGCATGTGAGGCTAAATGCGAACTTATGGCCATTTTTACATGTCATTTATCACCATGTATCACCAATATGATAAGTTTGGTTTTATGCATGCTTTTGAGGCCTAATGCGAGTATATGAACATATGTACATTTCATATGCCACCATGTTGAACTTGTGGCTTCAACATCTTTATGTCACGATTATGCCAAGTTCCCTCTTTCTATCCTTTATGCGCTATTGCGATATGTAAGCGATGGGATTGCGTTTGGGGTTGGGTAAACTTAAAAAGACATAAAGACATAAGCTTGGGAATTTACCTATTAAGTTAGGTCTACCCATTGGGAATTTACCTATTAAGTTAGGTCTACCCAATTGCTTGAAAACTTGTAATATGTTTTGGAAACATAATGGACATGACACTTAGAAAATATAAGGGTGACCAACTCGAGGTTGGATTGAGTTTGTAGCGTAAACCTACCCGGAACCGACCGGCTTAACTAGTTGCTACAAACAATAGGACCCAATGTGAGAAGTTGGTCATGTTGTACCTTGAACCCGAGGTTAGACCAAGTTGTGGTGTAAAGCTACCTGGACCCGCCCGGCTTAACTAGTAACCGCAACGAAGTCTAATGTGAGAGGTTAAGGCGCATTAAATTAATTAATGCCACATGGTAGGGTTAAGTCATGGACCGCTTGAATACTTAACCAATTAAACACGATGGGTTGGTAGGGTTAAGTCATGAACCTTGGGTACACTTAACCAACTTGGTACTTGAATGGGTTGGGTTAACCACGTTTAACCCATTAAGGAAACCCTAGTCACGTGGTCTTTTGCATCAGTAACCCTCTTAGTTGTATCATGATACCCTAGAGACTAGGCTAGGGAGGGGCACGATTACTGGGATGCCATGTAAGCGACCAAAACGACGACTGAGTTGGTGCGCCGGTGTAGGTTCAGACGGGCCATGGTCGTGCACATGGTCCGGAGTTGAAAAAGCAGGCACGGGCACCAGTAGGTTTAGACTGTGCGTGCATTGATTTGTGTCAGTGGTTGACACCCTAGGACTTGATACACCCTAGGGTGGACCTAGCACAGTTTAGCTACACTTCGTAGTTGGGCCGTATGACACCGACACTTGACGAGTTAGGCTTATAGGGAGCCGATCGACTAGACAGTGCTAGTTGGACCTTGGTTTAGGTCATTCATGATGTTGGGCCAAACTTGGGCCTGGGGATCACTTCTTGTTTACACTTTGGACCTCGTATTGGGGTCACTTCATGTTATTGGGCCAAAGCTTGGGCCAAGGGATCAATACAAGTTTATTCAAGTCATGTTAGTTTGCTAGTACACCTGTGGTGCAAAACCTTAAACCTGATTATGCGATGACACCTTTATCTACCTTGTTAGTTAATCATCATGCTAGTATGTTGTTATCCTTATGTTCATCCCTGCTGCTCATGCCAGTTAACTTTACCAGTTTACATTGATTGTAGTAGGGCTTACTCAGTCTTTTTGACTGATCTGTTTTCTTTCGCCTCTTTTCTTCCGTTCCCCCCCCCCCAGGTTCTCAGGGAGGGAATATTGGAGCTTAGCTGGATTTCTGATCGCTTGCCTATGGGATTTAGCTCATGTACGGTCTTGACATGAAGCTAGCTATGGTTATCACTTATTTTGGGGATAGTACTTATGTATTTCAGTTTTTCAGTAATGTTGTTTTATCTAGACTTGTATATTTGGAAAGATGAAATTATGTTGTACCAGACTTGTTTTGAAATAGTTTAAAATCTTCTGCTGTTTTACTTATCTTATTTACTCTGTTTACATATGTTCTTGTTCTGCCTTGATATATCATTATGCATGTTTACCTGATTCAAACGCCCCTCCGAAGTCAGAGTGCTTGCAAGAGCCACCCTGGCGGAGGTGGGGTGTTACATCTACCGTGGCATGCCAGGAGCCTACAGGTAAGTCGTACCTCCTATGGGGTTTGAGACAACTACAAGTTAAGAACTATATAAGTATCTAGGTGTAGACTATCAACAACAGAATTGGATATTAAAGAATGAGAAGCACGGGAATCAAACAAAGTCCTAATAGGAGAGTCAAAAAATGAAATCAAACCTTCTATAGTGACTTTCCAACCTCGGTCCTAACTACTAGTCTGAGTCGTCTCAAGCGCATGAACTTTTGCTCAGATGATCCTGCCCCCTGACCCTGCCTGCAAGGGCACTGCTTGGTGCAATATCCAATATGTCCGCGGTTGAAACAATCATTCTTAGTCTTTCTACGGTCTTTGACAAAGTGTCCCTCCTTTCCATAGCCACGACATCTAACATCCATCTTGATTTATTCCTTTTCGGATTTCCCTTCCTTCTCCGCTACACACTTCTTGGGCCACCACATTTTATTTTCAGTTTTGGGATTAGCCTCTTCGGCCTTTTCCTATTATTTGTACACTTTCCAATCCTCAATCATTAGGGCCATATCCACTAGCTTCTGAAATGTAGCTCCCATAGGAATATGTGTCATCACTAGTCTTTGGAGGGGTTAGTTTAGCAATCTTCCAAATCTCAAAGCCTTCTTAAGAGGAGTGTTAACTAGATCCAAGCCAAACCTCGGTAATTTATTAAAGCTATTCACATACTCTTTCACCGTCATACTTCCTTGCTTAATACATAAGAACTTTTCCAATTGCATTCCTTCCTCAGCTTGTGATCAGAACTTCATCTCGAATCTATCCTTGAACTCATCCCATGTTGCCACCATCTGCTCTGCCTGAGTTACCGCCCACCAATATGATGCTTCCTCTTTCAGCTGCTAAGCAGCCAACTGAATCCTCCTCCTGTCTCTAGCTCCAACAATCCAAACACATGTTCTATCTCCCTAAGCCAATTGTGTGCCTCCACATAACTATCTATCCCATAAAATGGCTTGTCGCCCATCGCATAGAAATCTTTACAGAGCTTAGGAAGTTAACTACTAGATTGGATGGAACTACCGCGGTTGGGGGTGGGGCATTTCCTTGCACTTTGGCATATGTCGTAGCTTCTGAGTATCTACGGAACCATGTCGGAATGGGAATGCATGAAATCACAAGATAAAATGTAAAACACAATGGAAACATTTTAAAAATTCATTATTATTGAATAAGTCACAACATTTCATCATCATAAAACAAACTGTCTCATGAAAATAAAACATCGTAGTATAAGAATAAAACCACAAAAGTCATCTGCCTCATAAGTCACTAAAATAGTCATAAAGAAAATACTAAAGCAATACATGAAGTAAGAAATGTACCAAGTCCAAGCTAAATCAAATGATCAAAATTCACTGCTGTTATCCTTCACCCTGAAAACCTAAGGGGAAGGAAGGGAGAGAGAAAAACAAACTAGGTCAGACATAAGTCTAGCGAGTTCCAGTGATTTTTAGCATAAGAAAAACATAAAAAAGTATTCAAGCAAATGAATAGTAATGGACATGAAAATACAGTAAAGTAGAAAACACGAAACAAGATAAGCTTCTCATTCATATCCCCAGAATTTCTGCACTAGCTATCAGAATATCAGGATTAGATTTTACCTAATTTCTACACAGTGATCGGTTCCCTAAACAGATATGAATAACCTGTGCCAGCTATGGCATTCGGGGATATCAGTCCCGAACCCATCAATTAAAAAAACATAGCCTTAATCACAGGCATTACGATGTCTTATTTTTTATGTTTGGAACAATGCATGCTCATGGTTCTGCTGGAACACACCCGTACCCACCTCAAATTTGAACCTCTTGCAATCAAGCATCAGTAAAGCGCGTCAACGCCTCTACCTAGTGCGCGACTCAGATTTATAACATGAGGGTGCTGATTGATATGGGTTCCTGACAAACAAGTAGATTGACACAAGCCACCCCTAGACTTGTTCCCCAAGTTATAACTAGGATTTTTAATCAGACAGGTTTGACAGAAAAAGGGCCCCTTTTATTTTATTAAAATGGACTACTTAAATTATTAATAAGACAAATTTAACATAGTAGGTTTAAGTTCATTAATAAGCTCAATATAACCTTGTGTTATACTCCTAGGTTGTAATTAACATTTTCAATTAAATGTAATCTTTTACACAAGCCTTCCCCAGGTCAGACAAATCCAGCTCTGATGTTTTACAGATATAGGTTACAAGTTACTTAATGTTCAATTAAGTATTATTTATTCCAATTCACATGTTTTCTAATAACATGTTTACGTAATTTTAAGTACAACTTATTCTAATCCACAAGTTTGCATATTCTGCTATTAGAATTTATCCCAATTTACAATCCATAATTCACCAATTCTCAATATGCCCAAAAATCCCTTTTTAACGCTATTTCATATTATTTCAATTTTTACGCAAATTAAACGATAAAGGCCTAGGTTGTTGTTAGCCTAGGCTCAACGCAAAAGCAAAGGAAAAAGGAGAAATAGATCTACGCTCAGAAATAAACAAAATGAATAAATAGGCAATATAAACTGTAAATAAAACAATGAAAGAGAAGGAGATAAAGAAGAAGAATTTACCTATAAATAAATAACAACTGAAAAGGAATAAGTAATAGATAGTAAATAAAATGAACAATAACATGTAAAGGATAAACTTATAAGCACTGTAATTGTCAAATTTTCATATCTTATCTATTTTACTGTGTTAGTCATTTATATTTAGATTGCTAATCTAAAAATAATGTAGAACTTATAGAGAATTGTTGTAGATCCATAAAAGGCCTTTGAAACAGAAGAAGAATATCCTTTCAAATCAATATTTTGATAGCACCTTGACTTTTCCACAATTTTATTTTTATTTCAGAACATTATGCAGTGGAGGCTAAGAAGATGAAGAAGAATACGTATGGGGAAGAAGTGAAGAGTGGCAGTCTATTTATAGGTGTGGAAGGATAGTTTAGGACATAAGATATTAGGTTTTTAATCTAAACCATAGAAGATACCTCCGTAGAAGAAAAAAGAAATCTAGAAACATCGTCATTGGCCTGGCACAGTGTAACACCCTGTAATTTTAACAACAATAAAAATGATAAATTAAAGGATATTTAAATAAATTTCAGAATTAAGTGAAACGGACAGTGCAATTGCGTTCATCTCGAAATTCTAGTTTAAATAGACACTTGGTTTGCGTAAAACGGACACTGTATGAAGAAGTTATCAAGGTTTGAATTTTATATATGCACAAGAGAATTATATATAAACATAATAATCCAAAATCAGTTCAAAATAATTCAAATTAGCCCAAAACTATAGGCGGGAAAATTCCCACTCTGGGTGTTGACCCATGGGTCGACCCCATAAGGAGGGGGTAGATCCCCTTGCCAGATCCGAGGCAGAATTCATTTTTATCAACGCGAACTCCTTTCTTGACCAAATTCGTTGGTTCTAGGCTATAAATAAGACCCTATACCCATTATTTTAATCATTCTAAATCAACGAAGAAGTAGATGCTGCCTTTGCCCGGATTAAATCAAGTCTTTTGTTCTTCAACAATTAACTAGAGTTATTCAAGTTTAGAGATCCGTGATTCAACATATGCAGTCCCTCTTCTATTTCTTAGATCCAATCACAGTGAGTCTATGTTAATTTTAGATCTAAATTCTTAAAAGTTAATCTTGGCATGACTATAACTTGGATCTAAGCCTGTTACTATCTGAATCATATCAGATATGCTATAACCTGTGTATTTAAGTTATTTTGACATGACTATGATCTAGATCTAAGCCTATACCTATTTATCATGTCAGATCTGCCATTGCTAGTTGATCTAATTCATTACTTAGATCTCATCATGCTTGTTTATGATGTCCCTGATATGTTAGAATCCGATCTGCTCATGTTCATCATATATGTTCCTAAATGCCTATCTTGTCATTATGCCCAACTTCATCGCTATACGTTTATTAGTTGCTATGCCTATTTCTGCCATTATATGTCAATCTTGCTATTATGATCATTTCTGTCCTCTTCCCTCCTTCTTTTCCCTTTTAGTTTTATATAGCCAGGCTACAATCGAGCCTAGGCATGCCGCTGAAATATGCGAACACGTAAAATTGGGAATGAGGGAAAAACGTTAAAATTAGGGGCATAACTTCTATTGGGAAATTTGGGCATAAATTGAATGTAATACATGAATGTGGGTTTGGGGCATAAACAACAATTGTGATTAAAGACCTTAATTTGGGGCATATGGTTCATTATGAACATGACTTGGGAAAGGGGAATGAAAACCTATAATGACATTAGAATAATTGGTAAATATTGGAAATGCCTAGGGTTATAGTAATTATAAATCGTAACCATGCTTAGACACGAGGTTAGATTACACTTATGGTAGAAGTCTTCCCAGACCCACCCGGCATATCCAGCAACCACAAGTAGTGAATCTAATGTGAGGGGTCTAAGTGCATAAACGTGTAACGTGCTAAGACATGAGGTTAAGTCTGACTTGTGGAAGAAGTCTGCCCGGACCCGCCCAGCATATCCATCATCCACAAGTTGTAGGCTTAATGTGGGAGGTCTAGCACATTATAACCATAAATGGATAAATGGTAATGAATTGGAGTAAACGGGGAATGATAGTAACCTATTATAATTAATTACTTTAATGTGAATGTTATATAATAGGTAGGCTTGTCCTAGGGACAAGTGAAAATTATAACATAAGTTATAATGAAAGGAAAGGAAGCTTATTAGTAAACCTTAGTTAAGAGAACTAAATTAATAAGTAAACAATGACAAGTTGTAGTGATATGCTAAACATAAAACAGGTTAACTGGGATGAAGTGTACTTAATTACATATTAAGTAAAACATGTTATTGTAACTATGGAATCAGATAATGAAAAATACAAAAGGGATTGTAAGATTACTTTCGTTAATTACAATCTAGGAGTGAAAGATTGTAGATCACTTCCGTTAATTACAATATAAAGAATAACATGTGATGGGGGTTATTAATAAACTTAAGTGGATTAAGTTTTATATGTATATATATATATATATATATTTATGAAGTTAATAAGCAAGTGGAACTTGGCAACTTGAAAAGAAGTTAGTGCAAATGGGGATAACTTGTTAACCTGTAATACTTAACCCATTTGAATCCATAGGGATTACCTAAACATGTTAACTTGAGTAGGGGTTAAGTAAACTTACTTGGAATGATGGGAGGGTTAAGTATATCTTGCGGTGGTGGGTAATATTTGTATATAGGCCTACAAACTTAACTGTGGGGTTATGTAATATTTTTACTTTGGTATGGCGTAACTTGTGGAAAACCTAGTAGTGGGATGCAAGCGTAGGGGGAAGCTTGTATCGTCTTATGTATGGGACCCGTTTCAGTCAGTAACCCATATATAGGTATCAAACGAGTACTCCGAACTAGGTCGGAGTAGGGGCACGCTTACTGGGATGATTGTATGAGATCCAAAACGAAGAGGCGCAGTGGGCGGCGCGTTCCGACGGGGTTATGTGCGTGCATGGGTCGGGACAAGAGGTGGCTAAGACGTCGTGACATCAGTAGATATGGTCGTGCACATCCTGAAAACGAAGGGTTGCAACTTTAGGAAGTGATACATCCTACTGTGGGGCCAGAATAGGGTATCTACGGAGTAGGGGAGCCGATCCATTAAGGTAGTAATTAGGGTACATCTAGACTCTGGTATGTTTAGAAGCCCGTTATTATCCTTAGGGGTAACTCCGGTATGTTGGGATGCCTGTTATTGTATGGGGTTAAACCTCTCGCTATAAGTACGCCTAAGTCTACCATCTTATGCATGTTGGGGATTATCTCATTCTGGTTATACTAGGATTGGTGCAGAGAGAAAGAGAAAGAGAAAGTACTAGAGCAGCGCAATATACTCTATCATATTTATCCTATTTACCTTGTCATACCTGCCATTTATGTGGTTATCTCTCTTATCCAATTTATATGTATGTCATGATGCTTTTACTTATTTATGTGCTAAAAGTAACTGGACTCGCCAGACTTTATGTCTGACCCATTTTGTTTCCTCTTCTTTCTCTTCCGTTTGCCCCCTCAGGTTCTCAGGGTGGGAATACTCAAGCTTGATCAGGATTCTGCTTTCATCTTGCTTGGGGCTGCTTAGATGTACTGCTTGATTTCATATCTCTCTACTATGGCTATGTTTTTGGCGATTATGCTTCTTTTATTATTGTACTATGATGATTTAAGTACAAGACAAAAACTTTAAGTTGATGTACTTGGTTTTATGTATTTCAGACTTATGATATAACTATTTTTTGAATCACAATGTTTTCTTCTTAATAAAAAGTTTTAAATTCCGCTGCTAATTTAAATCTGTCTTTAATGTTTCTGTTTACCTATAAAGCTTCACGAAACTTAATGCATTCTCTTAATGAGTGACATTAACGGACGTGGGGTGTCACACTTGGTATCAGAGCTGAAGGTTAGCAGATCAGATAAAAGAATTTGAAAATTGTTTTCAAAAACGTTTTAAAAGAAAGCATTTTCAAAAGAAAAAGTCTGTTTTTAAAAACATATTCCCCAAAGCCATCGGAAATATCTTTCAATTCTCTTTCCTTTTCGTTACAGCATATCTAGGGAACCGAATAGTCCCGAGTGCATTTAAGTATCGGATTGGTTCCATAGGTATCTTAAGGCTGCGACACCAACTGGGAGCCAAGGAGACGTCCCTCCCCCAGCTGCAGCCATTGTTCCTCCAACATCGTGAGTAGGTAAATCCTCTAAGAAATATCATGGCTGTAAGCGCTTGGGTCATTTGGTCAAAGATTGCCAGAAAAGGAAGTACACTTGCTTCAACTGTGGCGAGGTCAGATACAATAAGAGGAATGCTCGAAGAAACAAGGACAAAACCAAAGGGCAAGATCTTCTGAAGGGCAGGTGTATGTTCTCGAGGTTAGTGTACCGGATAGAGGTAGTAAATTTTCCGTTGAAATTTTAATTTCCCCTTTCTAAATTATCCAGTTAGAACTCCTTTTGATTTGGGCGCTTTGCATTCATTTACATCTGATTCTGTGGTTTTGTCTCTGCACCTTAGTACTAGTATAGTTGTGGATGCCGTTGTTGTCTCAAACCCCATTGGTGGTACGACTCATTTGTCCATGATTTGTCAGGGTTTGAGAATATCTGTGTTAGGCGTTGAGTTTGAGTGTGACGCATATGTGCTCGGTTTTATGGGCTATGGTTTGATTCTAGGGATGGATTGGCTAGCCATGTATTGTTCCATTCTAGATTGTGAGAGGAGGGTCGTTAGACTTTGGACTTTCCATGGGAGGACCCTTGAGATTTCTTGTGACCCAAAGGGGTTTATCATCCTTAGTTTCCTAGAGTCACTTGATGCATCTATCAATGATCTACGGTCTGTACCAGTATTCCATAAGTATGCTGATATTTTTGAGGAGGTCCGGGGCTTACCTCTGAGGCGCAAGATTGATTTCCGCATATACTTGATGGACATTGCAAAGCCAGTTGCATTGCCTGTGCGCCATATGGCTCCAAGAGAAAGGAGGGAGTTTAGCAAGCAACTAGGGGAGCTACTTGAGAAAGGGTTTATTAGGCGAAGCATGTCTGAATGGGGTGCTCTGGTGGTATTCGCAACTAAGGCAGATGGTTCGCTTCTCTTATGTGTAGATAATAGAGAGTTGAACAAACTCACTAAAAAGAACATGCATCCACTGCTGAGGATAGATAATCTATTTGACCAGCTTATTGGTGCATTAGTTTTCTCTCAGTTAGACTTGGGGTTTCATCAGTTAAGGGTGGATGAAGACAGCATAGACAAGTCTGCTTTTAGGACTCCAAATGGTTTCTTTGAATGGCTCGTTATGCCTTTTGGGTTGACGAATGCACCTGCCTATTTTGTTGATCTGATGAGTAGGGAGTTTCTAAATAAGTTTTTCGTGGTTTTTGTTGGTGACATCATAATTTTCTTGAAGAGCGAGGAAGAGCATGCCGAACATTTGAGAGAGGTTTTAAAGACTCTCTGTGCGCATACGCTTAAAGCAAAGTTCTCCAAATTTCATTTTTGGAGGAAAGAGGTGAGATTCCTAGGGCATGTGGTTTCTAATGAGGGGATAGCAGTAGCTCCCACGAAGGTAGTTGCGGTTTAAGATGGTAGATCCCAAAGAATGCAACGGAGGTGAGAAGTTTTCTTGGTTTAGCAGGCTATTATAGGAAGTTCGCTAAGGACTTCGCAAAGATATCAGACCAACTCACCAAACTGACGAAGAAAAATTTGTCCTTTGGAACATTGATTTTGAGTATGCTTTTCTATAGCCAAAGAGGGCTCTGACAACGGCCCCAATTTTGACTTTTCCTGATGGAAACAAAGTATATACTGATGCGAGGGGAACAAAGCTCAGTGTTGTCTTGATACAGAAGGGAAGGGTAGTATATTATTGAGGTAGACAGTTAATGGTTCACGAAAAGAACTACCCTACCCATGTTTTGGAATTAGCCACTAAAATATTCACGCTTAAGACTTGACGGCAATATCTTCTTGGAGAGAGGTTCGAGTTATACAATGACCATAAGTCGCATAAGTATATATTCCCGTAGAAGGATCTCAAATTGAGGCAGTAGAGATAGGCTTCTATTTGGACCTGAGATGGTTAGAGAAACTTCAGAAAAGATTGATCTTATTAGATGGAGAATGAAGACAGCTCGGGATAGGCAGAAGTCATATGCAGATAAGAGAAGGACTGACATTGAATTTGAAGTGGGATACATGGTTTTCATTAAGGTATCACCATTAAGGAATGTGGTTTTCTTTGGATTTGTAGAGAAATTGGCACCAAGATTGGTAGGGCCATTTCCCATAACAGAAAGGATTGGCCAAATGGCCTATATAGTAAAGCTACCAGAGAGACTGTCTGGTGTTCATCATTTTTTCCACATTTCTCATTTGCAAAAGTGCTTGCATGATACCGGTGAAGTAGTTGAGCCGAGTATATTGGAGAAAATAGTGGTGGAACGGGGGGCGACAGTTAGACCAGTCCCTACCAGTATTCTTTGATCAGAAGTAAAGAAGCTACACAACTGAGAAGTCAAGTTGATGAAAGTTCAATGGGGAGACAACCAAGAGGATGCAACTTAGGAGACCGAAGACAAGATTCGCGCTTCGTACCCTTTTCTTTTCGAGGGTATGTTCTTAACTTCCTTTCCAAAGTTTTTATTCATGCTTGTTTCTATCATTTAAGTATATCCTATCGATCGAATCTTCGACCTTTAAGTAGGAATTCCATAGATGTAAACATGTGTTTGAGACATGTTATGATTGATGGATGCAAGTGTTTGCTAGTGGTTGCTCATGTATGCATATACACACACATTAGGCACTAGATCGGCTCACATACTGCATATGGATGTGTGTGCATTTTTCTTCTTTTAATGAAAAAAGTGGGTGTGTCATCATATGGATGTTGCATTTGGACGGAAGATTATGCACACACATAGAACTTACATGTTATAATAGGATTATTTGCATACATGTTGGATTCATGGCACTAACATATATTGCATTAAGGAGGTCGACTGAATTAGTAGACCACCTGATCTTCGCATTAGTATTGGGACATATACACACATCTTTGCATATGTTCATATAAGCATTAGAAATCTTTTAAGGACAATGGATGCCTGTGATTAGTGGATGAGTAGATGGACGATGGATGGTAGAATATACATTCTTCTTAACTTAGAGATTTCGAGGATGAAATCTTTTGAGTAGGGAGAACATAACACCTCATAATTTTAACAACATTAAAGATGATAAATTAAAGGATAATTAAATAAATGTTCAGAATTAAGTGAAATGGACTGTGCCATTGCGTTCATCTCAGAATTCTGGTCAAAACAGACACCTGGTTTGCATAAAATGGGCACCATATGAAGAAGTTATTAAGGTTTGAAGTTTATATATGCAAAGAGAATTATATATAAACATAACAATCCAAAATCAGTTCAAAATAATTCAGATCAGCCCAAAACTGTAGGCAGGAAAGTTCCCGCTCTGGGTGTCGACCCATGGGTCGACCCCATAAGGAAGGGGTCCACCCCCCTCAGATCCGAGGCAGAATTCATTTTTTCTGAACGTGGACTCCTTTCTTAACCAAATTCATTGATTCTAGGCTATAAAGAAGAATCTATACCTATTTTTTTATTCATTCTACATCAAGGGAGAACTTGATGCTGCCTCTGCCAGGATTAAACAACTCATTTCTTCTTCCACAATGAACTACAGTTATTCAAGTTTAGAGATCTGTGATTCAACATCTACAATTCCTCTTCTATTTCTTAGATCCAATCATGGTGAGTCTATGCTAATTTTAGATCTAAATACTTAAAAGTTAATCTTGACATGACTATAACTTGGATCTAAGCCTGCGACTATTTGAGTCATATCAGATCTGCTATAACCTGTGTATTTAAGTTATTCTAACATGACTATGATCAAATCTAAGCCTATACCTACTTATCATGTCAGAACCCATTGTTAGTTGATCTAATTCATTGCTTAGCTCTCATCATTCCTGTTTATGATGTCCTTATTATGTTAGAATGTGGTCTACTTTCACAAGTTCATCAGATTTGTTTCTATATGCCTATCTTGTCATTATGCCCAACTTTGGCATTGTATGTTTATTAGTTGCTATGCCTATTTCTGCCATTATATGTCAATCTTGTTATTATGGTCATTTCTGTTCTCTTCCCTTCTTCTTTTCCCTTTTATTTTTATAATGACAGGCTACCTTCAAGCCTAGCCATGCCGCTGAAATATGCGAACACGTAAAATTTGGAACGAAGGGAAAATGTTAAAATTAGGGCATAATTTGTATTGGGAAATTTGGGCATAAATTGAATGTAATACATGAATGTGGGTTTGGGGCATAAACCGCAATTGTGATTAAAGACCTTAATTTAGAGCATATGGTTCATTATGAACATGACTTGGGAAAGGGGCATGAAAACCTATAATGACATTAGAATAATTGGTAAATATTGAAAATGCCTAGGGTTATAGTAATTATAAACCGTAACCATGCTTAGACACGAGGTTAGATTACACTTATGGTAGAATTCTTCCCGGACCCGCCCGGCATATCTAGCAATGACAAGTAGTGAATCTAATGAGAGGAGTCTAAGTGCATAAACGTGTAACGTGCTAAGACACGAGGTTAAGTCTGACTTGTGGAAGAAGTTTGCCCGGACCCGCCCGACATATCCAGCATCCACAAGTTGTAGGCTTAATGTGGGAGGTCTAGCACATTATAACTATAAATGGATAAATGGTAATGAATTGGAGTAAACGGGGAATGATAGTAACCTATTATAATTAATTATTTTAATGAGAATGTTATATAATAGGTGTAACATACCGTCGTTCGTCCACTTCAAGCTGGTAATTAAACCAACTCAAAACGTTCGAAATGGCAGAATGTTATTAGCTTCTGAGGTAAATAGAATAAATCACAGAATCACAGACACAAAAAACAGAATATCTCGCAGCAGAATAAATAAATTATACAATAGTAGTTCATGAAGCTAGTAAATAAAAATCAAAATTTATACATAATATCAGAGTTACAAAATTAAATACAGCGGAAGTCTAAATACAAGAATTCTAATACAAAGGAGAAATAGCCAGAATCAACAAGTAGAGATGATATCTTCAACAGTCTCTAGCTTCAAAAGGTGAAATCTCAACACTGCAATTCTCGATCTGACCCGAGCAATAATGCAAAACAAACAACTCAAATCAGCAAACATTCTCATGGAAGTAAATCAACTAAAATGAAATGTTCAATAAAATGCATCAGTAACTTAAAGGATGTTTGGTATCACCATCCTCTAAGGATCCGTTAAACTAATATCGTATAATATAATACGCTATTATAATAATGTGGTTGAATATAACATATTAAAATAGCATAAGCGGAATTACATTTTTACCCTTACACTGTTTATAATACCGTAGTTTATACAGATACCGTAAAGTCCACAGTAACGTAGTGGCTATCAGAGGGTATGTTACAAATCAAAGTCATAGGGGGCTCGATTAGGATAATATGACAAGGCACACGAGGAATGCCCGGAGTTGAAATATACTAGTTGCTTGTTCGGACTGGTGGTAACGCATAGCCGCGACTACCGCGCACCTCGAACAACACTCCCAAATCACGGATGAGCATCAAATCAAATCAATCAAACCAAGGGACTATAGTGATAAAGGAAGAAGTGCTGCCGATGGAGGTAGCTAACCTCACTTGGTCCGGTATAGCCATGTTTTAGTCATTTTAATTATGACCCCAAGCTCAAGGATATCCATCATCGTTCTCTTTCTTCAAATCCAGTAATTGCGATCAGAACATCCTACTTCATTCTGGAACTCCACCGTGTACATAGTTGGTAAAGTGGTTTTCGGTATTGGCAGAAAGTATGTAGCAACAAGGAATTTCGCTCGATCCGAATCGATCGTTAAACCGACCAAGACTGTTCAAAACCCGTAATTGTTTTGAGAACACGACAAATTGGAATGCAAGCAGAAGAAAATTTCATTGTTTATTACAACAATTCCATCAGAATACAAGAATATACAGAGTATGAATAAATATACATTCGACAAATATCAGAGATTTAAATTACATTTAAATACATAGCAGCAGAAAGATAATACAAAACACAACTAAGGCGATATACGGATACAGAGCTTTCCGAGTATCGTTCCAGCTGTAAACCAGGTTCCTGTGAATATAAATCTGCAAAACCAAAACTACTAGCTGCCCGTGCGGAAAATAAGGGCACCCAGAGTTTAGGTTAAAACAATAAACTCCAGGTCAGTCATGTGACTGGTGTGAGAACTAAAACAGTTATAAATCTTTATTTTAAAGTTAGGTAAATCAAGGGACCACGCCGTATAACATGGAACGGGTTTCCTCCCAAGAATACCAGTGCATAAAACAAACAGTGTAATGCTAAATAAAGAAAAATGAAGCTATTATAAGACCCAGGTCCCATCACACAATGCAACGCAAGCCGGAGGATAGGGTTTTACCTTATAATAGCCAAATAATGCTTAATACGTTTAAAAATAGATTATTTTGATATTACTATAAGTATATAGTGTCAAAACAATTTCAATCATAAGTATCAATCATAGGCGACATGGGTACCATATATCATGTCGCCATACTAGTTCTACAATTAAAACCGCAAAGGTCGTTTTGGAAATTGGGTTTCCATCATGAGTCGAGGCAAGGGGCAAGCTCCTCTCCGTTCGAGACACTCTAGCAAATGTCTCAGGACCACACACAACGATCCTTGGAATCGGTTGGGCCGGTCCTCTCTTACTTTTGAGGGTTGGCAATTCCTGAACACACGTTTCCCGGACCTATCAGACCTAAATCCGAGGTGCCTCGCATTCCAACAACCACACAGGCAAAAAGTATATAAATGTCAGGGCTGGTAGGTCACTAACATCACCCATAGCTAGAAAGAAACGTCGTGTTCTCCCAACGGTCCTTATCCCATTTTTGACTCATACCGAGGTGTGAGGCTCACGAATTAACGATATACATAAAGCTATGCCACACAAGCCGTGCTTTGATCATCAACCACAAGACTTTGCTTTTCAACAGAAGCCTTGATCATTTTCCACTTAGGCATGCCACACAGGAAATTCATGCGATTGATATCCATCAATATATAACCTCTGAGCTCGTACTTCTCAAAGAAGGGCGTTAAGCAAGAGAATAAATTCTCCGCCGCCAAACAGATATATATTAAATAGAAATCAATCACACAGAATAAAATCCAATGTCAGACACACAGTCCATTTACAAGTTCGTTTTGGGTCTGAACGAAACCGGAGGAACCTTATTCCTTGCATATCCATCGATCTCCAAGTACGTCTGGACGATCACCAACGGATTCCCTCCTCTTGGGTGTACAGCCCAATCAAGATCATCAGTAATCATCCAAATTATGTGAAGACCTCCGGTCTTCAACCACCGTCTTCATCTTCGACTTATCGTCGAATCGGTATATACCCGGCCTTTCCGAATAACCCACGTATATAATAAACAAGTGCTACACAAACACAACATACGCCTCATTCCAATTCAGAATATTATTTTATTCAAATTTTCACATTCTTAGGGAAAGGTTCCCATTAATTTTATCAAAGATAAATTTCTTTAAATTTATTCTTTAATCAACCTTTGGATATCATTTCAAACCATGTTAAGGTTTTCCAAACTAGTTGAGATTAGCGAACCACACCGAAGTAATTATTTGTCTTATTTCCCAATCCCAACCTATTCATACCATGAAGCAAAACTGGTTACTCCATATCTAACACCACGGTGCTATCGGTAAAATTAATTACCATTTCATGTTCAAATCTAATTAAAGATTTAACTATCGCTTTGGAGCAAAACTGGTGATACTCCATTCTCGATCACTTTAATCTAATTAAAGATTCATTAAAACTCCACTTAGTTTTAATCTTCCCAAAAATCAATATCCTGTCTTTAATTGAGTTAAAGAACCAATGTCATCTAAAACACAGTTCATGACAAACCGAAAATCACATTCCATTGTTAATCGGGTTAAAGAACAGGTGTTATTCAAAACACCTCTCACAATAAACCCAAAAGCCAATTTAAATTCAATTCCAATTAAATACTAAATTAACTGGACAATTTCTCTAAATCTTAATTAAAAGATTTATTCTTTTCTAAATTGGGTTCAAGAACAGTGTTATTTAAGACACCATTCACGACGAAACCAAAATCCCATTTGATATTAAATACAAGGCTCTGAATAGAAAATATATCGGCTTATATTCAATATCAAATTCTGAAACCAACAAATATCGTATTGGAAATAACGATATAAATATATATCTTTCAAATTTCCACAACCATATATGTATAATCACGAAATCCAACATCGAAATATTCCGAAGATAATTTCTATTCAAATCCGTTCCAATTCGTATATTGAAAATTCTGATTATTTTCAAAACCATTTCAAATCTAGTTCAAAACTAGTTCAATTTGATAAAAATATATTTTTATCCTAACAAATATGGAATTTTTCATCCCAGCTCTTTCCAATTCATATATTATGATTTTACACAAATTATTAACATTTTTAATAATTTTATCAAGGCCCGTACAGTCGGTTTTCAATAACGGCCACCGAATTGCACTTACAACGACCTTTTCCAAATTTGATTTGGACATAATTCCAAATCCAACTGTTAGATTTCAAATTTCTAATATTCATTGGAAAGCTCTTTTCGATACGAACCCAACGCTTCCGGTTTCAGGAGAATTCGACGGTCGGATCTCCCGCAAAGTCAATTCGAAGTCAATGGTCGAAATTCGTGAACGGTCGCGGCGCGACGCGTTCTATTTAGGCCATTTAATATATATAATATATATATTATATATACTTCATCGATTTCAATTCTAAACGTATTTTATAAATCGTTTTAAATTCGTTTTAAAAACGAATTCAACTTCATATTCAATTTTAAATCAAAGTTAAATATTCCATATCATTAACATATAAATGATAATATTTTCAAAACGTTATATTTTGAAATCACTTCCTTTTCTATATTCATTACAAAAACGAATATAATCGATATAAATATCGTTCGCGTCAAAAATGAGCAAATCTAATCAACACGGCTTTATATATTTCAATAACTTCGTTATTCTATTCAACAAATGAATATATATTTCTTTCAACACATGAATATTCTCAACACATGAGTATCATCAACACATGACTATTTTTGTTATTTAATATATTTCATAAAATTATGATTTCTATCGTTTAATTCTTAATCGGACTCCAACCGTAAATTAGTAAGAGAACGATTCCCTATGTATTAACCCCGAAGGCCGAAGCCAACATCAGATCAATACCCAAGAAACAACTCATCTTAACTAGTTTCCAGTTAGTTTCTAATTTTATATATGATAAAGATGTGAATTTTATTGTTAAAATATTTCGTTCAACACATGATAAGTTTCAGCACATGAATATTCTCAACACATGAGTATCGTCAACACATGACTATTTATTCTATTCAACACATGAATCTTTATTTTATATTATTCTTTATTTTCCAAATTGGAATAAGGCCCAATCAATTACCATATAATATTAATTATATGGATTCCATACAACACATATATATAATAGAAATGATAAATAATCAATCATCATCCAAAGTGCACCACACAACAACATAAGCATTAAATATAAATAATTAATGCTTACACAGTCTGTCGACCAATCGATCGACATACAACTAAATAATTGGGATTAGTGTATGCCAAATATCATCCTAACACACGTGTGGGGTTTCAAATCAACGAACACTGAATATTATTTGTGCAGTTGGGCGATGTGTAAAATTTATCGTCCTAGTCAATATCCTTCAAATGGGTGTACACAAACAAATCGTCTGACTTGTAAATGAATATTTATTTTTTAACATTCATGTTAAATTTATATTTTTAATGATAAATAATTTATTTCAATACATGAATATATATCCATACATTCCACATCACAATCAATTTTCACAACACAACAAAATCAAACAAGTCGTCCATGGTCTGTGGACGACAGGTGTCAGGTGCTGCTAAGCACCGTCTGCATCCTAGTATATAATTTTAACTATAAAACAAGAGTTAAAGTGAGAAGTTCTCACCGAGAGCTAAACCAAACGCCACGACTCTTCATATGTAGAAAATCTTCGTCGTGCTCGCCTTTTGTCACTTTTGTTGTCCGTATCCACTACATATATAAAAATCGCATCTTTATATTGTTGCTATATATATAAAAATCACATTTTTATAACTAGGCTATACGGATAAAAATCACATTTTTATACTGCCACTATATAGATAAAATTCTATTTTTATACCGCTACTATATAGATAAAAATTCTATTTTTATACCGCTACTATATAGATAAAAATTCTATTTTTATAACGCTACTATATAGATAAAAATTCTATTTTTATGCCGCTACTATATAGATAAAAATTCTATTTTTATAACGCTACTATATAGATAAAACTTCTATTTTTATAACGGTGTTCATATAATAAAGATCATATTTTTATCACGCTAACTTCATAATAAAAATTATATTTTTATATCGCTCTTCTTCTAATAAAAATTATATTTTTATATCCCTACTTATATAAAAAATCGAATCTTTATTCTCACTACTTCATGATAAAAATAAAGTTCATATTTTTATTTCACTTCTCATATACTGTAAAGATTATATTTTTATTTCCCTTCTCATATAATAAAAATTATATTTTAATCATGCTACCTATATAAAAATTATATTTTTATTACTCTACATAATTAAAAACCATATTTTTATTATACTAAAACTATAAAAATCTAACCTTTCTATATTATAAAAATCTAACCTTTCTATATTTTCCTAAAGTAAAAATCATATTTTTCAGTCCGCTCTTCATATCTTTTTATATTTAAAAATCAAAGCTTTTCATCACCAAAAATCACTTCTTTGATCTAAAACCAAAAATACAAAAGTCACATTTTTAAACAAATAAAAATCCAGTCTTTAGATTAATAAAAATCTAATCTTTATAAACCATAACCCCATGCATAGAAATCAGATTTTATTTGTGTTTTAAATTAAGACAAACTGAAGTTAAAATTAAATAAGATGCTCACCATGGTTTAATGAAGAGGGAGGAGGGGATCGGAGGCGCGGTAGGCGTCGGTGGTGGCGGGCTTCCGGTGGTCAGCGGTCTAGGGTTTCCGTGGGGTTTGGTGATTTAGGGCGCGGTTTGGGTTCGGAGGAGGAGGGAGAAGAAAGAGAAGGGCGGAGCTCACGCATGGGTGGAAGGAGGAGCGGCCAGGCGGAGAGGGGAGGGGCGGTGCGCCATCATCGGCGGCGTCGAGGGTTTTCCGCGATGCTTCGATTTTTTTCTTCTAATTCCTGTTAAACTGATTTGAACGTGGGGAGGGGGGTATGAGTTGACTTAGAGGAGAGAGAGGTGGGAAAGGTGAGGGTTTTATAATAATTTATATGTATTTAATTTAATTTTATCTCCAAAAAGTAACTTTAAATTTCTATCTCAAAACGGGACCCACCGCCTGTTGTCCCTAGCTAATTAGCCCCATTTCGAACACAATGGAATAT
Organism: Allium sativum; assembly: GCA_030737875.1. Taxonomy (NCBI): domain Eukaryota; kingdom Viridiplantae; phylum Streptophyta; class Magnoliopsida; order Asparagales; family Amaryllidaceae; genus Allium; species Allium sativum. The sequence goes on from CM060919.1 coordinate 304,748,580, forward strand.
GTTTCGAGAGCCAGTTCGATCGTTTCGATCAGTTTTCATCAAAATTAAAGTATAACTCTATATATTGAATTTGAACGCACATTTCTATTTACCGGGGCCACATACGAACTCTAAAAATTCCCAAAAAATATTTTCTAGCTTCGTATTGATGATACTGTCCTAACAAAACTAATTTCGTAAAATTCCGAGACCGTTTAAAAAATGGCCATTTTCTGGTCGATCGAAATTGACTGAAATTGTCAAAACACGTTTTCCTTCGCCACGCTCACATATTGATTTCAAAAATTACGAATTTTGGAATCTAGCAATAACTTGACATCCCAAATCCAACAAAAGTGGTTTCGTCGAAAATCGAGATCGTTTGCAAAATTTCCATTTTTAAGGGTTATATTTCCATAGCGACTATTCTGAATTTTCAACTGAGAATAACTTTTGATTCCCGCTATAAAATTTTGATTTTTCGAATTCGTTGGAAATATATTCTCAAATAGATTCAAATATTTTTGGTTTCGCTAAAATCCGGTTTATTTTGAATCTTGTACAATCATTTGAACTTTGAAATCGAAATTTCAAACTACCGCGCCATTTCCAATTCCTTTTATAATTAAAATAAAATATTTATATTCTAATGACTATTCGAAATAAATTTCTCATTGTTATTATTTAAAATAAACCATTTTAATTATTCAAAATTCATTAGATTCGCCAAAATAAAAAATTTAAATTGGCTCGGATTTTCCGAGTTGTTACAATCTCCCCCACTTAAAACTTTTCGTCCTCGAAAAGGAACGAAGCTGAAAGTTGTTTTACAAACCAACTCAACTTTCATTATTTTCTTTACGGCTTAAGTTCTTCAACTTTTCAGTTTCTAAGAACTTTTCAAATTTTTCAAAAATTTGGCTAACACCCTAAATTTTCGAAAAATTTCGCCATAACTGAAAATGTGTGTGCGTACTTGTCAAATATAATACACTCAAAAGGATCGTGTAATATGTCAAACAATATTCCACGTATAAAGTAATAGCTAATCACAGAACAATAAAATCGAAGATGTAGTAAAAAGGAAAATCACACCAGGGATTTTTATACTGGTTCGGAGCACCGTCCTACGTCCAGTCCCAAACCTCTTTCTGGATTTTCACTAAACAACTACCTCGCTTGACCCGGAGGAACAGGTTCACAACACCCGGGCGGCCGAACGGGATTTCACGCCTCTTACACACGAGGACTTCACAATTTTGCCTCTCACAACAACGAGGACTTCACACAAGATGAGTATACTTGTAATTTGACAATGTGTGTTCTTAATAACACGAATTTGTCAATTCTTGTACAACCTTCCTATAATCTTATCCTCAAATAGAATTTGAATTCGTGAAGATATGGAAGATGATATCGTGTTTGAATCAAAAAAATAATATGTAGATTCTAGGATGCAACAACGATATAAGAAAATTATGAGCTTTTGAGTGCTTTGAATGATCAAAAATGAAATCAGCAATAGATAAAATAGATAGAAAGAATTAGTTTAATTAAATTGAAGATTTCATGTTGTATTTATCGAGGATAAGGAGTTGCAATCATTGGTGAAGAGAAGTATTGAATAGAAATGATTTTTGATGAAAAGAAAAGGAAGCAACCATTGATGAATGAAGATGTCTGTACGAAGAGTTGCTTTCAGTTCGTAGACCAGTCGACAGGCAAAAAAATAACCAGTAGACTGGTATTTGAATATATATATATATATATACGTTATATACATGTATGCACGTTCATTGTGAATTTCTGCCCAGAAACGGTCGACCATATAATTTGAAATAGGTCGATCGGTTTCTGACATTGTGCACAATGAATTTGCATTCATATATATACATATATATATATACAAACTACTGAGGTATATGATTATTTGAGGATAGATTTTAACAATTCTAACACAACTAAATCACTCAACAATCAACCTCTATCTTTCAATACCATTGAATCTCTTCTTTTTGTCGATCTTGAACTTCTCCTTGCCATTAATCAAAATGCCATGAATTCCTTGATTCAACATTCTCCCCCTTTTTGATTGAAGACAACATACATAGCTGTGAAAGTGTTTATAACTCCCCCTGAAATACATATTTAAAAGAATCTGCAAAACATATTGTTAGTAACATTTTTCTCCCCCTTTGTCATTGAGAAAAATGAGTAGTGAGCACACAAATATCATAACCAAAGCATGAAAAAACATAAAGATTGTAGCATACAATACACACCAGACATGCCATAATCAAGTCATGTACCTAATAGTCAATACGTAAAAACCCAAAATAAATACAGCACTATTTATGTACAAGTGCTGATTTAAGTCTTGCATAAAAATAAAAAACATAGTATCATAAAGCGAGAATGAAAACGAACTACTAAGATGGAGAATCGGATTTCGTAGCATCCCAATCAATCTATTTATTTCCTCCCTCTTCCTTGTCTCCTTCGTCTTTGCTATTTCCTTCGTCTTCCTCCTCAGTCTCAGATGCCCCACGACCACGTCCAACAGTTGCTTCAGAACTTGTGCCTTCCTCGGATGATGACCATGTAAATGTAGGAGGCATGGGACGTTTTCCAGGGTCTTGTATTTGGGTAGAGGAGGAGGACGATGCACATGAAATTGCATCCCAAAGAATACCAAAGAAAGTCTTAAGTTTCGAGAAGCGTTTATCGAGCTTTGTATTCAAACATTTGAGTTTGGTGTCGGTACGTTTAAGTCTCGCTTCGAGAAGGAATTGGTTCCTTGCAATTTGTGCTAGTGAATCTTTTGTAGACGATGATGGTTGAAGGAGTTTGACCTCTTCCGGTTTAGTTTTTGGGGCCTTAGAAGAAGTGGTTTCATGGGGAACTTGGTGTTGATATTGTTCGAAAGGAATGATATTCACACAAGGTTCAGGAAGCTTCATTCTTTTTCTAGTTGCTTTATCGATGCACTTTGGCTTGGAGATTTTAGACTCGGAAGACTTGAGACCACAATCGAGTAAAAATCTCATGACATATTCATTGTAAAAAATATGTGATCTTGTGCGATCATTCACAAGCAAAATTTCGTCAAAAATCATGCTTATCCAGTTAATCTCTATATCTCCATATATCGCATATAATGCCTTGAAATTCTCTTTATAGATGGCATCAAAATTACCAATCCTTGGCAGTAAGGAGTGTGTGATAGCATGGTGTAAAACTCGAGCAGTAGGTCGTAGGTTAATCGCTTTTGTACTGGTTTTGTGATCCTCAATAAAAAGGTGACTAACTTTATCACGAGTGTGAACAGTACAAAAATTTGAAGAAAATTCCCTCCCACTATTAGGAGAACCGAAAACCATGGCCATTCGTTCCTTTGAAATAAAAACATGCTGACTACATACTACGGACCAAAGGCAATTAGCAGTATTCTCTGGTTTGAATTTCTCCATGTTAAGATTGGCATAGAACAACTTAATCATAATATGATTGATTTCTATGTTGTTCTTATCAAAGGTAAGGAGTGATTTTATGCGAGCCTTGACCGATAATTCTTCGACATCGTAAAGAATAAAATCAGAGAGATTTATGAAAGAACCTTCGTGAATGGTGTAATCCTTCAAAGCATTCCAATGTTTTACTGCAATAGGATCCATAAGCCATTGTTTTATATTGGAGACAATAGGCTGGAGTTGAGTAGAACTTGATTTCTTTAATCGCTTTTGAGGAGGAGCCATGATAGTTTGAGTGATTGAAAATTTGGAATTTTTGATTGTGTTCAAAGGGTTTGATAGTTTAAGGAATAAAAGGAATATGAATGGGTGAGTTATAGGATACCGACGTGATGATTGAGGGTTTTTTTAAAAATAGAAAAATACGTTACCGGTCGACCGTTGGATTTTAATTGGTCGAATAGTAAGTGAAAAGTTGATTTCCAGAGAGTTTTCCAGTCGACTGGTCGAAATACCACCAGTCGACTGGTTCATGGAAAAGCAGAAATTTTTCCAGAGACTTAAATGGTCTACTGGTAACTTTTTATCGGTCGACCGAAGCATGAAAATCAAGTTTTCCAGAGACATTCCCGGTCGACTGGTGAATATATAGCGATCGACCGTTTTTACTAAGATTTGTTTTTCTGGTTCTCTAAATTTATACGAAGCACTATATCAATGTACGAATTGAATTTATTTCAAAACAACAAGGATTTAAACCAAGTTACATGAAAACAAAGACAAAAAATAAAACTTAAAACAAAAACATATTTTCCAAACAAAAGTAAAAACGATATAAAATTAATGGGAGGTGGATGACTTGTCTTCGGATATTTCTTTAATATCGGTAACTCTTGGTGTCCATGGCGACCAAGTATCCTTTGCTCCTTCATTTCGCATGTAGTTACAATCCCAAGAGCTAGGACTCCTAGATGAAGATGGAGCATGTGGCATTGGTTCATGAACGCCTTGTTTATCTGTGTTGCAGAAAAATGACGCCATGCGTTATAAGAGAGTCAACCAGTCGGACGTAAGTTTTTGTTCGTAATGAAGTTGACGCTGGAGATCTATCTGATGTTTCTGGTAATGGTGAATCTCACTTATCTTTTCTCTGGTCCGTGGAGAGCAAAACAATGATTTCTTATCACGTTTTGACTTTGGTGTATATCTGGGGGTAAGCGAACATTCTGGTCTACTTTTAGGTGTCTCCGGAGAGTAGTATTCCTCCGTTTCGGAACTAGTGACCGAGATATGTGATCTTTGTGCACATTCGTCGCAAATGTGTGCCATTTTGAATAATATATGTACTTGTTTACAGATATTACAAAGGACTCAAAGATGAAGATGCAGAAAAAAATAAGAAAGGAGCATATATATATATAGGATTTAGTAAATAAGAAACAATGGTTATAAAACACTCAGAGAATATAAACCATTAAAAATTGTAAAGCTCATAATTGTTTGCTAATAATAGCAAAAGCTACTAAATAGCTTAGTTATAAAAGAATATAAGCACAGTCTAGAAGAGAACTTATATGTGTATTTATACATCTAGTTCAGTTCTAGAAATCAAGCCAAGCTCTCTATGCAAAGAAATAAAACTTGATTCAAGTAGAGGCTTAGTAAAAATGTCCGCTAGTTGATGTTTAGTCTGGCTATATTCGAGACATATTGTTCCTTTTTCAATGTTATCTCTTAAGAAATGATGTCGAATATCAATGTGCTTTGTTCGGGAATGGTTGACTGGGTTTTTTGCCAAGTTAATCGCACTTGTGTTATCACAGTATATGATGGAGCTTGATAAATGAATATCAAAATTTCGAAGTGTTTGTTGCATATATAGTACTTGAGTACAAGCTAGAGCTGCTGATATATACTCAGCTTCACATGTCGAGAGTGAACGCAATTTTGTTTTTTACTAAACCAAGAGACAAGTGATTTTCCAATAAAATGGCATGTACAACTTGTACTCTTTCTATCCATACGGGAGCCGCCGAAATCAGCATCCCTATATGACACTAATTCGAATGGACAATCTTTTGGGTAGAAAAGACCAAAATCTTTGGTTTTATTAAGATATCGTATTATACGTTTTACAGCTCGTAAATATGATTCTTTAGGATTAGCTTGAAACCTTTCACACAAACAAACACTCATCATAATATCAGGACGACTTGCGATAAGATAAAGGAGAGAGCCAATCATGCTTCGATATAACTTCTGGTCAACATTCTTACCATGTTCATCTTTTTCAAGATGTGTAGTCGTACTCATAGGAGTTGGTTTACCAAATGTATTTTCTAAACCAAAGCGTTTGACTAGATTTCCACAATATTTTTCTTGATTAATAAAAATACCGTTAGAAAGATGTTTGATTTGAAGACCAAGAAAATACGATAGTTCTCCCATATGAGATATTTCAAATTCTTTGGTCATAATATTCGCAAACTCTTTGCAGAGTTTATTGTTTGTTGATCCAAAGATAATGTCGTCTACATATATCTGGATAACTAATATATCTTTTCGAGAATGTTTGATAAATAAAGTTTGATCAACTTTACCAATTTGAAATCCAGAATCAATAAGATAGCTTCGTAAATGCTCGTACCAAGCACGAGGTGCTTGTTTCAATCCGTATAAAGCTTTCTTAAGTTTTTATACATGATCAGGATGTTTTTCATGTACGAACAAGGGAGGTTGTTCGACATATACATTCTCTTTGATAAACCCATTTAAAAATGCACTTTTGACATCCATTTGATAAAGTTTAAAATTATGATGACAAGTAAAGGACAGTAAGATTCGAATAGCTTCTAGTCGAGCGACGGGCGCAAAAGTTTCTTCATAATCGATACCTTCTTCTTGATTGTATCCTTGTGCTACTAATATTGCTTTATTTCTGGTTATATTTCCTTGTTCGTCGGCCTTATTTTTATAGACCCATTTCGTACCAATAACTGATTGATCAGTCGGTCGTGGAACAAGTTCCTAGACATCATTGCGTTCAAACTGATTTAGTTCTTCCTGCATGGCAATGATCCAGTAATCATCAATAGCAGCTTCTTTCGGATTCTTAGGTTCGATATTTGAAAGAAATGCGACATGACCCATTTGATTGAGTTGACTCCTTGTTCTAATTTGTGATGTTACTTCTCAATAACATTTTGAACCGGATGATTTCTTAGAATTCTCGGAGGAGATCTAAATCTTGGTGGAGAAGGTACCACAGCAGGTTGAGGAATATCTTCAATAATTTCTGAGTCAGAGTCATTATTTGTGATGATAGGATTATTAGTGACTATAGTTTCTTCGTCATCTGATATATTATGAGATGGTTTGAAGAATTCATCGAAAGAGACATGAAGTGATTCTTTAATAGTTTTAGTTCATTTATTAAACATACGATAGACCTTGCTTCGTTCCGAATATCCGACAAATATACCTTCATCGGATTTTGGATCAAATTTTCCAAGATGGTCTTTCGTATTTAAAATAAAGCATTTTGAACGGAAAACTTTGAAGTATGAGATATTTGGCTTTCTCTGGTTAAATAATTCATAAGATGATTTTCTTTGTGAGAGATCGTATGGATACACGATTCAAAACATAACAAGCAGTTGCAACAGCTTCTGCCCAAAAATGTTTTGGTAGAGTGGATCCATTTAATAATGTTCTTGCACATTCTTGTAAAGTCCGATTTTTCCGTTCTACAACTCCGTTTTGTTGTGGAGTTCTAGGAAACGAAAAATTATGATTTATACCTTTCTTTGTACAAAAATGGTCAAATTCATTATTTTCGAACTCTCCGCCATGATCACTTCTTATATTTTTAACCTTAAGCCCTTTTGACTTTTGAATTCTTTTGACGAAGGATTTGAAATGATTGAAGGTGTCACTTTTGTTTTTCAAGAAAATCACCCATGTATAACGAGAGTAATCATCAACAATTACAAACACATATCGACTATGATTTATTGACTGAACCTGTATTGGTCCAAATAAATCCATATGTAATAGCTCAAGTGGTTGTAATGTTGATATGACTTTCTTGGATTTGAAAGACGATTTAGCCAATTTTCCTAGTTGACATGCATCACAAATATTATCAACCGTAAAGCTCATTTTGGGTAGTGCTCTAACTAGATCAATTTTGGCTAGCTTGTCGATAGTTCTGAAGTTTATGTGACAGAAACGTTTGTGCCATAGCCATGGATCATTATCATTTGCTATAAGACACATATCTGAATTATGATTGATGTTCATATTCAGAATATAGATATTTCTGTCTCTATAACCTTCAAAAACTAGATTTTGATCTTTATCTAAAATACAACACTTATTATCCGAAAAGGAAATGGTAAAACCCTTGTCACATAGTTGACTGATACTAAGTAAATTATGTTTCAAGTTTCTAACTAGCATGACATTAGTAATAAGAGGTAAGTTAGATGTCCGCAACTGCTCACATCGCCTTTGCCGATGATATAGCCTTTTGAATTATCTCCAAAAGTGACGGAGCCACCATCTGAATAAGTGATATTTGTTAATAAGCTCTTGCCTCCAGTCATATGCTTCGAGCAACCGCTGTCCAGTATCCACTTTCCTCTTTTCTTAAGTGGGACCTGTAAAAAATAGAATTAAGTTCATGGTACCCACATTTTTATAGGGTCCTAAGAGTTAGGTCTTAGGGGTCCAAACCCATACGGGTCCAGTATCCCCTTTATATAAATAATTTGAATTATGACGCACAGTATTCAAAAAATTCTGAATGTATTTGTTTCTAATCAAATTATTATTTGTTTTTGGAACCCATATTTTGATAGTCTTGATATGTTTCTTTTGAAATTTCACAACCGGTTTCGGTTTGGAATATAATAAATTAAGATTTTTTTTAGCTTCAGTTTCTTGTACTTCTTTATTTTTTTCTTTTTCTTTTATTGCTAAGATGTTTCTTGATATCTTGTTTCTTATATCCCAAACCTTGTTTATTCGTAGCAGATTGTGAATTTACAATAATTTTTGTTAAATTTTCCCAACCTTTGTTGAAGTTAGAAACATTTTGAGTGATGTCGTCTAACTTAGTTTGTAAACTAACTTTTTCTAGGTCTAGAATTTTGACTTTTGTCTTAAGCTCATGATTTTCAGTAGTAAGAGCATTATTTTTCTTTTTTTGAGTTTCCATTTCTTGACTCAAAAGAGATAGTTGAGAATTAATATTAGATGATGATTCTTGAGCTTTTTCAAGTTCTTCCTCTAATATTTTCTTCTCGTCTTTTAACATATCTCATTCAAACTCTGCTCTACTTAAATTTGCTTGAGCTTGTTTGCATTGTCGTTTCATATCTTTAAATTTAAATATTAATTCGGCATTTATATCAAGAACTTCTTCAAAAGAAGGAATTTGTACCTCATCTTCTATCGCCATGAAATTGTAATGACCCGCATTTTCAGCGGTATAATAATTAATTTATTTAATTATTTAAAAGGTGATTAAAAGGATTTAATGGTCGTTGAATTGAATAATGGTGAATATTTAATTAAAATAATAAATTAAATAATATACTTAATTCTCAAATAATCAGAATTGGATGAAATAGCGATATGGTGTGAACTGGATCATTTGTGATATTTAATTCAGTTTAGAATTGAATTAGAATAACGAATAAATTATTTGAATGACAGTTTGAACGTATAATTATATTATAATTAAAATCGAGCTCGAAATGGCGCTATAGTTCGTAAATTGGCGATTCGAACTTCAACTGAATATACAGGGTCTGTTTTAAATCGGATTTCTGTGAAATAAGAAACGTGTGGAGCTGGTGGAGTATATCTTTCTAGTGGAAGAGAAAAATCGGGATTTCATTTTGTAGATTTTGATTTATGTCCAAATCAAAATTTAGAAAAGTCGCTGTGGAATTCCTTTATAATTTATATCGATTTATTAAAGGAATTTCATTATCAATCGAATATCGATTTCATCGGGATTTGAAGTATCGAGCTATAAATCCAATGAGAGCTGTATGGTATTCCACTGTGAATATAGACGTAATATTTATTTTTAAATATTAAATTTAATTATACTTAAATATATTTATATATTTAAATGGGCTATTTAAGACTTTAAAAATAGCCACTTTTGCAAACGAAGTCGGAATTCAACGAAACTAATTTTGTTGGATCCGCAATGTCAAATAGTTGTTACATTTCTAGTTTCGTGATTTTTAGACTCACTGTGTGGCCGTACGGATTTTTAGAGTGAAAAACAATCAGTATTTTGACGGTTAAAAATACGCTGTGTGAGCAAACGAAGTCGGAATTCGACGAATCCAGTTTCGTTGGGTCCGTAATGTCAAACTCTAGTGGCATGTCTGTTTTCGTGATTTTAGGATATCGTATGTGGTCGTAGGAATTTTTAAGGACCATAGACGAATATTAAATCGAGAAAATAAAATATAAAAATCAAAATTTAAAATATCCCACCTTTTTTTCTTAGGATCAAAACAGGGCCGCGTCTCATCCCATTTCAGCCACAGACGTTACCAACCCCAAACAGCATATAAAAGCCGTGTGAACCATAAACACAGTAGAAAAATCCCAATACAAAAATTCAAAAGAAATACAAAGAAAAATCTGAAAATCTCAAGACTTATATGTTTGAATTCACCCTAACATCCTCTTCAATCCTATGTACCTGTTATTGGGTTCGATTGACATTGGGTTCGCTGTATGCTACAGCCGTGAGTGCTAAGGTTAGGGGTCTAAGGGGTTTCAGGCTTTGGAAGGTGGAATTGAGGGCGGATTTGGATTCAGGAGCTGGAACGACACCTGGTGTGAATGTGCGGTGAAGTACGGCAGCGAAGTTGGTCATGATTGGGTCTGATAGCTGCAAGAACGTATCGTGACAGGGGGTGCGAGTTTGACATGTATGGTATGGGGTCGAAGAGAATTGGATGAGGAGAATTATAGTAATTTTTCCAAGAGTTTAAGTGAAATGTTGATGGGGGATTTTCGAGGTGGAAGTTCGGCCATGCTCTTGCGTTGTTGGGTTTATTGGAGGAAGGCATTTTCGGAAAGGAAGAAGAGGGTTAACGAAGCGGGTGGAAGTGTTGGGCCAGGAATGTTGGGTAAGGGCCCGATTCAATTTAATTAAAGAGAAGTTAATTTAATTTCTAGTTCAACCTTGTTAATGCGATATCTTATTCATACATTATCGGAATTGGACAAAACTGAATCCGTTGGGATCGTATGGACGACGACTACAACATGGGACTGACTGGGAGTGGATGGAAGCTCGTTTGAATTTATGGCGAAATGAATTGTTTGATTCAAATCAAACAACAGTTTATCATTCTTTAACGATGAACTGCCAATGTGAGTAAATCTCAGTAACTCTGAACAGTTTATAATTTCATGTTGTATTTTTAGAACTGTTAAATATTGGCTGATTGACTGTGTGTTGACTGTTTGATTGAACTGCTAGTCAGATAGTTGACTTTCTATATTGATTCTATTTAACAGAATATATCATATGGAACTGAAAGTGATGTTGATTTTATTGTGTAACATCTGTGGATGCAGGGAAACAGGTTGGAGGAATCCGAATGGATTCCTCAACAGTTATTTTATTGTTTTTCATATATTTTGATATATGATGTGAATTATAACCTGTTGTTGATTGTGTGTATATGGACGATATTGGACATCGTAATTTGAGGTGTTAAACACCATAACATACCGGGATTTGGAGAAAAGGGGAATTTGTCAAAGTGAATACTAAAAAGAGAATATTTATAAAATCAGAGGATTTTATAAAAGAGAATATTTATAAATAGAATATTTATAAATAGGAATATTTATAAATGGAATATTTATAAATAGAAAATACGTTTAAGTGGAATTATAAATGAAGGGAAATCTTTATAAATGGAATATTTATAAAGTGAATTATTTATTTAGAATAAATAGATAATATACTATAAAATGGATTATTTATTTGTTAAATAAATAAAATATTAAATAGGGATTATTTACTTAGAAGATAAAGGAGATATTAAATGAGGTATTTATTTGTTAAATAAATAGAAATTAATAAATGAAATACTTCGGAATAAAACCCTAAAGAAATATCTACAAACCATTTGTAAATAGAATAAGATAAAGATGATATTCATTTATTAAATAGAATAAGATAATAAAAGGATTATTCATCTAGGATAAGTAAATAAGATATTAAGGGAATATTTGCAAACCATTTGCAAATCAAATTAAAAAGGGTAATATTTGTAAACCATTTACAAATAAAGATTTAAAAAGAAAATATTGGTAAAGGCATTTAGAAAACAAATAGATAATATATATATATAAGTCTGAACTTATATATGAAGAAGTAAACAGATAAAAGGAGCAGAGTGATTTATAAATGATATTTATAAATTAAGTTAAATATTTATCATTTGGATAAATAGAATATATAAGTCAGGGCTTATATAAAGAAGTAAGAATCGATTTCAACATCGATGTTTGAAACTGAATAAGGGAAAAGAGTTAATCAGTTAGGTTAAACCATAGAGTTAACTAGTTAGAGTTAGAATTAACCAATAGAGAATTTAAATAGAGTTAATCGAATTAGAATAAATCGATTAGAGTTGGTCGAGAAAGGAGAAATCGAATATAGTTTATTCGAATAGAGTTAAAGGAGTTAAGTCAAATAGGGTCAATCAATTAGAGTTAATCCAAAAGAGTTAATCCAATAGAGTTAAAAGAATAAAAGTTATAAATTGAAGTTAGATATTTCGAAAGTAGGGGTTATAACGTTATCGTTATAACCAATGTTTCAATAAAGAAGTGGATTCGTAAATAGAATCCGAAAGTTACGTAAGGAAGTGTTAAAGAGTTAAAAAGGTGAATCTTATCTATTTCGAGATTTGAAAGGTTGTTCAGTTAAGGCCTGAGAGGTAGCTATACCCCAACTCGATTGACTGCGTTTATAATTAAGAAATGGTTATGGTTCGAGTGTGAAGAGGTTAAGTGGATTTTGTAATTTAGTATAGTGGTTTGAGTCATCATCGCAATATAGTTTTAAACATCTGTTTAAATCCCAATTAAGAAGTTTTGGAAATGTTTTCAAAACGAGAATCAGAAATGTTTGCTGATAATAGAAAATAAGAATTTAGAATATATGGAAACAGGAGATAAGTAAATTTATGAAATAAAGAGATAAATGTTGAATGATGATTGATCGATATAATTTCCTCCTGGAAATAATATCGTTGTTTGCACACCTGTTTTTCTTTGATGGTTAAATCACAGACTATCGAAGTTTTGACCATTTTAACGTTGTTAATATGGAGAGACCGGTTGGATTATTATCCAGGGAACCACTATGTATTGGCATAAGCATTGTGAATCATATATGCCAAAGATAATTGAAGACAGAGTAAAAGTGCAAGGGCTGCTGTATAAATCTTAGATAACAGTGCCTAAGATGGATATACTGAATAGTACCTTTGTTTCATCCTGTTCCTGGGTGACTAGTATGGATGAATGTCTGACAGAGTATTTCCAGAAAGGTCACGTACATTGATTTCTTCAACCGTACCAAGAGTGGAAGCGGACAATGAAACTTCTTTTAGCTGACACGTAATGTATGGTTGTAGACGTCAATCGGTGATTTGATGGATTCGACGATGTGACATTCGAAGTGAATCTGGTGTGATGATAAAGCGTAGCTTCTAGCCTCACATCCGGTAAATGACAGAAATTGGGCAGGTAGCATGGCTATGTAGGTCGCACCTATTAGGGTGTATAATCACCTGATCTAGAGTTTCATTTACTTCAAAAAAAATCTATCGTTGATGCTGTCCCATTCGGGAAACGGTTGTTGATCCCAACCGTTGGTGATATACATTCGATACACTCAAGCGAAATGAGTGGTCGGTCATGTATGGCCGGGTTGCAAGATGTTCTTGTTGAACCCAGTGTATTCCTTTCTAGAGGTACACTAGCAATAAGTGATTCCATACCTTGTCATAGTTGGAAATCCATTACCCAGTACGTGCTTGCGGTTTTGATTGTATATTATATATGTAGAACGTGAGATGAAAGCGTTTCTGCTAGATGATTATTATATTGTGGTTGATAGAAATTATTATAATATCAAAATGTTTTTGATATAAAGATAATTTGGATTCTCATAAGGGAAAAACCCGTTCCGTTATACGGCGTGGTCTTATGAGATATCATTTACCTGCTTGAACTGTTTTAAACTGTTTTACTCACACTAGTCCCATGACTGACCCGGAGTTTATTTTGTTTTGTTTTCCCTAAACTCTTGGGTGCCCAATTTTGTACGGGCAGTCAAGTAGTCGGGATTTACAGATACTTGAAGAGCTGGAGCAGGAGGCTTCAGGATCATATAGCTATAGTTTATTTCCGCTGTGTTGTAAGTGATGTACTTGATGATGATATGTATATTCAAGTACAATCTTTTATTTCAAAGATATGTTATCTATTATATGTTATTCGTTCCGCTGTGAGGTTCTTGTTACTCTGATGTTGTGTTCTTCTTCTTCGTATATTCTAAGTTTCTATCTTATCTATTCTAACCCTCTAATTTCTTTCATTAACTACCAATATTTTCGATCCTTGGATGTTCGATATGTGTTGTATATCGGATAACCAAGGTCGTCAAAAACTCGGGTCATTACAGACACATACATTAGCTTGTTCATTGTCTGAGTCGCTTTCACTATCATATGAAGATGAGTCTAAATCATCCCATGTCACTGAGAATGCTCGTTTCTTTGACTTGTCCTTCTTGTGTTTGAATTTTTCATTTTCTGTCTTCTTCTTTTGCTCCGGACAATCCTTTTGCATTGTCCCTTTTTGTGACAGTTGAAGCATTCTACATTTGATGATGATGGTTTATTTGATCTGAACTTCTTTCTATTGTAACGACTAGCTTTTCGTTGCTTTAAGAATTTCTTGAATCCTTTTGCAATGAATTCTAGATCTTCATCTTCGGAATCTGAGATGTCTTCATCCTTTTCAGCATGAAAAGTGTTAGACCGAAATTTGGGCCTAACACCCAAATGCTATGTGAAAACCTCACAATCATAGATTAATGCAGAAAAAGCAGTAAAATAAGAGGAGACACATGAGATTTTTATAGTGGTTCGGCTCAAACCAAGCCTACGTCCACTTTATAGTTTCTTAAATCCTAAGAAGCTATTACAATACAGTTTGCTTGCGGTTTATACACGAAATCCTCGTGTTTACAATGAAAAGAAGTGAGAAAAGTGGAGATTATACACGAAATTCTCGTGTTATAATGTGTAATTTGGCTTCTTCATTGAGCAATGACTTTGCGTGAAGTAGTGGTAGAAGCCATGATCGGTGAGAACCAAAAAGGATCCCTTCAAATGTCCATCTCATGGTGTATTTATAGGCGTAGAGGGGCCTTGCTAGGCCCCGAAGCGGTCAGGCTCGGATGGGCCACGTGGAGGGTAGAGAGGCCATCTCGGAGAAAGTGAAATAAGTGGTCTTCGGATCGTGCAAGGACAGGTGGAAGCCGATCTGGATTAATAGGAGGCGGTTATGCTTTATGAATCAGTCAAACACATGATACAGGAGCAGGTCCAGGGAGTCGGTTCGGTTCGGGTCCGATCCGAATCGAGGTGGAACCTCCGAATCGAAGGCGTGACGAGTGCTTCTGTGCAGTGTACAAGGCGGGTCGGGTTTGGACGGTCCGATCCGAACCGAAGCGAGCTAAAGTCCAAGTTTGAGAAACTTCGAAGCGTGGGTCGGAGCGGGTCCGATCCGATCCGGAGCTTTTTTCATGCCATAATCCAAATTTCCAGTTCTGCATGCGTTCACGGAAACGGGCGTAACTTTCAAACCGTAAGTTTGTTTTAGTCAAACGAAAGCTTAAACTGAAGCTAATTCAAAGGTCTACAAGATTTAGAAAGCTCAGCCCCGTAATTGTTGTTTCTGGGCCCAGAAAAGGTCATCTGGTAGGAGTTCTGGGCCAATCTTTGTTTGTGACGCGACTTCAACCAAATCGCTTCATGTCTTTTGATGATGTTCCCAATACTTGAGCGTATTGTTTACTAGAAATTATATGTGTGACTTCTTTGTCTAAAAAGCGGGCCAACATTTTGCCCTCCAGAACATATCTTGCTGGTTAAAGGAAGATGTGTTCTAGATAATCCAAGGCCACGCCGGGCCTGCCAGCTGCAAGTATAATCCATACCTGTGAAGAAAAGAGAGCAAAAAGGTGTGTCAAATCCCGCCAAAACTGATTACACTTTCAAGCATAAACCATGCTTGGGCGTTTGTTTGAGCATAAACCATACTCGAGGGACGTTCGAGTCATCCTACCAAAACGTGGCGAGGGACCTAACCTTCCGGGTATAAGCCATACCAGGAAGTTCAAACTGAGCATAAGCCATACTCGAGTTTTATTGAGTTCCTTTGCCCAATCCTGAAAAGATCGTTCGTCGTTCCGGAGTATAATCCATACTTAAGTATCCTAGTGAGTGCAATCCATACTCATGTCGGGATAGAGCTATACTTGCCAAAACTGGACAAGACAGTCTGTCCCTAGGCATAATCCATGCCTAGGGGTCTGAGATAAGTATAAGCCATACTTTAGTTGAGAATCCTGCCACAACCTGACAAGACACTTAGATTCTCCAAACATAATCCATGCTCGAAAAGTCCTTCCTTATTCAATTCAAAGTACAAAACCATAGCAAATCCTGATTGGTTTGTCATCGGGTGCAGAGCACGCTTTGGAGCTAAATCCTAACCCCGAACGTGTGTACTCCGATTTAGCCAACCGGAAAACCTAAAGAAAGCAAAGAGACATATCTTAAATCCTAAGAAATGCTGAAAACACAGAGTGATCCAATCCAGATCAGTTGATGATGAGCCCACGGGAGCTCGTTCCAGGGTCATTCCCTCTCCGGGGAGCAGGTGGTGGAAGCGCGGGTGTAGGCGTTGTAGGTTGTTTCACATACTCGGGTAGCTCTCCACGTCTAACCCGTTCCTCAATCAAGTCTCGCAAGTGCCTACACTCATTTGTGTCATGACCGTTCATATCATGAAATATACAGTATTTTCCAGAATCGCGATGGCTCCCTCCTGGGAGGCTTTGGATAGGAGACATCACCATTTGTGTTTATGTAGATGTCAGTCAAGGTCGAATTGAGTTCGGTGTACTTTTCATATCTGGGCCCTCTGCGGGGCTGAGTGTTGCGGTCACTCTTGAAGGCAGCTTTTCCTTTGCCTTTACCAGAATCAGACGGTTCTCCGTCTCTGAGCATGTTGACATCGAGAATTTTCTTTTCGGACATTGCATCTTCTTCACGTAGAAATCTATCCAATTTAAGGTAGAATTCGCTGAGATTGAGTGGTGGGTCCCGGTAAAAGGATTTTTTGAACTCCGAGTTGTCCAGAACGCCGGATACTGCCGCCATCAATACCATAGATTGCTCAGGTCATTCAACTGATGCTGCTGCAATGTTGAACCTTTCCAGAAATGAGCGTAGAGTTTCTCTGGGCCCCTGCTTGATTGTAGTTAGCGACATGACGTTCTTGGGTCAAGCGATGTGGACCCAAAATTGTTCGATAAAGCGAGCGACCAACATGTTCCAGCTGTTGATCGATTCAGTTTCCAGCTGCCGAATCCACATAGCAGCAATATCAGTCAAGAAGAGAGGGAAGCACTTTGCCATGACGTTTTTCGATGTCGACTGAACTTCCAAATGTCGTTTGTATCACATCAGATGCACAGTAGGATCCGTCCTGCCATTATAGGGCTCCAGTTGTGGTAGTTTGAAATCTGGGGGATTGCGGGAATTCCTGATTTCCTGAGTGAATGGGTTGTGATTGACATCATCCATGTCATTTTGATAAGTGCGGCACCTCGAGAGGCGTTCAATCAGAGTGGCGAGACGGTCGCCTTCAAAAAGTTGTTGCAAGCTGCCAAAATCAGAGTTGGTGCCCCCAACATTAAGTCCAGAGGAGTGTGGAAGTGTATAGGGAGCTTGGGAGGCTATCCGATTCGGTTTGGAGGTTCCCCCATATTGCAGGTCGTGGAGGCCAAACCGGTTCAGTTCGTGAGGCCCGATTCGAGCCGATGCTTGGTTTCCATTTTGGGCTGCTTCATGCTGCTGCACTCGTGTGGGTTCTGTTCGAACCGGATCGGACGTGGGTCGTGCTCGATTCGTGCCATGATTTCAAGAGGGGAAGCTGCTGCCCCCGAGCTATGGATAGGTCGCGGTTCAGATCGGGTCCGAACCGACCCGGTGGGGAATGCCCTCCATTTCCATCTGCGTTGGATTCAAATTTTGGCCCTCAGTTTGGATCGGATCCGAACCGATCCGGTTCGTTATCCCTGCTGGAGCCATTTCCGTGTCGTTTCCAGCGAGTTGTGCATTGTTGCTAGGTCTTCCTTCCATCCGAGCGAAGAATTGGTTGATCATCTCCTATTGTTTGCGGAGGAGATCATCTTGCCTTGCCATCTGGGTTCTCAATTCAGCGAGAACGCCGTCCATTTCGTCTCTGGTTAAGTATGCTGATAGATCACCATGAGAGGAAGCCTCCTGGCTTGCCTCATTCCTCAAGCCTTCTGTACCAACGTCCTCAGTATGAGAGAAGGTTCCATCTTTCTTTCGTTTAACCATTTATCCAAAAGCCAAACGACCTGATTCCTTTAGAGCTAGAAATTGAAGCAGTATCGTATACCCCCCTTCCTTGCACGCCAAAATGTTAGACCGAAATTTGGGCCTAACACCCAAATGCTATGTGAAAACCTCACAATCACAGATTAATGCAGAAAAGGCAGTAAAATAAGAGGAAACACACGAGATTTTTATAGTGGTTCGGCTCAAACTAAGCCAACGTCCACTTTATAGTTTCTTAAATCCTAAGAAGCTATTACAATACAGTTTGTTTGCGGTTTATACACGAAATCCTCGTGTTTACAATGAAAAGAAGTGAGAAAAGTGGAGATTATACACGAAATCCTCGTGTTATAATGTGGAATTTGGATTCTTCATTAAGCAATGACTTTGCGTGAAGTAGTGGTAGAAGCCATGATCAGTGAGAACAGAAAAAGATCCCTTCAAATGTCCATCTCATGGTGTATTTATAGGCGTAGAGAGGCCTTGCCAGGCCCAGAAGCGGTTCGGTTCGGATGGGCCACGTGGAGGGTAGAGAGGCCATCTCGGAGAAAGTGAAAGAAGTGGTCTTCGGATCGTGCAAGGACAGGCGGAAGCCGATCTGGATTAATAGGTGGCGGTTATGTTTTATGAATCAGTCAAACACACGATACAAGAGCAGGTCCAGGGAGTCGGTTCGGTTTGGGTCCGATCCGAACCGAGGTGGAACCTCCGAACCGAAGGCGTGACGAGCGCTTCTATGCAGTGTAAAAGGCGGGTCGGGTCTGGACGGTCCGATCCGAACCGAAGCGAGCTAAAGTCCAGGGTCGGAGCGGGTCCGATCCGATCCAGGGCTTTTCTCATGCCACAATCCAAGTTTCCAGTTCTGCATGCGTTCACGGAAACAGGCGTAACTTTCAAACCGTAAGTCCGTTTTAGCCAAACGAAAGATCAAACTGAAGCTAATTCAGAGGGCTACAAGTGTTACAAAGCTTAGCTTCGTAATTGCAGTTTTCGGGCCCAGAAAAGGTCATCTGGTAGGAGTTCCGAGTCAATCTTTGTTCGTGACGCGACTTCAACCAAATCGCTTCATGTCTTTTGACGATGTTCCCAATACTTGAGCGTATTGTTTACTAGAAATTCTATGTGTGACTGCTTTGACTAAAAAGCGGGCCAACATTTTGCCCCCCAGAACATATCTTGCTGGTTGAAGGAAGATGTGTTCTGGATAATCCAAGGCCACGCCGGGCCTGCTAGCTGCAAGTATAATCCATACCTGTGAAGAAAAGAGAGCAAAAAGGTGTGTCAAATCCCGACAAAACTGATTACACTTTCGATCATAAACCATGCTTGGGCGTTTGTTTGAGCATAAACCATACTCGAGGGACGTTCGAGTCATCCTGCCAAAACGTGGCGAAGGACCCAACCTTCCGGGTATAAGCCATACCAGGAAGTTCAAACTGAGCATAAGCCATACTCGAGTTTTATTGAGTTCCTGCCCAATCCTGACAAGATCGTTCGTCGTTCTGGAGTATAATCCATACTTAAGCATCCCAGTGAGTACAATCCATACTCATGTCGGGATAGAGCTATACTTACCAAAACAGGACAAGACAGTCTGTCCCTAGGCATAATCCAAGTGTAGGGGTCCGAGATAAGTATAAGCCATACTTTAATTGTGATTGAGAATCCTGCCACAACCTGACAAGATACTTAGATTCTCCAAACATAATCCATGCTCGGAAAATCCTCCCTTATTCAATTCAAAGTACAAAACCATAGCAAATCCTGATTGGTTTGTCATCGAGTGCAGAGCACGCTTTGGAGCTAAATCCTAACCCCGAACGTGTGTACTCTGATTTAGCAAATCGGAAAACCTAAAGAAAGCAAAGAGACATATCTTAAATCCTAAGAAATGCTGAAAACGCCGAGTGATCCAATCCAGATCAGTTGATGATGAGCCCACGGGAGCTCGTTCCAGGGTCATTCCCTCTCCAGGGAGCAGGTGTTGGCAGCGCGGGTGCAGGCGCTGTAGGTTGTTTCACATACTCGGGTAGCTCTCCACGTCTAACCCGTTCCTCAATCAAGTCTCGCAAGTGCCTACACTCATTTGTGTCATGGCCGTTCATATCATGAAATATGCAGTATTTTCCAGAATCGCGTTCTCTTTACGATGGCTCCCTCCTGGGAGGCTTTGTATAGGAGACATCACCGTTTGTGTTTATGTAGATGTCAGTCAAGGTCGAATTGAGTTCGGTGTACTTTTCATATCTGGGCCCTCTCCGGGGCTGAGTGTTGCGGTCACTCTTGATAGCAGTTTTTCCTTTGCCTTTGCTAGAATCGGACGGTTCTCCGTCAGTGAGCATGTTGACGTCGAGAATTTTCTTTTCGGACATTGCGTCTTCTTCACGTAGAAATCTATCCGATTCAAGGTAGAATTCGCTGAGATTCCGTGGTGGGTCCCGGCATAAGGATTTTTTGAACTCCGAGTTGTCCAGAACGCCAGATACTACCGCCATCAATACCATAGACTGCTCAGGTCGATCAACTGATGCTGCTGCAATGTTGAACCTTTCCAGAAATGAGTGAAGAGTTTCTCTGGGCCCCTGCTTGATTGTAGTTAGCGACATGAAGTTCTTGGGTCGAGCGAAGTGGACCCGAAATTGTTCGATAAAGCGAGCGACCAACATGTTCCAGCTGTTGATCGATTCAGATTCCAGCTGCCGAATCCACATAGCAGCAATATCAGTCAAGAAGAGAGGGAAGCACTTTGCCATGACGTTTTCTGACGCCGACTGAACTTCCATATGTCGTTTGTATCGCATCAGATGCACGGTAGGATCCGTCCTGCCACTGTAGGGCTCCTGTTGTGGTAGTTTGAAATCCGGGGGATTGCGGGAATTCCTGATTTCCTGAGTGAATGGGTTGTGATTGACATCATCCATGTCATTTTGATAAGTGCGGCCCCTCGAGAGGCGTTCAATAAGAGTGGCGAGACGGTCACCTTCAAAAAGTTGTTGCAAGCTGCCAAGATCAGAGCTCGTGCCCCCAGCTTTAAGTTCAGAGAAGTGTGGAAGTGTATAGGGAGCTTGGGAGGCTATCTGATTCGGTTCGGAGGTGCCCCCGTATTGCAGGTCGTGGATGCCGAACCGGTTCAGTTCGTGGGGCCCGATCCAAGCCGATGCTTAGTTTCCATTCTGGGCTGCTTCGTGCTGCTGCACTCGTGTGGGTTCTGTTCGAACCGGAGTGGACGTGGGTCGTGTTCGATCCGTGCCATGATTTCCAAAGGGGAAGCTGCTGCCCCCGAGCTCAGGTAAGGTCGCGGTTCGGATCGTGTCCGAACTGACCTGGTGGGGAATGCCCCCAATTTCCATCTACGTTGGATTCAGATTTTGTCCCTCGGTTCGGATCGGATCCGAACCGATCCGGTTCGTTATCCCTGCTGGAGCCATTTCTGTGCCGTTTCTAGTGAGTTGTGCATTGTTGCTAGGTCTTCCTTCCATCCGAGCGAAGAATTGGTTGATCATCTCATGTTGTTTGCGGAGGAGATCATCTTGCCTTGCCATCTGGGTTCTCAATTCAGCTAGAACGCCGTCCATTTCATCTCTGGTTAAGTATGCTGATAGATCACCATGAGAGGAAGCCTCCTGGCTTGCCTCATTACTCACGCCTTCTGTACCAACGTCCTCAGTACGAGAGAAGGTTCAATCTTTCTTTTGTTTAACCATTTATCCAAAAGCCAAACGACCTGATTCCTTTAGAGCTAGAAATTGAAGCAGTATCGTATGCCCCCCTTCCTGGTGCGCCAAAATGTTAGACCAAAATTTGGGCCTAACACCCAAATGCTATGTGAAAACCTCATAATCACATATTAATGCAGAAAAAGCAGTAAAATAAGAGAAGACACATGAGATTTTTATAGTGGTTCGGCTCAAACCAAGCCTACGTCCACTTTATAGTTTCTTAAATCCTAAGAAGCTATTACAATACAGTTTGCTTGCGGTTTATACACGAAATCCTCGTGTTTACAATGAAAAGAAGTGAGAAAAGTGGAGATTATACACGAAATCCTCGTGTTATAATATGGAATTTGGCTTCTTCATTGAGCAATGACTTTGCGTGAAGTAGTGGTAGAAGCCATGATCAGTGAGAACTGAAAAAGATCCCTTCAAATGTCCATCTCATGGTGTATTTATAGGCGTAGAGGGCCTTGCCAGGCCCAGAAGCGGTCCGGTTCGAATGGGCCACGTGGAGGGTAGAGAGGCCATCTCGGAGAAAGTGAAAGAAGTGGTCTTCGGATCGTGCAAGGACAGGTGGAAGCCAATCCGGATTAATAGGAGGCGGTTATGCTTTATGAATCAGTCAAACACACGATACAGGAGCAGGTCCAGGGAGTCGGTTCGGGTCCGATCCGAACCGAAGTGGAACCTCCGAACCGAAGGCGTGACGAGCGCTTCTGTGCAGTGTACAAGGCGGGTCGGGTCTGGACGGTCCAATCCAAGCAGAAGCGAGCTAAAGTCCAAGTTTGAGAAACTTCGAAGCGTGGGTCGGAGCGGGTCCGATCCGATCCGGAGCTTTTCTCATGCCACAATCCAAGTTTCCAGTTCTGCATGCGTTCACGGAAACGGGCGTTACTTTCAAACCGTAAGTCCGTTTTAGCCAAACGAAAGCTCAAACTGAAGCTAATTTAGAGGGCTACAAGAGTTACAAAGCTCAGCTCCGTAATTGCTGCTTTCGGGCCCAGAAAAGGTCATCTGGTAGGAGTTCCGGGCCAATCTTTGTTTGTGACGCGACTTTAACCAAATCGCTTCATGTCTTTTGACGATGTTCCCAATACTTGAGCATATTGTTTACTAGAAATTATATGTGTGACTGCTTTGACTAAAAAGCGGGCCAACAAAAAGCTACATTTTTCTTTTCTTCTTTTAGTTCTTTTCTAGCCTACAAGTTAGCTTCATACGACATAAGATTTCATATCAATTCGTCTGGCTTCATGGTGGAAAGATCATTGGCTTCTTCTATTGCTAATACTTTTCCTTCCCATTCATTAGTCAGAGAATGTAGGACTGTTGAAACTACATCAAAATCCGAATATTTTTGCCCTAATCCGATAAGTGCATGATGAATGGTTTGAAACCGTGAATACATCTCATTGATAGTTTCATTTGGCTTCATTTTGAAATTTTGAAATTGACTTTTCAACAAAGCTATTTTTGCTTGTTTAACCTTGTTAGTACCTTCATGAGTGGTTTTTAGTGTTTGCCAAATTTGATATGCAGTGGTACAGATACTAACACGGTTATATTCGTTCTGATCTAATGCACAAAACAACATATTGATTGCTTTTGCATTTACAGTTGCTGCGGTTTTCTCAGCAGCCGTCCATTCTGCGTACTCAGTCGTTGGATTTACTATTTCTTTCTGAGTAGCATTCCAAGCATCATAGCTAGTTGATTGCATGTAAAAACCCATACGAGTTTCCCAATAACTATAGTTAAAACCATTAAAGAAAGGAGGTCTTTGTGTCGATTGACCTTCAGTGTAAGTGGTGTTAGTGCTAGAACTAGCGTTATTTGCCATATTACAAGAATATATCAAATAACTGTGTTACGATTATATGATGACCGTGCTCTGATACCAATTGAAAATGTGTGTGCGTACTTGTCAAGTATAATACACTCACAAGGATCGTGTAATATGACAAACAATATTCCACGTATAAAGTAATAGCTAATCACAGAACAATAAAATTGAAGATGCAGTAAAAAGGAAAATCACACCAAGGATTTTTATACTGGTTCGGAGCACCGTCCTACGTCCAGTCCCAGACCTCTTTCTGGATTTTCACTAAACAACTACCTCGCTTCACCTGGAGGAACAGGTTCACAACACCCGAGCAGCCGAACGGGATTTCACGCCTCTTACACACGAGGACTTCACAACTTTGCCTCTCACAAAACGAGGACTTCACACAAGATGAGTATACTTGTAATTTGACAATGTGTGTTCTTAATAACATGAATTTGTCAATTCTTGTACAACCTTCCTATAATCTTATCCTCAAATAGAATTTGAATTCGTGAAAATATGGAAGATGATATCGTGTTTGAATTAAAAGAATAATATGTAGATTCTAGGATTCAACAACGATATAAGAAGATTATGAGCTTTTGAGTGATTTGAATGATCAAAAATGAAATCTGCAATAGATAGAATAGATAAAAAGAATTAGTTTAATTAAATTGAAGATTTCATGTTGTATTTATAGAGGATAAGGAGTTGCAATCATTGGTGAAGAGAAGTATTGAATAGAGATGATTTTTGATGAAAAGAAAAGGAAACAACCATTGATGAATGAAGATGTATGTACAAAGAGTTGCTTTCAGTTCGTAGACCAGTCGACAGGTAAAAAAATAACCAGTAGACTGGTATTTGAATATATATATATATATACACGTTATATACATGTATGCACGTTCATTGTGCATTTCTGCCCAGAAACGGTCGACCGTATAATTTGAAACAGGTCGACCGGTTTCTGACATTATGCACAATGAATGTGCATTCATATATATACATATATATATTCAAACTACTAAGGTATATGATTATTTGAGGATAGATTTTAACAATTTTAACACAACTAAATCACTAAATAATCAACCTCTATCTTTCAATACCATTGAATCTCTTCTTTTTGTCGATCTTGAACTTCTCCTTGTCATTAATCAAAATGTCTTGAATTCCTTGATTCAACAATAACCTCCCCTGCACTGGGAGCTTCGGGATATTTCAAATAGCCTCCCATGGCCCTCACCAATCCAAAAGAAAAAGAAAAAGCCAAGCGGCTAGCCAATCGGCTCATAAAATCATCCAAACCCAATAAATTTGTAAACATGTACCTATTTGTCGGGCAAACAAATTTATTCTTCTGCTCTAGCCTCCTTGCTATGACCTGTTCAATAGATATACATATATATGCATGCAATTGTAATCATTTTTCAATACAGTTCATTATTCGGTTCAATATGGCATAATGGTTCAAAATTTTAATTAATCAAAACAATAATCATACAACACAATCATCAATCAATTAGTGAATTAATGTTTTAAATTCATAATTTTGATATATATAGATAAAATCATGTTTTCGATGCCAAATCACAACAATAAACCTATCTAATTTTGGTTCTCACACCAGCCTAATGGAAATATATAGAGATCACACTTTCGGCATTCGAACATCAACTCTAATGACGATGCTTCAATAATCAGAATCATCTCCGGGCGACTAGAGTGTGATTCTATATCTATCCAGTATATTAAAACTTCGAATATACGTTCAAGACGCGTATATGCAAAATCTTTATATATTGGATTGTCCAAATTCAATACAAATAAATATTCAAATACTTATAAAACGATTTACATATCAAAACAATTTTTTTTTCATTTTTATTTTTAAAAATATACTCTTCACACTCGTTCTAGGATACAACTGATCCCATCTCTAACGAGCCATTCTTATTGGACATTACTAGTCCAAACGCTGATGAATTCTTTCGTATGGTTCTAATGTGCCTTGTTCTCGAGCTCTGTAAACCAGAGCTCTGATACCAACTGTAACAACAAGGAATTTCGCTCGATCCGAATGGATCGCTAAACCGACCAAGACCGTTTGAAACCCGTAATTGTTTTAAGAACACGAAAAATTGGAATGCAAACAGAAGAACAGTTCATTGTTTATTACAACAATCCCATCAGAATACAAGAATATATAGAGTATGAATAAATATACATTCGACAAATATCAGAGATTCAAATTACATTTAAATACATAGCAGCGGAAAGATAATACAAAACACAATTGAAGGCGATATACGGATACAGAGCTTTCCGAGTATCGTTCCAGCTGTAAACCAGGTTCCAGTGAATATAAATCTGCAAAACCAAAACTACTAGCTGCCCATACAGAAAATAAGGGCACCCAGAGTTTAGGTTAAAACAATAAACTCTAGGTCAGTCATGTGACTGGTGTGAGAACTAAAACATTTATAAATCTTTATTTTAAAGTTAGGTAAATCAAGGGACCACGCCGTATTACACGGAACGAGTTTCCTCCCAAGAATACCAGTGCATAAAACAAACAGCGCAATGCTAAATAAAGAAAAATGAAGCTATTATAAGACCCAGGTCCCATCACACAATGCAACGCAAGCTAGAGGATAGGGTTTTACCTTATAATAGCTAAAGAATGCTTGATACGTTTAAAAACAGATTATTTCGATATTACTATAAGTATATAGTGTCAAAACAATTTCAATCATAAGTATCAATCATAGGCGACATGGGTACCATATATCATGTCGCTATACTGGTTCTACAATTAAAACCACAAAGGTCATATTGGAAATTGGGTTTCCGTCATGAGTCGAGGCAAGGGGCAAGCTCCTCTCCGTTCGAGACACTCTAGCAAATGTCTCAGGACCACACACAGCGATCCTTGGAATCGGTTGGGCCGGTCCTCTCTTACTTTTGAGGATTGGCAATTCTTGAACACATGTTTCCCGGTCCTATCAGACCTATATCCGAGGCGCCTCGCATTCCAACAACCACACAGGTAAAAAGTATATAAATGTCAGGGCTGGTAGGTCACTGACATCACCCATAGCTAGAAAGAAACGTCGTGTTCTCCCAACGGTCCTTATCCTGTTTTTGACTCATACCGAGGTGTAAGGCTCGCAAATTAACGATATACACAAAGCTATGCCATACAGGCCGTGCTTTGATCATCAACTACAAGACTTTGCTTTTCAACAGAAGCCTTGATCATTTGCCACTTAGGCATGCCACACAGGCAATTCATGCCATGTGATTGATATCCATCAATATATAACCTCTGAGCTCGTACGTCTCAGAGAAGGGCATTAAGCAAGAGAATAAATTCTCCACCACCAAACAGATATATATTTAATAGAAATCAATCACACAGAATAAAATCCAATGTCAGACACACAGTCCATTTACAAGTTCGTTCTGGGTCTGAACGAAACTGGAGGAACCTTATTCCTCGTATATCCATCGATCTCTAAGTACGTCTGGACAATCACCAACTGATTCCCTCCTCTTGTGTGTACAGCCCAATCAAGATCATCAGTGATCATCCAAACGATGTGAAGACCTCCGGTCTTCAACCACCATCTTCATCTTCGACTTATCGTCAAATCGGTTATTCAAAATGGGTATAAACCCGGCCTTTCCGAATAACCCGCGTATATAATAAACAAGTGCTAACAACATACGCCTCATTCCAGTTTGGAATATTCTTTTATTCAAATTTTCACATTCTTAGGGAAAGGTTCCCATTAATTTTATCAAAGATAAATTTCTTTAAATTTATTCTTTAATCTTCCTTTGGCTATCATTTCAAACCATGTTAAGGTTTTCTAAACTAGTCGAGATTAGCGAACCACATCGAAGTAATTATTTATCTTATTTCCCAATCCCAACCTATTCATCCCATGGAGCAAAATTGGTAATACTCCATATCTAACACCACGGTGCTATCGGTAAAATTAATTACCATTTCACATTCAAATCTAATTAAAGATTTAACTATCGCTTTGGAGAAAACTGGTGATACTCCATTCTCGATCACTTTAATCTAATTGATTCACTAAAACTCCACTTATTTTTAATATTCCCAAAAATCAATATCCTGTCTTTAACTGAGTTAAAGAACCATTGTCATCAAAAACACGGTTCACGACAAACCCAAAATCACATTCCATTTTTAATCGGGTTAAAGAACAGGTGTTATTCAAAACACCGCTCACAATAAACCCAAAAGCCAATTTAAATTCAATTCCACTTAAATACTAAATTAACTGGACAATTTCACTATATCTTAATTAAAAGATTTATTCTTTTCTTAACTGGGTTCAAGAACAGTGTCATTTAAGACACCATTCACGACGAACCCAAAATCCCATTTGATATTAAATACAAGGCTCTGAATAGAAAATATATCGGCTTATATTCAATATCAAATTCTGAAACCAACAAATATCATATTGGAAATAACGACATAAATATATA
This sequence comes from Allium sativum, assembly GCA_030737875.1. Lineage (NCBI taxonomy): Eukaryota > Viridiplantae > Streptophyta > Magnoliopsida > Asparagales > Amaryllidaceae > Allium > Allium sativum. Next base: position 304,776,832 of record CM060919.1, read on the forward strand.
TCTTTCAAATTTCCACAACCATATCTGTATAATCACGAAATCCAACATCGAAATATTCCGAAGATAATTTCGATTCAAATCCGTTCCAATTCGTATATTGGAAATTCTGATTATTTTCAAAACCATTTCAAATCTAGTTCAAAACTAGTTCATTTTGATAAACATATATTTTTATCCTTACAAATGTGGAATTTTTCATCCCAGCTCTTTCCAATTCATATATTATGATTTTACACAAATTATTAATATTTTTAATAATTTTATCAAGGCCCGTGCAGTCGGTTTTCAATAACGGCCACCGAACTGCACTTACAGCGACCTTTTCCAAATTTGATTTGACATAATTCCAAATCCAGCCATTAGATTTCAAATTTCTAATATTCATTGGAAAGCTCTTTTCGATACGAACCCAATGATTCCGGTTTCAGGAGAATCCGATGGTCAGATCCCCCGCAAAGTCAATTCGAAGTCAATGGTCGAAATTCGCGAACGGTCGCGGCGCGGCGCATTCTATTTAGGCCATTTAATATATATATTATATATACTTCATCGATTTCAATTCTAAACGTATTTTATAAATCGTTTTAAAAACAAATTCAACTTCATATTCAATTTTAAATCAAAGTTGAATATTCCATATCATTAACATATAAATGACAATATTTTCAAAACTTTATATTTTGAAATCACTTCCTTTTCTATATTCATTACAAAAATGAATATAATCGATATAAATATCGTTCGCGTCAAAATGGCGCAAATCTAATCAACACGGCTTTATATATTTCAATAACTTCGTTACTCGATTCAACAAATGAATATTTTCTTCAACACATGAATATATATTTCTTTCAACACATGAATATTCTCAACACATGAGTATCGTCAACGCATGACTATTTTTGTTATTTAATATATTTAATGAAATTATGATTTCTATCGTTTAATTCTTAATCAGACTCCAATCGTAAATTAGTAAGAGAACGATTCCCTACGTATTAACCCCGAAGGCCGAAACCAACATCAGATCAATAATCAGGAAACCACTCATCTTAACTAGTTTCCAGTTAGTTTCTAATTTTGTATATGATAAATATGTGAATTTTATTGTTAAAATATTTCGTTCAACACATGAATATTCTCAATACATGAGTATCGTCAACACATGACTATTTATTCTATTCAACACATGAACCTTTATTTTATAATATTCTTTTTTTTCCAAATTGGAATGAGGCCCAATCAATTACCATATAATGTTAATTATATGGATTCCATACAACACATGTATATAATAGCAATGATAAATAATCAATCATCATCCAAAATGCACCACACAACTGCATAAGCATTAAATATAAATAATTAACGCTTACACAGTCAGTCGCCCAATCGATCGAAATACAACTAAATAATTGGGATTAGTGTACGCCAAATATCATCCCAACACCCGTGTGGGGTTTCAAATCAACAAACACTGAATATTATTTGTGCAGTTGGGCGATGTGTATAATTTATCGTCCCAGTCAATATCCTTCAAATGGGTGTACATAAACAAATCGTCTGATTTGTAAACGAATATTTATTTATTCACATTCATGTTAAATTTATATTTTTAACGATAAATAATTTATTTCAACACATGAATATATATCCATACATACCACATCACAATCAATTTTCACAATACAACAAAATCAAACAAGTCGTCCATGGTCTGTGGACGATAGGTGTCGGGTGCTGCTAAGCACCGTCTGCATGCTAGTATATAATTTTAACTAAAAAACAAGAGTTAAAGTGAGAAGTTCTCACCGAGAGCTAAACCAAACGCCACGACTCTACATATGTAGAAAATCTTCGTCGTGCTCGCCTTTTGTCACTTTCGTTGTCCGTATCCATTACATATATAAAAATCGCATCTTTATATTGTTGCTATGTATATAAAAAATCACATTTTTATAACTACTCTATATGGATAAAAATCACTTTTTTATACTGCCATTATATAGATAAAATTCTATTTTTATACCGCTACTATATAAATAAAAATTCTATTTTTATAACGCTACTATATAGATGAAAATTCTATTTTTATACCGCTACTATATAGATAAAAATTCTATTTTTATAACGCTACTATATAGATAAAAATTCTATTTTTATAACGGTGTTCATATAATAAGATCATATTTTTATCACGCTAACTTGATAATAAAAATTATATTTTTATATCGCGCTTCTTCTAATAAAGATTATATTTTTATATCCCTACTCATATAAAAAATCGAATCTTTATTCTCACTACTTCATGATAAAAATAAAGTTCATATTTTTATTTCACTTCTCATATACGGTAAAGATTATATTTCTATTTCCCTTCTCATATAATAAAAATTATATTTTAATCATGCTACCTATATAAAAATTATATTTTTATTACTCTACATAATTAAAAACCATATTTTTATTATACTAAAACTATAAAAATCTAACCTTTCTATATTATAAAAATCTAACCTTTTTATATTTTCCTAAAGTAAAAATCATATTTTTCAGTCCGCTCTTCATATCTTTATATATTTAAAAATCAAAGCTTTTCATCACCAAAAATCACCTCTTTGATCTAAAACCAATATACAAAAGTCTCATTTTTAAACAAATAAAAATCCAGTCTTTAGATTAATAAAAATCTAATCTTTATAAACCATAACCCCATGCATAGAAATAAGATTTTATTTGTGTTTTAAATTAAGACAAACTGAAGATAAAATTAAAAAAGACACTCACCATGGTTTAATGAAGAGGGAGGAGGGGATCGGAGGCGCGGTAGGCGTCGGTGGTGGCGGGCTTCTGGTTGTCAGCGGTCTAGGGTTTCCGTGGGGTTTGGTGATTTAGGGCACGGTTTGGGTTCGGAGGAGGAGGGAGAAGAAAGAGAAGGGGCGGAGTTCACGCATGGGTGGAAGGAGGAGCGGCCAGGCGGAGAGGGGAGGGGTGGTGCGCCATCATCGGCGGCGTCAAGGGTTTTCCGCGATGCTTCAATTTTTTTTTCTAATTCCTGTTAAACTGATTTGAACCGGGGGTGGGGGGGGGGGGGGTAGGAGTTGACTTAGCGGAGAGAGAAGAGGGAAAGGTGAGGGTTTTATAATAATTTATATATATTTAATTTAATTTTATCTCCAAAAAGTAACTTTAAATTTCGATCTCAAAACGGGACCCACCGCCTGTTGTCTCTAGCTAATTAGCCCCATTCCGAACACAATGGGATATGTTTCGAGAGCCAATTCGATCGTTTCGATCAGTTTTCATCAAAATTAACGTATAACTCTATATATTGAATTTGAACGCACATTTCAATCTAACGGGGCCACATACGAACTCTAAAAATTCCTGAAAAATATTTTCTAGCTTCGTATTGACGATACGGTCCTAACAAAACTAATTTCGTCAAATTCCGAGACCATTTGAAAAATGGTCATTTTCTGGTCGATCGAAATTGACTAAAGTTGTCAAAACACGTTTTCTTTCGCCACACTCACATATTGATTTCAAAAATTACGAATTTTGGAATCTAGCAATAACTTGACATCCCGGATCCAACAAAAGTGGTTTCGTCGAAAACCGATGTCGTTTGCCAAATTTCCATTTTTAAGGGCTATATTTCCATAGCGACTATTTTGAATTTTCAACTGGGAATAACTTTTGATTCCCGCTATGGAATTTTGATTTTTCGGATTCATTGTAAAGATATTCTCAAATAGATTCAAATATTTTTGGTTTCATTAAAATCCGATTTATTTTGAATCTTGTACAGTCATTTGAACTTTGAAATCGAAATTTCAAACTACCGCGCCATTTCCAATTCCTTTTGTAATTAAAATAAAATATTTATATTCTAACGACGATTCAAATAAATATATACTTTCTATTTCTATTCAAAATAAATTTCTCATCGTTATTATTTAAAATAAATCATTTTAAATATTCAAAATTCATTAGATTCGCCAAAATAAAAAAATTAAATTGGCTTGGATTTTCCGGGTTGTTACAGAGTATGACAATATCCAATCCCGATCTCTTTAACAATTAAACTTTTACATTTTTCTCACCCTGGCCATTTTATAAAAACCTTATCTTGAAATAAATTGTTTTAAGAAATTTCTTTAATTCAAACCAAACAGTTTATGATCAATTCCATACATAAAATTACTTCAATTCATATTCAATCAATTTATAATCGAATTCACATGTCCATATCAATTGTAAATTCAAATTCCAACTAATTACGCAGTTCACTTTCGTTTCCTATAAAGTTCAATATTTAAGTCAATTCAAAATTCACATTTAGTTGAATTAAAATCAAATTCATTGAATCAAGTATCGTTATATACATTTGAATCCTTAAACCTTGAATTTAAATCGCAAAATCAAAACTTATCCACCTATTGAGTTTATTATTAAAGTTTATAAAATATATATAAAATAAGCATTAAAAATATATATATAAGTTATAAATTTATATAGAAAATAGCTTTATAAACAAATATAGGTTTAAAATAATTTAGAAATAGGTTTATAAAGAATAATTTATTATAATATATTAATTTAAAGTTAAAAAAACATATATGATTAAATTATACAGTTTAAAATAAATAAATTATAAGTAAAATCTTAAATAAGCATTTAAATACATTTTTACTCATAAAATCATTTTAAAACATATAATTTAAAAATTTACAAAATTTAAGTATAAATATTTAAAATATAAATATAAATATAAGATCTTAAATTAATGTTATTACAGTCAAATTTTCCAAGTCATTTTAATTCGAAAACATGACCAACGGTGTCCGTATATAGTTTTCTACCCTATGGTCAAGTGATACGGATATTTATCATTTCAAACTGCAATTTATAAAATTTCTATGGGTTTATCATTTCAACCCGCAATCCCAAATTCAGTAAAAATCGTTTAGGTCTATCATTTCAACCCATAATGATTTTTCCCTAATCTAATGTCCGTTTGGGTATGTATCATTTCAACCCTTAGTGATTTTTTTCCCAAACTAGGGGTATCTATGACATAACAAATCATCACATATCATCAATCACATTATAGTCATATATAATCAGTGTATATACATGTCACATGAATATCGTGTCACATATGAAAGTGTATATTTTAAACAAACAATTTCTACTGGCAATCCTAAACATTTCATAACAGTTCATTTAGTTGATCTAACATCTATGAAATAATGTGAGTCGGGTGTGAGATAAACTCACCTTTCTGGCCCAAAATGAAGTGACAACTTGTAGGCACGATCCAGAACAGATTTATATCTTGATAACCACTCGTGATATATTTTATTTTCATAAGAGGATGCTAGGGAGTTTTCAAAGGACTGGTACAGTTGTTGGGTTTAGGAATGGGTTTTGGAACTCAACACTACATTCGATTAAAAAATAAACACAACACTAGCCCAATTAAACCAAAAATAAAACACAATAATTCTTTACAATTTTTTTTTCATATATATACGAACACACAGAAAAAATAAATCATAACATATATATATATATATATATATATATATAATTCAACGCACACCGCAAACACACAACGTAAATTATAACGTATATATTATAATTATATAGAACACACCCAAAGCTTTATATATATATATATATTCATATATAACTTTATAATACCAATATATATATATATATTTAAAATTCGACACACAAAATATATCTTATAAATTATACATTGAAATAAAACACAATGCTAACGCATACTAAATCATATACACACATATATAATATATAATTTGAAACACACACATAAACTCATACACACACACCGTACACACAACACAATTTATAACCTATATGTATTATAAATTATGTAAACACCATAACAGTAAATATACATATATAAATTCTATATATGTATACACAACACATCAATATACTTCATAATCATATATATATATATATATTATAAGTTGTATAAACACACCACAACTATTATATAGATATATATAAACTTTTAAACAAATATATATTTATATACATTATATATATATACACACACACGTATACACACCCAAATATTATATAATATATAAATATATATGTATATATCTAAAATTTAACACATGCCAAGAAAAAAACACACAACTCAACAATGAACATACACCACTTACGCACACAGCATCACTCACAAGACAATACACACAAATTAAAACTCTCACAACATTATATACATACACTCTCACATGCAATCCCCAAAACTAACAAAATACACACACTAATACAAAATATAATAATAAAGCAGAAATATTCTCACAAGGAAGAAAAAGGTGATGGCGTCGCTGAAGGGCGCGGGTTAGGGTGAATGGCGGGGTCAGTATATGAAAAAGGAGAGGCGAGGCTTGGCTTTGGCGTGGGCTTCATGTGGTGGAGAAGGAACCAAAGTGGGACAGCGGGGATGGAAGATGCTCACGCAAGAGTGGATGGGAAGGAATTAAAGGGGTTACTGCTCCTTTCTCTAAATATGTGAAATCATGGAGAAAGAGAGAAGAAAAAAACATGGCGTAATGGACTGTAAAAGAAAAGATGAAGGGGAACGAAGCAGATCCATAAATAAAGAAATAGGAAAATTTCTGAGCGAACGGTTTTAGAAACCTACCACGAATTTTTGAGCTAATCACGTTTCACTTTATATTTCATAAAGGCAACCGAGGTGGGAAATAAGTTGGATAAATAATGGTGATAAATAAAGTAGTCAGATCAGTTAAATCAGTTAGGTTTGAATGACGAAGGAAATGGAACAGTTCTTTTGGAATAATAAATGTACGGAATTTATGCTTGCCATTCAAAACAAACATTTTGTTTAAATTTAAAAAACTAATGGTGTGGTTAAAATAGAAACAAGAATTAAATAGTTTGCAAATTTCATTTACCAATTGAAAACATTTTTAAGATAAAAGGAAACGAATGGATTATAACATTAAGGAATGAATGGTTTAAATTTTGAAAATAATGAACTAAATAATGGGAAGAATCAAGGAAAGAAACTGGAGGAGCTTTATTAATGCTTAGCAACAAATAGAATGTATACGCATGAATTTTGGGAACAAACGGATTTAATTTTGAAAACAACGAACACGTAAGGAAAGAAATTACACTAATTAATTGGACGTCATCTTTAAATGGTAAACATTGATACAAAAAAATAATATAAATATTAAATACAAAGGAACCAACGGTTTTTGGAAATATGAAATTAACAACAATTTAGCAAATTAAATATAAGATAAACGATATCAAAGAAAAAGAATCTAACAATTAAAATTTTGCTATATTTACATCAAAACAATAAATATGTATTGAAATTAAATTAAAGATATAATTCCATATTGAAAACGAAGGGTATAATTATACAAATTAAATATTTATATTAAAATTCAAGAACGAATGCAAACAAATAAAATAAATAAACCAAAATTTTAAATTAAATCATTAAATAAAATACTCTAAAAATTGAGGTTGTAACAATAGGTAGGTTTGTCCTAGGGACAAGTGGAAATTATAACATAAGTTATAATGAAAGTAAAGGAACCTTATTTGTAAACCTTAGTTAAGAGAACTAAGTTAATAAGTAAACAACGACAAGATATGTTAAACAGAAAACAGCTGAACTGGGATGAAGTATACTTAATTACATATTAAGTAAAACACGTTATTGTAACTATGGAATTAGATAATGAATAATACAAAAGGGATTGTAAGATTACTTTCGTTAATTACAATCCAGGGGTGAAAGATTGTGGATCACTTCCATTACTTACAATCTAAAGAATAACATGTGATGGGGCTTATTAATAAACTTAAATGGATTAAGTTATATATATATGTATGTATGTATATGAAGTTAATAAGCAAGTGGAATATGGAAACTTGAAAAGAAGTCAGTGAAAATGGGGAAAACCTGTTAACATGTAATACTTAACCCGTTTAAATCCATAGGGATTACCTAAACATGTTAACTTGAGTAGGGGTTAAGTAAACTTGTTTGGAACGATGGAGGGGTTAAGCATATCTCGGGGTGGTGGGTAATATTTATATATAGGCATACAAACTTAACTTGTGGGGTTATGCAATCTTTTTACTCTGGTATGGAATAACCCGCGGAAAACCTAGTAGTAGGGATGCAAGCGTAGGGGGAAGCTTGTATCATCTTGTGTGTGGGACCTGTTTCAATCAGTAACCCATATATAGGTATCAAACGAGTACTCTGAACTAGGTCGGAGTCGGGGCATGCTTACTGGGATGATTGTAAGAGATCCAAAATGAAGGGGGGTGTGGGCGGCGCATTCCGACGGGGTCATGTGCGTGCGTGGGTCCGGACAAGAGGTGGCTAAGATGCCGTGACATCAGTAGATATGGTTATGCACGTCCTGAAGACAAAGGGTTGCCCCTTTAGGAAGTGATACATCCTACTATGGGGCTAGCACAAGGTATCTACGGAATAGGGAGCCGATCGATTGGGGTAGTAATTAGGGTACATCTAGACTCCGGTATGTTTAGGACCCGTTATTATCCTTAGGGGTAACTCCGTTATGTTGGGCTGCCTGTTATTGTATGGGGCTCTCACTAGAAGTATGCCTAAGTCTACCATCTTATGCAAGTTGGGGATTATCTCATTCTGGTTATACTAGTATTGGTGCAGAGTGAAAGAGAAAGTACTAGAGAAGCGCAATATACTCTAGCTTGTTTATCCTGTTTACCTTGTCATACCTGACTTTTATGTGGTTATGTCTCTTATCCACTTTATATGCCTGTCATTATGCTTTTACTTATTTATATGCTAAAATTAACTGGACTCACCAGACTTTATGTCTAACCCATTTTGTTTCCTCTTCTTTCTCTTCCGTTTCCCCCTCAGGTTCTCAGGGTGGGAATACTCAAGCTTGATCAGGATTCTGCTTTCATCTTGCTTGGAGTTGCTTAGATGTACCGCTTCATTTGATATCTCTCTGTTATGGCTATTTTTTTTGGGGATTATGCTTCTTTTATCATTGTACTCTGATGATTTAAGTACAAGACAAAAATTTTAAGTTGATGTACTTGGTTTTATGTATTTCAAACTTATGATGTAACTATGTTTTGAACCATGATGTTTTCTGCTTAATAAATAGTTTTAAATCTGCTGCTATTTTATACCTGTCTTGTAATGTTTGTGTTTCTGTTTACCTATAATGCTTCATGAAATTTAATGCATTCTCTTAATGAATGACATTAATGGACATGGGGTGTCACACATAGGCTTGTGCCTAGCTCAAAGTAGGTCGACCCACCTTATTTGTGTAACAACCCGTAAAATGCGAGCCAGTTTGAAATTTTTATTTTGGCAATTTTAGCGAATTTTGATTTTTTTTTTTAAATGAATTATTTTAAATAATATCGACGAGAAGTTTATTTTGAATATAATTAGAACGTATATATTATATACGTCGTCGTTAGAATATATAATAATTATATATAATTATAAAAGGAATTGAAAATGGCGCGGTAGTTCGAAAATTCGATTTCTAATTTCAAATGAATATACAGAATTCAATATAAGTCAGAATTGAACGAAACAAGAAATATTTGAATCTGTATAACTATATCTTTGTAACGAAGTTAGCAAACTGGGATTTCATCTTAGAAATGATAAGATATGTCCAGTTTAAAATTAGGAATAGTCGCTGTGAAATATATATATATTTTTATATATATGGCCCTTAAAAATAGCAATTTTGCAAACGACCTCGGATTTCGACGAAACCAGTTTTGTTAGGTCCGGGATGTGAAGTTATTGCTAGGTTTCAAATTTCGAAATTTTTCGAATCAATATGTGAGCGTAGCAAAAGAAAACGCGTTTGACCAGTTTCAGTTGATTTTAATCGACTGGAAATTGGCCAATTTTCAAACAGCCTCAGAATTCGGCGAAACTAGTTTTGTTAGGACCGTATCGTCAATACGAAGCTAGAAAATATTTTTCGGGAATTTTTCTGGTTAGTATGTGACCCCGGTAAATTGAAATGCGCGTTCAAATTCAATATATAGAGTTATATGTTGATTTTGACGAAAACTGATTGTAACGATCAAATCAGCCTACGATACATATCCCATTGTGTTCGGAATGAGGGTAATTAGCTAGGGACGATGGTCGGTGGGTTCAATTTCGAGTTGAAAATAAAAAGTTGTTTTTAGAACTTAAAATAATAATATATATTTATAATTAAATACCCCTACCCCCCCTTTTTCATTTTCCCCTTTTATTTTATTTCCTCCTCGATGTCCAGAAAAGGGCTAGGCCGATTCCTCCAAATCGGAGGAATTCTCCGACGCTCCCACCGCGCCAGGCGGAGGCGCCTGGTGCCGCGCCCTCCGATGAACCCCCCCATCCTCTCCGATCTTCTTCTCTTCCCCTTCCTCCTCTCTTCGCAACCCTTTTCCTCCCAAAACCCAAGACCTAGCCGCATTCGCCACTAACCCACAACCGACGCCACAGACCCCAGACCCCCCCTGCGCAGGCCCCTCTCCTCCACCTCGAACGCAGCGCGACCCCCTCTCCCCCCGAAGACCAGCAGCACCTCCGACGGTGTGCCAAATCCGAACCGATACCCTAGTTTTTCACTGTAAGCCCTCCTCCTTCTTTTTACTTAATTGTTTATTTATTTTAAAGTGTTTAGTATTTAAAATTGTAAAGATTTCATTTTTGAATAAAATGAAGAAAATCAGTTTTATAAATATAAATACAAGGTGGGATTTTTTTTTTATTTATTTTTATTAAGGAAAGGGTCGAATGTTTATTATGCAAAAAAATAGGATTTTTATATATTGAACTTCGATAAAAAAATATGATTTTTATATATTGAACTTCGATAGAAAAATAGGATTTTTATATATTGAACTTCGGCATAAAAATATGATTTTTATATATTGAACTTCTGCATAAAAATATGATTTTTATATATTGAACTTCGGCATAAAAATATGATTTTTATATATTGAACTTCGGCATAAAAATATGATTTTTATATATTGAACTTCGATATAAAAATATGATTTTTATATATTGAACTTCGGCATAAAAATATGATTTTTATATATTGAACTTCGATAGAAAAATAGGATTTTTATATATTGAACTTCGACATAAAAATATGATTTTTATATATTGAACTTCTGCATAAAAATATGATTTTTATATATTGAACTTCGGCATAAAAATATGATTTTTATATATTGAACTTCGATAGAAAAATAGGATTTTTATATATTGAACTTCGGCATAAAAATATGATTTTTATATTGAACTTCGGCATAAAAATATGATTTTTATATATTGAACTTCGGCATAAAAATATGATTTTTATATATTGAACTTCGAAATAAAAATTCGATTTTTATATATTGAATAGCGAAGTAAAAATTCGACTTTTACATATGTAGTGGCTACAGCAACGAAGATGACGGAGATGCGATAGCAATGAAGATTTCTATCCATGAAGTGCCGTGGAGCTAGGATAGCTATATGTGAGAATTTCTCACCTTTCCATTTCATTTCTATTTATATATATATACTAGGATGCAAACGGTGCTTAGTAGCACCCGACACAATCGTCCACAGACCATGGACTTGTTTGTTTGGTTGCCTAGATTAGTTTGATGATTTGATTTGAATTTGGTTGTTTGGTGAATATGATTGATGTGTGAATGGCGTGGGCCTTCACTAGACCGGGGATAAGGCTAGGCCTTGTCCCGTTTCTAGTATTGTGCCGTTATGCCGCCGAAATTTTCTAAGATATGTTAGAAAATAAAAAAATATCATTTTATTGTGTAAATGAATAATAGAAATTCATATGTTGGAATAAAATGTTTTATCGTTAAAAATATAATTTTTAACGTGAATATGAATATAGTGAATGTGAATAAATAAAAGATTCATTTACAAACCGGACGGTTTGTTTATGTACACCTATTTGAATGAAGTTGATTGGGTCGATAAATTTTACACATCGCCCAACTGCACAAATAAAGTATGTGTTTGATTGTTTGAAACCCCACACGGGTGTTGGGATGAAATTTGAAGTTCACTCATCCTGATTGATTGAATATGTCGATCGATTGATTGACAGGCCGTTATAAGCGTTAGATATCTATATTTGATGCTTATACAGTGTAGTGCACTTTGGTTGATGGTTGATTATTTTTCAATGCTATTATATACATGTGTTGTATGAAAATCCATATAATTAACTTTATATGGTAATTGATTGGGCCTCATTCCAGTTTTGAAAAAGAAATATTTGAAAAAGAAATATTTGAAATAGAATATTTGAAAATAGGAATATATGAAGCCGTGTTGATTAGATTGACGCCATTTTGACGTGAACGATATTTATATCGATTTTAAAACGATTTCGAAATGAATTGAATTGAAAACGATTTCGAAATGAATTGAATTGAAAACGATTTCGAAATGAATTGAATTGAAAACGATTTCGAAATGAATTGAATTGAAAACGATTTCGAAATGAATTGAATTGAAAATGATTTCGAAATGAATTGAATTGAAAACGATTTCGAAATGAATTGAATTGAAAACGATTTCGAAATGAATTGAATTGAAAACGATTTCGAAATGAATTGAATTGAAAACGATTTCGAAATGAATTGAAAACGAATTCAAATTGAATTGAAATTTGAATTGAATAGAAATGAATTTTAAAACGAATCTATAAAGAAGAATTCAAATGTGATTTGAATTGAAAAGGAAGTTGAAAATGTTTTTGAAACGAATTCAAAACTATTTATATAATTCGTTTTAAATAGAAATCGACGAAGTATATATTATATATATTATATATATAATATAATGGCCTGAATAGAACCCGCCGCGCCGCGGCAGTTCGTGAATTTCTACCATTTATTTCAAACGGACATTGCGGGAGATCCGACCGTCGGATTCTCCTAAAACCGGAACCGTTGGGTTCGTATCGAAAAGAGCTTTCTAACGAATATTAGAAATTTGAAATCTAATGGTTGGATTTGGAATTATGTCCAAATCAAATTCGAAAAAGGTCGCTGTAAGTGCAGTTCGATGGCCGTTGATGGAAATCGACTGTACGGGCCTTGATAAAATTATTAAAAATAGTAATAATTTGTGTAAAATCATAAGAAATGATTTGTGAAGAATTGGGATGAAAAACTCCATATTTGAAAAGATAAAAATAGATTTTTATCGAAATGAACTAGTTTTGAACTAGAAAAATAATTCTATTTATTTTTAAATAAATAAATTGGATTTGAAATGGTTGTGAAAATAACCAGAATATCCAATGATTGCATTGGAGGGGATTTGAATCGAAATTGTCTTCGGAATATTTCGATGTTGGAATTCGTGATTATACAGGTGTTGTTATGGAAATTTGAAAGATATATATTTATATCGTTATTTCCAATACGACATTTGTTAGTCGTAGAATTCGATATTGAATATAAGCCGATATATTTTCTATTCAGAGCCTTGTATTGAATATCGAATGTGATTTGGGTTTGTCGTGAGTGGTGTCTTCACTAACACTGTTCTTGAACCCAGTTGAGAAAAGATTAGATCTTTTTATTTAGATTTAATGAAGTGTACCAATTAAACAATATTTAATTGGAATTGAATGGATATTGATTCTTGGGTTTATCGTGAATGGTGTTTTTAAATAACACTCGTTCTTTAACTCGATAAGTAATGGAATGTGATTTTGAGTTTATCGTGAACCGTGTTTTAAAGGACACCGATTCTTTAACCCAGTCACAGATTAAAACTAAGTGGAGTTTTAATGAATCTTTAATTAGATTGAAAAGATCGAGAATGGAGTATCACCAGTTTTGCTCCAGGCGATAGTTAAATCTTTAATTAGATTTGAACGTGAAATGGTAATTGAATTACCGATAACACTGTGGAGTTAGATATGAAGTACTACCAGTTTTACTTCATGGGATGAATAGGTTGGGATTGGGAAATAAAATAAATGATTACTTCGGTGTGGTTCGCTAATCCCGACTAGTTGAATTGATATTCAAAGGTGATTAAAGAATAAATTTAAAGAATTTATCTTGGATAAAATTAATGGGAACTTTTCCCAAAGTATAGGAATATTTGAATAAAAGAATATTCTGAATTGGAATGAGGCGTATGTTGTGTTTGTGTAACACTTTTATAATATATACGCGAGTTATTCAGAAAGACCGGGTTTATCCCATTCTGAATAACTGATTCGACGTGGTGTCGAAGATGAAGACAGTGGTCGAAGACCGGAAGTCTTCATGTCGTTTGGGTGATTACTGATGATCTTGATTGGGCTGTACACCCAAGAAGATGGAAACAGTTTGTGATCGTCCAGACGTACTTGGAGATCGATGGATAGGCGAGGTACTAGGTGCCTCCGGTTTCGTTCAGACCCAGAACGGACTTGTAAATGGACTGTGTGTCTGACATTGGATTTTAGTCTGTGTGATTGATCTCTATTAAATATATATCTGTTTGGCGGCGGAGAATTTATTCTCTTGCTTAACGCCCTTCTCTGAGACGTACGAGCTCAGGGGTTATATATTGATGGATATCAAACGCATGGAGTGAATTGCCTGTGTGGCATGCCTAAGTGGCAATTGATCGAGGCTTCTGTTGAAAAGCAAAGTCTTGTGGTGATGATCAAAGCACAGCCTGTGTGGCATAGCTTTGTGTAACGTTTACTTCGCGAGTTTCACACCCGGTATGAACCAAAAACGGGAGAGGACATCAGGGAGGACTTGCGTTTCTTTCTAGCTAGAAGTGGCGTCAGTGGTTTTACACGCCCTGACGAGTTTGACTTATGTGGTTGTTGCTGTTGCGAGGCGCCTCGGTTTGATCGGACGATCCGGGTCCGATGGAGTCATTTGTTGGCTCATTTACGCCCCATAGGGTGGAGAGACGTAGTGTTCAGGCATAATAATCCACATCGGTGGACCGGCCCTGACGATCCAAGGCCCACCTGAGTCTGGGACCTGAGACATGGGCAAGATTGTCTCGAATCGGTTGAGGACTATCTTTTGCCTCGGTTCATAGACGGAAATCCAATTTCCAAATACGTGACTTGGCGGTTTTATTTGTAGAGCCTAGTATGGCGACATAGTGGGATGGGGCGCTTATGCCGTCTATGATTGATACTTATGATTTGAAGTTGTTTTACACACTATGCACTTATGATAGTATCAAATGATTTGTTTTAAACGTATCAAGCATCCTTTGGCTGTTATAAGGGAAAACCCTATCCTCGACTGCGTTGCATTGTGTGATGGGACCTGGGTCTTATAACAGCTTCATTTTTCTTTATTTAGCATTGCGCTGTTTGTTTTATGCACTGGTATTCTTGGGAGGAAACCCGTTCCGTGTTATACGGCGTGGTCCCTTGATTTACCTAACTTTAAAAATAAAGATTAATAACTGTTTTAGTTCTCACACCAGTCACATGACTGACCTGGAGTTTATTGTTTTAACCTAAACTCTGGGTGCCCCTATTTTGACACGGGCAGCTAGTAGTTTTGGTTTTGCAGATTTATATTCATAGGATCCTGGTTTACAGCTGGAACGATATCCGGAAAGCTTTGTATCCGTATATCTCATTCTAGTGGTGTATTGTATTATTTTCCGCTGCTATGTATTTAAGTGTAATTTAAATCTCTGATATTTCTGTGTAATATTCGTTTATACTTTGTATATTCTTGTAATCTGATGCATTGTTGTAATATACAATGAAACGTTCTTCTGTATGCGTTCTTTTTTGTCCTGTTCTCAATGATAGGGCGTTTCGAGCGTCCTGGGTCGGTTTAGCGACTGGTTCGGACCGAGCGAAATTCTTTGCCGTCACAGTTGGTATCAGAGCTTTGGTTTACAAAGCTAGAGAACAAGACACATTAGAACCTTACGAAAGAATTCATCAGATATTGGATTAGTAATATCCAATTAGAATGACTCGTTAGAGATAGGATCAGTAGTATCCTAGAACGAGTGTGAAGAGTATATTTTTAAAATGAAAACTAATTTTGTTTTGAAAGTTTAAATCAACTATTCGTATTTGATTATTTATTTATATTGATTTTGGACAATTCAGTATATAAAGAATTTGCATATACGCCTTGCAAACGTATATTCAAAGTTTTAATATACTGGATAGATATAGAATTACACTCTAGTCGCCCGAAGATGATTCTGATGATTGTAGCTACATCATCAGAATTAGTGTTCGAGTGTTGAAGGTGTGATATTTATATATCTCCTATTGACTGGTGTGAGAACCAAAATTAGATAGGGCCTATTGTTGTGATTTGGCATCAAAAATCTGATTTTTGACTATATATCAAAAGTATGAATTTGAAACTCTAATCCACTAATTGAGTGATGTTTGTGTTGTTTGTTTACTTGTTTGGTAATTTTAACCGTTTATGCCTAATTTGATCGAATATTGAACTGTATTGAAAATTGGTCGCATTTGCTTGCATATACATATATATCATTGAACAGGTCATAGCAAGGAGGCTAGAGCAGAGAATAAAATTTGTTTGCCCGACAAATAGGTACATGTTTACTACATAATTTACTGTTTCGTTTGGGTGATGATGATTTTATGAGCCTATTGGCTAGCCGCTTGGCTTTTTCTTTTTCTTTTTGAGATCTGAAGGACCGGGGAAGCTATTTGAAATTCCCCGATGCTCCCAGTGCAGGGGAGGTTATGGCGAAATTTTTCGAAAATTTAGGGTGTTAGCCAAATTTTTGAGATTTTAGAAAATTCTCAGAAACTGAAAAGTTGGAGAATGGAAGCCAGATCGAGCGTAGAGTTGATTAATCAAACCATTTTTGACTTTGTTCCTTTTCGGGGATGAAAAGTTTTAAGTGGGGGAGATTGTAACAACCCGTAAAATGCGAGCCAGTTTGAAATTTTTATTTTGGCAATTTTAGCGAATTTTGATTTTTTTTAAATGAATTATTTTAAATAATATCGACGAGAAGTTTATTTTGAATATAATTAGAACATATATATTATATACGTCGTCGTTAGAATATATAATAATTATATATAATTATAAAAGGAATTGAAAATGGCGCGGTAGTTCGAAAATTCGATTTCTAATTTCAAATGAATATACAGAATTCAATATAAGTCAGAATTGAACGAAACAAGAAATATTTGAATCTGTATAACTATATCTTTGTAACGAAGTTAGCAAACTGGGATTTCATCTTAGAAATGATAAGATATGTCTAGTTTAAAATTAGGAATAGTCGCTGTGAAATATATATATATTTTTATATATATAAGGCCCTTAAAAATAGCAATTTTGCAAACGACCTCGGATTTCGACGAAACTAGCTTTGTTGGGTCCGGGATGTGAAGTTATTGCTAGGTTTCAAATTTCATAATTTTTCGAATCAATATGTGAGCGTAGCAAAAGAAAACGCGTTTGACCAGTTTCAGTTGATTTTAATCGACTGGAAATTGGCCAATTTTCAAACAGCCTCAGAATTCGGCGAAACTAGTTTTGTTAGGACCGTATCGTCAATACGAAGCTAGAAAATATTTTTCGGGAATTTTTCTGGTTAGTATGTGACCCCGGTAAATTGAAATGCGCGTTCAAATTCAATATATAGAGTTATATGTTGATTTTGACGAAAACTGATTGTAACGATCAAATCAGCCTACGATACATATCCCATTGTGTTCGGAATGGGGGTAATTAGCTAGGGACGACGGTCGGTGGGTTCAATTTCGAGTTGAAAATAAAAAGTTGTTTTTAGAACTTAAAATAATAATATATATTTATAATTAAATACCCCTACCCCCCCTTTTTCATTTTCCCCTTTTATTTTATTTCCTCCTCGATGTCCAGAAAAGGGCTAGGCCGATTCCTCCAAATCGGAGGAATTCTCCGACGCTCCCACCGCGCCAGGCGGAGGCGCCTGGTGCCGCGCCCTCCGATGAACCCCCCCATCCTCTCCGATCTTCTTCTCTTCCCCTTCTCTCTTCGCAACCCTTTTCCTCCCAAAACCCAAGACCTAGCCGCATTCGCCACTAACCCACAACCGACGCCACAGACCCCAGACCCCCCCTGCGCAGGCCCCTCTCCTCCACCTCGAACGCAGCGCGACCCCCTCTCCCCCCGAAGACCAGCATCACCTCCGACGGTGTGCCAAATCCGAACCGATACCCTAGTTTTTCACTGTAAGCCCTCCTCCTTCTTTTTACTTAATTGTTTATTTATTTTAAAGTGTTTAGTATTTAAAATTGTAAAGATTTCATTTTTGAATAAAATGAAGAAAATCAGTTTTATAAATATAAATACAAGGTGGGATTTTTTTTTTTATTAAGGAAAGGGTCGAATGTTTATTATGCAAAAAAATAGGATTTTTATATATTGAACTTCGATAAAAAAATATGATTTTTATATATTGAACTTCGATAGAAAAATAGGATTTTTATATATTGAACTTCGGCATAAAAATATGATTTTTATATATTGAACTTCTGCATAAAAATATGATTTTTATATATTGAACTTCGGCATAAAAATATGATTTTTATATATTGAACTTCGGCATAAAAATATGATTTTTATATATTGAACTTCGATATAAAAATATGATTTTTATATATTGAACTTCGGCATAAAAATATGATTTTTATATATTGAACTTCGATAGAAAAATAGGATTTTTATATATTGAACTTCGGCATAAAAATATGATTTTTATATATTGAACTTCTGCATAAAAATATGATTTTTATATATTGAACTTCGGCATAAAAATATGATTTTTATATATTGAACTTCGATAGAAAAATAGGATTTTTATATATTGAACTTCGGCATAAAAATATGATTTTTATATATTGAACTTCGGCATAAAAATATGATTTTTATATATTGAACTTCGAAATAAAAATTCGATTTTTATATATTGAATAGCGAAGTAAAAATTCGACTTTTACATATGTAGTGGCTACAGCAACGAAGATGACGGAGATGCGATAGCAATGAAGATTTCTATCCATGAAGTGCCGTGGAGCTAGGATAGCTATATGTGAGAATTTCTCACCTTTCCATTTCATTTCTATTTATATATATATATACTAGGATGCAGACGGTGCTTAGTAGCACCCGACACAATCGTCCACAGACCATGGACTTGTTTGTTTGGTTGCCTAGATTAGTTTGATGATTTGATTTGAATTTGGTTGTTTGGTGAATATGATTGATGTGTGAATGGCGTGGGCCTTCACTAGACCGGGGATAAGGCTAGGCCTTGTCCCGTTTCTAGTATTGTGCCGTTATGCCGCCGAAATTTTCTAAGATATGTTAGAAAATAAAAAAAAAATCATTTTATTGTGTAAATGAATAATAGAAATTCATATGTTGGAATAAAATGTTTTATCGTTAAAAATATAATTTTTAACGTGAATATGAATATAGTGAATGTGAATAAATAAAAGATTCATTTACAAACCGGACGGTTTGTTTATGTACACCTATTTGAATGACGTTGATTGGGTCGATAAATTTTACACATCGCCCAACTGCACAAATAAAGTATGTGTTTGATTGTTTGAAACCCCACACGGGTGTTGGGATGAAATTTGAAGTTCACTCATCCTGATTGATTGAATATGTCGATCGATTGATTGACAGGCCGTTATAAGCGTTAGATATCTATATTTGATGCTTATACAGTGTAGTGCACTTTGGTTGATGGTTGATTATTTTTCAATGCTATTATATACATGTGTTGTATGAAAATCCATATAATTAACTTTATATGGTAATTGATTGGGCCTCATTCCAGTTTTGAAAAAGAAATATTTGAAAAAGAAATATTTGAAATAGAATATTTGAAAATAGGAATATATGAAGCCGTGTTGATTAGATTGACGCCATTTTGACGTGAACGATATTTATATCGATTTTAAAACGATTTCGAAATGAATTGAATTGAAAACGATTTCGAAATGAATTGAATTGAAAACGATTTCGAAATGAATTGAATTGAAAACGACTTCGAAATGAACTGAATTGAAAACGACTTCGAAATGAATTGAATTGAAAACGATTTCGAAATGAATTGAATTGAAAACGATTTCGAAATGAATTGAATTGAAAACGATTTCGAAATGAATTGAATTGAAAACGATTTCGAAATGAATTGAATTGAAAACGATTTCGAAATGAATTGAAAACGAATTCAAATTGAATTGAAATTTGAATTGAATAGAAATGAATTTTAAAACGAATCTATAAAGAAGAATTCAAATGTGATTTGAATTGAAAAGGAAGTTGAAAATGTTTTTGAAACGAATTCAAAACTATTTATATAATTCGTTTTAAATAGAAATCGACGAAGTATATATTATATATATTATATATATAATATAATGGCCTGAATAGAACGCGCCACGCCGCGGCAGTTCGTGAATTTCTACCAGTTATTTCAAACGGACATTGCGGGAGATCCGACCGTCGGATTCTCCTAAAACCGGAACCGTTGGGTTCGTATCGAAAAGAGCTTTCTAACGAATATTAGAAATTTGAAATCTAACGGTTGGATTTGGAATTATGTCCAAATCAAATTCGAAAAAGGTCGCTGTAAGTGCAGTTCGATGGCCGTTGATGGAAATCGACTGTACGGGCCTTGATAAAATTATTAAAAATAGTAATAATTTGTGTAAAATCATAAGAAATGATTTGTGAAGAATTGGGATGAAAAACTCCATATTTGAAAAGATAAAAATAGATTTTTATCGAAATGAACTAGTTTTGAACTAGAAAAATAATTCTATTTATTTTTAAATAAATAAATTGGATTTGAAATGGTTGTGAAAATAACCAGAATATCCAATGATTGCATTGGAGGGGATTTGAATCGAAATTGTCTTCGGAATATTTCGATGTTGGAATTCGTGATTATACAGGTGTTGTTATGGAAATTTGAAAGATATATATTTATATCGTTATTTCCAATACGACATTTGTTAGTCGTAGAATTCGATATTGAATATAAGCCGATATATTTTCTATTCAGAGCCTTGTATTGAATATCGAATGTGATTTGGGTTTGTCGTGAGTGGTGTCTTCACTAACACTGTTCTTGAACCCAGTTGAGAAAAGATTAGATCTTTTTATTTAGATTTAATGAAGTGTACCAATTAAACAATATTTAATTGGAATTGAATGGATATTGATTCTTGGGTTTATCGTGAATGGTGTTTTTAAATAACACTCGTTCTTTAACTCGATAATTAATGGAATGTGATTTTGGGTTTATCGTGAACCGTGTTTTAAAGGACACCGATTCTTTAACCCAGTCACAGATTAAAACTAAGTGGAGTTTTAATGAATCTTTAATTAGATTGAAAAGATCGAGAATGGAGTATCACCAGTTTTGCTCCAGGCGATAGTTAAATCTTTAATTAGATTTGAACGTGAAATGGTAATTGAATTACCGATAACACTGTGGTGTTAGATATGAAGTACTACCAGTTTTACTTCATGGGATGAATAGGTTGGGATTGGGAAATAAAATAAATGATTACTTCGGTGTGGTTCGCTAATCCCGACTAGTTGAATTGATATTCAAAGGTGATTAAAGAATAAATTTAAAGAATTTATCTTGGATAAAATTAATGGGAACTTTTCCCAAAGTATAGGAATATTTGAATAAAAGAATATTCTGAATTGGAATGAGGCGTATGTTGTGTTTGTGTAACACTTTTATAATATATACGCGAGTTATTCAGAAAGACCGGGTTTATCCCATTCCGAATAACTGATTCGACGTGGTGTCGAAGATGAAGACGGTGGTCGAAGACCGGAAGTCTTCATGTCGTTTGGGTGATTACTGATGATCTTGATTGGGCTGTACACCCAAGAAGATGGAAACAGTTTGTGATCGTCCAGACGTACTTGGAGATCGATGGATAGGCGAGGTACTAGGTGCCTCCGGTTTCGTTCAGACCCAGAACGGACTTGTAAATGGACTGTGTGTCTGACATTGGATTTTAGTCTGTGTGATTGATCTCTATTAAATATATATCTGTTTGGCAGCGGAGAATTTATTCTCTTGCTTAACGCCCTTCTCTGAGACGTACGAGCTCAGGGGTTATATATTGATGGATATCAAGCGCATGGAGTGAATTGCCTGTGTGGCATGCCTAAGTGGCAATTGATCGAGGCTTCTGTTGAAAAGCAAAGTCTTGTGGTGATGATCAAAGCACAGCCTGTGTGGCATAGCTTTGTGTAACGTTTACTTCGCGAGTTTCACACCCGGTATGAACCAAAAACGGGAGAGGACATCAGGGAGGACTTGCGTTTCTTTCTAGCTAGAAGTGGCGTCAGTGGTTTTATACGCCCTGACGAGTTTGACTTATGTGGTTGTTGCTGTTGCGAGGCGCCTCGGTTTGATCGGACGATCCGGGTCCGATGGAGTCATTTGTTGGCTCATTTACGCCCCATAGGGCGGAGAGACGTAGTGTTCAGGCATAATAATCCACATCGGTGGACCGGCCCTGACGATCCAAGGCCCACCTGAGTCTGGGACCTGAGACATGGGCTAGATTGTCTCGAATCGGTTGAGGACTATCTTTTGCCTCGGTTCATAGACGGAAATCCAATTTCCAAATACGTGACTTGGCGGTTTTATTTGTAGAGCCTAGTATGGCGACATAGTGGGATGGGGCGCTTATGCCGCCTATGATTGATACTTATGATTTGAAGTTGTTTTACACACTATGCACTTATGATAGTATCAAATGATTTGTTTTAAACGTATCAAGCATCCTTTGGCTGTTATAAGGGAAAACCCTATCCTCGACTGCGTTGCATTGTGTGATGGGACCTGGGTCTTATAACAGCTTCATTTTTCTTTATTTAGCATTGCGCTATTTGTTTTATGCACTGGTATTCTTGGGAGGAAACCCGTTCCGTGTTATACGGCGTGGTCCCTTGATTTACCTAACTTTAAAAATAAAGATTAATAACTGTTTTAGTTCTCACACCAGTCACATGACTGACCTGGAGTTTATTGTTTTAACCTAAACTCTGGGTGCCCCTATTTTGACACGGGCAGCTAGTAGTTTTGGTTTTGCAGATTTATATTCACAGGATCCTGGTTTACAGCTGGAACGATATCCGGAAAGCTTTGTATCCGTATATCTCATTCTAGTGGTGTATTGTATTATTTTCCGCTGCTATGTATTTAAGTGTAATTTAAATCTCTGATATTTCTGTGTAATATTAGTTTATACTTTGTATATTCTTGTAATCCGATGCATTGTTGTAATATACAATGAAACGTTCTTCTGTATGCGTTCTGTTTTGTCCTGTTCTCAACGATAGGGCGTTTCGAGCGGCCTGGGTCGGTTTAGCGACTGGTTCGGACCGAGCGAAATTCTTTGCCGTCACAATATGTGGGTCGACATTTATGTCGACCAAGGGGTCGACACAGAGGTCAATCCATGTATGAGTTGGGTCGCACTTTACCGTTGCTTTATTCTGATTTATTAATTTAATTTAATTCCAAGCTTTCATTAATCATAACTCGTTCATTTTTAGTCCGATTTACGCAAACTAAAAGTCTATCTGAATCAGAATTTCGTAATGAATGCAGTGGTGAAATCCATTTTACCTAGTTTTGAATATAGGTTTTGTTAATACTTGATTTATTAATCTCTTAGTATAATTATTATTTGTTAACTTTTTGGGTGTTATAATTCAGATAATATTTTCTATTGTTATGAAATATACCATAGTCACAACACATTACAATTTGATAAATCTAATAATAATTTTGATGAGGTCCAAAATGGTTCAATTTGGTCAATAATTTCAATTTTTGAATAAATAATCAAAATTGATTTTAAATTTGAAAAATATCAATTTCAAGACGGGTTTTGAAATAATTGTCCAAGTTGAAAA
This sequence comes from Allium sativum, assembly GCA_030737875.1. NCBI lineage: Eukaryota > Viridiplantae > Streptophyta > Magnoliopsida > Asparagales > Amaryllidaceae > Allium > Allium sativum. The sequence goes on from CM060919.1 coordinate 304,800,883, forward strand.
TCAGTTTCAAAAATTAATCAGTAGAATGTGGAATTTTCTAGTACTTCCAAGACTAATTGCTCCTAGACAATTTTTAACATCACTTGTAACTCAGATTGTCTAAATTGAATCTAGAAGCTGATTTTTCAACAAATCATTCAATTACCAAGACACTTAAGCAAATCTTAATAATTCAATTTCCTTTATCGGAGCAACAGAAAATCAATTTCAAAGCAAGGTTCACAAGAGAACTTTCCAGAGCATTTTTAACAAGCACAAGGGACAATCAATGATTTAAATCAAAACCAAGTTATTTGAAAATACTTGATGAAATTTATTTTCTTAATTCAAATCCAAATACTATAATCCATGGGATTCAACATAACATCAATCATAAATGATTTCAAAATCAAAATAGTCAAGCTAAATCAAAAATTATTAAATTATTACAACTTATCAAACACAGCTTTCAAGTAGTGTGTTGTAATGAGTGTTGTTTTTTAATTTTTTACAAGATGAATTAGCAGAAACTCAAAACAACAAAGATGTGTGAAATTTCACTAGTTTTTCAGATCATCAATTTTTTTAAAATTATGAGTAATAGAGTTCAAGATATGATCAGAATATGAAAGAACTGTTAGAATTTCAGGGTTAGTCTAAAAATTAAACTTTAAATGAATTTCATTTTCTCACCAATTTAAGTTTATAATCTAGAAATAATCAATACATGAAAGTTGTAGACAATTGAATCTAATTTCCAGAAAATCAAGAAATTTGCAATTTGAAGTTAGGAAGTTCAAGTTATGTCAAAAATACTATGGCAATGTCAATACAAATCAGCATCAATAAGAAAATAAAAACACGAGTTTATAGATCATACCTAACTTACCATAATCGGTGTGAACCAATAAATCTCCAACTCAAAAAACTATTGCTAAGGAACTCTGAATAATTGATTCAACAATAATATAGAACAACTCGAATTTTACCTTTCTTTCTCAAAGTTGTTCCTTAGCCCCCTTCAGTACTTAATTGTTTATAGGATCGAGTGGTCTAACTAGAACTGTTTTACAACTCTTAGCTTCGTTTACACATTTTGGTACCCAAACCCGTTTATATAACAATCCATTAGCACCCACCGAAATTCCCTTAGGAACCCAAATTCGATTAATCCAAATTGAATTCATCTTGTTATCTTATGGGATCCAAATTCGTTTAATTGGATTGTTTCTAAACAAGTTCTCATCTCGTTTATGGTTTAAAAAACCCTTTGAAATGATTAAAGTTCAAAATTCCAAATTGATCTTTTCGAAAGCTATTTGAAGGATTTTTAAAATCATTAGAATTTCGCTTTTCAACTTGATCAAATTTACCAAAACTGAGTCCTTTCTTATTCTCAACAAAAAATTGGTTTTTCAACAACATATTCAACAAATTTTCTCCTTTAGAAAATTTAGCCAAAGTCGATTCAGTTCATTGAATTTTAGATTTAAGATCACTATTTTATTTCATTAAACTTGAACAACGATTAATAGCGATCCTTCTCATTTCAACAACATTTTGTTTTAAAATCGTATTTTCGTTTTCAAGCATTTTTATTTCTGCCTTTGATTCAGAAATCTTAATTTCAAATCGTTTACATTTTTCGATTTCAAGTTTTTCAAACTCCTTGAATTTTTCAATTTTATTCTCCAAATCATGATTTATACGAGTAATTTTAGATTCGTTATATTTCAAATTACGTTTTCTTTTTCAAAGGTTTTGAAAATTTCCTTTATTTCAAACAATTCGGTTTGAAAAGTTGTGCATTTATTGTAGTTGAGATTTCTGGTTTTCTCGGTTTCAATTTCAAGCTCATCCAAAATCAATTCGGTTTTCAATAAACTCTCTTTCTCTAAAATCTCATGTTTGTAATTTTTAGCCTTCTTAACCCTATCCAACTTCTTTTGCAAAAAAATGTTTGCAGTTTTTAGTTCAATATCGTTTATTTTAAAAAACATAATTTCCTTTTCAAGCTTTTAAAACTTTTCATTGGGATAAACTAAATCATTTTACAAATTTAAACCTTTTTTGCAATTAGATTTTTCAACCTTTTTAACGTTTTCAAGTTTTAAATCAGGATTTTTATTGCTCACCTCAATATTCTCAGATTTCAATTTTTTATTCGTCAATTTGAGACTATCAATAGTTCTTGTTAATTTACCATAAAAAGAACCAACTCTTCAAAGGGAAATTCACTTCGTTCATCATCTTTTAAGTCTTCATCACTATCATCATCTGATTCATCTTTTGTAAAACCTATCAAGCATAATTTTGAAACTGAGTTGACTTTCAAAGGTTCTAAGCTACTATTGTCATTTCTCCCATACATCGCATCAAGAGTATTCAAGATTTCCTATGCAGTTAAATAATGAGAAATATGGTTAAACAAATCATCATTAATATAAGAATATAAAATATGCGTATCGCGAGAATTAATTATAATATTGTTCTTATTTACCATATCATATCCACTTTTAATAAATCCCAACATCTAATATTAAATTTTTTTAAGTAAAATTCCATTTTTGATTTTCAATTTAAAAAATATGTTCCATCAAAAATAGTTGGGGTTATACTATAAAAATTCTTGCTAGATTGACAACTAGAAAAATCACTGTTAGGGAAATCCATGACTCCAGGCTTATATAAAATAGAAAAATATCTACACTAATACCACTTGTAGGATCTAAATTAACCATAGAGGGGGGTGAATAAGGTTTATTGCAGTTTTTGCTGAGTAATAAATAGTAGCAACACAAATAATAACCACAGTAAGTGCAGAAAAGTAAATAACACACAGAAAATCCAGCTTTGGTTAAACCCTGCCTACTGCTGCATTCCCCAAGGTTTCTACTAGATATTAAAACAATCTCTAAGCTTACAATCCCCTGTAAACTCAAGATACCTGCTCCCAACTGTCTAATCCTACGCTCAAAACCGTGCAACGATCTCAAACCTGAGATCAGATTTTCCTTAACTACAAACCCTATAGCTAGTATCCCTAGTTTAGAAAACTAGAAAACTTCAAGACGATTACAAAAATAAAAACACGGAAAAAAAATCGAAACCCTAGTTACAAAATAAATGTGTTTTCACACTTTAAAAAATAAAAGCCGGTCCCTCCTTTTCTTATGCTATGTCACTTAAAAAAATGTCGGCTTCCTCTTTCAATGGTGACCGAAATAGGGTTTTGCTCCTCCTTCTGAATAGCGACTTCAAACTTTGATTTGATTTTGTTCTCTAGTGGCTCCGGTTATTCAATGCTCCCTGGTCATCTGATTTGGTGCTTGAGATGATCGAAACCTGATTTTTGAGTTCTCTGATTTTTATTATTCTATGCTTGAATTTATTTTCTCAGTTTCGATCGATCTTTGCCTTTGATGATTGGTATAATTTATAGGGTTTGAAACCCTAAATATTCTCTGATTTCTTACGTTGATTTGTTGAGATATTTGCATGATTATTTGCTTGATTTCCACAGCTTTGAGTTGGCTTTGTATATATGGCAATTTGACTTGTCCCTCCTATGAATTTCTTGCCGTATATTCATATTTTTGGAAAAAATAATTCGGCCATTTCTGGAAAGTTTGTAAACTTTGCCAAAAATACTTGCTTGCCTTTTACTGCTACGAACAGTTCGAAATCAAATTTCGTGCATTTATAAAAAAAAGTCTTTGCTCCTCCTCTTTACTCGTTTTCATCACTAATTAATTGATAAAAGAAAACTTATACACACGTTATTCACACACACACACACACACATATATATATATATTATTCTTATGTGTATGTGTGTGTTGGTACTAGCTGCTCATATGTATCAATGATATTCTATGCTAAGGTTTCCTTGAACATTATCTGCACTTGATTTTACTATTACTTGAGTTTTCCATTACTCTTGTTATGGCCTACCACTATGCTTGCTTGGTTACTTAGGATCTTGAACATTGCTTGATGTCCATGTTCATAGATACATGCATATGTACACTTGTGTACACTGTCACTTTTATTATGTTGGCCAGAGAGCTTTATTTTCCTGTTAACCGTCCTTTTGGTCTGGTTCCAAAAAGTACACCAGGCCCGCTCGACTTAACAAATCATGTGGCACCAAAGCCCGAAGTGTCGCTAGAACACTAAGGATTCAAGCCCAAGAGAAGTCGTGCAAGTGTCGGCTTCACAAAACCTTCAAAAGTACATTTCGAATCCCTTTTTTCAGGGATTTCAAATCCCTCCAAAGTCATACATTTTGCATACCCTAAAATGTGCTTCACATACAATTCGAATCCCATAAGTATCTCGAATCTGTTAACACTGTATATTTCGAATCCCTCAACATCAGAAATTTCGAATCCCTCAGCTCTGCAGTGCCAAATTCGACTCCCTCATCATGCAACAGGAGATTTTGAATCCCTCTGACACTATTTTCTATTTCGCATCTCTCTACGCTCGAAAGTCGCTTTTGCATATGTTTGGGGTTTGAGAGATTTTAGGCTTGGTATTTTAGGACCTAATTCCATCATATGCAAAAGATTGCTTTTTGGATTGATTCACGAATCGTTCACAAGCTACCAACCAAAAATCCAACAGTTGAAACATATTATTGCTTATAGTCTAAAAGTTCTCGGCATCAATCTAGACTATACAGAACTATTAGCTGTTCGATTAACGATCAATAATTAAATAGAATATTTAAATACTTGATCGTTAAAATACGGGTTGTTACATTCTTCTCCCCTTAAAGGATTTCATTCTCGAAATCCTCAAGGATAAAACAACACAACCCAGCATTCTTGAATAGGTGATGACACAAGACAAGTCGTCACTTAATGCTTTCAATAACCGTTCTATCCATGAACAATGCAACCAAGCTAAAGCTCTCAGTTATATGTTCATTTTCCAATAATTCGATGTTGGAAGGCGGAAGTGACAACTTACTAGTTTGAAGACAATCCAACCTAGCATCAACTGTTGGGTTTCTTTTCAAACATGTTAAATTCCCAGAAAATTTCGATAGCATCTCCTTAGCGGGATCGACCCGAAAAAACCTAAAATCGCCATACAAGGCCCATATCAACAAAACAAAACAAAAACCCAAAAGTGGCTACACTAGTTTGGGGCTTAAAATCACCAAAATGCACCAAATAGCAAAAACCACAACTCTAGTCTACTGCATCCTTTTTTAAGAAAGTCTAACATTGAGATGCAAATGAAAGCAAATTAGCTTCCAAACTAATCAAATCTTGCTTCTTTATACCTGGGCATGTACTCAACAAATAAGATTAGACACAATAGTAGAAATAGAAACAAGGGAATAAACATGTTAAATAAACTAAATTATCTAAGGAGCATGTCAAGTCATGTATGGAATTTATTTCGACTAATAAACAATACAACAACAAAGTTGTCCTGCATGCCTAACAATCATTTAAATACAAACATGCAGACATCATCAATTAACGTTCATAAGAAGACAATTGTGTGTTAGGGACTGCGGAATGGATCATTCAGGCAAAGAAAACACTAGAGGGGGTGAATAGTGTTTGTAAGAATTTAAACAAAACAAAAAACTAGAAAGAACTATGAGATGAATTAAATACCACAAGCACAATCACAGACACAGATTCAAATACAGATGCAAAACAAACAGAAACAAAAGTGCAGAAAAGGAAAGAACACACCGAATTATATACTAGTTCGGATCACTCCTACGTCCAGTCCCGCACAACGCTGGAATGTGCAGAGTTTTATTACTATTTCTAAATAGCCAAATACAACCTCCTTGATTTCACGGCTCAACAACGAGACACCGACTCCTATCCCTTGATTCATGGCTCAACAAGGGCACACCGACTCCTATTCCTTGATTTCACGGCTATAAGGATACACTGATTATTCTTTGACTTACAAATAGGGTTTATTCAACCCAAGCAATTACAAAACATCCTTATAACTCTTCAATAGCACTTGATTCAGAGAGTAGAGAGAAGAAGTTTTATCAAATCAAAAGTGAATTTGACAGAGTATAAGTGTAAAAACCATAAAAATGATTAAGAATAATGGTAGGATGAAAGAGGATGAAGATAGAGAAGAAGAGATGTTAAAAAATTCAGTTTTAACCTCTTTTTATAGAGTATGAAGGGTTGCAACGGTTCTGAAGCGTTTCAAATAGTGAAAAGACACTTTCCTTCAAAATTAGAAAATAGTTGTTATATGTCGACATATATATTTTTCTATGTCGACATAGTCATATGTAATTTTAATTTTCAAAGCATTTTTCAAGTATTTTGATATAAAATTAATTCTGAAAATTCTTGAGTAAAATTCTAATGTTGTAAATCAATATTATATGATATAAAAACATATGAAAACATATTTTTAAACTATATAAATATATTTATAAAATTATAAGGTTTTAAACTATATAAAATATAAATAAATTATATATAAAAACTTAATTTTGAAAAACAAAGAAGAATAATAATAGAAACAAATATAAAAACAAAATAGAGAGGATTGAGAATAAAATAGAAAACAAAATAGAGAGGATTGAGAAAAGAATTGAAAAATCAGAATTTGAATTTGAATTTGAATTTGGATTTGAACGTGGAGTGCTATTTGGAGTCTTACAAAATCTAGACTCTATAATTATATTAATCTTGAACTATTGAAATCTTGATTACTCATGAGTCTTGAATCTACTCTGAATTCTGAATCTCTAAAAGCTCTTAAACTGTATAGTCTTCAGTATTAATTCCTGTATACAAATCCTGCATATATATATATTCTATACAAAAAAAGTGTTAGCATATATTTTATAATCAATGATAATTGAAATAAGGTTCTTGTCATCAAAACTCCATTCTCCAACAATCTCCCCCTTTTTGATGATGAAAACCTTAGTTTATAAAATATCATACATGTGTATACCTGTTTGATGATTTTCCTTCTAATACTCCCCATGTCTGTAAGAATCCTATAAACTATGCCTATATTTTCAATTTCTCCCCCTTTGGAATTATCAAAAATAAATTCTAAAAGTACTCCCCCTAAATCCTAGAACTATCTAAATAATTCCTATACTAAAGTAAAGTACCAACCCTGAGTCCTAAATCTATAAAATACTCCCCCTAAATCCTATATTTATCTATATATATATACTATTATAAAATTCTATATAACTATCCCAGATTCTATGATACCCTTATATCATCCTCTAACTCTATGATTTTAAGCCTAAAAGATTATAAATCCCCCTAAAATTATGACTATACTAGTTAATAGAAGAATAATGAACAAGGTAATCTAATCAATGTTTATAATTGTAATAACCCGAAAATCCGAGCCAATTTAATTATTATTTTTTGGCAATTTTAGCGAATTTTGAATATTTAAAATGAATTATTTTAAATAATAACGACGAGAAATTTATTTTGAATGGAATTCGAACGTATATTTTATATAGATCGTCGTTAGAATATAAATATTTATTTATATATATAAAAGGAATTGAAAATGGCGCGGTAGTTCGATAATTCGATTTCAAATTTCAAATGAATGTACCAGGTGCAAAATAAACCGGATTTTAGTGAAACCAAAAATATTAGAATCTAATTGAGAATATCTTTCCAACGAATCCGAAAAATCAAAATTTCATAGCTGGAATAAAAAGTTATGCCCAGATGAAATTTCAGAATAGTCACTATGGAATTCTGGCCCTTAAAAATGGCCTTTTTGCAAACGACCTCAGTTTTCGATGAAACCACTTTTGTTGGATCCGGGATGTCAAGTTATTGCTAGGTTCCAAATTTCATAATTTTTCGAATCAATATGAGAGCGTGGCAAAGGGAAACGCGTTTGACCAGTTTTAGTTAATTTTAAGTGAATATTAGGCACAGGTCCCTAAAACGAAACTTAATTAGGCTCACCCCCGGTCATAAACTTATTGTAAATTTAGTCCCTATTTTCAAAAACATATAAAAACATACAAAAAAAATATAAAAAAATCATGTAAATTCGTAATTAATTAAATCAAATAATCGTGAAAAAAACCAGACCAAAAAAACATCAAAAACAACGTCGAAATCACGAAATACAGAAAATCAACGAAATGCAGTAAATTGCATCAAAACATGCATATAAATCGATTAGTTGCATACATGTATGCATTTATTTCAAATCTGCGTCAAAACTGCAGTATAAATGCATACATGTATGCACATATTGTTAAAACATGCATCTGCTGATGCATTTGTTTAAAAACTGCATACCTACGTGCAACTTATTCACGTTTGCATGTATTTTGACATATATGCACACATGTATGCAGTTATATAGAAAAACTGCATACATGTATGCAATTTTTCAAACAGGAGTGCATAAACATATGCATGTGTATTCGAATAGTTGCATAAATGTATGCAACTATTCGTAAAAGTTGCATACATTTATGCAACTTTTTTTTTAATTTCTGTGGACTTCCGAGAATGTTTACAGATTTTAGAATTTTTTTTTTTTTAAGTGATAGCGCCTGAAAATTTGGACAGAAAACGAAAGAGGCGGAGGTATGGAAAGTGGCAGGCGGATGATTCCAGGCGGCAGCTAAAATAGGGGGCGGGTTTACAGAGAAAACATTAATTACAGGGATGTATTGTGAATTTAAAAACTTGCAAATAGTTGCATACATGTATGCAACTTTTGCCAATAGTTGCATACATGTATGCAAGTATTTCTGAAGCTGTTTTAGTTGAAAATGCATGCAGAAACCTGCATACATGTGTGCAACTATTTGAAATACTTGCACACATGTATGCAAGTATTTACATGTGAAAATAAAATATGTGCAGAAACCTGCATACATGTATGCAACTATTTTAAATACTTGCACACATGTATGCAAGTATTACATGTAAAAATATAACAGTGAAATACTTGCACAGATGAATGCAAGTATTCCAAATATGTGCATGATTTGATGCAGATTACTGCATTTTTCGCTGTTTTCTGTATTTTTTTGATTTTGATGCATGTTTTGATTTTATTATGATCTGAATTTTTGGGCGAGCACATGTTTTATTTAAATACGAATTTACGTGATTTTTTTATATTTTTTTAATATTTTTTTGATGACTTTTCAGAAAATAGGGACCTAATTTACAATAAGTTTATGACCGGGTTTTTTTTATATTTTGAAACTTAATAGGGACCTCTAAAAAACGCACCCTAATTTTAATCGGCTGGAAAATGGCCATTTTTCAAACGGTCTCGGCATTCGACGAAATTAGATTTGTTAGGACCGTATCGTCAATACGAAGCTAGAAAATAGTTTTTTGAAATTTTTTGAGTTAGTATGTGACCCCGGTAAATTGAAAGGCGCGTTCAAATTCAATACATAGAGTTATATGTTGATTTTGACGAAAACTGATCGAAACAATCGAATCAGCTTACAATACATATCCCATTGTGTTCGGAATGGGAGTAATTAACTAGGGACGACAGGCGGTGGGTCCCGTTTCAAGTTCGAAATTTTAAGTTGCTTTTTGAAAATAAAAATTTAAAAATAATAAAATATATAAATTCCTTTCACTTAACCCCTCGCTCTCCTATTCCCTTACTCGTTCATTTTCAGTTTTCAAAAGAAAAAAAGAAAAACGCGCCTGCCCTAGCCAGAGCCGCCACCACCTGTGCGTCGCCGCCTCCGTCCAACTCCCCGTCCTCTCCCTCTCTCTTCCTTCCTATTCGAAGTCGCACCGAACCCTAAATCCCCTTTCCCCAATTCGAGCTCGCATCCCTGTCGTGCGCCCCCCCTTTTCCTGTTCCTCCTCCGCGCCTCTCTCCCTCTTCTTCCCCCTCGCTCCACTCTCCTCCTCTAATCAAACCCGAACCCCACTTACCCAAAAGCCACGCCATCAGCCGCTGCCCCGCCTGCTCCGCCTCTTCCTCCACCGTCCAGCGATTCGCTTCTCTTCTCCCCTCCCTCTTGAAACAAATTAAGGTAAGTTTTACTTTAAATTTTAAGCAGTTTGTAGATGTTAAAAATATATACATTCCTTTAAATCAGTTTTTGTGGACTATAGAATAAAAACTGAATTTACATATATTCGAATAGCGAAGAAAAATTGGATTTTTATTATATGTGAGGTATAAAAATATAATTTTTATACTAGTATGACAATAAAAATATGATCTTTATATAGTGGCGATAATAAAAATATGATTTTTACTTAGGTAGAGTATTAAAAATATGGTTTTTATTAAAGTAGAAATATAAAAATATAACTTTTTATATAGTTATGATAATAAAAATTCAATCTTTATATAAAAAGTAGAAATATAAAAATATAATTTTTATATTATGGGAAGGTTCAAAATATAATTTTTATTCGAATGGTAAGTTAGAAATATAATTTTTATATAAGTACGAATATAAAAATACGATTTTTATATGTGTTGTAGCGAAATAAAAATTCGATTTTGATATAAGTAGCGAATTAAAAATAGAATTTTTATATAATAGAGAATATAAAAATTTAATTTTTATTATTAACAGCGTAGTAAAGACAGCAATGGAATTTCAAATAGCTCTAGACGGTTCAGCAGTTCAAAAGCAAAGCACGGCGGAGTAGAACAATCTATGAGAACTTCTCACCTTTAATTTAATTTTCTAGTTAAAATATATACTAGGATGCAGACGGTGTTTAGTAGCACCCGACACCCGTTGTCCACAGACCATGGACGGCTTGTATGTTTGTTTGTTGATTTTGATGTGTAGTTGATTGCGTGATGTGAAATGAAATAAAATATTTATGTAGTTAAAAATATTTTATAGTTGAAAATATAATTTTTAACATGAATGTGAATAAATAAATATAAACAAACAGGACGATTTGTTTATATACACACATTTGACTGATATTGATTGGGACGATAAATTTTACACATCGCCCAACTGCACAAATAAAATCTGTGTTAGATTGTTTGAAACCCCATACGGGTATTGGGACGATATATGACATACACTAATCCCAATAATTAGTTGTATGTCGATTGATTGATTGACAGACTGTTATAAGCGTTAAATATTTATATTTGATGCTTATACAGTGTAGAATGCACTTTGGATGATGGTTGATTATTTGTCATTGTTGATTTATACATGTGTTGTAGAAAATCCATATAATTAACATTATATGGTAATTGATTGGGCCTCATTCCAGTTTTGAAATAGAAATATTTGAAATAGAAATATTTGAAATAGAATATTTAAAATAGAAATATTTGAAATAGAATATTTGAAAATAGAAATATATGAAGCCGTGTTGATTAGGTTGACGCCATTTTGAAGTGAACGATATTTATATCGATTTTATTCATTTTATAATGAATATCGAAAGTGACCTCAAAATCTGATATTTTGAAATGAATTGAAATTCGAATTAAATTGAAATGAATTGAAATTCGAACTAAATTGAAATGAATTGAAATTCGAATTAAATTGAAATGAATTGAAATTCGAATTAAATTGGAATGAATTGAAATTCGAATTAAATTGAAATGAATTGAAATTCGAATTAGATTGAAATAGAATAAAAATCGTTTTGAATTGAATTTAAAACGTATTGAAATTGAACTGAAATCGATTTAAATTAAAATCGATTTGAATTAAAAATCGATTTGAATTGAAATCAATTTGAAATGAATTTAAAACGAATTTGTAAGGAAAAAAAATTCAATTTTGATTTGAATTTGAAAAGGAAGTTGAAATCGTTTTGAAAACAAATTTAAAACGATTTATAAAATACGTTTTAAAACAAAATCGATGAAATATATATAATATATATATTATATATATAATGGCCTGGATAGAACGCGCCGCGCTGCGGTAGTTCGTGAATTTCGACCATTGACTTCGAATGGACATTGCGGGAGATCCGACCGTCGGATTCTCCTAAAACCAGAACCGTTGGGTTCGTATCGAAAAGAGCTTTCTAACAAATAATAGAAATTAGAAATCTAACGGTTGGATTTGGAATTATGTCCAAATCAAATTTGGAAAAGGTCGTTGTAAGTTCAATTCGAAGGCCGTTGATGGAAATCGACTGTACGGGCCTTGATAAAATTATTAAAAATATCAATAATTTGTGTATAATCATAAGAAATGATTTGTGAAGAATTGGGATGAAAAATTCCATATTTGAAAAGATAAAAATAGATTTTTTATCGAAATGAACTAGTTTTGAACTAGAATAATAATTTATTTATTTTTTTAAAATAATAAAATTGAATTTGAAATGCTTTTGAAAATAACCAGGATTTCCAATAATTGAATTGGAATGGATTTGAATCGAAATCATCTTCGGAATAGTTCGATGTTGGATTTCGTGATTATACAGATGTTGTTATGGAAATTTGAAAGATATATATATATATATATATATATATCGTTATTTCCAATACGATAGTTGCTGGTCGTAGAATTTGATATTGAATATAAGCCGATATATTTTCTATTCAGAGCCTTGTATTTAATATCGAATGTGATTTGGGTTTTCGTGAATGGTGTCTTCATTAACACTGTTCTTAAGCCCAGTTGAGAAAAAGATTAAATCTTTTTATTTAGATTTAATGAAGTGTACCCATTAAATGATATTTAATTGGAATTGAATTGGTATTGATTTTTGGGTTTATCGTGAACAGTGTTTTAAATAACACTAGTTATTTAACCCGAAAATTGATGGAATATGACTTTGGGTTATCATGAATGGTATCTTCAATAATACTGTTCTTAGACCCAAAGGAGTTAAGAAAATCAGAAACTAACTGGAGATTAGTTAAGTTGAATGGTTTCTGGGGTATTGATCTGATGTTGGTTTCGGCCTTCGGGGTTAATGCTTAGGGAACTGCTCACTTGCTAATTAATGGTTAGGGACTAATTGAAATGGAATGTGATTTTGGGTTTATCGTGAACCGTGTTTTAAATGACATTGATTCTTTAACCCAGTCAAAGATTAAAACTAAGTGGAGTTTTAATGAATCTTTAGTTAGATTGAAAAGATCGAGAATGGAGTATCACCAGTTTTGCTCCAGGCGATAGTTAAATCTTTAATTAGATTTAAACGTGAAATAGTAATTGAATTTACCGATAACACTGTGGTGTTAGATATGAAGTATTACCAGTTTTACTTCATGGGATGAATAGGTTGGGATTGGGAAATAAAATAAATGATCACTACGGTGTGGATCGCTAATCCCGACTAGTTTGAATTGATATTCAAAAGTAGATTAAAGAATAAATTTAAAGGAATTTACCTTTGATAAAATTAATGGGAACCTCTCCCTAAGAATGTGAAATTTAGAAACTAACTGTAGGTTAGCTAAGCAAAATGGTTTCCTGGGTATTGATCCGATGTTGGTTTCAGCCTTCAGGGTTAATATTTGGGGAATTATTCTCTTGATTAATTTACGGTTAGTGACTGATGAGCTGGAGTGAGGCGTATGTTGTGTTTTTGTAACACGTATTTATTATATACGCGAGTTATTCAGAAAGACTGGGTTTATCTTATTCTGAATAACTGATACGGTGATAAGTCGAAGATGAAGACGGTGGTTGAAGGCTGGAGGTCTTCACGTCGTTTGGGAGATTACCGATGATCTTGATTGGGCCGTACACCCAAGAGGAGGGAATCAGTTGGTGATCGTTCAGACGTACTTGGAGATCGATGGATATGCGGGGTACTAGGTGCCTCCGGTTTCGTTCAGACCTAGAACGAACGTGAAAATGGACTGTGTGTCTGACATTGGATTTTAGTCTGTGTGATTGATTTCTATTAAATATATATCTGTTTGGCGGCGGAGAATTTATTCTCTTGCTTAACGCCCTTCTCTGAGACGTACGAGCTCAGGGGTTATATGTTGATAGATATCAAACGCATGGAGTGAATTGCCTATGTAGCATGCCTAAGTGGAAATTGATCAAGGCTTCGGTTGAAAAGCAAAGTCTTGTGGTGACGATCAAAGCACGACATGTGTGGCATAGCTTTGTGTAACGTTGATTTGCGAGCCTCACACCCCGGTTGTGAACCAGAAACGGGAGAAGGACCTCAGGGAGGACATGCGTTTCTTTCTAGTTAGAAGTGGCGTCAGTGGTTTTACATGCCCTGACGAGTTTGACTTATGTGGTTGTTGCTGTTGCGAGGCGCCTCGGATATATCGGTGACTATACGAAGTCGATGGAGTCATTCGTTGGTTCATTTACGCCCCAAAGGGCGGGGAAACGTAGTGTTCAGGCATTTTAATCCACATTGGTGGACCGGCCCTGACGATCCAAAGGCTTGACTGAGTACTTGCCTGAGGCTTGGGCTAGACAGTCTCGAATCGGTAGAGGACGATCCCTAGCCTCGGTTCGCAGAAGGAAATCCAATTTCCAATACGTGACTTTGCGGTTTTGATTGTAATCCTATTTATGGCGACATAGTGGGATGGGGCGCTCATGCCGCCTATGATTGATATTTATGATTGTATATAAAATCAGAAACTGACTGGAAACGAGCTGAGATGGGTGGTTTTCTGGGTATTGGTCTGATGTTGGTTTCGGCCTTCGGAGTTAATACTTAGGGAATCATTCTCTTACTAATTTACGATTGGAGTCTGATTAAGAATCAAAAGATAAAATTTCACGTATCAAGCATTCTTTGGCTGTTATAAGGTAAAACCCTATCCTTCGGCTTGCGTTGCATTGTGTGATGGAACCTGGGTCTTATAACAGCTTCATTTTTCTTTATTTAGCATTGCGCTGTTTGTTTTATGCACTGGTATTCTTGGGAGTAACCCCGTTCCGTGTTATACGGCGTGGTCCCTTGATTTACCTAACTTTAAAATAAAGATTAATAACTGTTTTAGTTCTCACACCAGTCTCATGACTGACCTGGAGTTTATTGTTTTAACCTAAACTCTGGGTGCCCCTATTTTCCACACGGGCATCTAGTAGTTTTGGTTTTGCAGATTTATATTCATAGGATCCTGATTTACAGCTGGAACGATGCTCGGAAAGCTCTGTATCCGTGTATTACTTTCAGTTGTGTTTTATATTGTTTTTCCGCTGCTATGTAATTTATTGTAATCTCTAATATTTTTCTATTGTATAATATTCATTCATACTCTGTATATTCTTGTATCTGTTGGAATTGTTGTAATGTACAATGAAATGTTCTCCTGTCTGCGTTCTTTTGTGTGTTGTTCTCGAACTATCCGGGCTTTCCTTACCGGGGAAGTTCGGGTCGTTTCAATAATCGATTCTAACAATCAATCCAAACAAGCAATTCAAGCAAGCAATTCAAGCAATCTATTTAAGCAATTAATTCACGCAATCAAATTAAATAATATGTGTTAATAAACACTTTAATTAAACCTAGAAACTATAAAACTCCCCCTTAAACTAATACAAGACTAAACCTCCAAATGTTAGGGGTCATCACCAACCAATGGCCTAGCCTATACTCTAGTTCCCTTAAAACTATAGTAAGACCTTAATCTAGACTTAGAAATACTCTGATAAGATATCCTTAAAATTATGACATAAGTAAAGTAATTCAATCCAATCAAGTCAATCAATTTAATCAAGTAAGCCGATTCAATCAATTTAACCAAGCCACACAAGTCAATTAAGTTAATCAAGACAAAGTAAATATGTTATGTATTAGATTAATAATCCTAGATAAAAACTTTTCATATTATATACTTGTTATGTGTGAAGTTAAGGTTAACATGTAATGTAGTGTATTGGTTATAATGCAGTATGTTATATGCAAAATTATATGAAGTGATATATTGAATGAAATGCAACTTGGATGTGAATGATTTTAATTTGAGATGTACTCTAATAATGATGTATGATATGAAATAAGATGTCTAATGATAGTATGCAGAATGATTTGATAATTATATCTATTTAGGTAACATATATTCAAAGTACTATTTGACTATTATGAATTATCAAACAAAGATATTGTTAATTTCTAGACTTATATTAATTATATTATTGAATTTGATTAAAAGAATAATAAAGATAAGAGTTTAATTAAAAAATATTCATGATAAGTAGTAAAATATTAGGAAAAATCATGAAGTTAAATAATATTTGTAGGGTAAATATTGTAAAAATTGAACATCTTTCAAAAGAGAATATAAAATTTGTACAACATAAAGTAAGCTATATAAACATATATTCATAAGTATATATAAAACTAATTTAAAAAGAACTTAAATTTTAATTTATGAGATATTCATTAATATTTTGATACAAATCAATTTTAAATTTGATTTTTTAGTAATCAAAACCTATGTATTTGCTAAAAAACCATTTATACTTTAGAAGGAAATATTATAAAGTAATCTATAAAACTTCTTATATTTAAACTACTTAAAAAAATCATGTATATATATTTCATTATATTAAGTTAAATATACAAGTTATATAAATCTTAATAGGAAGTCAAAATAAGTATTAAGTTACAAATAGTATTTGTGATAATGTAACCCAAAATTGTTATGTGTAATACCCCGTAATTCTGTAACACTAAGATTCACAAATCAAGGAAGAATTAAATATTAAAATCAAAATCAAGGGAAACAGGCTGCGCCATTGCATTCGTCTCAGAATTCTGCATTAAAACGAGTCCGAGTTGCGTAAATCGGAGTCCGTATGAGGAAGATATGGCCTCGGGAAGTTTCAGCGAAGTTCAAATTTCAAAACAGTTCAGAAAAGAGAATTCAAATTCAAAATCGGACCCAGATTGGGCTGGGCGGGAATTTTCCCGCCCAAGGCACCTAGGTCGACTGGGTAGTCGACCTGGGGTACCCAGGTCGAATGGATAGTCGACCTGGGGGTCGACCGCCCTGCTTTTTCCAGCTTTCTGAACCAGGTTCGTTCTGATGTATTTGGTCACGTTTTCTGCCTAGGTTCGTCCGCCTAACACTATATAAACAGCCTTAGCCTCCTTCTCTATTCACAATTCTTTTCTATCCTTATGCTGCCTCTGAGAAAATATATAAATAAATAAAAATAAGATGATAATACGAAAATCCAAGACAAGGTTATGCTGCTCAAGTTTGTCAAGAGGAGATTCGAATCAAGATTAAAGCTTCAAGATAAGGATCAAAGGCTAACGTCGCACGAATCATGGCAACGCCATCTTTTTTTTCTAATCTAAATCTCTGTAAGTCAGTTACTTCTCAGATTTGAACGTTTCTCTTTTCGTGACATGAAAATAAAGGAATAAAAGAGTATGCCAATTCTTTCTATTCGAATCAGTGCCTATTTCTTTGGACCTAATTAAGAACTGTCACGATTCGAGGACAAATAAGACTGTGACTATGAAACTATGGACCTTAAAACTACATGCCTCTTTAACTATGAACATTGCTTAGGACTATGGACATTGCCTATGACTATGAACATTGCCTATGACTGTGACTGTGACTATGAGAATTATTTCCTTGACCATGAACACAAGCCTATGCCTTTGATTAGAAAACATAAACTATTGCCTATGACATAACGAGGACAATTGTGACTAAACACCTATGATTCATGACTAGTAAAGTGTTGTTTAAGTTTTGTGACTGTGAAATTGGGTATAAACCTGATTTTCTATTCTGTCTATTCTTGGTTTTCTTTGGTTTTAGACTTTGGGAATTTACCTATTAAGTTAGGTCTACCCATGTTCTTGAACCTACTCTGTCTATTCTTGGTTTGAGACCTTGGGAATTTACCTATTAAGTTAGGTCTACCCATGTTCTTGAACCTACGTCGTTATTCAAACCTTTTTATGCCAGTTATTATGTCCATCCTTTTTCATAGCATCTTTGGTTCTTTCCCTATTTTCTACGAATCTAGATTTATCTATAATCTAGATTGAATCACGATTATACGAACGGTGGGAATACGATTTGGGGAAAATATGAAATTTACTAGAAACGTAGTTTTTAACTTGAAAATTGGCATAAATTGGGAATATGTATGGACACTTGGCGCCATAAATTGGGAACATGAAAATTGGCATAAATTGAAAATTAGTAGTTCAACCAACTTGGCGCCAAAAATTGAATTTTGAATGAATGGACACTTCAACTACTACATAAAGGCCCAAAAGTCATGTCTCTTCATAACTACTCCTTCTCTTCTTCCTCCTTTCGTTTTTCACTTTTAATCAAACTTTCAGGAGGCATAATATAATGTCTCGAACTTCCCCGCAAAGGAAAGCCCGGATTGAATAGAGAACAAGACGAATCAGAACACAAACAGAAGAACATTTCATTGCCTATTACAACAATTCCATCAGAATACAAGAATATAGCAGAGTATGAATAAATATTACACATTTACTAAATATCAGAGATTTACAAATTACAATGCAGCGGAAAAATAATACAAAACACAACTGAAAGGAATATACGGATACAGAGCTTTCCGAATATCATTCTAGCTGTAAACCAGGATCCTGTGATTATAAATCTGCAAAACCCAACAAATAGCTGTCCATGTGGAAAATAAGGGAACCCAGAGTTTAGGTTAAAACAATAAACTCCAGATCAGTCATGTGACTGGTGTGAGAACTAAAATAGTTATTAATCTTTATTTTAAAGTTTGGTAAATCAAGGGACCACGCCGTATAACACGGAACGGGTTTCCTCCCAAGAATACCAGTGCATAAAACAACAGCGCAATGCTAAATAAAGAACAATGAAGCTATTGTAAGACCCAGATCCCATCACATAATGCAACGCAAGCCGGAGGATAGGGTTTTTACCTTATAATAGCCAAGAATGCTTGGTACGTAAAAGTTTATGTTTTATTATTACTATAAGTGTATAGTGTCAAAACAATTTCAATCGTAAGTATCAATCATAGACGGCATAAGTGCCCCATACCACTATGTTGCCATATATAGGTTTACAATTAAAACCGCAAAATGTCGTATTGGAAGTTGGATTTCCATCTATGAACCAAGGCAAGGGATCGTCCTTACCGCTTCGAGACTCTCTAGCCCGAGCCTCAAGCAAGCACGCAGGAAAGCCTTGGATCGTTAGGGCCGGTCCACCCGATGTGGATTATAATGCCTGAACACTACGTTTCCCCGCCCTATGGGGGCTAAATGAGCCAAATGACTCCATCGGTCCCGGACGGACCGATATTACCGAGGCGCCTCGCTATCCATCATCCACATAAGTAAAATGCCAGGGCGTGCAAAATGCTGACCCCACTCCCAACTAGAAAGAAACACATGCCCTCCCTGATGTCCTCTCCCGTTTCTGGTTCACACCGGGGTGTGAGGCTCGCGAATTAACGCTACACAAAGCTACGCCACAAAGGCCGTGCTTTAATCATCAACCACAAGACTCTGCTTTTCAACAGAAGCCTTGATTATTTGCATCTCAGCATGCCACACAGGCAATTCACGCTATGCAACCGATGTATATCAATCACACATAATGAAATCTGATGTCAGACACACATCCACTTACAAGTCCGTTCTGGGTCTGAACAAAACCGGAGGAACCTCATTCCTTGCATATCCATCGATCTCCAAGTACGTATGGACGATTACCAACTGATTCTCTCCTTTTGGGTGTACATCCCAATCAAGATCATCAGTAATTATCCAAACGATGTGAAGACCTCTGTTCTTCAACCACCGTCTTCATCCTCGACATATCGTCGGATCAGTTATCCAGAATGGGATAAACCCGGTCTTTCCGAATAACTCGCGTATATAATAAACAAGTGCTATAAAAACCCAACTTACGCCTTATTCCAATCCAAAACATTTCTTTATTCAAATATTCTTATACTTTGTAAAGGTTGCCATTAATTTTATCAAAGATAAATTCTTTAAATTTATTCTTTAATCTTCTTTTGGATCATCAAGTCAAACCAAATTCTAGTTTATCCAAACTAGTCGGGATTAGCGAACCTTACCAAAGTAATCATTTGTTACATTTCCCAACCCCAACCTATTCATCCCATGAAGTAAAACTGGTAATACTTCATATCTAACACCACGGTGTTATTGGTAAATTCAATCACCATTTCACGTTCAAATCTAGTTAAAGATTTAACTATCGCTTGGAGCAAAACTGGTGATACTCCATTCTCGATCATTTCTTGAATTTGATAATTTTAGTTATCAAATTCACCTTTCAATCTATTTAAAAATTCATTAAAACTCTAATTTAGCTTTAATTTCCAAAAATCATTACTTAATGATTCTTCAAAGTTAAGAATTAAATCTTATCTTTAACTGGGTTAAAGAACTAATGTCATTTAAAACACATCTCACGATAAACCCAAAATCTTATTCCATTGCATCAGCCTTTAACCGTAAATCAGCAAGTGAACAATTCCCTAAGTAATAACACCGAAGGCCGAAACCAACATCAGATCAATACCCAGGAAACCATTCAACTTAACTAATCCCCAGTTAGTTTCTGATTTTCTTAACTCTGTTGGGTCTAAGAACAGTATTATTAAAGATACCATTCACGACAACCCAAAATCACATTCCAGTAACGATGGAAACTTCATGGAAAACAAATCGATATATATAATAGATATAAACTTCCATATCCGACTAATAATATAAATGGAATGATGGCAAGGCCTTTCAATTTCCATATATATATTAGTAGTCCTCATCCACAGAAATTCACTTCGATTATTACCAAATCGAATTCCATTCCAATTTATTTTATTAAATTGGAAAACTTTACTTTGGAAAATCTCCTTTAAATCTTAACAAAAGATGTATGCATTGAAATATTACTGTGGCTGTTTAAAATATATATTAGTTATTTATGCTTGGCTATTATATATATATTGGTTTGGTGAGTGGATTGTTCCCGCAGTCTCATTAGCAGATGCCCGCAGTATCATTAGCGGATGACCCTATGCGCCCCCACGCTATTATAGTGGATGACCTTCTACCGCGATATCCTGCCTGGAAGGCAGGATGGGTATTATTTATGTTGGCTAACGTCTGTGGATGCAGGAAAAACAGATTTGAGGAATTCAACTGGATTCCTCAAATTTATTTATTGTTGTTTACATATATATCATCATATATGCTATGTTAAAAACCTGTGATTGTTAAATTAGGTGTTTTGTGTGTTTAAATACCACTGGGCCTAAATATGGATATTTAAAATTATCATAAAAGGGATATTTGAGATTTAAAAGGAAAATTCTATTTTTCTAAAAATAGAATTTGAAATTCGAATAGAATAGAAATATTAACTTGTTTTAAATAATAAAAACAAGTAGTTCATTTATAAACGAAGTTTATAAATGAAGTGAAATGAATTATCATTGGGTTATTCAGGAAATATAAATACAAGTGTTAATTTGAAAAGGGAAATTTGTTTTTACAAAGTAGAAATATTTATTCCAAATGAAATTTGAAATTGAGACTCGTCTAAATATATAAACAAGTAAAATAAATGGGGTTTGTAAATAAAAAGGAAAAATCATAAATTGGATAACATGAATATGAACCCAAGTGAAGTAAATGGAATGATTTCTGAAACAAAAATCATATATTTGATTGTTGAATAGAATTAACTAAGCAAAAGGAAAATTAGTTAATTAAGTTTAAGATCTGAGTTCAACTTTGAATAAGTAAATTAAACTTGTGAATTCATATTTAAATCGAATATGAAACATGAATTTGAAAAGTGGAATTAGATTGGTTTATAAGTAAGTTAAAATATATTTGAACATGTCATATTCAAATATGAAAGTGAAATATGCAAAAGAGTTGATTAACGAATTAATTAATGAGTTGAGTTAAAACAGGTGTATTAAGTTGGAATGAATTAGAATGATTAGATATATGTTAAGCAGGTATAGAAATGAAGAAATGGAAGAGTATAAATATAATGCTCGAGAAAAAGGTATGTATTTAAATTGAATATGAAATTTTATGCGCCGAATCGGCTACCCGCTTGGCTTTTTGATTTTCTTTTTGAATGGAGAGGCCTATGTGGCAAGGTTTGACTTTTTTCTGGTAACCCCGTACAAAGGAGGTTACGGCGAATTTTTCCAGAAATTTAAGGAGTTAGAATATTTTTAAGAAGATTTGATAAACTAGAAATCGATATATCGATATATATATATATATAATTCGATAATGAAAAGAACTTAAAATAGAATATTATAAGCGAAAAGGAATTTTATAAATAAAAATCCTGGGAGATATACGTTTTAAAGTGAACGATGGTTTAAAAGCAAATGATTTGCAGATTTAAAATGATCGTGTTGATAAGAAGTTAATCAAATGGAGTTAAAGAAATAGAGTTAAGCAGAATTAGAAACTGACTGGAAATTATTTGAGTTGAACAACTTTTTGAGTATTGATCTGATGTTGGTTTCGGCCTTCGGGGTTTATACTTAGGAAGTTGTTCTCTTACTAGTTTACAGTTAGAGTCTGATAGATGTGGAAGAATAGTGATAGGTAAATATGCAATGGGAATGTTTTCCATAGTTAATAACATATGTTTTCTTAATATAGAAAATAAGGAAATATGAATATATATATATATATATGTTGATGATGTGATCGATAATTCCACTTGGAAATAAGATCGTTGTGTGTACACGGACATTTTTCATTTGATAGTTAAATCACCGACTATCAAAGTTTTTGACCATTTTAACGTTGTTAATATGGAGAGATCGGTTGGATTATTATCCGAAGAACCACTCCGTATTGGCATAAGCGTTGCAAACCAAGTATGCTGAATATATTGAAGAAGGAGTAGAGTGCAAGGGCTTTTTCTATTAATGGAAATTATGCCTTTGATTTCGTTCAATCCCAGAACGAACGTATATGGACGAGTGTCGGACAGAGTATTTCCAATGATCGCATGTGTTGGGCTGTACAAATATATATGGTGGCAACGGATTTATTCCCTTAGCATAATATCCAGAATATATTTGTGTAAACAACCTAATGATTAACGGATCTGATAATGTAACATTCAAAGTAATTGTGCTATCAATGAAAGATAAGTAATCGTAGCCTCAGGCCTCAACAACCAGGAAATGAAACAAATCGGGCAGGCAGCATGGCTAAGTCGGTCGCTCCGAAGTAGGGTGTATAATCACCTATCTACAGAAATTTCATTTCATTCTTATTCTATTTGATGCTGTCCCTTATCGGAAAACAGTTGCTGATCCCAACCGTTGGTGATATACATTCGATACACTCAAGCGAAATGAGTGGTCGGTCATGTGTGGCCGGGTTACAAGATGTTCTTGTTGAACTCGGTGTATTCTCCTCTAGAGATACACTAACGGAAGGTGGTTCCATACCTTGTCATAGTTGGAAATTCATTACCCAATAAGCGCCCGCGGTTTTGATTGTATTTATGTATGTGGAACGTGAGATGCAAGCGTTCCACCAAGTTTCTATTTATTTGATTTAGACACTATTATAATATCAAAAGAGTTTTGATATAAAGATCATTTTGGATACTCATAAGGGAAAAACCCGTTCCGTGTTATACGGCGTGGTCTTATGAGATTTCGTTTATTTCCTAAAGTTGTTTAAAAACTGTTTACTCATACCAGTCCCATGACTGACCCGGAGTTTATTTTCTATGTTTTCCCTAAAACTCTTGGGTGCCCAAATTTGTATGGGCAGTCAAGTAGTTCAGGTATTCTCAAATACTTGTAGGAGCTTGGAGCAGGAGGCTTCAGCGTTAGCTATCTAGTGTTATTTCCGCTGTATTGTAAGTGTTGTACTCTGATATGATGTATGTATGTACGGTTAAATTTTGTATTTCAAAAGCTGTTATATATTATGTTTTATTCCGCTGCGATGTGAGATTCTGTGTTGTTGTTTATGTTCTTCTTCTTCTATTCTAAGTTTCTATCTTATCTATTCTGGGTTGGACGTGTATTGTATTTAGTCAACTCAGATAGTACGGATTTGCGGGACGTTACACAAACACTCCACTTTCTCAATAGAAAGTGAAAATCAGACAAACCAATCTCAAATATATCGATTCACTGGTTGGCCTGGACAACACAACCACCATCAAGATCATAACAGCCTAAACAACGATGTAATTTGCATGCACCAATCAATTACTCATTGTCGGTAAAATCCCCTTGGGATTCCCAACCGAAACAACATCTGTTACTAGATTGATATAGAACTCGACTCAAATGTGGTAGCAACCTGACCACCTTATCAAATGTGTCCAGATGGTCTCAAGCTACAAGCTTAAGTGACGACATACTACTAGAGAACTATCACTGCCCGCTATCATCCAATTATAAGCGACTTGCCTATTGAAGTTCTAAGTCTCAACCAACTATCGCTAACCTGAGGATGACTCGCTACTAAAGAGCTTGTCTTATCCCACTATCGTTACCAACAACCTCTTACTACCATTCGTATTCCGTATCCTCCTAGTCTGTGAACTATTAGACTCAAAGATTAAGTCTGGTTAAGTTCAATAATCAACAAACAACCAACTTAACAAACACACAAAAATAACTCGATGAATTTAAGTTTTGACGAACCTTGTATACGACCAAGTATAAACTAGTTATGTTATAACACTCCCATATATCGAGGCCTAAAATTAATCGTTATGGATGCGGTAGTCATCCACTGTATTAATTTCTAGCGACCCAAACACAGGATGTTACACACATACGTAGTCTAACCAATCCTTCGACACAGTAAGTCACAATCATGAGAGATAAATAAATCCATGAGTCCCAGTCTTATTCCATCCATCAATCGCAAGATCAAATGGAATGATGAAATCTCAATGTCAAACTAAAACACATTTGGAAGTGCCATTAATGGAAACATATATCGAGTGATGACGTCGATACTTTCATTCTTTATCGAAGAAGAACTCAATGGAACTGGAATGACAATCACCACATACGCCTGCATGATTTGTTCCGACAAAGTAGGACAAACCTCAACACTGGGCGCAAGCCCAAACATCGCGAGCTTACTCGATCGACTCCTCTAACAAGCATTCCCTTGGAATAATCACCCTCCGAGTCGATCGTACGACCCATCCACAAACTCCAAACTTCGAAGTGATGAAAGAGAGGATTATCTTTACTTCGATATCACATCAAATTCAGTCATACTCTCCGACACAAGCACATTGCCTAAATCAGAAAACTCTCATCAACTCATAAGAAGTCGACATAAAACCACTTCGAAACGAATCGTAGATAGGCTTCAAGAGAATCAATTTCGAGAACCCGAAATGATAAAGATCATGATCAATCCAAGCTCAACCATGGAGTCTATTAGGAGTAAAATCTTAATCCATCTAAGAACTCCCTGCAAGAACTAAAGTAGCCATCGAAAAATAACAGTCGACTTCGTTTCAAGGAACGGTTTGCCACATATGCACATAAGTATCCATACAACGCAACATATTCGACTCACTGTACTT
Organism: Allium sativum; assembly: GCA_030737875.1. NCBI lineage: Eukaryota > Viridiplantae > Streptophyta > Magnoliopsida > Asparagales > Amaryllidaceae > Allium > Allium sativum. Next base: position 304,826,389 of record CM060919.1, read on the forward strand.
TGGTTCCATAACCAACTAGAGATTTAGGACATCTCAATTAATATATGTACAACCACTAAAAACTATAAATCAAGACTAGTAGTTCTCGATTCCATCCGACTCTCAACTCCAAAAATGGAGTAGTTAGAGGTATTTATCATTCACAAGATCGCCCAAGGTTAGAATGATCCATTGCTAACAGAGAAAACTATCCAAATGGCACCATCATGCAAAACAACCCATACTATATATGCTAATAATACATAGATTTAAAAACCAAAATATATAAAAATACATATTCTCACATATATATATATATATATTAACACTCAAACTCAGTATTGTGTTAGTTAAATAACAAAAACCAAACTCTGATACCAAGTGTGATGGCCCACCGTACACCACTAGTGCTCAGAACTAAAATATACTTGACACAAGCATCTAATAGATGCAAAGAGGTCGCTAGGAGAAAGAAACAGTAGAAAGCAAGAGAAAGAAGAAAGACGAGAAGGGAATAAAAGAGAAAGAAGGAAAAACAAAACGTAAACACAACCATAGAGTCTATCATATATCTCACAATGTATTAGATAACATATAATAGTCAATCTTAGATATAAAACAGATGAGACAGTGATAATTATACAAACCATATAATCAGAGTACATAGGTTCATATAGTTATACAGAACAATAGTAAAGTTTGTTCAAGTTCTAGCTAGCATACAAATATCCAAAATAACCATAATAGGTCAAATAGAACCTATAGTATACGTCCAAATGGCCCAAGTCTAACGATAATGCCAAATTGACGTATAATGGCTCATAAAAGCACACAAATAGGTAAAGTGTGATGTCTATGTCAAATCTAATTAATTCACTACTAATCTCTTTTATTTACTTATTACTAAGTTCTCCTATCCTAGATATCCCATTTACAAATAGTAATTAGACATAAACAACGATAATGTGCTATGCTATAACTATGGTATAATGAGAGATAATATCACTCACTTCAGCTAAATCAGTGCAAAGCTGATTCATAGCATATAACTCATTAATACGAATCCAACGCCCAAAATTGTGTCCAAATTTGATAATGTACGCAAAAGATATAAGCGTCACAACAATAATATACTTAATGTAATTAAAATATAATTAGCCTATGCTAATTACCTTCCATGATCTCTTTCCTGGATTGGCCCCCTTTTGGGTCATAATAAAAATGACTAAAATATGAGTTCGTGACCAAATGAGTTAGCTACCCCGATCTGACACACTTTTTCGATGCCATATCTTTTGCTTTTTGATTGACTAAGGCCCATTTGATTATAGGAGTGTTGTCTTGAGGTGGATGGTAATTGCGCGCTATGCGTTACTATTAGTCCAAGAGTGCAATTTGTAGAATCTTACCATGGATATTGCCTCGTTTGTCTTGTCCTATATCCTAATTGTGCCCACTATGATTTTGATTTGCATCATGCCTATGGAGTACCTTTTACTAGCCACCAATTTATAAACTATGCTAAGGGTAAAATGTAATCCTACTTAACTCTATTTTCAATAGTATATTTGTCGTAGACATTATTATACTAACATATTATACTATGTGTAAATAGTTTAATGTATCCTTAATGGATGGTGATCCCTAACATCCTTTGAGTTACTGTTTCATTTCTTTAAACTTTTCACTTGAGTTGATTCACTTGTATGAGAATGTTAGTCTTGACTTGAGTATTTAGTTTTACTTCATGTTCGCGTTAGATTGAGTATTATAGTATTTCAATTTCAATTTCACCTTTTGAAGTTGGAGACTTGCAGTAGACCTTATCTCTACTGATTTTTTCAGCTATTTCCTTATGTACTATAAATACTGTGTATTTAGCCTATGCAAATTAGATAGTTTTGATATGTGTGTAAGCGAGATTACAATAAGCATGTTATAATTTTAAGTGAAATGAAGGCTTATTATGAGTAAACTTAAAAGTGTAATTTAGGTTTTATAAAAGAAATTCTATGGTGGCCTTGTGATTAGGCAATATTCTATGATGGACTTGTGATTAGGCGATATTCTATGGTGGTCATGCGACTAGGTAAATGGACCTATGGTAACTAATAAAGTTGATTAACAAATAATGAATATTGGAATTAAATGGATTAAAGAATATTGGAAGTCAAAGGAAAGAAAAGTAAGTAAAATCCATAATGTAGACAAAGGGTCTAATAAAATAGAGATGTGCATTTGGTCCAGTTCGAAGGGATGAAGAGCCCAATGGGGTAAATCAACATAGGTGTTCGGAGACACAATAGGAGCACGTCCAACTTATTATACGAAAGGATTGAAAGGAAGTGCGAGACTTCTACGGGATGCGAGGATACTCTAAGATGGCTCTTTGGGTAGGCCTAACGAGGTTGTACCCCCGAGGCATGTTTATATTGTTCCATCCATAGTGTATGTCTTGGCTGCATTCATGTCGATGGTAGCTAAAAATGGCTGATGAGATGATTTTTAGGATTCGACACTCCGAGAGCAGGTTTCGTGGTCAGGACCCAATAAGGATAGTAAGTCGTCGGATACCTGTCATCATTGGTCGGATCGCGTACGGGAACGACTAGAGCTTAACCAACAGGCCAATGATATTTCACTATTGAGATATTGGATGTAGGACAATTCCAATTGAATGTTTGGATTGTTTAGTAGGGACATAATCAATTAGCTCTTTGAATGGTCTTCCACTAGTTAGAGGGGAGAGTGGTGCCATAGCTACCGAAAAAAAAGACAGACTAATCAATGGATAATTGTATTGTAGACCTAATAAAGCTGTCCTTTAAAGATATAAAAATCCCTGACTGAGTTCTGCCGAGGAACTCGGGATTAGGACGCTCTCGTATTGCTGTAATGGAGGCTTGGTACACTTTTGTTGTGTGGCCTATAGTGCTTTCGTAGCGTAGCGATGTAGACTTAGTATGCTTTCAGAGCGTGGTCTAGTACACTTTCATAGCATAGCGATGGAGACTTAATACGCCTTTATAGCATGATCTAGTACGCTTTCGTAGCGTGGCGATGATATATTTTATTCGTCCTACTATGAGATATTTTATTGTGAGCTATGATATATTTTATCTTTCCCTTTCTGCAGGATACTAGACAAACCAATTCAGGTTTCAGTGGACTTGGATTTTAGCATTTTGCGAAAAATTCGAGCCCGATAAAATTTGGGTTGTTACATGTGTTGTGGTGGTGTTCGGCCAGTGTAAGACGAATATGAAGGTTGAAATAAGAAAAGTAAACCATAACGTGTCGTATATCTCACAACGCATGGAATAAAATAGAATAACATAAATCAATACAGAATATGCGAGATAGTATAAGATGAAGCTGAATCATAAGGATTAGAGTAATAGATTCACATCACAACATAATATCTAATGAGTCATACATAGCTACATCAAAATACCGTCTCCACACAAAACACTACTATGTCTAAACTAGTGAACAATGGAAGTACAAGTATAAGGGTATATATAATAGTACGTGGAAAGCCTCCTGCTCGTCTCCATTCAGCTACTCGAGCATACACTACCTGACTCTAGTCTGCTCATTTAAGAGCCCCTGGAGTAATAAGAAGTAATGCATAAAATTTCAAGTAAGACAAAATCTGGTGTGAATGATAGTAATAATAGCTACTAATAGGGTAACACTATAAGTATAAAGAGTCATACATGACCTGTCCTTGCATCCAAAGAGTTAGCACATACGATAATGTACTCTACTCTAAGGTCATAACATCACCGAGCGTAAATGATATTGTACGTGATATAGTGATAGCAAATATCCAAACATAGAATCCATCCTCACGTTCACTTACTCAGCGCCTTGGATACACGTTCTCGCTTAGCCTGTATGGTACCCCTAGGTAACTATGTAACCCCCCGTAATTTTAAAGAACATTATAATGATAAACTAAAGAATACTTAATTAAATATTGGGAATTAAGTAAAACAAACTGCGCCATTGCGTTCATCTCGGAACTCTGCTTAAGATAGACTCTGAGTTTGCGTAATACTGACATCGTATGAAGAAGTTATTAAGGTTTGAAGTTTGTATACACATAAGTAAAATATATACACAAAATCAAGTTCAGAAAATCAAAAATCAAAAAAGCTGGAAAGGGTGGGAAATCTAACTGTTAGGAGTCGTCGAACCCATTCCCCATAGGTGTCGACCTATGGGTCGACCCTACCCAGATCTAGGGCAGATCCATTTTGTGAACTAGGACTTGTTTCTTGACCAGATTCGTTGATCGTAAGCTATAAATAGGACCTCATTTCTATTGTTTTATTCATCAAAAAAATGGAGATAACGAGGTGCTGCCCCAACTTAGATTGAATTAGCTTATTCTTCTGCAACAACAACTTATACATATTCAAGAATCTCTGCTACAACATCACCAATCAATTCACTATTCTTTAGATCCAGTCACAGTGATTTTATGTTGCTTTGAGATATAAACATTTAATAAGTAATCCTGACATGTTTATAAGTTTGGATCTAAATCTATGCCTATTAATAACCTGAATCATAACGAAACAGATCTGCCATTACTTATACACCTAATCCTCTATTTAGTTCTTGCATGCCTATCTTTGTTATGGCTAATCCATCATTATGCCTATTTCTGTCACCATATGCCCATTTTGTTAGTATGCCTATTTCTATAATCATATGCATGGTTTATTACTATTCCTATTTCTGTTCTCTCCTCTACCTCCTTCCCTTTTTATTTTTATAGCCAGGCTACCTTCGAGCCTAGGTCTTTCGCTGAAACATGCGAACGAACGAAATTGGGAATGATAAATTGAGGCATAATTTGTATTGTAAAACATGACTGGGATTTGGGGGCATAATCTATACCTTGATCTAAAACTTTAATTTGGGCATAACTTGTATTATGAATCATATGTGGGGTTTTTGGGGAAAAATCTAGACTATACAATTTGAGTAAAACTTGGGGCAAATGTTATATTATGAAGTATGACCGTAATTTAGGGCATTTAAATCTGTAGGTTTAATTTAAGATTAAGCGTAACATGTTGATGAAACGATAAGTGACCTGCTGTAACTTGCAGAGATGTTTAATCTGTTAAAATGGCTAATCTGCTGAAATCTATTGAAACTGAGTACTTTAATTGAAAAACCTATGATGAGCATGAGTAATTCCTAAATAGGATTATTAGACTAAAAAAATTGTTAATACAATTATGGAAATTAGGAAATTGTAACCGCACTTAGACAGAAGGTTAAATTCAACTTGTGGTAGAAGTTTGCCTGGAACCGCCCAGCAAATCGAGCATCCACAAGTGGTTAATTGAATGTAAGGGGTCTAGTGCGTAAATATACATATAACAGTGCTAAGACATGAGGTTAAGTCTAGCTTGTGGTAGAAGTCTGCCCGGTATATCCAGCATCCAGAAGTGGTCAACTTAATGTGAGAGGTCTGGTGCATTAACATACATGAACGGGGAACCTATTATAATTAACTACATTAATGGGAATGTTATTTAATAGTAGTGTTGTCCTAGAGACAAGTTGAAATCATAACATAAGTTATAATAAATGGGAAGGAAATTTATCAATAAACCTTAATTAAGAGAACTAAGTTAATAAGTAAACAACGATAAGTTGTAGTGACAATGTAAGACAAAATTATGATTAAATAAGAAAGAACGAGGTGTATATATGAGGTGTAATAAGTGACATGCTAAACAGAAAGCAGGCGAATTAAGATAAAGTTACTTAATTACATATTAAGTAAAACATGTTATTGTAACTATGGAATCAGACAATGAATAATATAAAGGGATTGTAGATTACTTTCGTTAATTACAATACAAGGATAAAAGATTGTAGATTACTTTCATTAATTATAATACGGAGGAAAATGATTGTAGATTACTTTCATTAATTACAATCTAAAGGTAAGAGGTTAAGAAAATACGTGGGGTTAAGTAAACCTGTTAAATCTGTGGAGGGTTATATAAACCCGATAAACTTAACCCGTTTTATATGTTGGGGTTATATGGGCTTGTTAATGTGTTAGGCATAACCTATCAAAATCCTAGTAGTGGGGATGCAAGCCTAGGGGGTGGCTTGTATCATCTGTTGTGTGGGACCCGTATCAGTCAGTAACCCATCTTGGTATCAAAAGGGCGACCTCGAACTAGGTATGGGTCAGGGCACGCTTACTGAGTTCATTATAAGAGGTTCATCTGAGTGGAGGTGCTGACAATGCATTCCAACGGAGTCATGTGCGTGCTTGGGTCTAAATTGCTTGGGAAATTAAGACGCTATGACATCAGTAGATATGGTTGTGCCTCTCGAAAAAAATGGGTTGCCACTTTAGGAAGTGATACATCCTACTACGGGGCCAACACAGGGTTTCTACAGGATAGAGAGCCGATCGATTAGGTTAGTAATTATGATACATCTAGTCCTGCTTGTTTAGGGGCCCGTTAGTATCATTGGGGGTAACACCTGTCATTTTTGTTGGGCTGCTAGTTATTATCGTTGGGGGTAAAACCTGTCACTAGAAGTACACCAAAGTCTACCATTTGTTTTCGTTGGAATCATTCTGTTTCTGTTATACTAGTATTGGTGCAGAGAAAAGTACTTGAGAAAGGCAATATATTCTGTTCTATTTATTTTGTTTATCATGCTCAGTCTGTTATACCATTTCTTATGATACTGTTATCTCTCATCCAGTTTATATGCCTATCATGATGCTTTTACTTATTTATATGCTAAAAGTAACTGGACTCGCTAGACTTTATGTCTGACCCGTTTTGTTTCCTTTTCTCTTTCTTCCTTTCTTCCCCTCCATGTTCTTGGGGTGGGAATACTCAGGCTTGATTAGGATTCTCTCTTTCGTTCTGCTTGGAGCTGCTTAGATGTACCGCTTTGATTTTTTTGTCTACTCTGATATGGCATTTTTTGGGGACTATACTTTTTTTATTACTGTACTCTGATGATTTTAGTACAAGGCAGATATTTTATTTTAATCAAATGGGTTTCCTATACTTCAGACTTATGTTGTAACTGGGTTTTGGACCATGGTGTTTTCTATTTTGGAAAATAAAGTTTTAAATTCCGCTGTTATTTCATATTTATCTTGTGATGTTTCCTTTTACCTATAACACTTCATGAAACTTAATGCATTCTGTTAAAGAGTGACATTAATGGACATGAGGTGTCACATTTGGTATCAGAGCTGAAGGTTACAGGATAAGATAAAAGGTTTTGAAAATTGTTTTTAAAAGGTTTTAAAAGAAAGCATTTTCAAACGAAAAGTCTGTTTTGAAAAACATATTCCCCAAAGCCATATACATTATCTCTCGATTCTCTATTTGAATCCTTCTTCCTTTTCGTTTTAGCATGTCTGGGGAACTGAATATTCTCGAGGACGTTCAAGTACCAGATTGGTTCAGTAGGTATTTTAAGGCTACGACACCTACCGGGAGCCAAGGAGACGTCCCTCTCCAGTTCCTCCACCATCGCGAGTAGGTAATTCCAGTAAGAAATGTCATGTTTGTAAGCGTTGGAGTCATTTAGTCAAAGATTGCCGAAAAGGGAAGAACGCTTGCTTCAACTATGGTAAAGATAGACACCATATTAGGGAATGCCCAAAGAAGCAAGGACAGAGGCAAATGACAAGGACATCTGGAGAGCCGATGCATACTCTCGAGGGCGGTGGACCAGACGAAGGTAGGAAAGTTTCTGTTGAATGTGACGGCCCGCCCCGCACCAACTGACATTTACTCCAAAGGTGCGCTGTACACATGTCCAGTTAGCACGGAATGGGTCGTGAGAAGGAAAGGGAAGAAGGAAATGAACATACAAAGAACCTGTAGAATGTCTCACAGCGCATAGAACAAAATATAATAATAACATACTTGACATAAAACAGCAGAGACAGTGCATAAGCTAAAAACCAGAACTAAACATCATAGCAGCGGAAATCCAAATACAGCTTATTACAACTTTCAAGCTGTCTCAAAGCAAAAGTAAGATAAAGGAGGTACACTACTAATGCCCAAGTAGCGACCACCAACGACACAGGGAGAATGTGTATATATATCATACGTGGAAGCCTCCTGCTCGCCTCCGAATCAGCTACTCGCGCATCACCAGCTAACCTGTCTCTAGTCTGCTCGTGTGAGCACCCAGAGTAATAAGAGGAGACATAAAACTCTGGGTAAGACATAAAGCCTGGTATGAGCGATAAGCATCTAAAGTGAACAATAACAGGTAGACTAAAACATACCTGAACCTGGACCTGCAACCAAAGAGTTAGCACTACATACTGTACAACCCTCTAAGGTACCATATCAAATAGTGTAAAGATACGGAGGTGGGGGAGGTGTGCATGTCATAATGATGGCGAACAATCAAACATAGCATCCATCCTCACATCTCTCACTCAGTGCATAAAGCATACGATATTCACCACTTCGATCACCCAACATACCTTGCTACGATCACTTTGCGCCATGAAGTCATAAATGGCTTCACTGCACTGATAACGTAGCCACAAATCCTTTGCTATTTCCACTTTGCCCCATGGAGTCACAAGAACCCCACTGCACTGGCTCATAGCCTTACTAATCCTTACTATGTCCACTTTGCCCCATGGAGTCGCAATGACCCCACTGCACTGGCTCATAGTCTTACTACGCATCACCTTGCCCCTCAGGTCATAATGACCCTACTGCACTGATAACGTAGTCTTGCTACCATCACTTTGCCCCTCAGGTCATAATGACCCTACTGCACTGATAAGTAGTCCATCATCCATTTCCAGTGGTGAATCGAAGTTATGAACGTCGACAACTCCTTAGCACACGTCCCGCAGCAAAGTCCAACTCATGAAGTCCACTCATTGGTTCCTATCTGGATCCTGAGTCAATACCCTTCATTTGGACTACCTTTGCATCTCGGGTTATCAGTCTTCTTCGGTTCGGTTCGGATCAGAATGCTCCTTCTTCACTGGATCGGGTCGCATCGCCGTCACCCCTGGCGGATCGGGTCGGGTCTCCAGATTGCCACGGTTCAGATCGTATCACGGTCCTCTTTCTCTCTACTTCGAATCGTGCTCCTCTCCTCGATTCGGATCAGAATACCCCCACACGGGTCGGATCGCGCCCCTTCAGCTCGTGGCTCCCCCTGGTTCGAATCGGCGTCTCGTAGTGCATCGGTTCGTGGATGCTGCTTTCCTTTAGTCGGATCGTGACGCGAAGCACAAGTGGATCAGATCGGGTAGCAGTTCGCGGTTGGTGCTCGTGGGCCTTGCACAGATGGTTCGGTTCGGAGGAGACGACTCGGCTCGTGGTGATGTCCCACGATCCAATAGGGCGATCCGATCGACCCTCAATCCCCCTTTCCGATCCGAATCCCTGCACCTTGTCCAGCGAGTTGTTTACGCCTCTCAACGGCGTTTTCGACCATTCCAACTATTCTAAGCAGTCACAAAGCATTTCATACAGTCATAGCAACATGCATAATCAACCACAAACATCAAAACATCAATATGATAGGTAGAAATGGATCAAACATACCCAAAATCCCATATTTCCCTTTAAGCATATTTAGGTGAAACTAATGATAGGATTAGCAAAACTTAACCAAATTAACCCAAATTCATATCAGAGGTCTAAAACATCATTCTGAATTTTATAAACATTTTTTCAGAGTTTTATCATGTTTAAATTCGCTAATTAACACTAATCACTCCTAATTAGCCATAATTAGTGCAAAACTATGCAAATCACTCACCTTAGCCACAAATAAACTAAGATCTGAAATAATTCTCTGATTTGATGTAAATCTCAATGCCAAACAGCAACTCCTATGTTGCTTTGGTGAAGATCTTCCTTGATTAGGGGTTGCTAAGCCAAATCCTTGGCCAAGAGATGATTTGGAGGTGATTTAGAGGTTGGAGGCCATTTTTAGGGTTCATTGGTGATAAGTGGAGGCTAGAAAACTGAAATGGAATGATCCTCTATCTCATTTCAGCCTCCTCATAACCCTAATCCCGAAATGGTTTATGGACCTACTCACTAATCAACCGATTTGGCCCGGTTAAGCAGTTTTTCACCCTCTAAACATTATTTCAGCCATATCTCCCAAACGGTAAGTCCGTTTGGCTATTATGACCACTCTACGGAAAGGTAAACCATCAAACGAATCCAATGGAAGTGGTTTCAGGTCAAAATTCCTTTCCAATCAAAAATTATGGCAAAAACAGTACCAACTAAGGGCAAAATTGTCATTTAAAAATCGACAAAAATCATGAACATGGGAAATGACTCTAATGGATGTTTCCCAAAGTTACATGACCATACAACTTCACACGGGAAAGAAATAAATATTCTACCAACCTATGATGTGTAGAATACGGGTCGTTACACTCTCCCCCCCCCCTTAAGAAATTTCGCCCCCGAAATTCCCTAATCCAAACACACACAAAGGTCCTGCATGCCTATCAATCATAAAACAACAATCAAACATGCAAAACAAGTGAAATAAGTCTATCCTAGCATGCGGAATAACTAAATCGCAAAGTAAACCTTACCAGGCAAAGAGTTCTGGATATGTCTTCCTAATGCTCTCCTCTGTCTCCCAAGTACAATCATTCTCGTTCTCGCCCCACTGAACCTTGACTAGCTTCACCGACTTCCTTCGAAGTTGCTTCGTATCGTGCCCCACAATACGAATCGGCTTGCGGTTCCCAACCGCCTCGGGTTCTACCTCGAAGTCTTCTAACTGATCAGGTGAAATAGTCATATCTGAGTCGTGAACGAACTTCCTTAGTTGGGAAACATGAAATACATTGTGAACTCCCGCCATTTTCTCTGGTAAGCCAACTCTATATGCCAAATTCCCGACTAGTTCAAGAACAGGGAATGGGCCAACAAATCTTGGTGCCAACTTGCCTCTCCTGCCAAATCATATCACGCTCTTCAACGGAGAGATCTTGACAAACACCAAGTCACTAACGGAGAATTTCAAGTCTCTTCTCCTCTTATCTGCATAGCTCTTCTGCCTATCTTGGGCAGCTTTCATTCGTTGCTGAATGATCTTGATCTTATCGGAAGTTTCTCTCACCACATCTGGTCCAAGCACAAACTTCTCGCCAGTCTCTATCCAACATGATGGTGAGTTACACGGTCTTCCGTACAAAGCTTCATATGGAGCCATACCGATACTGGATTGGTAGCTATTATTATATGCAAACTCTACTAGATGCAAATGGTCATCCCATGATCCACCAAAATCCAATATACAAGCTCTCAAGAGATCTTCCAATATACGATTCACCCTCTCCGTCTGACCATCGGTCTGAGGATGATATGCAGTACTGAGATGTAATCCTGACCCTAGAGCCTCTTGTAAGCTTTTCCAAAACCCATTAGTGAACAACGGGTCTCGGTCACTCACAATGCTTTTGGGTACTCCATGAAATCTCACTACCCACTTCATATACAATTCTGCCAACTTGGCTGCCGTTCTGGTCGATTTGACTGGTATAAATCTTGCGCTCTTAGTCAATCGATCCACAATTACCCAAATGCTATCATATCCCGATCTAGTCCTTGGTAAACCATCGATGAAATCCATCGAGACTTGCTCCCATTTCCATTCGGGAATTTCTAATGGTTGCAACAACCCACTAGGCTTCTTTTGCTCGGCTTTAACTAGCTGGCAATTCATGCATTTGGATATAAACTTCCCAACGTCTCTTTTCATCCCTTCCCAGTAGTAAATCTGTCTCATGTCTCGATACATCTTATTACCACCGGGATGTATAGTCAGTTTTGAGTGATGACATTCTCTAAGCACTTCATCTCTCAATCCATTCACGTTGGGCACAACTAGTCTTCCATCCTTTCGAAGCCATCCATCCCGATCAAGCCCATACACATTCATCTCCTCACGGTCGATGTTCATCTCTAACTTGGAGATGATTTCTAATAGGTTAGGATCGTCCCTCTAACTAGAACCAATCCGCTCTATCAAAGTCGGTCTGATCGCCAAACTAGCTAGCATAACTGGATCCAATTCGCACTTTGGTCTGAAATCAAACCCCGCGATATACTCCAGTTGCTTCCACTCAAGAAACATTGCCCCTAAGCTGGCATGTCTCCTACTCAAGGCATCGGCTACCGCATTACCTTTCCCAGGTGTATATGCGATATCAAAATCATACGAAGCCAAGAACTCTAACCATCTCTGCTGATGGAGATTCAGATCTTTCTGAGAGAAGAGATACTTCAACGATTTATGATCGGTAAACAACTCAAATCTTTCTCCCAAGAGATAGTGTCTCCACATCTTCAGCACAAATACAATCGCTGCCAATTCCAAATCATGGGTAGGATACTTCTTCTCATGTGGCTTTAGTTGTCGATTAGCATAAGCTACAACCCTACCTCCTTGCATCAATAATGCACCCAGTCCGGTACCACAAGCATCCGTGTATACCGTCATCTCTTCATTCCCTTTAGGAATGACTAACACTGGCGCACACGTCAACTTCTCCTTTAGACTCTTGAAGGCATCCTCACACACTTCGTCCCAGACGAAGGACTGATTCTTCTTAGTCAACTGAGTCAACGGTGCTGCTGTCTTGGAGAAGTCCTGGATAAACTTACGATAATATCCAGCTAATCCCAAGAAACTTCTCACATCTATTACATTCTTGGGTGTAGGCCAATCCTGTACCGTAGCCACCTTCGCAGGGTCCAGGGCAATACCACTATCGGAAACAACATGACCCAAGAATCTCACTTCCCTTCTCCAAAAATGACACTTAGAGAATTTCGCTTTCAATTGGTGTTTCCTCAACACCTCCATCACTATCCTCAAGTGCCCCTTGTGTTCCTCCTCTGTCCTTGAATAAACAAGGATATCATCCACGAACACAAAAACAAACTTATCCAACTGATCTCTGAATACTCGATTCATGAGATCTACAAAATAGGCTGGTGCATTGGTCAACCCAAACGGCATGACCAACCACTCATAAAATCCAGACGGCGTCCTAAATGCCGTTTTCGGAACACTTTCATCCGCTACTCGAAGCTGATGAAATCCTGTCGCGAGGTCCAACTGAGAGAACACTCTTGCTCCTTCCAGTTGATCAAACAAATCATCTATCCGCGGTAGAGGATACTTATTCTTCCTCGTCACCTTATTCAACTCGCGATAGTCCACACACAAACGAAGGGAACCATCTGCCTTAGTGGCAAACACAACTGGTGCTCCCCACTCAGAGACACTCCTTCTAATAAATCCCTTCTTCAAAAGATTGCTGACTTGCACCCCGAGCTCTCGCTGCTCCCTTGGTGCCATACGATGAAGTGGCATCACTATAGGTCTGGCATCACTATAGGTCTGGCATCTTTCACTAAATCAATACGGAACTCAATCTCTCGGTGTGGTGGAAGCCCAGTCACCTCCTCGAAGACGTCCGGATACTGGCCAACCACGGGCACATCTGACAACTCGTCCTGCGGGATGTCGAGGGATTTACAAAACTAGCCATAACCCCATCACTAGGTAGACTACCAAACACTACCCTCCGCCCATCATCCGCCCTCACTATCACCAAAAAGCCCTCACAGTCTACCACCACCCCGTATCTTTAGAGCCAATCGACTCCCAATATAATGCCATACCCAGTAAAGCCCAAAACAAAGCAATCAAAAACAAACATACATCCATGACTCGATAAGACCAAATTCCTGCAAATCATACTAAGGCTAGTCGAACCACCAATCGGGTTCGTCACAACCAATGATCTATCGACTATCTCGGGTTCCAGTCCCAACCTATCTACCAGGTCACTAGATATGAAGGAACAGGAAGCCCCAGTATCAAACAAAACTCGAACTGGTACATCATAAATAGAAAGCATGCCTTGAATAACAACATTCTTTCCTTCCTCCGCCGCAGTTGGGGCATTCGACGAAGAAGGAACAGCATCAAGAGCATATGCTTTCACAATCTGCTTCTCCTTAAGAGGTTGCGGACACTTATCCTTCTGATGTCCCATTTGACCACAGTTGTAGCACTTCCTTTCCGCTGGCTTGGCCCGAAATTCTTTAGCATAATGGCCCTTCTTTCCACAGCTGAAGCACTCAACATCCTTCTTGCTCTTTTTTTGACCACCTTTAGATTGGTCCTGCTTCCTATTATTCTGAGAGTTATTCTTGCCTCCACCGCCTGCTTGCGGCTTTGGCCCTTCTGCAGATGCAGCCTCAGTCTTTGACTTAGGGTAAAGGCTCTCTGATCTCAAAGCTTTCCCCACGATCGATTCAAAAGTCTCATCGATGTGGTTGATAAGCCTTTCCCCCAAGTATCCATCCAAACCAGTAATGAACTTCTCATTCTTCTTCTCAGGAGTATCGATAAGAGATAGTCCATACTTCGACAAAGTGTCGAACTCAGCAATATAGTCAGAAACTGCCCTTCCGTTCTGCTTGAGTTCCAAGAACCTCTTAAACAATACTGAATTCTGGACAGCTAGAATAAACTTCTCACTAAAGCGAGCCTTGAACTGATCCCAAGTAACTTGATCTTCTGGAGTAGCTGTTCTAATGGCATTCCACCAATTCATCGCTCGCCCTTGCAGCTGACGAGACGCTAGCCTTCTCTTCATCGCATCCTCAAGACCCAAGTCATCGAAGATACTATCACAGCTATCCATCCAATCTTGAACATCTGTGGCCGACTCCGTTCCGTGGAACGGTTTTCCACCAAGATTAGTATAATCTTTACATAACTTGGCGAAATCGACCCTAGGCGCCTGCACTACTGGGCCAACACCAACTCCGGGATTGGGAATTGCCCCTTGCACTTCTCTGAGCATGTCTCTCATGAGGTTAGTAAACATTGCCCTCATGTCAGCGGCATTCCCTTGGTTGGTCCCTCTACCAGCACCCCTCGTGTCTCGGCTCATCGTCAATCTGAAAAAGGGAAACGATTAACGACCCCATAGTGGTGCTAGTGCAGTGCGACTTCATTCTCATACTACTAGTAGTATATATATACATAGCTTTTGAAAACCAAAGTAATCACAAATACTCGCTCTCATATACGTACTAACTCTCCCTAGTGTCTTTCCCTAGGTTAACTACAACCTAGAGCTCTGATACCAAGTGTGACGGCCCGCCCCGCACCAACCGACATTTACTCCAAAGGTGCGCTGTACACATGTCCAGTTAACACGGAACGGGTCGTGAGAAGGAAAGGGAAGAAGGAAATGAACATACAAAGAACCTGTAGAATGTCTCACATCGCATAGAACAAAATATAATAATAACATACTTGACATAAAACAGCAGAGACAGTGCATAAGCTGAAAACCAGAACTAAACATCATAGCAGCGGAAATCCAAACACAGCTTATTACAACTTTCAAACTGTCTCAAAGCAAAAGTAAGATAAAGGAGGTACACTACTAATGCCCAAGTAGCGACCACCAACGACACAGGGAGAATGTGTATATATATCATACGTGGAAGCCTCCTGCCCGCCTCCGAATCAGCTACTCGCGCATCACCAGCTAACATGTCTCTATTCTGCTCGTGTGAGCACCCAGAGTAATAAGAGGAGACATAAAACTCTGGGTCAGACATAAAGCCTGGTATGAGCGATAAGCATCTAAAGTGAACAATAACAGGTAGAGTAAAACATACCTGAACCTGTACCTGCAACCAAAGAGTTAGCACTACATACTGTACAACCCTCTAAGGTACCATATCAAACAGTGTAAAGATACGGAGGTGGGGGAGGTGTGCATGTCATAATGATGGCGAACAATCAAACATAGCATCCATCCTCACATCTCTCACTCAATGCATAAAGCATACGATATTCACCACTTCGATCACCCAACATACCTTGCTACGATCACTTTGCCCCATGAAGTCATAAATGGCTTCACTGCACTGATAACGTAGCCACAAATCCTTTGCAATGTCCACTTTACCCCATGGAGTCACAAGAACCCCACTGCACTGGCTCATAGCCTTACTAATCCTTACTATGTCCACTTTGCTCCATGGAGTCGCAATGACCCCACTGCACTGGCTCATAGTCTTACTACGCATCACCTTGCCCCTCAGGTCATAATGACCCTACTGCACTGATAACGTAGTCTTGCTACCATCATTTTGCCCCTCAGGTCATAATGACCCTACTGCACTTATAAGTAGCCCATCATCCATTTCCAGTGGTGAAGCGAAGTTATGAACGTCGACCACTCCTTAGCACACGTCCCGCAGCAAAGTCCAACTCATGAAGTCCACTCATTGGTTCCTATCTGGATCCTGAGTCAATACCCTTCATTTGGACTACCTTTGCATCTCGGGTTACCAGTCTTCTTCGGTTCGGTTCGGATCAGAATGCTCCTTCTTCACTGGATCGGGTCGCATCGCCGTCACCCCTGGCGGATCGGGTCGGGTCTCCAGATTGCCACGGTTCGGATCGTATCGCGGTCCTCTATCTCTATGCTTCGAATCGTGCTCCTCTCCTCGATTCGGATCGGAATACCCCACACGGGTCGGATCGCGCCCCTCCAGCTCGTGGCTCCCCCGGTTCGAATCGGCGTCTCGTAGTGCATCGGTTCGTGGATGCTGCTTTCCTTTAGTCGGATCGTGACGCGAAGCACAAGTGGATCGGATCGGGTAGCAGTTCGCGGTTGGTGCTCGTGGGCCTTGCGCAGATGGTTCGGTTCAGAGGAGACGACTCGGCTCGTGGTGATGTCCCACGATCCCATAGGGCGATCCGATCGACCCTCAATCCCCCTATCCGATCCGAATCCCTGCACCTTGTCCAGCGAGTTGTTTACGCCTCTCAACGGCGTTTTCGACCATTCCAACTATTCTAAGCAGTCACAAAGCATTTCATACAGTCATAGCAACATGCATAATCAACCACAAACATCAAAACATCAATATGATAGGTAGAAATGGATCAAACATACCCAAAATCCCATATTTCCCTTTAAGCATATTTAGGTGAAACTAATGATAGGATTAGCAAAACTTAACCAAATTAACCCAAATTCATATCAGAGGTCTAAAACATCATTCCGAATTTTATAAACATTTTTCCAGAGTTTTATCATGTTTAAATTCGCTAATTAACACTAATCACCCTAATTAGCCATTATTAGTGCAAAACTATGCAAATCACTCACCTTAGCCACCAATAAACTAAGATCTGAAATAATTCTCTGATTTGATGTGAATCTCAATGCCAAACAGCAACTCCTATGTTGCTTTGGTGAAGATCTTCCTTGATTAGGGGTTGCTAAGCCAAATCCTTGACCAAGAGATGATTTGGAGGTGATTTAGAGGTTGGAGGCCATTTTTAGGGTTCCTTGGTGATAAGTGGAGGCTAGAAAACTGAAATGGAATGATCCTCTATCTCATTTCAGCCTCCCCATAACCCTAATCCCGAAACGGGTTATGGGCCTACTCACTAATCACCCGATTTGGCCCGGTTAAGCAGTTTTTCACCCTCCAAACCTTATTTCAGCCATATCTCCCAAACGGTAAGTTCGTTTGGCTATTATGACCACTCTACGGAAAGGTAAACCGTCAAACGAATCAAATGGAAGTGGTTTCAGGTCAAAATTCCTTTCCAATCAAAAGTTATGGCCAAAACAGTACCAACTAAGGGCAAAATGGTCATTTAAAAATCGACAAAAATCATGAACATGGGAAATGACTCTAATGGATGTTTCCCAAAGTTACATGACCATACAACTTCACACGGGAAAGAAAGAAATATTCTACCATCCTATGATGTGTAGAATACGGGTCGTTACATTGAAGGTTTGATTTCTCTTTCCAACTTCCCGTTAGAACTCTTTTTGATTTTGGCTCTTTGCATTCTTTTATATCTAATTCTATGATTGAGTCTCTACACCTTGGTACTAGTATGGTTTTAGATCTCATTGTTGTCTCAAACCCCATTGGAGGTATGACTCATCTGTCTATGATTTGTTGGGATTTGAGAATATCTGTGTTGGGCGTCGAGTTTGAGTGCGACGCATACATGCTTGGTTTTATGGTCTATGTTTGATTCTAGTGATGGATTGACTAGCCATGTATGGTGCCATTCTAGACAGTGAGAGGAGGGTCGTTAGACTTTGTCTTGCCATGGGAGGACCTTCGAGATTTCTTGTGACCCTAAGTGGTCTGTTATGCTTAGTTTTCTAGAGTCACTTGATGCATCTATCGAAGATATACGATATGTGCAAATAGTCTGTGAGTATCCTGATGTTTTTGAGGAGGTTCGGGGCTTACCTCCGAGGCGTGAGATTGACTTCAGGATATACTTGGTGGACAACGCAAAGTCAGTTGCATTGCCTATGCGCCATATGGCTCTGAGAGAAAGGAGAGAGCTTAGCAAGTAAGTAGGGGAGCTACTTGAGAAAGGATTTATTAAGCGAAGCATATCTGAATGGGGTGCTCCAGTCATATTAGCAACTAAAGCGGATGGCTCGCTTTGCTTATGTGTAGATTACAGGGAGTTGAATAAGCTCACTAAGGCACCCACTTTCGAGTATAGATGATCTATTTGACCAGCTTGTTGGTGCATCTATTTTCTTCCAGTTAGACTTGGCCATGGGGTTTCATAAGTTGAGGGTGGTCGAATATAGAATGGACAAGACTACTTTCAGAAGTCCATATGGTTTCTTTGAGTGGCTCGTCATGCGTTTTGGGTTGACGAATGCACCCATCTATTTTGTGGATCTGATGAGTAGGGTGTTTCGAGAGTTTCTGAATAAGTTGGTTGTGGTCTTTGTCAGTGACATCTTCATTTTCTCAAAGAATAAGGAAGAGCATGCCCTACATTTAAGGGAAGTTTTGAAGACTCTCCGAGCACATCAGCTTAAGGAAAAATTCTCCAAATGTCATTTTTGGAGAAAGGAAGTGAGATTTCTAGGGCTTGTGGTCTCTAAGGATAGGATAACATAGGATCCCGCGAAAGGAATTGTAGTTCAGGATTGGGAGATTCCAAAGAATGCAACGGAGGTGAGGATTTTTCTTGGTATAGCGGGCTATTTTAGGAAGTTTATTAAGGACTTCGAAAAGATATCAGCCCAACTCACCAAATTGACAAAGAAGAATTTGACCTTTGCTTGGAATATTGATTGTGAGGATGCTTTTCAACGAACAAAGAGAGCTCTGACAACAGCCCCAGTTTTGACTTTGCCTGATGGGAACAAAGAGCTCATAGTATATACTGATGCATAGGGTACAGAGCTCAGTGTCGTCTTGATATAAGAGGGAAAGGTAGTATGTTATGGTGGTAGGCAGTTGAGAGTTCATTAGAAGAACTACCCTACCCATGTTTTGGAATTAGCTGTTATAGTATTCGCGCTTAAGACTTGGTGGCAGTATCTGCTTAGAGAGAGGTTCGAGTTATACACGAACCATAAGTCACACAAGTATCCATTCTCGTAGAAAGATCTCAAATTGAGACAGCAGAGATGGGCTTCTACTTGGACCTGAGACGATTAGAGAAACTTCAGAAAAGATTGATCTTATCCGCAGGCACATGAAGACAGCTCAGGACAAGCAGGAATCATATGAAAATAAGGGAAGAACTTATATTGAGTTCGAGGTGGGAGACATGGCTTTCATCAAGTTATCAATTATAAGGAATGTGGTTCGCTTTGGACCTGCAGGGAAATTAGCGCCAACGTTTGTAGGGCCATTTCCCATAACAGAAAGGATTGGCCAAGCGGCCTATAGAGTAAAGCTACCAGAGAGACTGACGAGTGTTCACGATGTTTTCCATATTTCTCATTTATGGAAGTGCCTACATGATACCGCAGACGTAGTTGAGCCGAGTATGCTTAAGGAAGTAGAGGTGGAACGGGAGGCGACAGTTAGACAAGGTCCTACTCATATTCTTGGATCAGAGGTTAAGAAGCTACGCAACCGAGAGGTCAAGTTGATGAAAGTTCAGTGGGGAGATAGCCATGAGGATGCAACTTGGGAGACCGAAGTCAAGATTCGCGCTTCGTACCCTTTTCTTTTCAAAGGTATGTTCTTAACTTCTTTTCCAAAATCTTTTGTTCGTACTTGCTTCTATCATTTAAGTATATCGCATCGATTGAATCTTCGACCTTTAGGTAGGGAACCAATGGATGTAAACATGTGTTTGAGACATGTTATGTTTGATGGATGCAAGTGTTTGCTAATGGTTGCTCGTGGATGCATATACACACACTAGGTACTATATCGGCTCAATCACTCTCATATTGCATATGGATGCATGTGCATTTTTCTTCTTTTATGGATGGAGATGAGTGTATCATCATATGGATGTTGCATTCGGATGGATGATTATGCATGCATATAGCATTTACATGAAATATTAGGATTATTTCCATACATGTGGATTCATGGCACTAACATACATTGCATTAAGAAGGTCAAATGAACCAGTAGACCACCTGATCTTTCGCATTAGTATAGGGACATATACACACACCTTTGCATATGTTCATATAAGCATTAGAAATATTTTAAGGACAATGGATGCCTGTGATTGGTGGATGAGTAGATGGATGTTAGGATATACATTCCTCTTAACTTGGAGATTTTAGGGACGAAATCCTTTAAGTAGGGGAGAATGTAACACTCCGTAATTTTAAATAACATTATAATGATAAACTATAGAATATATAATTAAATATTGGGAACTAAGTAAAATAGACTATGTCATTGCGTTTATCTCGGAATTCTGCTTAAGATAGACTCTGAGTTTGCGTAAAAAGGACATCGTATGAAGAAGTTATTAAGGTTTGAAGTTTATATACACATAAGTAAAATATATACACAAAATGAAGTCCAGAAAATCAAAAATCGAAGAGCGGGAAAGGGAGGGAAATCGGCCTGTTAGGGGTCGACCCCATGCCCCATGGGTGTCTACCCTAGGGTCGACTTCACCCAGATCTGGGGATAGATCCATTTTGTGAATCAAGACGTGTTTCTTAACCAGATTCATTGACCGTAGGCTATAAATAGGACCTCATTTCTATTGTTTTGTTTATCAAAAAATATGGAGACAACGAGCTACTGCCCTAACTCAGATTGAATTACCTTATTCTTCTGTAGAAACAACTTATATGTATTCAAGAATCTCTACAACAACATCAATCAATCCTCTGTTCTTTCGATCCAGTCGCAGTGAGTTTATGTTGCTTTTAGATATAAATATTTAATAAGTAATTCTGATATGTTTATCAGTTTTTATCTAAACTTGTGCCTGTTAATAACCTGAATAATAACTAAACAGATCTACCATTACTTGTACACCTGATCCTCTGTTTAGTTCTTGCATGCCTATCTCTATTATGCCCAATATGTCATTATGCCCATTTCTATCACCATATGCCTATTCTATCACCATATGCCTATTCTGTTAGTATGCCTATTTATATTATCATATGCCTGTTTTGTTCCTATGCATGTTTTTGTTCTCTCCTCTTCCTCCTTCCCTTTTTATTTTTATAGCCAGGCTACCTTCGAGTATAGGCCTATCGCTGAAACATGCGAACGAACGAAATTGGGAATGATAAATTGGGGGATAACTTGTATTGTAAAACACGACTGGGATTTGGGGGCATAATCTATACCTTGATCTAAAACTTTAATTTGGGAATAACTTGTATTATGAATCATGACTGGGGTTTTTGGGGCATAACCTATACTGTACAATTTGACAAATACTTCGGGCAAATGTTATATTGTGAATTATGATCGTAATTTGGGGTATATACATATGTAGGTTTAATTTAAGATTAAGCGTAACATGCTAATGAAACGATAAGTCACCTGTTGCAATTTACAGAGATGTTTAATATGTTAAAATGGCTAATCTGCTGAAATATATTGAAACTGAATACTTTAACTCAAAAACCTATGATGAGCATGAGTAATTCCTAAATAGGATTATTAGACTAAAAAGATTGTTAATACAATTATGGAAATTATGAAATTGTAACCGCACTTAGACACAAGGTTAAATTCAACTTGTGGTAGAAGTCTGCCCGAATCTGCCCGGCAAATCCAGCATCCACAAGTGGTTAATTTAATGTGAGGGTCTAGTGCGTATATATCCATATAACGGTGCTAAGAAACATGGTTAAGTCCTGCTTGTGGTAGAAGTTTTCCCGGAACCGCCCGACATATCCAGCATCCACAAGTGGTCAACTTAATGTGAGAGGTCTGGTGCATTAACATACATGAACGGGAAATGATAACAACCTATTATAAATAATTACATTAATGAGAATGTTATTTAATAGGTAGGCTTGTCCTAGGGACAAGTGGAAATTATAACATAAGTTATAATAAATGGAAAGGATGCTTATTAGTAAACCTTAGTTAAGAGAACTAAGTTAATAAGTAAACAACGATAAGTTGTAGTGACGGTGTAAGATGGAATTATGATTAAATAAGAAAGAACGAGATGAATATATGAGGTGTAATAAGTTATATTTAATCATAAATAATAAGTGACATGTTAAACAGAAAACAGGTGAATTGAGAAGAAGTATACTTATTTACATATTAAGTAAAACATGTTATTGTATCTATGGAATCAGACAATGAATAATATAAAGGGATTGTAGATTACTTTCATTAATTAATATCCGCGGATAAAAGATTGTAGATCACTTTCGTTAATTACAATCCGGGGAAAAAGATTGTAGACTACTTTCGTTAATTACAATCTAAAGGTAAGGGTTAAGTAAATCTGTGGGGTAAAGTAAACCTGTTAAATCTGTGGGGGGTTATATAAACCCGATAAACTTAACCTGTTTTATATGTTGGGGTTATGCGGGCTTGTTAATCTGTTAGGCATAACCTGTCAAAATCCTAGTTGTCAGGATGCAAGACTAGGGGTGGCTTGTATCATCTGCTGTATAGGACCATATCAATTAGTAACCCATCTTGGTATCAAACAGGGGACCCCTAACTAGGTAGGGGTTAGAGCATGCTTACTGAGCTAATTATAAGAGATTCATCTGAATAGGGGTGTTGACGGCGCATTCCAATGGAGTCATATGCATGCATGGGTCCGAATTACTCGAGAAATTACGATGTTGTGACATCAGTAGATATGGCTGTGCCTATCGAAAAAGGGGTTGCCACTTTAGAAAGTGATACATCCTACTGTGGGGCCGTCACAGGGTATCTACAGGATAGGGAGCCGATCGATTGGGATAGTAATTAGGATACATCTAGTCCTGCTTTTTTAGGAGCCTATTACTACCGTTGGGGGTAACACCTGTCATTTCTATTGGGCTGCCTGTTATTATTGTTGGAGGTAAAACCCGTCACTAGAAGTACAACTAAGTCTACCATCTGTTTCCTTTGGGATCATTCTGTTTCTGTTATACTAGTATTGGTGCAGATAAAAGTACTTGAGAAGCGCAATATATTCTGTTCTGTTTATTATGTTTATCATGCTCAGTCTATTATACCTGTCTTATGATACTGTTATCTCTCTCATCCAGTTTATATGCTTGTCATGGTGCTTTTACTTATTTATATGCTAAAAGTAACTGGACTCGCCAGACTTTATATCTGACCCGCTTTGTTTCCTTTTCTCTCTCTTCCTTTCTTCCCCCCAGGTTCTCAGGGTGGGAATACTCAGTCTTGATTAGGATTCTCTCTTTCGTTCTGCTTGGAGCTGCTTAGATGTACCGTTTTGAATTCCTATCTACTCTGATATGGCACTTTTTGGGGACTATGCTTTTGTATTACTGTACCATGATGATTTTAGTACAAAGCAGATATTTTAATTTGATGTAATGGATTTTCTGTACTTAAACTTATATTGCAACTAGGTTTTGGACCAAAGTGTTTTCTATTTGGAAAATAAAGTTTTAAATTCCGATGTTATTTTATATCTGCCTTGTGATGCTTCTGTTTACCTATAACGCTTTACGAAACTTAGTGCATTATGATAAAGAGTGACATTAACAGATGTGGGGTGTCACAAACTACCTGAACCTAGTCCCATGTGTTGGCAAGTTCCCGAACTTAGAACAAATCTCCTGAACCAGGAGGAGAGGACCAGAACCTAGTCCAAGTGACTCACGCTATTACTACTGCTAAACCTCAGATACCCGTACAGGCCTTGTGCATCGATGATCCCTTTGCATATGTATCCGCAACGAAGTCTAGCTTGAAAATCACCCGTTGGTTCCCATCTGGATCCGTTATGGTTACTCCTCACTTTGACTTTCCTCGCATCATGAACTTGGGCTAGTCGTATTGGAATTCACCTTCCGGAGAATGAAATCGTTGCCATAGAAGAATACCGAGCCATGCATACTCACACGCTCCTACATCATCACCAACTCAGGGTCCTAGTCGAACCAAGATTTGGTTTAACTACTGAACCAGACTTCGGTTCATATGCCGATATGGATTTGGATCGGTCATGCCGATCCGGATCTGATTCGGTATGTCGAACCGGAGGCTCCTCGGCCTTCACTCCTTAGCCAATTCCACTTCCCTCCTGGACGAACCGGAGCTCCCCACTTATGTCGAACTGGGGCAAGATCCTATATTTGAATCGGATTTGAAAATGCCATAACTTGGTTTCTTGGACTCCAAACAACTTAAGACTTTTCCCATGGCTTCCTGTGACCTTCCTTGTTGTCCCCGCAAAGTATTATACCGATCTGAACCCATATCGATCCGACTCAATGACAGAACTGAAATTTGCCACTTGTTTTCTATATCCATTTCTCCACTCGTCCGAGTTTGCATCCATTCCTGCATTCCTAGAAAATATTAAAACATACAAATCATACTCAAGCAACATTTAGATCAACAAAGCACAAGAAGTCATTCGAAGCCTATGCTCATATGGTAATACCCAATTTATGAACATTTTCCCATATTTTTAGAAGGTGTTTAGAAGTTAATATTCCCTAATTATTGAGCAAAGTAACTAATCACCCACTTAATCACGAAAGAAGTGTTGAATCCAAGATAGAAAATATTTGGCTCGGATTCCTATGTGTTGCAGTAGCTTTTGACTTGACTTGATGTTGATTTGACTTAATCTTCACTTAAAATGGTTGTTTGGCTAATTTAAGCAAGGATTAGAGTGACTTTAGAAGGTGGAGGCCATTAAAGGGGGATATCTATTTTTGGAGTTGTGTAATGAGTGGGGGATGATTCTCCAACTCATTTGAGCCACAACATACTCCAATCCCGAAATGGAACCTTGGCCCACCTCCTAATGACCCACTTAAGCCTATTTGAGCTATTTTAATCCTCCCTAAGCCTTATTTCCGGCATTACTCCCAAACTGTAAGTCCTTTCGCTTACTGTGGCCACTCTACGGAATGAGAAACCATCATCCAAATACAATGTAAACAGTTTTAGGTCTAGATTTCTTATCAATCAAAAGTTATGGATGCAACAAGATTCACCAAGGGTAAAATGGTCACATAGAATTCAACAAAGATATTGAAGATAAGAAATGATCAAAATTGTTATTTCCCAAAGTTATATGGCTATATGACCTCACATGTAAATAATATAAATATTCCATGATTTTTCGATACATAGAATACGGGTCTAACCTAGAAAGGGCTTCTTCTTTATGCGTAATTGTAAACAAAGTTGAGAAATAAAGTTATCTTCTTTTTAATGGATTTTAAGCCTCTCTTTTACTTTCATGTTTTTTATTTCATGCTATTTTGTTTTATGTTAGTTTCTTTTATGCTTATTTTCATGCACTTAATTCAACTTCATTTTATCAAAGTTAGTTAGAGCTTGTTTTCATTAAGTAGTTTATATTTCTTTTATTTTAACTTTGAAATCTTCTTATGCTAGCATGAATTCAAAGACAAGTATCTAATCCCTTCAAAAAAAAATAGGGAGGAGGGAGCGATGAAGCTATTATGAATCATAGAATGTGACGGCCCGCCCCGTACCAGCCTGCATTTCCTCTGAAGATGCGCTGTACACATACCCGACTAGCACGGAACGGTCATCAAAGAAAGGAAAGAAGAGGATTAACTAACGAGGAACCTGTAGAATGTCTCACAGCACATGAAAAAATATATAATAATAACGTACTTGACATAAAACAGGTGAGACAGTGCATAAGCTGATAACTAAAACCAACATCAACATCATCATCAGAGCAGCGGAAATCCAAATACAGCTTATGATCCAACATGATTATTACAACTTTAAACTGTCTCTAAAGCAAAAGAAAGCTAATGTAGAAGATGCACTACTAATGCCCAAGCAGTGATCTTCAACAACACAGGGAGAATACTATATGTATCATACGTGGAAGCCTCCTGCTCGCCTCCGAATCAGCTACTCGCGCATCACCAGCTAACTTGTCTCTAGTCTGCTCGTGTGAGCACCCAGAGTAATAAGAAGAGACATAAAACTCTGGGTCAGACAAAAAGTCTGGTATGAGCGATAAGCATCTAAACAGAACAATAACAAGTATACTAAACCATACCTGAACCTGGACCTGCAACCAAAGAGTTAGCACTACATACCGTACAGTACTCTAAGGTGCCACTAAACAGATGGTGTAAAGAATGAGGGGGTGGGGGTGTGCATGTCATAATGATCGGAAAACATATCAACCATAGCAACCATCCTCACATCTCTCACTCAGTGCGTAAAGCATACGATATCCACCACTGTCAATCACTAGACCCATCGAAGTAGTGACAGAGTTCGACTTGTACAACTACTGCTACTACCAAGCTTACCACATGAAGTCATGACCAAATCTTTACAAATGACTCCACTTCATTGGTCTATAGCCCCTTTAGTCGTACCTAGGCCACTGTGGCCCTGAATCCGTTCACGTACTCCCTACACATAGTGATTTAAAGTTACAGACATCGACAACCCCTTTGCACACGTCCCGCAGCAAAGCCCAATCATGAAGCTCACTCTTTGGTTTCCAACTGGATCCTGAGTCAAAGCTTCTCATTCGGACTTCCTTTGCATCTCGGGTTTTGGTCGAATTGGAGTTGGTCTTCAAAAGAGTCGTCGCGTAATCGTAGCTCCAGTCCTGTTCGGTTCGGTTGTTCTTCCCTAGTTCGGTTCGGCTCACTCCATCTCCTGGCCATCCGGTTTGATTCGGACGTATTCAAGTGCTCCAGCCTCGGTTCGGTTAGGTTGTCCTCATCCAGTTCGGTTCGGGTGCCACACTCCCTTCGGTTCGATTCGTCCCTCCCGCTCCAGCTTGCCTGCTTCGATCCGATCCGCTCCCTAGCTCTGATCCGATCCGATCCGCTCCCTAGCTCCGATCCGATCCTCTGTCCAACTCCAACTCTAAGCAATAGCCTTCCTTCCTGCCAAACTTCCTTTGTGTCGGACTTCAGTTCGGTTCGGATTCCTTGCCCAGCTCTCCTATCCGATCCGAGCCCATACCCGATCCGATCCGAAACCCTGCACAACTTTCTGCAACTTTTTCCAGCAACTTGTTTACGCCATTCGACGACGTTTTCGACCAATCTAACTTTTCTAAACAACCACAAATCATTCCAAATAGTCATAGCAACAAATAGAAGTGACCTTAAACACCAAAACAACAACCATAGCATGTAAAATGGATCAAACATAGCCTAAAACCCCAAAATTCCCTTAAGCATGTTTAGGCAAAACTAATGATATGATTAGCAAAACTTAACCAAATCAAACCAAATTTCTAACAGAGGCTTAAAACATCATTTAAGAATTTATAAATATTTTTCCAGAATTTATTAATGTATAAATTCGTTAATCTTCACTAATTACCCTTAATTAATCGTAATTAGTGCAAAACTATGCAAATCACTCACCTTGGCCACAAATAAATTTCTCAGAACTGAAACCTCGCTGATTTGGGTGAATACTGATGTCTAACAGCAGCTCTAACCTTGCTTTCGTGTTTTCTCTCCTTAATTTGATGTAGATTAAGCCAAAACTTGATTAGAAAGTGATTTGGGGATGTTTCTAGGTGTTGGCGGCCATTGTTAGAGTTCAAGAATGAAAGTGGCGGCTGGAAAATGAGGATAAGATCGTTCTCTAACTGATTTCAGCCTCCTCATACCCCTAATCCCGAAATCCCCCCATTGGGCCTAGCTGTTAATCACCCGGTTAAGCCTAATTAAGCTGTTTTTCACTATCTGAAACTTGTTTCAGCCATATCTCCCAAACGGCGAGTCCATTTGGCTAATGTGACCACTCTACGGAATTGTAATCCATCATCCGGAGCCAATGAAAGTGGTTTCGGGTCAAAATTCCTTTCCAGTCAAAAGTTATGGCCAAAACAGTACCAACTAGGGTAAAATAGTCATTTAAAAAACGGGAAAAATCATGAACATGGAAAATGACCCCAGTAATCGTCTCCCAAAGTTACATGACCATACGACTTCGTATGTGAGAGAAATAAATATTCTACGATCCTATGATGCGTAGAATGCGGGTCGTTACACTCTCCCCCATTAAGAAATTTCGTCCCCGAAATTCCTTAACCCAAAACATACAAAGGATCCCGCATGCCTACCAGCCACATACAACAATCAAATATGCAAAACAAGCAAACAAGCCTATCCTAACATGCGGAAAGACTAAATCGAAGGTAAAATCTTACCAGGCGAAGAGTTTTGGATACATCTTCCTAATGCTCTCCTCTGTCTCCCAAGTACAGTCATTCTCGCTCTCGCCCCACTGAACTTTGACTAGATTCACCGCTTTCCTCCGAAGTTGCTTCGTATCGTTCCCAACAATACGCATAGGCTTGCGGTTCCCAATCGCCTCGGGTTCAACTTCGACATCATCCAACTGATCAGGTGAAATAGTCACATCTGGGTCGTGCACGAATTTCCTTAACTGGGAAACATGAAATACGTTGTGAACTCCTGCTATCTTCTCTGGTAATTCAACTTTATATGCCAAATTCCCAATTTGCTCAAGAACTGGGAATGGACCAACAAATCTTGGTGCTAACTTGCCTTTCCTGCCAAATCGTACTACGCTCTTCAACGGAGAAATCTTGACAAACACCAAGTCGCCAACGGAGAATTTTAAGTCTCTTCTCCTCTTATCAGCATAACTCTTCTGCCTATCTTGGGCAGCCTTCATTCGTTGTTGAATGATCTTAATCTTATCTGAAGTTTCCCTCACCACATCTGGTCCAAGCATAAAATTCTCGCCAGTCTCTATCCAACATGATGGTGAGTTGCACGGTCTTCCGTACAAAGCTTCATATGGAGCCATACCGATACTGAATTGGTAGCTATTATTATATGCAAACTCTACTAGATGCAAATGGTCATCCCATGATCCACCAAAATCTAGTACACAAGCTCTCCAGAGGTCTTCCAATATACGATTCACCCTCTCTGTTTGACCATCGGTTTGAGGATGATATGCAGTACTGAGATGTAATTCTGATCCTAACGCCTCTTGTAAGCTCTTCCAAAATCCACTAGTGAACAACGGATCTCGGTCACTCACAATGCCTTTGGGTATTCCATGAAATCTAACTACCCACTTTATATACAGTTCTGCTAACTTAGCTGCCGTCCTGTTTGACTTGACAGGTATAAACTTTGCACTTTTGGTCAATCGGTCCACAATCACCCAAATGCTATCATGGCCCGATCTAGTCTTTGGTAACCCATCAATGAAATCCATTGACACTTGTTCCCATTTCCATTCTGGAATTTCTAATTGCTATAACAAACCACTAGGCTTCTTTTGTTCAGCTTTAACTAGCTGGCAGTTCATGCATTTGGATATAAACTTTCCCACGTCTCTTTTCATCCCTTCCCAGTAGTATGTCCGCTTCATGTCTCGATACATCTTATTACCACCGGGATGTATAGTCAGTTTTGAGTGATGACATTCTCTAAGCACTTCATCTCTCAATCCATTGACATTGGGTACAACTAGCTTTCCATTCTTTCAAAGCCATCCATCTCGATCAAGCCCATACTTGTTCATCTCTCCGTCGATTCCCATCTCTAACTTTGAGATGGTTTCCATTAGGTTAGGATCATTCCTCTGACTGGAACCAATCCGCTCAATCAAGGCGGGTCTGATCGTCAAACTTGCTAACATTTCTGGATCCAACTCGCACTTTGGTCTGAAATCATACCCAGCGATGTACTCCAGTTGCTTCCATTCTAGTAACATAGCCCCTAAACTGGCATGTCTTCTACTCAACGCATCAGCCACCGCATTGCCCTTTCCTGGTGTATATACGATGTCGAAATCATAGGAAGCTAAGAATTCTAACCATCTTTGCTGTCGGAGATTTAGATCCTTTTGAGAGAAGAGATACTTTAACGATTTATGATCGGTAAACAACTCGAATCTTTCTCCCAAGAGATAATGTCTCCACATCTTCAACGCGAACACGATCGCTGCCAATTCCAAATCATGGGTAGGGTATCTTCTCTCGTGTGGCTTCAATTGCCGACTTGCATAAGCTACAACCCTACCACCTTGCATCCGGTACCACAGGCATCCGTATATACCGTTATCTCTTCATTCCCCTTAGGAATGACTAACACTGGTGCACACGTCAACTTGTCCTTTAGACTCTTGAATGCATTCTCGCACCTTTCATCTCAAACAAAAGCTTGATTCTTCTTGGTCAACTGGGTCAACGGTGCTGCTATCTTGGAGAAGTCTTGGATAAACTTACGATAATATCCAGCTAATCCCAAGAAACTTCTTATGTCTGTTGCATTCTTGGGCGTAGACCAATCTTGTACCGTAGCCACCTTCGCAGGATCCACGGCGATACCATTCTCTGAAACAACATGGCCCAAGAACCTCACTTCCCTCCTCCAGAAGTGACACTTAGAAAACTTTGCTTTCAATTGGTGTTTTCTCAACACCTCCATCACTATTCTTAAATGTTCCTTGTGTTCTTCCTCTATCCTCGAATAGACCAAAATACCATCAATGAACACAAGGACAAACTTATTCAACTGATCTCTGAATACCCTATTCATAAGATCCACAAAATATGCTGGGGTATTGGTCAGCCCAAATGGCATGACCAACCACTCATAAAATCCAGACGGCATCCGAAATGCCGTTTTAGCTATACTCTCAGCTTCCACTCTAAGCTGATGAAAACCTGTTGCGAGATCCAACTGAGAAAATACTCTCGCGCCACTCAACTGATCGAACAAATCATCTATCCGCGGTAGAGGATACTTGTTCTTCCTCGTCACTTTATTCAACTCGCGATAGTCTACACACAAACGAAGGGAACCATCCGCCTTGGTAGCAAACACAATTGGTGCTCCCCATTCAGAAACACTCCTTCTGGTAAATCTCTTCTTCAAAAGATCGCTGATTTGCACCCCGAGCTCTCGCTGCTCCCTTGGTGCCATACGACGAAGTGGCATCACTATAGGTCTGGCATCTTTCACCAAGTCAATACGGAACTCAATCTCTTGATGTGGTGGAAGCCCGGTCACTTCTTCGAAGACATCCGGATACTGGCCAACCACGGGCAAACCTGACAACTCACTATGTGGGATGTCGAGGGAATTTAGAAAACTAGCCATTACCCCCTCACTGGGTAGACCACCAAACACTACTCTCCGCCCATTGTCCGCTCTAGCTGTCACCAAAAAGCCCTCACAGTCTACCACCACCCCGTATCTTTGGAGCCAATCTACTCCCAAAATAATGCCAAACCCAGTAAAGCCCAAAACAAAGCAATCACAAACAAACATGCATCCATGACTCGATAAGACCACATTACGACAAATCATGTTAAGGTTAGTCGAACCACCAATTGGGTTCGTCACTACTAAAGGTCTATCGACAATCTCGGGCTCCAATCCCAACCTATCTACCAGGTCACTAGATATGAAAGAACTGGAAGCTCCAGTATCAAACAAAACTCTAACAGGAACATCATAAACAGAAAGCATACCTTGAATGACGACATTCTTTCCCTTCTCCGCCGCGGTTGGGGCATTCGACGAAGAAGGAATAGCATTAAGGGCATATGCTTTCACCATTTGCTTTTCTTTAGGGGATTGCGGACACTTGTCCTTGTGATGTCCCATTTGGCCACAGTTGAAGCACTTCCTATCCATTGGCTTGGCCCGACAATTACTAGCATAATGGCCCTTCTTACCACAGCTGAAGCACTCAACATCTTGCTTATTCTTTTTCTTTTGACCATCCTTAGTCTGATTCTGCTTTCTCTTATTCTGGGAACCACCCTTGCCTCCACCACTTGCTTGTGGCTTTGGCTCCTCTGCTGATGCAACCTCAGTCTTCGGCTTAGGGTAGAGACTTTCTGAACTCAATGCTTTCCCCACAATCGATTCAAACGTCTCATCGATGTGGTTAATAAGCCTTTCCCCCAAGTACTGATCCAAACCAGTTATGAATTTCTCATTTTTCTTCTCGGCGGTATCAATAAGAGATAACCCATACTTCGACAAAGTGTCGAATTCAGCAATATACTCCGAGATAGCTCTGCCATTCTGCTTGAGCTCCAAGAATTTCTTAAACAACACTGACTTCTGAG
Organism: Allium sativum; assembly: GCA_030737875.1. NCBI lineage: Eukaryota > Viridiplantae > Streptophyta > Magnoliopsida > Asparagales > Amaryllidaceae > Allium > Allium sativum. Next base: position 304,859,011 of record CM060919.1, read on the forward strand.
CAGCTGGAATGAACTTCTCGCTAAAGCGAACCTTAAACTGCTCCCAAGTAATCTGATCCTCGGGAGTAGCTGCCTTTATAGTATTCCACCATTTCATTGCCCGCCCTTGCAGCTGACGGGACGCTAGCTTTCTCTTCATCGCATCCTCGATACCCAAATCCTCGAAGATACGTTCGCAACTATCCAACCAATTCCGAACATCCGTAGCCGACTCCGTTCCGTGGAACGGCTTCCCACCAAGACTAGTATAATCCTTATTCAGCTTGGCGAAGTCAACCCTCGGCGCATGCACTATTGGACCACCACCATTACCACCATAGGGAGCTGCCCTCTGCACATCCCTAAGCATCTCTCTCATGAGGTCAGTAAACATCGTCCTCATGTCAGCAGCATTCCCTTTATTGGCCCCTCTACCGGTACCCCTTGCGTATCGGCTCATCGTTCAATCTGTAAAGAGAAACGATTAACCATTTCTATGGTGGTGCTAATGCAGTGCGACTTCATCCTTAGCTATACTAAGAGTATATATATAGCTTTTGAAAACCAAAGTAATCACAAATACGCGCTCTCATATATGTATACTATTTCTCCCTAATAACTTCCCTAGGTTAACTACGCAACCTAGAGCTCTGATACCAAGTGTGACGGCCCGCCCCGTACCAGCCAGCATTTCCTCTGAAGATGCGCTGTACACATACCCGACTAGCATGGAACGGTCATCAAAGAAAGGAAAGAAGAGGATTAACTAACGAGGAACCTGTAGAATGTCTCACAGCGCATGGAAAAAAATATAATAATAACGTACTTGACATAAAATAGGTGAGATAGTGCATAAGCTGATAACTAAAACCAACATCAGCATCATCATCAGAGCAGCGGAAATCCAAATACAGCTTACGATCCAACATGATTATTACAACTTTAAACTATCTCTAAAGCAAAAGAAAGCTAAAGTAGAAGATGCACTACTAATGCCCAAGCAGTGATCTTCAACAACACAGGGAGAATACTATATGTATCATATGTGGAAGCCTCATGCTCGCCTCCGAATCAGCTACTCGCGCATCACCAGCTAACCTGTCTCTAGTCTGCTCGTGTGAGCACCCAGAGTAATAAGAAGAGACATAAAACTCTGGGTCAGACAAAAAGTCTGGTATGAGCGATAAGCATCTAAACCGAACAATAACAGGTATACTAAACCATACCTGAACCTGGACCTGCAACCAAAGAGTTAGCACTACATACCGTACAGTACTCTAAGGTGCCACTAAACAGATGGTGTAAAGAATGAGGGGGTGGGGGTGTGCATGTCATAATGATAGGAAAACATATCAACCATAGCAACCATCCTCACATCTCTCACTCAGTGCGTAAAGCATACGATATCCACCACTGTCAATCACTAGACCCATCGAAGTAGTGACAGAGTTCGACTTGTACTACTACTGCTACTACCAAGCTTACCACATGGAGTCATGACCAAATCTTTACAAATGACCCTACTTCATTGGTCTATAGCCCCTTTAATCGTACCTAGGCCACTGTGGCCCTGAATCCGTTCACGTAATCCCTACACATAATGATTTAAAGTTACAGACATCGACAACCCCTTTGCACACGTCCCGCAGCAAAGCCCAATCATGAAGCTCACTCTTTGGTTCCCAACTGGATCCTGAGTCAAAGCTCTTCATTTGGACTTCCTTTGCATCTCGGATTTTGGTCGAATTGGAGTTGGTCTTCAAAAGAGTCGTCGCGTAATCGTAGCTCCAGTCCTGTTCGGTTCGGTTGTTCTTCCCTAGTTCGGTTCGGCTCACTCCATCTCCTGGCCATCCGGTTCGGTTCAGACGTGTTCAAGTGCTCCAGCCTCGGTTCGGTTAGGTTGTCCTCATCCAGTTCGGTTTGGGTGCCACACTCCCTTCGGTTTGGTTCGTCCCTCCCGCTCCAGCTTGCCTGCTCCGATCCGATCCGCTCCCTAGCTCTGATCCGATCCGCTCCCTAGCTCCGATCCGATCCTCTGTCCAACTCCAACTCCAACTCTAAGTAATGGCCTTCCTTCCTGCCAAACTTCCTTTGTGCCAGACTTCAGTTCGGTTCGGATTCCTTCCCCAGCTCTCCTATCTGATCCGAGCCCATACCCGATCCGATCTGAAACCCTACACAACTTTCTGCAACTTTTTCCAGCAACTTGTTTACGCCATTCAACGACGTTTTCGACCAATCTAACTTTTCTAAACAACCACAAATCATTCCAAACAGTCATAGCAACAAATAGAAGTGACCTTAAACACCAAAACAACAACCATAGCATGTAAAATGGATCAAACATAGCCTAAACCCCCAAATTTCCCTTAAGCATGTTTAGGCAAAACTAACGATATGATTAGCAAAACTTAACCAAATCAAACCAAATTTCTAACAGAGGCTTAAAACATCATTTAAGAATTTATAATATTTTTCCAGAATTTATTAATGTATAAATTCGTTAATCTTCACTAATTACCCTTAATTAACCGTAATTAGTGCAAAACTATGCAAATCACTCACCTTGGCCACAAATAAATTTCTCAGAACTGAAACCTCGCTGATTTGGGTGAATACTGATGTCTAACAGCAGCTCTAACCTTGCTTTCGTGTTTTCTCTCCTTAATTTGATGTAGATTAAGCCAAAACTTGATTAGAAAGTGATTTGGGGATGTTTCAAGATGTTGGCGGCCATTGTTAGGGTTCAAGAATGAAAGTGGCGGCTGGAAAATGAGGATAAGATCGTTCTCTAACTGATTTCAGCCTCCTCATACCCCTAATCCCGAAATCCCCCCATTGGGCCTAGCTGTTAATCACCCGGTTAAGCCCAATTAAGCTGTTTTTCACTATCTGAAACTTGTTTCAGCCATATCTCCCAAACGGTGAGACCGTTTGGCTAATGTGACCACTCTACAGAATTGTAATCCATCATCCGGAGCCAATGAAAGTGGTTTCGGATCAAAATTCCTTTCTAGTCAAAAGTTATTGCCAAAACAGTACCAACTAGGGTAAAATGGTCATTTAAAAATCGGGAAAAATCATGAACATGGGAAATGACCCCAATAATCGTCTCCCAAAGTTACATGACCATACGACTTCGTATGTGAGAGAAATAAATATTCTACGATCCTATGATGCGTAGAATGCGGGTCATTACATAGAAAATTAACATAAGTGATAAAATTTATGATCTCTCCTTTTGAATTTAACAAAATACTGATGCAAATGTTGTTATTGATAGGTTTGAAAGTCTGTGTTGCTTAAAACATTAGGGTATGCTTTATAAAATATAAGCAGAAGTTACTTAATCATCAACATTTGACTAAGATAACGAAATTAAGAACAAAATCAAAATTTGATGCTTTATGTTATTCACTAATACTAAATAAATCATGCTTAGAATATATTTTTTAGTTCCGTTCCATTATCATGAGAGTTGACAAGTAGTTAGAAGGTATATTAGAGTTGATTGTTAAAGTTGTGTTAGTTAATAATATAATTATTAGGTCATACATGTAATAGATACATATATTAACCTACAGAGGATTAAAAACAGACATTATAAAATCATTTTATATTGATAAATGTGATCATGATAGGAGAGTAACATCTAAACCGCTCTATGTTCTAATAGTTTATTCAGCAGATCTTTTTTAGTTTGTAGCAATTCTTTTTAATTAAACAATTTCAACATTTTGGTCTAATTTGATTGAGTACTATTTAAAATTCTTGCTTTCCTTGTTGAACGACTTGTATTCACATATATACTGTCATTATATGTCATGCGCTCGTAGTATTTTAATTTAGAGGAAAAATCAACGATTTTCTAATCGATAGAAGATCGATATCCAAGTTCTTCTTTCAATAAGTTTTTAACGTCGTTACCAAGGAAGAGCCTTATAATTTTAAGCTAGCTCTTTGGATCGATTTTCATTTGTTTTCTTTTATTTTCTTTTATTTTCATGTGTGTTGCATTACAATTTAGTTGTTATTCATTTTGTTGTTGCATTTACGTTGTTCAATGCACGTGTTAACTTTATATTATTTCTTTTTTGTTTAAATAATAATAATAGTAGAATCACTTTGCAGTTGTTACTTGTTCTTTCATTTCACATTTATAATGTGTATCAATGCATTATGTTGATCTTTTGTGCACCATTTAAATTTTGTATTATTTCAGCTGTCATTGTGTGACACCCCATGTCTGTTAATGTCAATATAATGAGAATGCATTAAGTTTCATGAAGCGCAATAAGTAAACAGTAACTAAAACTAGAAGACAGATATAAATAATGCAACGGAAAAATTTAGAACTTCTTATTAAAAAAAGACAAATAACATTTCAATCTCAAAGTTACAATATCATATTTTCTCAAATATTCAAAAGAAATCTGTCTCATAATCAGAGTACAAAAACCATAATAATATCCCTCAAGTGTTATTACAATAAGCATGAATAAACTGAAGAAAATACTTGAAAAAGGAGAGCCATCCACGTCCAAGCAAAATCACGATCTCAACTATTGACCACTCCCACTCAGAGAACCTTGGGGGAAAAGCAAGGGAGAGAAGGAAAACAAAAAGGGTCAGACATAAAGTTTGGCAAGTTATAGTAATTTCTAGCATATGTATATGAAAAGGTGTCAAAACAGATCAATAATATTAGAAGAAAAAGTACAGTAAAACATATATATATACACAAGAGGTAAATGAGATGCCAAACAAGATAAAGGTAGATTAAATTTCTCATTCATATCCCAAGAGTCAAGCTAACTGCACCAACTTTACTAGTATTAACATGATTAGCTCTAATTACTACCCATGCGATCGGCTCCCTATTACTCGAATATTCCGTGTCAACCCCAGCAGTAGAGTGTATCAGTCCCTAACCCAACAACTTAAAGAACACAGCCATATTCATTGGTGTTACTTGCGGCATAGTTTCTTGTAGTTGGACCTATGCACGCTCATGGCTCCACCAAAACGCTCCCTGCACGCCTCCTAAACCTTGAACCTCCAATAATCAAGTTCAGTAAAGCGTACCCTGACCCCTACCTAGTGTGGGGTCCCTACCGAGATACCAACAAGGATACTGACTAATATAGGTTCCTGACACAAACCAACCCCTAGTCTTGTGTCCCTGTATACCTAAGATTTAAGAATCCCGACAAACTAATACAATACCTAGACTTGGGACCTTTTTAGCTTATTATTAAACAAGTGTAACTTACCAGGTTTAAGTTCAATAATAATCCCAATTGTAAAATTACATTTATCTAAATGTTATTAGTGTACAAGCCTTTCCCCAACAAGCACCTACCCATATGTACAACTAGACTTATAGTAATTTACTTAGTTTTCACATCTGGTACTATTCTATTCTTACATGTCATACTTAATATCACATTATGTCCAATTTACCTGATTACCATGTAGCATGTTCTTCCTAACATGTAATTATCCCAACTTTAAAAGAAAAACATGTAATTATCTTAAATAGATTAACATGTAATTATCCAAATCTAATAGGTTAACATGTAATTATCCCAATTCTTAAAGTCAAGGGTTCTAGTACATAATATGCCCAATTTTCCCTACTTATGTGTCATTATCTAATTATTCCAATTTATGTCTTTTATACGCAATTAACGTAAGAGCCTAGGCTTGAGTAGCCTAGGTTCTGCGTAGAATAAAAAGGAAAAAAGGGAGAAATGGATCTCATACTAAGTAAACAAGCATAATAGAAAGATTGTAAATAAATGAAAGGCATAATAGGGAAAGGAAGATTAAATTTCATAATATAACTTGTAGATCTAAATAGAAAAAACATGTGCACTGTTTATATCAGATCCAATTTTACTTACTATCCAAAACCTTTTTAAATAATCAAATCTAAAAATCACATAGAACTCACATGGGACTTGGTGAAGAATCTGAATATAATAATGAAGAAAGTGTCCACTTTAATCTTGTATTGGTGTAGAGCAGTCCGAATTGTCCTTGTCAATATATGTTTATGCAGCACCCCGATAGTTTTATGCACATATATATCTTGGAAATGATTTAGAGGAAGAAGGAGGAAGAAATGTTTTTGCGTAGTGTAGAACAAATGAAGTTACATGCCTTCATATAGACTACCTAGGACAACCCGTCACCATTAGATATTAGGGTTCAAATCTGGTCCATACACTCGGTGCTGAGCCAGCAACGAATAAAGCCACAAAATGGTCCAGGTTCGGCAGACGTATCCACCCAGATCTGGGCTGGGTCGCCTCTGGGTCAACCCAGCCCCCCTTGGGTCAAGCCGAGCCGAGCGTGGGTCGGCCCACAATGGGCCTGCTTCCCGCTCTTTTTCCCTGCCTCGTTCGTTTGATTTTTCTAGGTTTAATTTTATGTTATATTTACATATAAGCTCCTTATATGTATACAAACTTCTAATGCCCTAACTTCTTCATATGTTATCCGTTTTATGCAAATTCGGGGTCTGTCTGAGCCAGAATTCCAAAACAAACGCAACGGTAATGCTGGGTTAACTTAATTCTGATAGTTTAATTAAGTTATATCCAAATTATCATCTTAATGTATGGTTATAGTGTATTAAATTTTGGGGTTTTACGTTCTTCCTTACTTAAAGGATTTCGTCCCTGAAATCTCCAAGTTAAGAAGAACGTACTATCCTAACAACCACAACCATATACTCATCCATCGTCCACATGCATTCATTTTTCTTAAGTACTTCTAATGCTTTGCATTAACATATGCAAAAGTGTGGTGTCCATATGTTCATACCCTAATGCGAAAATCAGGCAGTTGACTGATTCAGTTGACCTCTTTAATGCAAAATATGTTTATGTCATGTACCCAATATTTATGAAAATAATCCTAATAATGCATATAAGTTCTATATATGTGCTCACACATTCATCAGAATGCAACATCCATACGATGATCCATCTATTTCCATCCGTAGAAAATGTAAATGCACACATATCCATATGCAATATGTAAGTGATTGAGACGATCTAGTGCCTAGTGTGTGTGTATGCATCCACGAGCAACCATTAGCGAACGCTTGCATCCATTTGTAACCGTCAACCATAACATGTTTCAAACACATGTTTCCAACCATTAGATTCTGTCGAAGGGTCGAAAGACTCGAACGATAGGATAAACTTGAATGATAAAAGCAAATGTGAAGTAAAAGATTTGGAAAAGAAGTCAATAACGTACTTTCAAAAAGAAAAAGTAAGAAGCGCGGGTCCTACCTTCGGTTTCGCACGTTGCATCTCCGTGGGTTCTCCCCATTGCACTTTCACTAATCTGATCTCCTTGTTACGTAGCTTCTTGATTTCTGATCTAATGATATGAGTAGGAACTCTTCTCACTGATGCTTCCTTCTCAACTTCTATGCCTTCAAGAGTACTTGGGTCTACTATCTCTACTATATCATGGAGACATTTCCTCAAATGGGATTTGTGGAATACATCAAGCACGCCTGCCAGTCTATCTGGTTGCTTGATTCTATAGACCATCTAACCTATCCTTTGTACTATAGGTAATGGCCCTATGAATCTTGGCGCCAACTTCCCTACTGTGCTAAAGCGGACTACATTCCTTATTGGTGAAACCTTGATGAAGACCATATCTCCCACTTCAAATTCCAATTGGGTCCCCCTTTTATCGGCATAAGATTTCTGTCGATCTTGAGCTGCTTTCATCCTTCATTGAATGAGGTCTATCTTTTCTGAAGTCTCTCTTATCATGTCAAGCCCTAGTAGAAGTCTGTCAGGAAACTCCCACAAATAAGTTAGTGATCTACAAGTTCGTCCATATAGCGCTTTGAAGGGTGTCATGCCTATGCTCGACTGATAACTATTATTATATGTAAACTCAACCAATGGGAGATGTTCTTCCCAAGTCCCTCCGAAGTCTAGTATACACAATCTTAGTATATCCTCGAGAACTCTATAAATCCTCTTAGTTTTCCTATCAGTCTGAGGGTGATAAGATGTGCTAGGCCTTAACTTTGTACCTAAAGCTTCTTGCAAGCTCCTCCGAAATTCACTAGTAAATATGGGGTCATAATCACTTACTATACTTGAAGGTACCCCATGTAGTCAGATGATATCTTTGAGGTAAACTGAACCTAGCCAAGTTAATGTCCTCTTGCTCTTGACTGGGATGAAACAAACGCTCTTTGTAATCCTATCTACTATCACACACATGCTTGTGTTGCCCTTCCTTGATTTGGGCAGTCCATCAATGAAATCTATAGAGACTCTCTCCCATTTCTATTGCAGGATATCCAATGGCTGAAGCAATCCACCAGGTTCCTTTTGTTCAGCCTTGACTTGGTGATAAGTGAAACATTGGGGCACAAATTCTACTACATCTTTCTTCATGCCTATCCAATGGAAAACGCGCTTAATGTCTCAATACATCTTGTCATCGCCTGAATGGATAGTCATCCGAGAGTGATGAACTTCCTTTAGCACTTTCCTTAGTAATTCCCTAATTCTAGAGACACATAGCCTTCCATCTCATCTTAGCCGACATTTCTCATCCACAGTATATCTAGCTAGGTGGCTAGAAGTTTCTTCTTGACCAAGTCTGTCCAAGATGTCCTTCAACTGCTGGTCCTCTTGTTGCATAAATCCAATTCTCTCTAATAGAGTAGGTCACACCTCCAATGATGCCAATAAACCATGTGTGAAATCCATAGATGGCTTAAAATTAAAGGTTGAGATGAACTCCAAGCTCTGCCTTTCCACGAATAGAGGACTCAAGGTCATCCTCTGCCTACTCAATGCGTCTGCCACCACATTACCTTTGCCTAGGGTATAAGCTATCTCAAAGTCATAGGACGCTAGTAACTCCATCCACCTTTATTGCCTTAGATTGAAGTCCTTCTACAAGGACAAGTATTTGAGCTACCTATGGTCCGTATATAGCTCAAATCTTTCTCCAAGTAGATAGTGCCACCAAGACTTAAGTGCAAACACTATTGCTGCTAACTCCAAGTCATGAGTAGGGTAGTTTTTCTCATAAACCCGTAGTTGCCTACTTCCATAGCATACTACCCTACCATCTTGCATCAATGCGGCGCCTAATCCCATGTCGCAAGCATCTGGGTAAACTGTGAACATCTTGCTTTCGTCTAGAAGAGTTAGAACTGGAGCTGTTGTTAGAGCCCGTTTCAATCTTTGGAAAGCATCCTCAGCATCCATCCTCCAAGAAAAAGTCAAGTTTTTCTTCGTCAGACGGGTAAGTGGAGCAGAGATCCGTGCAAAGTCTTTAATAAATTTTCTATAATACCCCGCTGGTCCAAGGAAACTTATTACCTCTGTTGCATTCTTTGGATTCTTCCAATCTTGAACGATGACCACCTTAGCGAGGTCTACTGCTATCCCTTCCTTAGAGACCACATGACTTAGGAACCTTACTTCCTCCCTCCAGAATTGGCACTTAGAGAATTTTGCTTTAAGTTGGTGTGCTCTAAGTGTGCTTAGGACTTCCTCTAAGTGTTGGGCATGTTCTTCTTCGCTCTTAGAGAAAATCAGAATGTTATTTACGAACACCACCATGAACTTGTTCAGGTACTCCCTAAACACCTGACTCATCAAGTCAACAAAGTATGTCGGTGCATTGGTCAACCCAAAAGGCTTAACCATCCACTCAAAGAAACCATCCGGAGTTCTGAAAGTTGTCATATCAATATTATCATCCGCCACTCTGAGCTGGTGAAATTCTATGGCTAGACCCAACTGCAAGAAGACTAAAGCGCCTACTAGTTGGTCAAACAAGTCATCAATCCTTGGTAGTGGGTGCCTATTCTTCTTGGTGAGTTTGTTTAGTTCTCGGTAGTCTACACATAAACGGAGAGAGTCATCCTCCTTAGTTGCAAAGACGACTGAAGCTCCCCATTCTGAAATACTCCGCCTAATGAATCCCTTTTCCAACAACCCACCTGCTTGTTTGCTTAGCTCCCTCCTTTCCTTAGGAGCCAAGTGGCGCACTGGCAATGCGACTGGCTTCGCATTTTCCACCAAGTATATCCAAAAGTCTAACTCCCACCTTGGAGGTAACCCCCTAACATTATCGAATAGGTCTGGAAATTTTCCAACTATGGATACTGATCGGAGATCATCAACGGAAGCATCAAGAGATTCTAGAAAACCGAGCCTCACCGACTCTCGTGGATCAAAAGAAATTTCGAGAGTTCTACCATGACAAGTAAGAAGTCTAACTACTCTCTTTTCACAGTCAAGGATGGCAACATACATGGCTAGCCAATCCATTCCTAGAATCAATCCGTAACCCATGAAACCAAGAACATATGCATCGCATTCAAACTCGATGCCTAGAACAGAAATCCTCAAACCTCTACATATCATGGATAAATGAGTCGTCCCTCCTATAGGGTTTGAGACAATAACGGGATCAGAAACAATACTAGTACTTAGGTGCGGATCTTCTACTACTGAGTTGGATATGAATGAGTGGGAAGCACCGAAATCGAAAAGAGTTCTTATGTGACAGTCTAAAAGAGAAATCAAACCTTGTACCATGACTTTCTCACCTCGACCTGGTCCACCAGCCTCTAAAGTGTTAACCTTCCCTACAAGCGTTCCAGGCTTCTGTCCTTGTCTCTAAGGGCACTGTCCCTTGAAATGCCCAACTTGACCACAATGAAAGATAGCATTCTTTGTTTTTTTGCAGTCTTTCACAAAGTGTCCTAAATCACCACAACCATGACAATTCACTTCTGTCTTGATCTGAGCTTTATCGGGCTTTCCCCCTTTCCTGTTCTTATTAGACAACCATTTCTTCTTTTCTGCCTTGGGTTTCTCTTCCTCTTTCTTTTCTTCCTTCTTTCCTTCTTTGTTTCCTTCTTTGCCCTCCTCATGAATTAAGGCCATGTCTACTAGTTTTTCAAAGGTTGCTCCCATTGGTACATATGTCAGTGCTAAATTTGGAGAGGTTGGTTTAATCCCTTAGCGAACCACAAGGCCTTTTTGTGAGGAGTATTTACTAACTACAATCCAAATCTTGACCGTTGGTTAAAAATGTTGACATACTCCTTTATAGTCATGCTCCCTTGTTTCAAGTTCAGAAACTTCTCCACTTGCATTTCTTCTTCAGTTTGTGATAAGATCTTGCCTCAAAGATAACTTTAAAATTATCCTAAGTAGCTACTTTTGGTCCAACTAGAACTATTTTCTACCAGTATGATGCTTCATCCTTAAGCTGAAAAGCTGCTAACTAGACTCTCCTCCTATCATCGAGCTCTAACAAGTTGAACATGTGCTCCGTTTCTCTTAGCCAATTGCGCGCTTCTACAAAACTTTCGGTTCCACGAAAAGGTATTCCTCCCATTGCGCTGAAGTCTTCGCAGAGCTTAAAAAAGTTGATTACGGGGGGAGGAGGAGGAGCAGGCAATACTGCGGCTGTAGCTGGGGGAGGGACATTCTCTTATACCCCAACAGGCATCGTAGCTTCTATGTATCTGCGAAACTATGTGGGTATGGGAATGCCCTCAAGGAAGTTAGGAGCCCAAGACATGCTAAAAAGGACGAAACAAGAATTCAAAAGGAGAATCAAAGGAATATTGTAAATAACTTGAGTGGATATGCTTTTCCAAAAGTCACTTTTATTTGAAAAATCCTTTATTTTGAAAACATTTTTCAAAAAAGAACTTTTCCTCTGATCTTGTAACCTTAGGCTCTGATACCAAATGTGACACCCCACATCCGATAATGTCACTCTAATGAGAATGCATTAAGTTTCATGAAGCACAATAGGTAAACAATAACTAAATGTACAAGACAAACATAAATAATGCAGCGGAAAAACTTAGAACTTTTTATTTGAAAAAGAAAAACAACATTTCAATCTCAAACTTACAACATCATATTTTCTCAAATACTCAAAAGCAATCTATCTCATAATCATAGTACAAAAACCATAACAATATCCCTCAAGTGTTATTACAATAAGCATGAATAAACTGAAGAAAATACTTGAAAAGGGAGAGCTATCCAAGTCCAAGCAGAACCATGACCTCAACTATTGACCACTCCCACTCTGAGAACCTAGGAGGGAGGAAGGGAGAGAAGGAAAACAAAAAGGGTAAGACATAAAGTCTGGCGAGTTCAAGTAATTTCTAGCATATGTATATGAAAAGGTGTCAAGACATATTAATAATACTGGAATAGAATGTACAGTAAAACAATTATATACACAAGAGGTAAACGAGATGCCAAACAAGATAAAGGTAGACTAAATTTCTCATTCACATCCTAAGAGTCAACCTAACTGCACCAACTTTACTAGTATTAACATGATTAGGTGTTATCCTAATTACTACCCATGCGATCCTCACCCGAATATTCTATGTCAGCCCCGACAGTAGGGTATATTAGTCCCTAATCCAGCAACTTAAATAATACAGCCATATTCGTAGGTGTTACTTATGGCTTGGTTTCCTGTAGTCGGACTCATGCACGCGCATGACTCCGCTGGAACGTGCCTTGTACACCCCATAAACATTGAACCTGTTATAATCAAGTTTAGTAAAGCGTGCCCTGACCCCTACCTAGTGCGGGGTCCCTACCGAGATACCAACAGGGATATTGACTGATACAGGTTCCACACAACTTGACATAAGCCAACCCCTAGACTTGTGTCCCTGTGTACCTTGGATTTAAGGGTCCCGAAAATTTGGTACGCTAACTAGACTTGGGACCTTTTTAGCTTATTATTTAACAGGTGTAACTTAGCAGGTTTAAGTTCAGTAATAAACCCAGTTGTAAAAGTATGTTTATCTAAATGTTATTAGTGTACAACCCTTTTCCCAAACAAGCACCTACCAAGATGTACAACTAGACTTACAGTAATTTACTTACTTTTCCCATCTAGTATTATTCTATTCATATGTGTCATACTTAATATTATATTAAGTCCAATTTAACTAATCATCATGTCGCATGTTCTTCCTAACATGTAATTAACCCAACTTTAAAAGAATAACATGTAATTATCCCAAATAGATTAACATGTAATTATCTAATCTAATAGGTTAACATGTAATTATCCCAATTCTTACAGTCAAGGGTTATAGTACATAGTATTCCCAATTTTCCTCGTTTATGTGTCATTATCTAATTATTCCAATTTATGTCCTTTATACGCAATTAACGCAATAGCCTAGACTTGAGTAGCCTAGGTTTTGCACAGAATAAAAAGGAAAAAGGGAGAAAAAGATCTCAGACCGAGTAAACATGCATAATAGAAAGAATGTAATGAAGGGCATAATAGGGACAAGGAAGATTAAAGTTCATAATATAATTGTAGATCTGAATAGAAAAACATGTATAAACGTATAGGGATTATTTTAGGCATTGTTTATATCAGATCCAATCTTATTTACTGTCGAAGACCTTTTTAAATAATCAAATCTAAAAATCATATCGAACTCACAGTGGGACTTGGTGAAGAATCTGAATATGCTACTGAAGAAATTGTCCACTTTAATCATGTATTGGTGCAGAGAAGTCCGAATTATCCTCGTTAATATATTTTTAAGCAGCACCTCGATAGTTATATGCATATATTTATCTTGTAAAAGATTTAGAGGAAGAAGGAGGAATAAATGGTTTTGTGTAGTGTAGAACAAATCAGGTTACATGCCTTTATATAGACTGCCTAGGACAATCCGTCACTATTAAATATTAGGGTTTTAATCTGGTCTGTACACTCAGTGTTGAGCCAGCAATGAATAAAGCCACAAAACGGTCCAGGTTCAGCAGACGAATCCGCCCTGGTCTGTTGTGGGTCGACTCAGTACCCCTTGGTTTGACCTATGGGTCGACCCGGGCTGAGCATGGGGTCAGTCCACAATGGGCTATTTCCCGCTCGTTTTCCCTGCCTCGTTCGTTTTATTTTTCTCTATTTTATGTTATATTTACATATATGCTCCTTATATGTATGCAAACTTCTAATGTCCCTAACTTCTTCATATACTATCCATTTTACGTAAACTTGGGGTATAAATGAACCAAAATTCCGAGATGAATACAACGGTAATGCCGGCTTTACTTAATTTTGATAGTTTAATTAAGTTATACCCAAATTATAGTCTTAATGTATGGTTATAATGTATGAAATTTTGGTTGTTATACGTTGTTTGTTTGTGTTTTGCTGTTTTTTTGGGTTAAATCACACACACACACACACACATATATATATATATTTATAGGATTCAATTTACTCTTAGTTTGTTACCTGTTCTCAGTTTAGTTTTTCGTTTGTCCTTGCTTTTCCGCTTTCTATTTAATATATGTGTATATATATATTTCATTATTCAAACAAAGTTGTTTCCATTACAATGCACTTTAACTTGCCTTTACATTCGTGTTTTTCATACTTCATTTACTTCTCTCGTTCTATGCCTAATCAATAATCACAATACCTACTCCTGAATCTTCCTATTATCTCCTAAACTTCCATTATCCCCATAACTAGTTTCATCACCTGAACCCTACTCCTAGCAACACGAAATCTACTTCCAACATCATCTTAATAACTTCGTTAAATCCATCCATCAACCAAATCATCTGCACCCACACCATCATACACAAAAAAACACCTTACTCCTTCACGAATCCCACTTTTGTAAAAATAGTCATCATCCACTCTTCTATCTATGATTGTATATTGGATATATTGGATAAGACAGTTCGTTGTTCGGCTCAATCTAAGGCTATAAGGTCGGTTTGTGTCTGTACGATTCTCTTATATGACAGGACTAGGACACATCATCGTGCAGTCCGATTCAAAATGTTTGATGTTTTTCTATTGTCCGTCCATTGTCCGGCTCGTATAGGCAGTGCTTGAACTTAATACTTGTTTGGTCCGTATCGGTCTGAATCTCTTACAGGACAAGACCCGTACGCACCTTCATTCGGTCTGGTTCGATCCATTTACCCCTCTACTTCTATTACATAAGACAACATTCCACATACGTATGCCTTAACAGCCTCCGTTGCCATTCACCGCAAACTGCCTTCACGAACAACAAATCCCAGCCTGCTCATCAGCCTACAGTCACAGTAAAACTGCGCCCCCTCTCCTTCAACTTCCTTCACCTCGCTGCAAAAAAGCACTAAACATAGAAGCTTCACATCGCCTTTCAAGTTCACCGTCCTCAACTGTTCAACACCCTACTATTTGAACACCCAAATAACCCTTCCCATCACAACATTATAACCACTTCAATAGACAATACTGCCGCTTTCACATTCAACTCGCATGTACAATCACTCACCCATGAAAAATTGGTTCTCCACCTTCATCATTGCAACAATAATTCACAAGCAGCTTAACCAGCGTAGCCTGAACACCGTCACAAACACCCTCAATTTTAGCATATCCGTTCACTGTCCCTACCTCCTACAAGCTGCACCACCCAAAACTGATACAATAAGCCTTTACCAAATTAACCTCCATAAGTACACATCATGTCAATATTCACCAGGAAAAAAAGCACAACAATCTAGTTTATCAACATAGTCCCTGCAAACCTTTCTCCACCAAACAAAAAACATCGAATTTCAATTAGTGCTTAACCTCCACCGTAATTCAGTTTTCGCAAACGACAACATGTGGATCATATCCCTCACCATCCCCCACATCGCGATAATCTTAAATCAATTCAATTAAAATCGCAAACCTTAATTGAATCTCGTCGAACTCACCTCAATTCCAACTTCACACAGGCAGTCTCTTCAATACAACTCCATGCACAACTTAATCACTTCGAATTAATCAACCACTCAATCCGATACCAGCTTGAAACATCAAAGGCCCATCGTCTCCTAATTTGGAAGACCACCCTACAAACCAAATTCATGTGAATTCACTTATTATCTTTAGGCTTATGGCCTATTTTTATACTAACCTTTTTGAACTTGTGGTGTTTGGTCTGATTTAGGATTAGCAGCTATCTAAGAATTGGATTTTGCGTTTTGTTTCTTATGGATTTTATTTCACTAGGTGAGTTTTTCTTTCAAAAAAGGTGTAAGTACATTTTCTTCTGTTTACAAAAATCATAAACGAAACTTCTTTTGCTTACGTACAAACTTTCCTTCTATGGACATGCATCCTTGTCTCAACTGGTTAAGACGTTGGGGGAATGATGCAAGAGGTTGTAGGTTAGATTCGGTTGAACCCTCTTGCCATGGTAGTATGGTATATACTACCAAACTTGTATATATAAGTACCTAATTTTCAAACCTTTCCTTCTTTAGAACTAAAAGATTTATTTCCTTCATGCCAAGTACCGTAGACTCATGGCTGCGAATTTCTCCGATGTCCCGTCCTACGCTTGTGAGATGTGGAAATGAATGCAATATGTGAAGACTTTTTAGATTCACATGGTGGTGGATCCGATTGGGACGACAGTCCTTTTTTGATTAGGGCGATATGGAGTTCCGCGACGACGCCAGCTCTAAGTCTCCCTATCTTTTCTTTCATCTAGGATGTCCGTATTCCATCGAAGGTTTCTCTGTTTATGTGGCGGACCCTTTATGATGGGTTACCAATAGATGAGAACCTCCAGAGGATTGACATCCCACTTGTGTCCCATTGCAGGTGCTATAGGTTTGGTGATATGGAATCCATAGCTCACTTGTTTTTCTTTGGATTTTCTTCCAAAGTTATTTGGAATTATTTCGGGAACTTGGTTGGTCCTCGAGGTAATGCATCTTCTCTTGCTGATTTACTAAGATACTAGTGGTCCAAAATCTCAGGTAAATCTTTTCATTTGATCCTTTTTAGGTTGATTCCTTGTCTCATTTGCTAGCATATCTGGTGCTCGCAGAATAATCCAATTTTTGATGAATTTCCTATGGACCTTACTTCTATCATTCGAAGGGCAAGGAATGATGTATTCCTTGCCTTCCATGGTAGACCATTTAGATGTTCTATTGGTTCCCACTCTCGTAGGTTGGCCTGTACCTTTGATATTATATCGGTATTAACTAGTCCCCGGGCAGGGATTAGTTGAATCTGCTTCTACTAGGTTAGCGAGATCCACACTTCCAACCCCTCCTCACACCTTCCCACCCTCTACTTTAGGTTCTTATGTTGTTTGTTAGTACTGTAGGTCCCGATTATACATGTCCTTATATTGTTTGCTAGAACTGTAGGTCCCGATTATACAGGTTCTTATAGGTTTGTTGGTCTTTGGATATGTTGAAACTAGAGTAGATGTTCTGATTTTGGAGCTTATAGATGGATTGGGTTGCACTTGTCTTCTGACTCCATGGAGTAGTTTGCTCTTTTCTTGATTCCTCGCCCTCGTCTTTTAGGGCTGTGCCGCAAAGGCGGCTTCCATGATTTGGCAGTCAGCTTTCTTCTTGGCGACGGTGTTGGCTTGACGGTTGTCGGTTTTCTTTTTTCACTGTATTTCGTCTATATCTATTTTTCGACCTTTTGGATTGTTGACTTTTTTGTTCCTTTTATGTGTGCACAAACTTTATAGCCATTTCTACAGATCTATTTTTGTGAATCGTTGGAGGATGGCTAGATTCTCCTTTTGTTTTATGTATCTTCCTTTTATTAAAAAAAAGATTCCTTTCATTTTTATTTGAATAAACAAAAAATTGCTTTTGTTTTTGTTCTTTCTTAAAAAACCCCAAAAAAATTAAAATAAACCAAAATTGTTTTATTTTAAAATTTTGGTTTTACGAAATTTGGTTTTTTTTTAAAATTGTATTTCATTCGAAATTTGACTAAATAACAAAGACTAAACGTTGGATTTAAGGTTGTCGCGAGCTCTTCTAAGGTAAATTTGTATATATACATTTTACCGAAATCTCTCTTGATATCTACGGAAATAACATAGCTTTGATCACTTATAATCATCAAGGTGATTCTTCGACATTATAGTGATTGTTTCTATGAAGGTACTTAAATCTTCATTTGCGTTACTATGATGACACGTGGTGACCTAATAACCCATATCAATTTCTTGACTAACATTTATTTTCTAAATTAAGCTAAAATGTTGTGTTACAATTTTGGATTAGGAGCAATAAAGGACATAAAACTTCTAATTAAGTTATTTTAACTTAGTTGCATTAGTTTCATGCATATATGTAATAACCCAAACTTGAACAGAACCAATTTTTTCGCAAAATGCTAAAAACTCAACTCTATAGAAACCCGAGTTGGTTTGTTTGGTATCCTGCGAAAAAGCAAAGATAAAAATATCAGAGCCCGCAAAAAAATAACACAGTGGAACGAATAAAATATAATAGTAAATAAATAGTTATCCTAATAATGACACTGTCTAATAAGTATCTCTAAATGTATTCTCCGCCACTGTCTAGCGTGCGAGTTTGTTATGAGGAGGGGTCAGAATAAAAGTTCTGGTGAATGGACAAATTATACTTTCTATAAATAACACTATATATACCATTCTATCACTGGTTTGTATTTGATAAGCTATTTTGGATTTATTACACTTTACGCTTCTTATTCATGCATAAATCGTACCCATCTACTCCTAAGTAGATTAACCTTATAAATTATATATATAGCCATATGCTGAATATAGTAAGGTACTCCCTATAGTACCCTCCTCTAGTGGTCTCTATCGCTGTGCTATGAAAGCATACAAGATCATGCAACGAAAGTGTACCATGTCTCCACCACTACGCCCCGAAAGTGTATTAAGCTGCGTTACGAAGGCTAGTAAGGTACTTCCGCTGCACCATAAAGGCGCCCTGACCCTGAGTTCTTCCACGGAACTCGGGCAGGGGATTTTTATGTCTATCACGAATGGCCTTGTTAGGCCCAAAATAATGGCTTCGTTAGGCTTATAGTATAGAAATCGAAATTTGGTCTGCCTCTTTCAGTGGCTGTGGCCCCACTCGACTCTCCTAACTAATGAAAGACCATTCAAAGAGCTAAGTGACCGCCCTAACAACCAATCTAAGCATCCTTGTGGCCCCTCATCCAATGACCCTATAGTGAAGATCATTGGCTGCTTAGTTTAGCTTCAGTCTTTTCCGCACTAGCTCCGACTGACGATGACAGGTGTGCGACAACCTACTATACTTTGTTGGGTCCTGACAATGAAACCTCCACCCTAATGCAACCGCCAAATCATTCTAGAAGTCATCCCAATCAGTCTTTAGGCTGCCCACTACCGTAGGTGCATCCAAGGCAAAATCACCGGATGGTAGTATACAGATCATGCCACTGTGGGTACAGCTTCGTTAGGCCTACCACAAAGGACCATCACGGAGTATCCTCATGCCCTGTTGAAGTCTTGCACTTCCTTCCAGTCATGTCGAATAAGTTGGACGTGGTCCTACCGCGTCTACGAACGCTTATGATGATTTTCCCCATTGGGCTCTTCATCCCCACGGATTGGACCAAACACATACCGCTTATATTAAGTAGACCCTATGACTAATTTATTATTATGCATTTCATTTTTCCTTTTTCGTTGATTTACAATACACATTAATCTATTTAATCGAATATTATTTATTTATAAATCAACTTTACAAGTTAGCATAGAACCGCCTAGTCGTAAGGCCACCATAGAATATCTTTAAGCTTACCAAACTTAGTTTCAAAACTCTTATTTATATATTGTAACACCCCGAATTTTCTGAGAATATTAAAATTAACAAACAAGAACACTTAATTTTTAGAAGAAGAATTAAGTGAAATGGGTTGCGCTACTACGTTCATCTCAAAATTTTGGTTAAGATAGACATTTGGTTTGCATAAAACGGATACCTTATAAAGAAGTTATTAAGCCTTGAAGTTTGTTTGCATATGAGATATATATATAGATATATATAAAAATTAAATAAATAAATATGCAAAAAAGTTCGAAACAGCCAATCGGGAGGGGGAATAACCGAACCGGCCCATTTTTGAGGTCGACCCAAGCTCTGCTGGGTCGACTAGGGGTTGATTCAGGGTGTTTGGCTATCAACCCGTGGGCTGATTCGCTCTAAGGAAGATGTGGCATCTGATTGGTTCTGATGGACTCCTTGCTGAGTCATTAGGGCTGATGTGGCTATTCTATCTTGTCTGAATGGCTTTGACTTGCTCTAGGTTAATCTGACGGTTCCTATTAAATCAAACTTCTATATAAGCAACCTAATACCTCAACCCTAAATCATATTAAAAATCAAACCAAGAGCCGTCATGCTGCCATTGTACAACCTCGAGTAGCCGCTATTCAACTTGAAGCAAATTAAAAGAGACAAACCAAATCAAATCAAAATTAAACTAAAACAACGATTGTCTACATCAAAGGCGAGCATTTCAACTTCAGAATACAGATTCCAGAAATCAAGATTGTCTTTTGTATGTGTAGTTATCTTTTAGATGTAAATAAATTTAAGACGTGATTTGATATAAAGTGAAAAATAGAATTATACCATGTTGTATAATATTGACGATGCTAATTCATGTTTGTTTCTTGTGATGATTTTATCATGAATTATCTTGGAATGTTTGTAGCTTATTGGACTTGGTGTTGGGTCTATTAAAGATTGAGAATGAAACTATCAATATCATATGTAAGTTATATGTTTCATGTTAAGATCTACATATATATGTTTATATGATTAATGCAAGTTGTATGTATTATGTTAGATCCAAGTCAAGATCTACATATATATATATATATATATATTCATATGCTTTATGTTCGATCCATATGCCTATATATATGTTCATATGTTCATATGCAAGTTACAAGTTTTATGTTGGATCCATGTCAAGATATATCTAGGTTCATATGATTAAAGCAATTTATATAGTTTATGATAGATCCAAGTCACGATCTAATTATACATATGTTCATATGCAAGTTACAAGTTTTATGTTGGATCCATGTCAATATCTATCTAGGTTCATATGATTAATGCAAGTTATATGTTTTATGATAGATCCAAGTCACGATCTAATTATACATATGTTCATATGCAAGTTACATGTTAGATCCAAAACTAGATCTATATTTATATGCATGTTTGTAAAGTGGACTTATGCAAGTTCATCTTGTTAGATCTAGTTCACACCTATATGTTAATGTTAAAATTATAAATGCCTTGGGATTGGACATGTCATGATTATGTCATATGCTAGTTTATAATTGAGGTTATGTTCACACATGCCTAGATCTACATATTAACATGTTTTAAGCTTATGATTATATAAGTCTAAATTATATGCAAGTTCATGTGACATGTTAAATTATATGAATAAAGTTTTATGCAAAATTTACATGTTTTGTTGAATCTATATTATGCATGTTCTCTTCTTTACCTCTTGTTTATAAATTGGGCTAATATGCGGGTCCAATGACTTTATGTGATTAATACGAATGAACAAACGGGGGTAACGTTCGGATAGTTATTAAATCAAAACATGTTAATAATGTAGGTGGGCCCAAAACTATGTAAATGGTTAAGGCCATGAATGGTATAATTTATACCATTAGTCTTGAACATAATTAAAATATGTGACATGAAACAGTTGTAGAAAATTCACATATATAAAATGTAAAAGATGAATATGCCTAACCCGAGGTTAGACTGAGTTATGGTGTAAACCTGCCCGGAACCGACCGGCATATCCAGTAACCACAACAATACCTGTCTAATGTGAGAGGTTAGTGCATCAAGCCCAGAAAGACCCGAGTTTAGACTGAGTTGTGGTGTAAAACTGCCCGGAACCGACCGGCACATCCAGTAACCACAACAATACATGTCTAATGTGAGTGGTTGGTGCTTTAATTAATTAATTAAAGCTCATGAATAATCAAGCTAGAAATGGTGAGGTTAAGTAATTAAGGGAACACTTAACCAACTTAACATGTTAACAAGACAAGATTGGTGGGGTTAAGTAATTGAGGGAACACTTAACCAACTTAACATGTTAACTAGACAAGATTGATAGGGGTTAAGTCAAACCAAGGACACTTAACCAATTTAGCATGTTGACTAGAAAAACCCTAGTAACGGGAACCCGTTTCAGCAGTAACCCACATGGATGTATCAAGGTACCCTGAACTAGGCAGGGTGGGGCACGATTATTGGGTTGAATATAAGCGGTCAAAAAGGGCGGCGGTTAGGTGCGCCAGTGTAGGTTCCGACGGAGTACGGGCATGCACGGGCTCCGGAGTGGAAAAAGCAGGCACTGGGCACCAGGAGTACATTTGTGCATCTTTGAATCGTGTTAGGGTTGCCTTGTAGGACTTGATACACCCTATACTGGAACCAGCACAAGTACTTAAAAATCACGTGGGGCCGCATGACACCGGGAATACATGAATGCGAGTAGAAGCCGATCAATACATGAATGGGATCACTTTATCATGAACATACATTGCTAGTTAAACAGCTCTTAGTGGGTGCAGAGAAGTAAAAGTGGGTGCGATAGCCAAATCTAGTTAAATCTTACTTTACCTCATTTTAGCACTACCCTATCCTTGTGGAATCATTCTAAGTTCAGTTTATTCATGTCATAGTCTTTTACTTTTTTACATGCTATTAAATAACTGGGCTTACCAGACTTATGTCTGCCCCATTTTCCTTTCGCTTCTTTTCTTCCATTTCCCCCTCCCCCCCCCCAGGTCCGTAGGGAGGAAACACTTTTGCTTAGTCCAGGTTAGCCAAAGCTTGAAGACCGTAGATGTAAGGCTTGGACTTTCCTTTTTGAGCTATGGCTATGGTCAAGCACTTATTGGGGATTTATGTCATTTTATTTTCAGTATTGCTTCTTTATGTTTTCAAGACAGATGAAAAGTTGTAATGATTTGGAAGGTTGAAACAGTTATTGAATTGTTGTGTTGAACAAGTATTTATGAAATAATATTGATCTTTTTCTGCTGCAAAAATTTTCTGTCTTGTAATTTATTAGTATCTTGTACCTTAAAACGCTCCACCGAAGTTAAGGTATTCCCTTTGAGAGTGACCTTAACAGAGGTGGGGTGTTACATTTATAATAAGATTTCTTTCTTTCTTTTCACTTTCCAAATTATAACCTTTATGTTATAACCTTTCTTATACATTACGTCCACTGAACTATGCTTACTTTATTCCAGTTACTAGTTTACATTAAGCCTTTATCCTTTATAACCTCTTTCGACTATGATACCTTTTCTGCTTCAATCTTTACAATTTATTCTTTTTAGGAAGTTGAGTTTATTCCCAATTGATTGATTACCAAAACTGTATAAAATCTATTTCTATTGGTTAAGGTAATGACTGCCATAAAAATCCATAATTACAAGACTTCTCATTCAGTTATTTTTAGGTTATTGAATGGAGTGCAATATAGCTAAATCCATATTTCTCACTAATCCACGCCTTTATTTGTTTTTAAACTTACAATTATGTTTTCTACTTCTTTTTCAAACAAAACTATGAAAATCTATTGACTTTTCCTAACCAATCAATCTAGGCTATTTATGACTTCCTATTTTAATTGTATATGTTAATTCTTGTTTTCAACTTATTTTCCCCTTTTTATATAAGGTATGTTTGACACAGCTCCTAATTAAATTTCAAAATTAGGCTCAGGTCCGGTCCAAAACTTATTATAAAATACATCCCTATTTTTTGAAAATAGGTCAAAAAATCACATAAAATCATATTAAAATAAAACACGAAAACGTTAAAAAAAAAATCAGATCAAAAAACCATCAAAAAACACGCCAAAAACCAAATTTATAGAAAAACAACGAAACTGCAGTTAATTGCGTACTAGTATGCACATATTTTGAATTTCATGCATACATCCGTGCAAGTATTTCAGTCATGCATTTGTGTTGGTTTTCTTGCATACAAGCATGCAAGTATTACAGAAAACTTGCATACAAGTGTGTAAAATTTCCCATCCATGCAAACCAGTTCATATTTATTTGCATACATGCATGTAGGTATTTCAGAATACATGCACACATGTGTGCAACAATATGCAGGCATATTTTTCAATGTGAAATCTTCATGCAATATTTGCATACATGTGCGCAAATATATTAAAATAGTTGCACATATGTATGCAAGAATTTATGAAGATCTTCAACGTAAACTGCTCCGTGAATACTTGCATATATATGTGTAACTACTGTGAATACTTGCACAAATGTATGCAATTTTTTTTTTGTGGTCTTCTAGGAATATTTGCAGAATTTAGACAGTGCACTTTTTTTATGAAAAACACGTAACTTTGATTTTAGGGATCTGCTTTATATTTAAAATTTACTATGGATGCTGTTTACATTTTAAAACATAATGAGGATGTTAGCCTAATTTCCACTTTTATATAATTACAGTAAATTTTGATACAATTGGGTTATATCCCTTTTCTATCCGAACAATTTCTATATTCATTTCATTTTAAATTTGAGCGGTAATCTTTTTACCTAACATGGAAACTCTCAATTTACCATTTAACTTCAAATTTACTGTCCATATATTAATTATGCCACGTCCACAATTACCAAATCCTTTTTTGTTCATAATCCTTATTAAATTATGTTATCCAATGCGCATAAACAAAAAGAAATGTAATCATACATATAGATTAGGCACACAATTCAATTATATATATATATATATATCTACATCTCAGGTTTATATATATTTTGCGCATAACTAGAATTCAACATAAAAAATATCTATTCCAACGTAGAAAGAGGGAAAAAGAAAGTAGAGAACTTCTTAAAGAAATCAAACATAATTATATATTACTATCAGAAAATATAATTTAAATCCACTCGCCTGGGATTTGCGCTCTAAGTTTTTGGATCTGCTTTTGCTTTTTGTTTTCTTTTCAATTCGTATTTACATATATATCTAGACAGGGGATCTAGGCATCTACACCTTAATTCTACTATATTTTCCTTTAATTCTTGAATAAAAAATCCTAAATTTGAAATATAATTTATTTCTAAAGAATTTGGAGGAGAAAGGAAATGATAGATCTTTGACACGCTCTCAAAAAATATGAGTTGGAAGCTAGGCCCTGCAGATTTATCTATAAATGTCCAGTTAAATCATCCCCATCAGATCTAAACCTAAATAAATCACACTGTTTAAACAAACCAAGTCTGAAGCCCGCGAAATAAAATAAAAAAATCACTGAATAATATGGGTCGACCCAGATCCATGCCTGGGTCGACCCACAGCGATTTTAAATCGATGGGTCTTTGTTTTTGGTTCATGATTTATTTCTTGCTTCTTTTGATTTGTTACATATTTGTTTCTGGACCCATTTTGCTTATTTCTATATTTTACAATATTCTCTTCCCATTTTTGACGTGTGTTCAAATTCATAGTGTAATCAGTGCCCGCATTAAAAATTCTTTCTTTTTAAATTCTTGATTATTTAATTCTTTTAATTCCATGAACGTTAATTTTAATGTTTATTTCTACCATCTTAACACATACTTTATTTTCAATTTCAAATGTGTACTATTAATATGTGTACACTCAATTAAAACGTTACTTAATTAACATCATTTCAATTTCCCTTTATTACATGGTTTTATACCATTTATGATGCACTTTTATTTTGCATGTTACTTTTATAGTTTATATCTAAATATATTTATATTAAATATATGTATGTTCACATTGTAGAATTAATTATCTTCTTCCAATTTTTGACATCATTTCCCTTATTCTTCTTTTAATGTTCCACCTGACCAAGCGTACTATGGAGACCATTTCTCCACTCCTCCCACTACAACTCTGAGATGTCATGGATGGATGCCATGTGGCATCCGACCCGCAACCTACATATGGCCATAAATACTGCATATGAAGATATTTTCAAGGGAATTTTGGCATTTCTTTGGCTTGCGTACGCCATGGCCAGTGTTGAACAATTGATAACAACCTTCTTTTCCAATCAAATCAACAAATTCAGAGAGAATTATCCATTGTATATTGAGTGTATGAGGATTATACGTGTTGTAATTGTAATTTCTTAGTGAATCAAGGAACTATGAAGCGGATGTAGGCTCGTTAACACTGAACCACTATAAAAATCCTGTTGCCTTGCTATTTCTTGCTTTTTTCAGTTATTTCTTCATATATTATGCTCAAACATGATTTTTTTGGGTGTTAGTGTCTTTTTTTGGTCTAGCAACATGCATTGTCAATTTAAAGGAAATGTTGTCATTTAAAATATTAATTACTTTCCCTTCCCTGATTTAATACTTTCACACGCATTTGTTTTCCTATTTATTTAATGGTTAAGTTTGTTAATATGTTAACATTAATAATCTTCTGTTACTTTCAAATTTAAACGCATGTTATTTAAACCATTAATGTGCGCATATATTTTCTGATTATTTTATAATGTACCATTTGTTAACTTTCATTATTTCTCCTGTTTCTTTTATTTAATTCTTTTCATACAATTGCACGTTCTATTTGCATAATGGTAAATCTTTATTTACTGTTCATTTTATAACATGCATTCGTTTTCGAATTTCAAACGCATATTATCAGTATAATTATTTTGATAATTTTGTTAATAAAATTGCAGAGTGTTACATTCTCCCATCCTTAGGAACTTTCGCGCTTGAAATTTAATAAGGGTAAATTATGTAATTCCTCGCATAATTCGGAACAATAACGTGTACATCTAATTGTATAACCATTTATGCACTTGTGCCAAGTGTAATACAATATAAAAATACATGAATTCATTGAATACCTAAACGGCTAAACGTACCTCCTATATAAATTTAAATTTTCTTGAAAACCTTTTGAAAACATGATGCACACATCCTAAATATACTAGCAATTTCTATATGATGCAAAAAATTTGAAAATCAAAATACGTTTTCATTTAATTTTTCCCGCATTCTTACAAAGTACGACTTAGTTATCTAATTTTTCCGCATTCTTACAAAGTACAAATTAGTTCTTCCATTTTTTGCATCTGAACCCTAGCAACCAACTTTGAATTCGAGAATTTTAGAAAAATATAATTTTTCAAATTCGATTTTTTATGTTAGAAAAAGGTAGAAAATGAGAAATCCCATATTTTCCATCCTACTTATACACATCTTTTTCCCCATACTTGGAAACCTTATTCACTAATCTTACAAAAATTCCTATTTTCTATTCCAAGCATAGTTTACATAAAAAGAATTTCTTTTCAGCTTTCCAAACTCACTTTTAAAGAATTTATTTCCTTTTATTGT
The DNA here is from genome assembly GCA_030737875.1 of Allium sativum. Classification (NCBI taxonomy): domain Eukaryota; kingdom Viridiplantae; phylum Streptophyta; class Magnoliopsida; order Asparagales; family Amaryllidaceae; genus Allium; species Allium sativum. The sequence goes on from CM060919.1 coordinate 304,886,291, forward strand.
TCTTATTTATTACAGTTGTCGTCTTCATTGCTTTTCGTAAATTTTGTTTGTTTTTCTTCTAATTGTTCATATTTTGCTTTTATTTTCATTTTATTTGTAATATCCTATGTTTTTGTTCATATCTAGTGATCATTACAAACATCTAGAAAGAAAATGTCAACCAAACTATTCTATTTTTTTTTACAATAGAACACTACATAGGAGTGCAAATCTATACTGAAAGAAAACTTGCTCTACTGCAATCACTACTAGGTAAAAGATACAACGACTAAGTGTGGCTATCTACAAGAACTAAGAGACCTGAGACAACGTCCTTTTGACATAAAAAAGTCTTCATCACTGAATCTAGTCTGCCATATCGCTCCTCCTTTCTATCTACCACTCTCTGCATACTCATATTGCATATCCCCAATTTTCATTCCATAAATCGAGACAACATGCCAAACCTTCCTATTTTCTCAAAGGGTGCTAAAAAGATTTCCATTAATTACTAACCATGTCATAATTTCACTTATAAACTTCTCAAACTTACTCTTTACTATTCATTCCCTTTTTATCCTCTTCCTTCGAACCATACAAGTTTTTAAATATTCCTTTAACTTCTTTCTGTTAAACGATAACCACTTGATACATCTATAATTCAATAAAATTTTATATTCTGAAAGCTTTTCTCAAAATTTAAAACTAGGGAAGATAGGATTATACACTTTAACTTAATTGGTGCTCTTACTCATTTAATATACATTTCTTTTTAAAGAGGAATTAATAAGATTACGTTTCTATGAATTTTTCTAAAGAGAACTTTTGTGTTATGTACAAAGATTTTTTTTCCTTTTTTCATCTCTTTGTTGAAATAGGTAGTACAAAATGTGGTGCTTTACCTATATTTTATGCACCTCTTTCGCTGCATATTTTCTTTTTACATTAACAAAACATGTTCATATACTAACTTATTGATTCACAAAAACTTATCTTATAATTCTTCTTATTTCAGTAAGTTAAAGTGTGTCACAATCAATCATCATGAAAAACTTGTATATTTTATTTCACTCAGGGTCACCTGTGCACCACATATGGCTAATTCATTTATATTCGCGCTTTCTCTTGACCACTTGTATAGCTTAATCCCACAACTTGCTTATGCATTCGATACTTTTCGAAAATAAGTTCGCACAGTCTTCTCAAAAATCATTTTAATGCAGTTCTTAATATTACAAACCAATGAATTTCTAAAATTGTAAACTTTTAAACTTGAAATTTGAAACTTTTCTAGAAATCTTTTTAAAAGTTTTAACTGTGCAACTAAGTACAAAGTGTTTTCTAACTTTTGCATTCCCAAATCCTTTGTGCGAAATTACATTTCTTGGTCCAAAATTCCTCTTTTACACAAATTCCTCCAAAACTATATCTAAACTGAAAAATAAAACTCGCTCCACTTTTACGTCAAATGTATATATATAAATTCCTATTCCATTTTTTTCTTATTCTTTCTCAATTTACAAGATCCTACTACATAATACACCTAATCTGCGGGTTTTGTTATAAGGAGGGGATAGAACAAAAGTTCCGTTGAGTGGAAAAATTATACTTTCTATAAATAACACTACATATACCGTTCTGTCACCGGTTTGTCTTTATTAAGTTATTATTGTTTTATTACACTTTACGCTTCTGAGTCACGCATAAATCGTACTCAACTACTTCCAAGTAGATTAACCTAATAAATCATATATGTAGTTATATACCCAATATATCGAGGTACTCCCTATAGTATGCTCCACGAGTGGTCTTCATCGCCGCGCTATGAAAGTGTACAAGATCATGCTATAAAAGCGTACCATGTCTCCACCACTACGTCATAAAAGCGTACGAAGCTGCGCTACGAAAGCAAATAATGTAATGACCAGGATTTTTATGTAGAAATATTTAATTAATTTAAATATTTAAAACGATTAGTTCTAAAGGTTAACGACTAGGAATTTTATTTAAATGAGAATTTGGATGTCAATTTAGCTTTAAATTTAAATTATTGGATTCAAAATCCAAATTTGTTTAGTTTGAAGCGATATAAAATTCTATTTGGATATATACGGTAATAATTTATTATCAATGGATTGGACTGTTTGAAATCGATTTATATTTTATCGATTTAATTTAACAAATAAAAAGTAGCCAACTTTCAAACAACCTTGGATTTCAACAAAACCAATTTTATAAATGCCATAATGGTTATTTATTGTAATATTTCAAGTGTCGAGTCAATCAGAGTTGTGTGATCGTGCACGATATAAAGTGTATCGATTAACGATTTATAATATAAAAAGATGTTTTTCGCAAACAGTTTGGAGTTCAACGAAACCAGTTTCATCGAGTCCGAAATATTGAAATATAGCAAGTCATTAACTTTTGTGATGATCGGGTTTAGTATGTGTTCGTGCAAGCTATAAATATCAAACGATGATAACGCAGGATTTTAATCGAAAATAAAATTAAAATATCTACCTTATAAATAACCCAAGATAAAACCTATTTTTCCATTCTTCCTTCTGAAAAATCAGAAACGAGGCCGCCACTTTTGATTACTTCAAACAATTAAATATTGTAATTTTCTTAATGAAATTCAATAATATTGGACCCGTTGAGTTCGCGTGAGTGAGAGCTTCTCACTGATATGAAAAAAACAGGGTTCAATCACTATCCTTGTCACCTCTTTCTATTCACCATGGGCTAGGGTTGAGCTTCGAGGTTGATTAGGGCGGAGCTAGATGAAATAGAGTTTGACATGGTGTTAGTTGTGGGGAGGAGCTTCTACTGGTGAAGTTCGGTGAAATTCCAGGTAGAAAGATGATGTTGTTTCCCTTAGGTCATGCACTTCCTGGTTGAAGTTGGAAATTGAAGGAGTTGTTCGAGCCTAGTATGGTGATGAGGGCCAGGAAGAGGTCAGTTGTGGAGTTTATTGGTGAATTCAGATGTTAAATTCGTTGAAGAATGAGTGAGGAGGAGGGCATGGAAGATTCGACCATGGATGGTAAGATAATGGAGCGGGTTCGTATGTTCAAAATGGAGAACAAAAGGAGAAGCGATAACACGTGGATTACGGGTATTAGGCGATTATTTTAAATTATTAGAATAAGTTAATGATGGTTTAACTTGTTTTAAAATTTGTAACGCATGTATTTACGTCATACGCGGTCAGATTTGAATGCGATAGGAATTATTGGGTTCGTATTCACGGAGGCTACATGTATGACCATGCCCTTCTAGTCTATAATCAATAACCCTAACCAGTCCACACTTCCCTGGCTTTGGTTCGTCTACATGCCCCTTCTCTCAACGGTGAACCAAAGTTATAGATATCGATAACCCCTTTGCACACGTCCCGCAACAAAGCCCAACTCTAGAAGTTAACTCGTTGGTTCCCATCTGGATCCTGAGTAGTAACTTCCCATTTAGACCTCCTTTGCATTTGGTCATATTGGTGTTCGGTTCGGTTCGTACTACCCTATCCGTTTGGTCCGGATCACCTCCTCTCATTTGGTTCGGTTCGGGTCTCCTCCTATCCAGTTCGGTTCAGGTCTCCTCCTCCTATCTGGTTCGGTTCAGGTCTCCTCCTCCTATCCGGTTCGGTTCGGGTCTCCTCATCCTATCTGGTTCGGTTCAGGTCTCCTCCTCCTATTCGGTTCGGTTCGGGTCTACTCCTCCTATCCGGTTTGGTTCAGGTCTCTTCCTCCTATCCGATTCGGTTCGGGTCTCATCCTCGTATCCGGTTCGGATCGGGTCTCCTCCTCCAAAATGGTTCAGATTAGGTCTCCTCCTCCTAACCAGACCGAAACTCTACAATTTTTCCAGCAAGCTATTTTCGCTAAACAACGACGTTTTCAACCATTTTAACTTCCCTATGTAATCATAAAACATACCAAATAGCCATAGTAACTTGTAGAATCAACCAGAAACATCAAAACAACAATTTCACTTGTTAATTTAGATCAAAGTACCCAAAACCATGATTTTCTCCTTAACCATGTGATTTTCCCCTTAACCATGTCTAACTATAGGATTAGCAAACTAAATCCAAATTAACCCAAATTCATACCAACGACATAAATTATGATTTTAGTATTTTTCACATATTTTCCAGAATTTTTAGATGTAAAATTTCGCTAATTTTCACTAATCACCCCTAATTAGCCATAATTAGTGTATAAACATGCAAATCACTCACCTTAGCCAAAAATAAATGTTAGATCTGAAACTTTTACTGATTTGGCTCAGATCCCAATGTGGTAGCTCTATCTTGAATTTGGTGCTAATTTGGCTTGATTTGATCAATTAGTGATTAGAAAGTGATTAGAGAGCGATTTGGAAGATGGAAGCCATGATTAGGGTTAGAGAAAGGTTTGTGGCGGCTAGAAAAATGAAAGGAGATGATTCTCCAAATCCTTGCAGCCCTCCCATAACCCTAATCTCAAAATTGGGTTATGGGCCTAGCTGTTAATCACTTAATTAAGCCCAATTAGGCTGTTTTTTCGTCTTCAAATCATATCTCAGCCACATCTCTCAAACAGTAAGTCCGTTTGATTAATGTGACCACTCTACGGAATGAGAAAACATCATCCAAATCCAATGGAAGTGCTTTCAGATCAAAACACCTAACCAGTCAAAAGTTATAGAAGAAACAAGATTCTCCAGGGGCAAAACGGTCATTTAAAATTCGGCAAAAATCGTAAATGCGGGAAATGATCCCAATAGTTGTTTCCCAAAGTTACACGACCATATGACTTCGTATGAAAATAAAATAAATATTTTACGATCCTCCGGTACGTAGAATGCGGGTCATTACATTCTTGAATTAAAACTTAGTGATATGAATGAGTATTATAAAGTATAAAACCATATGAAAACATATATATATATATATTATAAACATATTTATAAAATTATAAATATAAATTTATAACTATATAAATATATATAAACTTATATAAACTTTAAAACTTATATTTGAAATCATAAGCAAGACAAAAAACTACTTGAAATTATAATATGAATTATGAAAAAAAAATTGAATTTTGAAAAATAAAATTTGAATTTGAACTTGGAGTGCTATTTAGAGTCTTACACATAAAATAGACTTTATTACTATATCTGTGTTGAACTCTATATGACTTGATTACTCATGAGTCTTGAATCACCTCTAAATTATTAATCTCTTGAAACTCTAAAACTGTACATTTTTAGTATTTAAATCTTGTATACAAATCCTGCATATATTTGTATATATATATATTCTAGATAAAGATGTTAGTATATATTTTATAATCAATGATAATTGAAATAAGGTAGTTTTCATCAAAACTCCATGCTCCAGTAGTACCATTTATTAACTTCCATTCTTTCTTCTGTTTCTTTTAATTTAATTCTATTTATACCGTTGCACGTTGTATTTGCATAATGGAAAATCTTTATTTGTTGTTCATTTTATAACATGTGTTTGTTTTCGAGTTTCAAATGCATATTATTAATATAATTATTTTGATAATTCTGTTATTTAAATTGCGGATTATTACAATATACATATACATGTGTGTGTGTGTATGTGTGTGTGTTTTGTGTCATTTTCTTTTAAATACATACTTTTTTTGAAAAAAAGAAACAATTTTCCTTGTTTAAAAATATTATCTCTTTTTATTGAATACTTTTTCACTTATTCTCTTATCCTTGTTTTTTAATCTCATACACTCCTTGTTTTCTTTCTCCCATGCATGAGCATTTAGACTCTTGACCCTTTAATGAACCGATTAACTTGAATAAGTACTCTTGCAACGATGACAAACGAAAATTAACCTGGAATTCTCATGGAAATTTTTTTCCCCAATCGAGTTTTTATTTCTTATTGCATTAGTTTACCCCCTCCAAAGGATAATCACTTTGAAATCCATTCGGTCCACATCAACACACTTCTGAAATTTTGAAATTGATGCCCCTTACATATTTTAAATGAATTTCGAATAAGTTTGTGCAATCAATAAACTTCAACAATTATGTGATGATGAAATTTGACTTAGTTAATTTATTTTTCACTTAACCATTACACTGAAAAATGGTTTTATAGCTTGCATTCGAACTTCATTAAAATTTGATATGAATTCATAGAAGTTTAATTAAATATATTGTACCATTAGAAAAACAACCAAAATCCAAAACGAATTTGTGGACTTCCATCAATTCGGGGGCGAATCTTTTTGAAAGTACTTTGAAAGATTTAAGGAACTTTTAATCAAATGTCCATATCACAATTTTGAAAATTGGATTTTTGTCAAATTTTATATGATAGACTCTAAAATATCTCTTAAACAATGCCTGAATCTATGTGCCAAAAAAATTTCTAGCACGACATCACAATATCACTTGTCTTGAAAGCTTTGCTGAAAATTCGAATCAATGGAAACAATTTAACAAGAAATCCATCTATTTGCGATGGAGCACCCATTCAATAAGTTCATCTCTAGTCTTAGAAGCAAAAATTGATGCAATTATAAACAAATTCGATAACATTTTCTCATATGATCAAAAAAGCAAGTTTCTCAACATATGAACTGTAAATGTAACGTTACAAAACATGTCATGGATTAGTGCCTTCTCTCGTTAGAAAAAATAAATACTTCTGATAAAGTTAGAGTTGATTGGTTTTCTCTAGCACACAATCCAGGTTAGAGAGTTCGTTCTACTTTCACTTGGAACCAAAGTATTTCAGACCCTCTGTTCAAAGATTTCTGAACAATGTTTCGAATCCTTCTTTTCAACCGAATCAATTTCAACAAACTTTGTGTTTCCTTCTCAAAACCAAACACTATAATCTTCTGCTCCTTGAGATGATAAAAGAGTGACTTCACTAGAAAAAATCTTGGAAACATAAACTAAAGCTACAACTCTAAACCTTCAACCCAACAATAATTTGCCGAACTTGTTAACCACGTAAATGTAAAAACAAGCTAATTTATCTTGAAACTCAAATCGCAAATCAGTTAATTGGTCACTTCTACAAGTCGAAGGAAATAACGCAATTGCCCAAGTCAATAAATTTCAAACAAAGGAATCAAAACTCTAGCTCGAACCGAGCTCGTGTCATTTAAGATAACAACGTTAACCAAATGAGTGCTATCACCACATTGCATTCTGGTAAACAAATTGATAACCATGTTGACAATCCAAATAATAAGCCAAAAATCCTTCTTGATATTTCGAAAAGAAGAAACAATTTAGATCAAAATGTCAAGTCAAATGCTAAGTCCAATTCTAAATCTCACCTTTCGTCGATTGAATTAGATCAGTCAATTGAGCTTCCAACTTCATTTCCCCATAGACTTTATGCTAAGAAACATTCAGAACAAATGAGAAAGGTTCTCGAATTTTTCTAACAACTAAAATTAAACATTCCACTTTTAGATATAATTCAACAAGTCCCGGCCAATGTCAAACTGTTAGAGGACTTATGCCTAAATGTTATACACTTAAGTTCCCAAATAAGTCTTCTTAGTTGTTAATTTAAGTGAAGTCTTATCTCAATCAATTTCCGTTGAATACAAATATCCGGGTCATCCTACTATCTCATGTAAAATAGAAGAGAAAATATTTAATATATGTTTGATAAACTTGAATGTGAGTGTAAATTTGATTTCATACTATGTGTATGAACAGTTAGGCTTAGGCAAGCTCAAATCAGTGAAAATCATGCTTTAATTTGTTGATTGTTCAAATAAGAAGTCCACTGGATAATTTGAGGACGTGCTCACTAGAGTTGGGAAATTCATATACCTAGCTAATTTAACTGTCATCGAGACACAACCTTTAAGAAATTTTATGAGTTAAATTACATTAATTTTAGGACAACCATTCTTGGCCATCTCTAGCACCTTAGTCAATTGTCAAAATGTTTCAATGAAAAATTCAGTTGATAATATGACCTTGGATCTTAACATTTTTAACTTAGATATAATCAATCAAACGAGCCATTCAACCATCCATATAAAGTTAGTGCCATTCAAGAAAACTTTGAAAATGAGATGATTGACCTTCACGATGAATACAACACTAGATATCAATAATTGTTTCATGACGTACATAACAAGATCTAATGCATGCTTCCCTTTGAATCCCTCACAACCAAGTCTAGATCTCAAACCAAATTCTTTGAATGAGGAAAACACCCGTGGTTAGAGCTCAAGCCCCTTCCACCTCACTTATGTACACATATTTAAGTGAAAACATTTCTTATCCTGTCATTATTTCAACTGATTTGTCTCTTGTCCAAGAAACATCCCTCATTTCTATTCTTCTGAAAAATAGAGACGATTAGTGGTCCATTTGTGGTTTTAAGGGAATTATCTTGTGATTGTCCAACATTGGATTCACTTGATAAAAGAAGCTAGTCCCGCTCGTGATGCACGAAAAAGGCTTAACCCTAAAATAAAAGATGCATACGAGAGGACCGTTAAGTCCTTGACAATGGTGTCATTTACCCCATATCTAATGGCTCATCGGTTAGCCAAATTCATGTCATGCCAAAAAATAATATGGTCTTACCATTATCATTAATGAAAAAAATGAACTTATTCTAACTCATATTTAAATGGGTTGTCATGGTTGCATTGATTATTGAAAATTGAATGTTGCAACATGTAAAAGCCACTTCCCTCTTCCTTTTATTGACCAGATGCTTGAATAGTTTGCCGGCCAAGAATCTATTGCTTTCTTCATAGTTACTATGACAATAAACAAATTCCAGTTGCTCCTGAAAGTTAGGGTAAAACAACTTTCACATGTCCCTTTGAAACATTTGCTTACTAACAAATGCTCTTTGGACTTTGTACTAACATAATCAAATGATTTTTAGAAGTTTTTATGGATGACATTTTAATTTTCAATAACTATTTTTCTAAGTGTCTACATCATCTCGAATTAATTTCAAAATGATAACAAGAGAAACATTTAACTTTGAATTGGGGGAAATGCAACTTTATGGTCAAGTTGGACATAGTCCTAGGACATATCAGTTCAAATGAAGGCACTGAGGTAAATAAAGAAAATTGATGTCACTTTAATTCTTCCCATTCCATTTCTTGAATACATAGATTTCTACCTATGCTTTGTGAAATATCCGTAAGAGTACTCGCCTTTTGACTACTCTATTGGGTAAAGGTGTCCTTTTTTATTTTAACTTTGATTGTGTTGCTTTATTCAAACGTCAGAAAAAAATAAAAAAAACAATTTCATTTCAACTCCAATAATATGCCTACCCATTTGGGTTCATTCTATTGAAATGTGTGTGATGCCTCAAATGTTGTTGTTGGTTCTATCCTAGGAAAATGCATCAACAAAATCCTTTACATCATCTACAATGCTGGTATGATATTGAACGAGGCTCTACGCAAATACATAATCACTGAAAAAGAGCTCTTAGTCGTATTTTTTGTTCTCGAAAGTTTCGACCTTATTTGGAAGGCTCACACATTAGGATTTACACTAATTATTCATCACTTAAGTATCTTTTTGTCAAAAAGGATGCTAAGTTTGGTTTGATTCACTCTTTCACTCTAAGAGTTTGAGAATAAAATCAAAGATATGAAAGGATCCAATAATATCATAATCGACTATTTATCTCATCTTCTAAACGCATCATCTTCTTTACCCATCAATAAAAATATCTCTGACGAACAACCTCTTTAGGTTTTAAGTGATCCTTGTTTTTCGATATAGTGAACTATTTCGTCACTAAGCAAACTTCTTATTTTGATCTAAACAAATTTCTATTGTAATTGAAATATTTCTATTGGGGTGATCCATATTTGTTTCAGCATTGTCCTAATCAAATTATTAGATTCTATCACGAATAATGAAATTAGAAGTGTTATTTCGTTTTGTCGTGGTTAAAACATCGGTGGACATTTCGGTCCAACAAAATTACTAAAAAGATGCTTCAATATGGCTTTTATCTGCCTCCTCTTTTCAAAGATGCGTTCGAATTTTGTGGAACATGCATTTGTTGTCAAATGTCAAAAAAGATCTCGACGAAACAAGATGCCTTAGACCCCCCCCCAATCCTTATTCTTTTAGTTGAAATCCCTCACGTTTGTAGAATCAATTTTTATGAGACCATTTCTTAACTCATTGGGGAATCTGTACATTCTTCTTATTATTGATTACATTTCAAAGTAGATCGGAGACATACTATGTAAAGAAAACGAACATAGAATCATTATGAAATTTCTTAATGAAAACATCTTTTTTAGGTTCGGCACATCTCACCCAATACCGATGCACTTCTGTAATCAATCGCTTGAAACATTAATGAGCAATACTCAATAATCTGCAAGATATCCACTCTTTATCATCCTCAAACTTGTGCTTAAGTTGAAGTTTCAAATTGACAAATTAAACAAATTTTGGAGAAAACTATTAACAATAATATGAAAGAATAGTCATAAAAATTAACAGACGCACTTTGGGCTTACCGTACTGCTTTTAAAACTAAGATTAGAATGTCCTCTTTCCAATTAGTTTATGGTAAAATGTGTCACTTACCAATTGAAATTGAACATAAAGCGTTGTATATGATAAAGGACTTGAATTTCGATCTTGATAAAACTAGTAAAAACTAAAAATAACGATTTATCGAATTAGAAGAACATAGGCATGAAGCATATGAAAAATAAAGAATTTTACAAGAAAAGACCAATTTATTAATAATAAATCAATCATAAGGAAAATGTTTTCACCAAAATTAAAAGCTTCTTTCATATGACTCTTGACTTCATTTGTTCCCTAAGAAATTATAATCGAGATAGACTGGATTATACTTGTTACTTACTATGTTTCCATATCGTGCCATTGAAATAGGAAGCGCTAGGGTTAAATCGGTTTTTTAAGTTCAATGGTCATCATTTAAAACCATTCTTGGGATTGACACGTAACGAACAAGACGAATTCATGATTCTCATGTGTCACACTATGTTTGTACGAAAATTTTACCTCTTTTGTGAAATATGTATATTTTAGTCTCCTTTTCACTTATTATATCATGCATTGACTGTGGGACAGTCAAATTAAAGTGCGCTGGTTAGACTCACTCATGTTTACTACTATTATTTTCGTACTTTGATTTTTGCATTTTTCATTCCACGCATAGACACACACACACACACACACACACACACACACACACACATATATATATATATATATATATATAATTCTAAAAAAAATTCATCATAATTTACTTTTGAATAGGCACAATTAAGTACATATACATTTTTTGTCGTTTGATTGAAATAGTTGATAAGTTACCTGTCTCAATGAATAATGGAAAGAAAAAAATAAATTACAAGCAACTTTGATGTAAATAGTATATAAAGAGATTCACAAATGATGGTTGTGAATTATATTCTAAATTTTAGTCAATTGTTTGAAAGAGTGATTGATTTTAAGTACGTGAGTTAACCTTTGAAATCTTCAAATTTTAGTGGTGCTAGGATAATTTTGCAAAATTTTTATATCCTTCTAACTTTTTGGTATACTATTAGTTTTATAAACTCACCTAGAGTCGTATTTACATGCACCATGCTTTATCCCCACTCATGTAAGCCTAAGGTAGTGCATGGATGATATATCTGGCCTTGGTTTACCTAAGTTAGGTGCATGTATATAACCTTTTTTTAATAATAAATTTCCTAAAGACTGGTGTATGCACTTGTATATATGGTCTCCATATTCACATAAGCTCACAAAATAGTGCATGGATGGTATATTTGGCCTCAGTTTACCTGAGTTAGGCATACATAAATAATGTTAATATCAATATTTTTTGAAATAATAATAAGAAGAGTGAGCAATTAAAACTCAAGCATCATATTAACTTTATCGGTTTAACTTATTATACGAAAAAAAGATAAAGACACCGTTATGCAAAATTTAACAATCAATTAAAGAATTTATTTAATACTTCCATTCTGATTAAACTGAAATAGCTAGCCAAACTAGAATCAAAATATAACAGAAACTTAATTTTTGTTGGTAGTTTTGACAAACAAAGAGTTGTGTTCCTTGATGAAGGTCTAAACTCGTATGTTTCTATTTCGTTTTAATTCAAAAATAAATTCTTCATTTTATAGATAAGAACTTGCATTTGTATCTTTGTAAATAAACTTGCATTTAGAATTTTCGCAATTTGCATATACATTTTGTGGGTAGTATCAGCTGAAAGACCTCATGAGACAAGACTCATCATATTATGGTGACCTACAGGTTTAACAACTTATTGCATGCACCCAATGTATTTGTGCATCCTCGAAAGTGGATATATCTTAGTTTCAGTTTACTCGCGGATGAATAAAAATACAATGTAAAGGTGTTTGATATGCACATAAAAATGTATATTTTTACTCACATAGTTATTTGTAGTTTAATTAAATAATTGACGTATTGTAGCAATTCTACATGTTTTTTTTTTAAAAAAAAAAAAATATTTTCAAGTCATCAATTCGTTCATCTACATGAGGGCAAAATGATCATTTTGTGCATGTTACTTAGAAAAAATATTAATTACATATTAATATTATTTTGTAGAAAGATAAGTGTAAATAGGATGTCTCATGGGCTATACATTCAAAGGAGCCTGAGGCCAAGATAATAAGGAAAGACATAATTTATACTACGGAGCAGTCACTACCCATAAACTAACGTAAACAAATTAAAAATCAAAGCACAAGTTAGTAGGAGATTAATTAAAAGACAATAATGTTTGGAAGGCTAATAAGTGAGGAGCATATTTTTGGTAGATAGATTAGTCTTTTATACATATATAAACAACCATTATATTTTTATACAGAAGAAGATTTTTCTTCATGCAAAATTGTAATTAAATTTGATAAATAAAGTAAGCTTCTCTTTAATGGATTTTTGACCTCTCTTTTCTTTTATGTTCTTTTCTGTTGTGTTAGTTTCTTTTATGCTTATTTTTATTTCATGGTAGTTGTTTAGTTTCCTTTTATACAAGTTAGTTAAATCATGTTTCCATTAAGTAGTTTGCATTTCTTTTATCTTTTTACGTTAGCATGAATTCAAGGATGGATTGCTAAATCCCTTCAATTTAGAGGTAATGAAGCTCTCATGAATCATAGAAAATTAACATAAGTAATTTCATTTATGATATTTTATTTAGATTTTAATGGAACGTTGATTTAAATATTGTCCACTAATCAGTTTGATAGCCTATATTATTCAAAACAAATAGCCTATGCTTAATCAAACTAAGCAAAAGTTACCTCTTTAGCAATATATGATTATTGTAATGGCATTGAGAATAGAATCAAAATATGATGTTCTATGTTACTAATTAATAGTAAACAGATCGTGCTTATATTAGAGTTGATTTTTAGTTTCATTCCATTTACATGAGAGTTGACAAGTGGTTAGATGCTGTATTAGAGTTGATGGTTTAAATTGTGTTAGTTAATAATATAATTATGCTATATTTATGATAAATACATCTATTAATTCATAAATTATTATAACAAGAGTTCACAAAATCATTCTATGTTGATTTTTGTGATAATGAGAGTGGATTGACCTTTAAATTGATCTCTACTCTACTAGTTTAATTCAATAATCTTTTTTACTTTCTAGAGAATCTATTAGTTAACACAATTTTAACACTTTGGTTTAATTTGATTAAGTATTATATAAATTTTTTTGTTTTCCCTATGGATGGACCCTCATTTGCATATGTATTATAAGTGTACTCCATGTGCTTATGGTATTTTAATTTTGTAGAAAATGATAGTTATTTAATTAATAGAAAATCCACATTCAAATTCTTCTTACAACACTTTTTCAACTTATTACTTAGAGGAGGGGACATGCTAGCTTAGGAGTCCATGGAAAGCATGAGGAACGCTTATTAAAAACTCTTTATATGGATGATTAGTTGTATCAACGAAAACCTTAGAGGTCAAGGAGAAAACTTTAGAGCATGGGAGCCTGTACTTGTTTCTAAATAAGACCAAAGCTGCAAATGAGCAAGGGAAGCAGAAGAAAGTGGAACAACAACGACATCAAAGAAGAATATAAAAAAGAAGAGCTCCAACTGTGATAAGTATTGGACATATGAAGAGAGACTGTTTGGAACCATTGAGGAATAAGTAGATCGTATCTGCTTTAGCTTCGAGTGTCGTTCCTGCTTCCTCAAGTACTTCATTAGCGAAGGAAAAAGATAAGGTCATCATAATTAGTAATATGCTTTACATTTGTGCTATACTTATGCATGCTTCACTTGACATCGATATATCAGACCCTTTTATCCAATAAGTTAGTTAGCAGCTTAGGGTTGTGTCCTGACCTAATAGGAAAACCTATAGTTGATTCGAACTTAGAGATAGTTTGATCGACTTAGGTGTGGATCCATGAGCTTGATCCCATTAGGGTGAAGTGGGATAAAGGATACAGAGAGGAGCATAGAATGGTGATTTGGTCATTGTGAGAGCAGGTTGGTGTTGGACTGTGCACCTGAGAGGTATAGTTATGGTTAGCTCGGCGTGCTTACTTAGGAACCAGTAAGAGGATTCCTCATCGTTTCTCATAGCGAGGGAAACATCCAAAAATAGTTACACTTCTGATGTGCAAAGGGATTAAGTTCTATGTCTTCAAAGGGTTGATACTCAAACAATGAGAAGAACTAGACAAGAAAGTTGGAGACCTGAGGAAAACGTGTGTGCCTTGTAGGAGTATATCCAGATGAGGAGTATAGTATTCGCATAGCGACCAGTTGACTTTTGGAGATGGAATGAAATACTGGATCTTGGTGGGCTTGCATTAGTGTTCATGAGTTACTTGTGTCAACTAATAGGAAACTAGCACGTGGCACGCTTTGGAATTGTAAAGGCCGTGTTAAGGATATGTACTAGCCTACAAGCAACATTCTTATGGTGGACATAATTTAAATTTATTGCTAATGTATGATAGACGCGATGATAGCTATGTTTGGCATAACCTTGTTTGGGGGTGAAATTCTTAAAGGTAGGTAAGTGTAATGACCCTCGTTTTTTGTATTGAGGATCATAGACATTATTATTTAACTCATGTGAGGTCGTTGGCGCATATGACTCAGTTATGGGCAATGCCTGTTAGCGACATTTCCCATCTTTAGTATATTTTTTTTCAAATAAACCCCTGGAAAGCATGCATCAGCTATAACATTTCGATAGGAGCTAAATTGGCATCCGAGGCTACTTCCATTAAAAAGACATAATAGTTTCCTTTTCTATAGGTGGTTATAATGTCGATTTAAAGCTTATGACTTTGAGATCTAGCTACTTGAGGATTTAGTTTGTCGATGCTAAAGATGCGCAAGGCTCAGTTCAGTGTGTTCGGGTGGTGCTGTGACCGAATGAAGTCAGACACTTGGTGATCGGATGGAGTTAGCATTTGATGATCGGACGACATTTAATGTTTTGTGATTGGGCACAGTTGCTTGGTCAGTGGGATGCTAGTTCGTTAGCTAAGCAGCAAATCTTGGTCAGTCAAAGCTGATGTCAGGTCTAGGCGTGGCATGGACGTATCAAGGCTTGGGTCTTGTTCATCTGAATTTTCGGCAGTAGGTTGTTCTAGGTGATTAGAAGATGACGAAGCTGTAGCTTCAGTAGTTGAAGTTGGGATCCATCTTGGCTCTGTTTCAATGTCATGTACTTCATCTAAATGGCCAAATGTACTACACTTGGAACATTTTGGAGATACAAACTCTATTAGACTTGAATTTCAAATGTAGTACCATTATGCAACAATATAGGAATAATATTCTTATATTATGCCCACATTTGCATTGCGAGACTGAGAAGTCGAATCCATACCTGGATGGAAGCAGTGTTCAACTTGCTGAAGTTATATATCTAGGGGACCAAGCGTCAATCATGAGAACCCTACTGAAATATGACTAAGTAGAGCATTCCATAATTCGTGAATAGTCTTCTTCTTGTTCAAATTGAACAGCAAAATTGTACTCGCCGAAATATGAATATGGAAATAACCATTAGGTTTCCAAACATGATTTATGTATTCTTTCAGCTTGATGACAGAGAGTCGAAAGTCGATCGAAAGAAGGACTATGGGGTTAATCCATGAATCATCAAACTGATTGAAGATGTTCTCGGGAATGTAAACATACTTAGTGGGAGGTTGTACGAATTCTAGGTGATGATCGGCAACCGTGGTGGTGAAAGGCTTGTGCATGACATTAGCAAAGGAGGTGGATGTTCAAACAATGGAGGAGGTAGTTGTGGTTTGGCGCGGTGGAGAAGAAGGTATTTTTTTTTAGCGTAGGTTACGTAAGATAGTTAAGGGAGCGAATCTCGCCATTACATGTAAAACATTTATACATAAGGAAAGATTATGCAAATAAATTAAAAAAAAAATAGGTGGATGGAGGAACCACTAGAAGTCTAACGTTACTCTGGTCTAGATCTAAAAAGAAGAGGGATAATTGGAGGATGAAACCACATGAACTGTGATTTGGAGTGAGCGACTAGGGTCTTATTTATATATGCTAGAACTACTAGAAACCATCAGATTCTTAAAATAAAATTTGAACTGTATATAGCATCACCATCCCAAAGTTTGAACTAAGAAACCCTGGTCGTCACCCATTGAAATGCACATAGCAGCCGACTTCCCCTTTGGAGCAGTCGATCCAATGGTCGACCTCTATGTATAGGGGTGGTCAATTTCCCTTCTAACCTAGGCGATAATTTCCATTGTTGCCCCCATTTTAATTAATTACTTAGCAATACTAACAAATTGCTGATTAATCTGTTAATATTATCCCTTTGCTTATCTACATATGTACATTTGAATTTGTATACCAGATCTGGGGATATTTTCCATTAATTTAAATTTCAAACATTATTTATTTTAAATTCGAAAACTTGAATTAATTGTAACTTTTTCATACGGTCTCAATTTTCAACATTCTCTATGTGAAAATAGATTGGAATCTCACTAGGAACGCAATCGTGGTCAAATTATATAATTCCTATATTTTCATATTTGACCTATTATAAATATTTAATTCTTTACATTTTCTATGTCTATTTATGGAACATTGTACGAGGTGTTACATACATAATGTAGGTTTTTTTGGCAGTATACTAGACATTGGACATGGTATATCGACTACAGTACACTTATATGGCTTCGATAGTAGTTTAGCATATTTGCGTTCATGTGCTTACTCTTTAGATGTAGGGACATATCTAATAAGATTTAAAATATATCTTGTTTCATGTCTACTACTATTAATATGTAGTGAGTAGCTGGCTGCTATGAATATTGTGGTACTAATTGATCTTGTTGAAAATAAAAGGTATTTTCTTTCTATCATATGCTTGATATAATATGTTATATTGACTAACTAATTTAATTAAAAGTACGATTAATAGAAAATTCATAAATGGTATATTATAAGATAACATCTACAAAGTGTAGTAATCATGAGTAATTTATCACAATAAACATAAATATTCCATTTTAAATCTTCCCACTTAAGAAGCAACAAGATTTAATATCGACATATCCGTTGAGGCTAGAATACAATACGCTCTTCAAATATCGGACAGTTTATTACTTATGATTGCCGAGAGTACCTAGAAGTTACATACTGACAGTTATTAGATAACTATGAAATGACGTACTCAATAGCTTTTTGTTTGTTAATAGAACTATGCTAAAATAAAAATAATAATGCAACTGATTTACACAGTTCTTTCAACTTGAGAATACTAATGTATCTTCAATATGAAAGATCCTCTTTGATTATAACCAAATCTTGACATGGCATCAATCAATTAGCTAGTTAGGTTAAATGGAAGTACTAGAAGTAAAGCGCTATTCAAGAGAGGATTCATCCCCTCAATCATATAAGGTTAGCATCACGGTCAATTCAAGGCAACACAAAGTCAAGTTTCTAACTAGAGAATTTCAATTAATAATAGTTATTATAAGGACTAAGTGTTTGGACTATAGAACTGAATATGGACAATATTGGAGTTTTGACCATCACCAGATTCTGTAAGTCCTAAATGATACAGTTTTGATGAAGAGCATCAGTGTATATAAATGTCACTAATGAGTAATGCTTATTGAATTAAAAATTTAACGAAAGCGAGTAAGAGATATATTTGGTCATATGTCACTCCGCCGGCTAAGAGACACGTGAATACTAACATTTGAATGGTTCAATATTAATTACTGACCAAGTTTAAACCTAAGAGTTGCACAACTCAAATGATGAATTCTTATAAACCAAATGATTTAAATTAATTTATAATTATTATAAATTAATTAATATTTTTAGAATTTTAACTATGAAATTTCATTATGATTTGAGAAATAATGTTATATGTATTTATAATAGCTATAAATGTATCAGTCGATATATGATATCAATAATCCATTAAATTAGATTTATCTGTGTTGTAATTTGGATTGGGCTTAAATGAGTTTAAGACCCATCACAAGGCGACAAATTTTGGTTTTGTCTAGGATTAGAGGTTGCTAAAACATAGGTAATCGGCTCTGAGATGTGTAGCTAGGATTAAGCGAGAAAGGGTGAATTTGATCTACATAGTTTTCTCTTTTATGGAATTATAAATATGGTTCTCTAAACCTGTTATCAAATCCTATTTTTGGCTGCCATTCTTCATCTTCCTTCTGTCTGAAACAAAGCTACAAACTACATTCCAAAAATCTCAAATCAAATCAAGTGAACTCTAATGTTATTTGATAGTGAAAGGTCGACAATTCCAGACAATCAGCTAACGGATAATGAGATATATAGAGAAAGGAGATCAATGTTTCAATGTGGACTTAATGACATAACTAATAGGTATTATTTATTTTATATACATAACATCATGCCTAAAGTATGTTTGTACACCATAATTCATATGTTATGTATTTAGTTATGTGAGATTTTCGTAAGTAAATGTAGTTGTCACAATTGGATTGTTTATATACATATACTGATGTTTTCTTTCATGATTCTACAATAATCAAATCTATTTAATTTGCAAACTTTTTATGTTTATATATATATGTGTGTGTGTGTGTGTGTCTGTGTATGCATATATATATATATATATATATATATATATATATATATATATAAGTACTCTTCTCCTTTTGAGGGCCACTCATTTCTCTTAAAGAATAGTTAATTCATTCATAATATTTAAAAATATTAGAATAATTTTTGAACTTAAAGTTTGGGAAAGATCATTTTTAGGAAGAGGTTGCCAATGTCAAAGTTTTTGGACAGACTTTGGTATTAGAGTATCGACCGACCCGTTGATGATGCACGGATGCTCTAAGTTTAGCTTCTCATTGTTTCTCATCTAACAAGTCTAGAGATTCCACAAGGAGGTCTTTATTGGTTTGAGGATCATAGTTTGTCACACGATGAGATTATACTTCAAGCTCAATAGAATTACAGCTTTGGTGCTATAAGATAGAGCGAATGGAGTATAGTCATTTTTTAACTTATGTGTAGTTCGGTATGCTCAAAGAGCTAACAGAAGTTCATCTACCCACATGCCTCCAGCCTTTTTCAAATGCTTCTTGAGTATAGACCAAATGATTTTGTTACCTGCTTCGACTTATCCATTGACATGTAGATGGGAAACTACCGAAAATCGTATTTCAATGCAATGATGCCAACAGAAATTTTTGAACTTAAAGTTGTCGGCTTGGGTCACGTTATCAAAAATGATAGTTTTGGGAACTTTGAAGCAACATGTGATGTAGTAGACAATAAAGTTGATTACTTTCTTCGTAATAATTGTGGTAAGAGGCTAGGCTCTGGCCCATTTGGTGAAGTAATTAACTACGAATATGGCATAATAAACACTGCCTTTAGCCATTGGCAGGGTTCCAATGAGGTCAATTCTCAAAATCGCGAATGACTATGGACTGACCATTTGTGTGATTTTAGTAGGTGGGGCTCTTGAAATTTTGGAGAATCTCCGGCATTTGTCGTACTTTTAGGTGTAGTCAGTTGTATCCCCGTTAATAGTTGGTCAAAGTAGTCATAATACAGAATTTTGTTTGCTAGAGTTTGCCCTCTAATGTGCTCGCCGCACTTGCCTTCGTATATTTTATGTAACACACATTTAGCGTTGTTGTGGGCAATACATCGGAGTAGTAGAATGGAGAAAAGTCTTCGGCATAATACTCCTTATTGAATGGTTTAGCAAGATGCCTTGTGAAGAAGTGAACTTTATTATGGTTTTCGGGATGGATTCCTCATTGTAAGAAGTCCTTGATTGGAGTCATCCATGACTTCGTCTTGGGTATAGGTCTGTCGTATCCAATCAGTCTCCATCTAATCGATACTCGGATATTCTAGTACTTCGATTGGAACAATTCCTATGAGTTATGCATCCCAGAACTTGCTAGCTTTGCTAATGAATATGCTTTTTCATTTTGTGCTCGAGGAATTTGTGTGATAATATAGTGCTCAAAATTACCAATTAATTCATTTACCCAAATGAATAAGGAGCTAATCGCACTCCTTTAGCTTGAAACTCTCCTGGCATGTAACATACAATGAGCTGAGAATCAGAGAAGATTTTAATAGTCTTGACGTTCAACTCGTTTTGCAATTTTAAGTCCAGCAATCAGGACCTCATATTCAGCAACATTATTTATTACAGGGAAGTCGAGTTTCAAAGCATAATAATTCGAGTGTTCCTTAAGAGTTACAAGCATCACCACTGATTGTTAGAAGATCCACCCATGTATAATTTCCATTGGATGTTTGGTAACTCACTTCTTTCCAACAGAATGTTGGTGTAGTGAATTCATTAATGAAATATACTAAGGCTTTCCCTAGGATAGCTTTCCGAGGGACAAACTTTTGGTTGAACTGGATAAATTGGATATTCCATTCCAAGAGTCTCTTAGATGCCTCAGGTCATGGAAGGACCTGTCATATCGGATGATTAGTGTAGACTGTGGTTGTATGAGATTGGAAATATAGTTGGAGCTTACAGGAAGAGATCAACAGGAAGTATACGAGATTTTGAAGTTTTGGATAATTTCTTTCAGCTTTTGTTAATCTCTTGCTAATATAGTGCATGAGCCTCTAGATACGGTTCTCCTCGTGCACAAGCGCGGAATTAATATCATGTGTGGAAACAGCTAAATAGACGAATAGATCCTCATGATCACAGGCTTTATAGGATATGAGGTCTTTACAAGTGATTCAACTGGTCTTGGAATGCGGCGTAACACTCCGACATCCACGCAAAGTTACGTCCCCCTTTTTGATCAGGTCAAAGACGGGAATGCAGTTGTCCATAACTCTAGAAATGAATCCACTTAAGGAAGCGACCTTCCCATTGAGACTCTGAACATCTTGATATTCTTTGGAGCATTGATCTTTAGGATTGCTTTGATTTTCTCTGGATTGGTTTCAATCCCCCATGAGTTGATAATGAAACCCAAGAATTTTGCGAAAGCAACGAAAAATCACTTCAAGGGAATGAGTTTCATGTCGTATTTGCAAGAACATCGAGCGTCTCCGCAAGTTCGTTGATGTGGTAATTCGATAGTTGTAACTTCACGAGCATGTTGTCCACATGAACCTCCATGTATCTCCTTATCTGGTCTTCGAACACCGATTGACATGTCGTTGATAGGTTTCCCTGCATTCTTCAATCCAAAGGACATGACGGCATAACAATGCAATCTCAATTCTATAATGAAACTTGTATGTTCATGGTCAGGAGCGTGCACTGGGATTTGATCATAGCCTGAATATGTGTCCGTGAATGATAGGAGCTGGTGGCCTGCGGTTGAGTTAATGATTCGGTCAATCTTTGATAGTGGGAAGTTGTCTTTCGAGCATGCTTTATTCAAGTTAGAATAATTGATGCATGTTCTTTATTTTCCGTTTTATTTATTTACGTCGAAAGGATTGGAGATCCAGTGGGATAGACGACATTGCAGATAAAGCCAATGTCAAGTAGCCTATCCACTTTCTCTATGAGTGCCACTGATTTCTCTGACCCTAAGATTTGGTGCTTCTACTTTACTAGAAGAACCTTGGTTCAATATCAAGAGTATGGCTTGCAAATCGTATCACAATTCCATATATGTTGGGGTGGGTACAAGCGAAGACATCACGATCATCCCATAAGAATTCAGAATGTTCCCCCTCATATCTGAATTGAGCTATGATACAATCTTCAAAACATAAGTCAGGTTGTCCAGACTGATCGGAACATCGACGGTTGGCTCAGTTGATGTTGCTCTTTTATATTCTGGCTCTTTGTCTCTTTTAGGTCAAGCTCATGGTAAAGAAATATGTTTTTTGAGCTAGACCCCGGATCTTGGTTGCTAAGAATTGACGTTCTAGGTGCAGAATGAGGTTTCTACACCCTTTCCCTTATCGCGATAGAAGGCATCTTCCAATTCAATGAGATAATATGCTCTCCTTATAATTTGGTCCTCATGAAGAACTCCGACTCCCTTATTAGTGGGGAATTTCACATGTAGGAACCATGGTTTCATGTAGATTTGGAAATCTGACAAAGCAGATTTCCCTAAGAAGGCGTTGTAAGGAGAATAGATGTGGTGATGAGGAGGATTTTAGTTCAGTCGCGCTTCCCTTGCCAAGTTGTACCAAAAGGCCAACAATCCCAACTGGCTCATTGGCGGTGCTATTAAATTATGGTTCATGGCCTTACATGGCTTGGATCTTTGGCCTCTAGCTTCATATAGTCGCAAGCCTCATTGAAGAGAATATTGACCGAACTTCCTAAGTCAACGAAGATCTTTCGAACAAAAGCGGAACCTATGTAGGTCAAGATGCTGAAGGGATCTAGTGTTGGAGCTTCATTCCTGCTGATTCCCTTTCATGAAAGACAATGTCATCACTCATTGTCTTTCTGAGTTTGGGTGAACACCCTCGTCTACAGCGAAGCACCCTTCATATTCGGAGTGCTTGATAGAGTTGATGTATTCTTTCATACGCCTAAAAATTTGATTTGTCGGGTGAGGCCCACCGCAAATAACATTAATGATGAGACCTGTGTAGTTAAAGCGCTCAGCCGATCCAATGCGGTAGAGGTACAAAAAGTTGCAGTGGGGATAAAGCGAAAAAGTAGCAGGATATAACAAATGAATCTAAAATAGCATATAAAACTCGTATTTAATGCTTTTACAAATACGTGAATGATGAATAAATAGAAAATTAACATTCAACTTAATTACAATTGGTACATTCTTAATTTTAAATAAAAGCATAAACTAATATATGTATATAAATGTAATCTTTTATTTAGCTTGATTAGATTTAATAGAATATTATAGTATTTTATATTCTGGCAAAAATATATATTGGAGCTATATTAAAAAATTAATTATATAAATCTTATAATGTATAAATATCATTTTAAATTATTTTCTTTTATAGAAGATATATAGCTAAAATAACAGAATATATCGGGAATATCAGAATATAGCAGGCACTAAAGCAGAAAGGCTATTTGGAAATAGCGTAACGATAGAAATCCGCCACATGATATAGCAGGGATGTGGCAGCGTAACAACGGGGCATTAACTACGCATGATGAGACCCCACTGAGGAGGTTTAGGATTCTACGGCCCTAACGCAGACTGAGATTGTGTGGGTGTTGAAGATCCGATGCTCCATCTTATGGAGTTTGGTTCTGGGCATGTTTCTCAAGATGTTTCTCGCGTATGAGCTTTTCGATGGTGTTCCTAAGATGATGGTAGTCATCGATATTATGGTCGTATATCTCAAAAAATCTGCAGTGCTTGTTATACCGCTTCACTATCTCTATGGACTCCTAAGGATTGAGCTTCTTGTATTAAATGGTACTGCAAGTCTCCAGATAAATGGTCTCCAACTGAGAGTTCAGTGGAGTATAGACGTTGTAAGTAGGGAATTGATTTCTCATCTTTGATTCCTTCTTTTTATCGCGACCTTCGGGATTGCTATTATTGTCATCGCCTTGTTTGGGCTTGGTAGTGGTATACTTTCACCCTTTCCAGAGTTTTCTCTGGTTGGCTTTACAATGACGTTGCTTTGCATAACATCCCAATGTGGATTGTGGGGATGCCCATGCATTTCCCGATTCCTTTATACTTCTCCCTGGCATAAGTATTGACTAGCATTTTCGTAGAATACCTCAAAAGATTTTGGAGATTTTCGATCAAGCTGATGTTTGAATTCAAAATCCGAATGATTGCCCTTTACTAGACGTAAAAGAACAAAGTTGGTTGGGTATCATCGACCTCCTCATGGACGTTGTTGAACATCTCCAAGAAGCTTTTCAAAGATTCTCCACCTCCCAAGAGTATGTTGAAAATGATTGGGATGTCTTTAGGCATGGTAGTATGTATCCTGAATTAATTTACCAACTCTCTAGCAGGCTAGTCAAAAGTGGATATGGTTTTCCACGTAATTCGAGAGAACCTTGGTAGTACCACGCCTTCAAGGAATACGCTGAAGCACTTGCACTTCACCGCATCAATGGTGTGTATTGAATCCATAATCCATTCATATATGTTAAGGAATTCCCAAGGATCTGTTTCTCCTGTGTTAGCAATGAGTTGTGGCATATTGAACCTTCGAGGCCACTCGAAATTCAAAATGGCTTCGGTGAAAGGATTGCGCCTCGTACTAGCTTCCTAGTCGTCGTTGGCACACCCTCTAGTTTCTTGCATCATTCTACATATCATAGCGGTAATGTTTGGAGGTGAGGCATCCGCCAAGTTCTGACGGTCATGATCCCTCTCCGGAGTATGGTGTGTGTGTCATCTCCTCGGTGGAAGTTCATCATCATCAAGCTGGACCACATTAGCAGTCTGGTTTCGAGGAGGCTGAGCATGAGCTATTTGGTTTTGGTTGAAAATAGGAAGTTCAGAAACCAAATTTTATATAGTAGTGGCACAAGGTTGAGCGTGAGGGGGTAAGGTTTTAACTCCTTTGTTAGGATCTCTTCCAAACCAGGAATAACCAAGTAGATTTTCTCCTCTCTGGCAGTAGCTAGCGTGTCATCATTGGATGTCCTTCTCCAATGGCTTTGGTTTCTTTGGTGAGAATCCGATGAAGAATTTTCAGAAACATGGATGTTGGGAGGGTGAACACTCATATTTCCCTCAAGGCGATTGATGTCCCTTCGGATGGAATCTTGTTGTTGTTGCATCAGTTCAAGGTTCTACTTGATCTTCTTGTTGAGTTCTCTTTGAGTGTCCACCAGTTTCTTAATCATGTCAAATATCTTAGTTTGGGTGATCGGAGCATCGCGGTTGGACAAAGTGGATGTTGGGGAAAACAAACGATTGAGATTACCCAATCAAATCCCTAACGCAGCGGAAAACAAGCTAGATCGTGCTAGATAGTGCACAAACAACTAATCTATGATCAAACCAACCTCAAACGATTCAAATTCGATCACAAACTGTAGCACCCTATATTTTAACAACACTAAAAGATGATAAATTAAAGAATAATTAATATAATATTCAGAATTAAGTGAATTGGACTGTGCCAATGCGTTTGTCTCAGAATTCTGGTCAAAATAGACACCTGGTATGCGTAAAACGGACACCGTATGAAGATGTTATTAAGGTTTGAAGTTTATATACGCATAAGAGGATTATATATACACACATAACAAACAAAATCAGTTCAAAAAAAATTCAAAATCGAGCTCTTGAGGGGAGCGGGAAAATTCCCGCCCAAGGATATCGACCCCATCAAGGGGGTGTCGACCCCTGGGTCGGCCCCATAAGGGGGTGTCGACCCATGGTTCGACCCCCCTACGGCAGATCTGGGCAGATTCTTCTGGCTGAATGTGAACACCTTTCTTGACCTGGTTCGTTGTCTTTAAGCTATAAATAAGACCCTATTTCTCTTGTTTCTCCACACCAAAATTAATGGAGAACTAGATGATGCCTCTGCCCAGGTTAAAATCAAGTCTTTTCTTCTTCAGCAATCAACTAGAGTTTAGAGATATGTGATTCAACATCAACAATTCTTTCTTATATTTTTCTAGATCCAATCACAGTGGGTTTATGTTAATTTTAGATCTAAATATTTAAAAAGTAAAACTTGACGTGACTATAATTTGGATCTATGCATATGACTATGTGAATCATATCAGATCTGCTATAACCTGTTTATCTATGTTATTCTGCCATGACTATGAACTAGATTTGAACCTATTCCTATTTACCATGTCAGATATTCCACTGTTTATAAATCTAATTCACTGTTTAGATCACCTCATGCCTGTTCCTATTATGTTTGTGGTTAAATCGGATCTGTTATTAGTTGGATATCTAATTTATTATTTAGATCTCATCATGCCTGTATAAGATGTCCCTATTATGTTAGAATCAGTTCTATTGTTACATGTTCATCAGATCTGTTCCTATATGCCTATCTTGTCATTATGCCACTATAAGTTTATGCCAATTTCTGCCACTATATATCAAACTTATTAGTATGATCATTTATGTCCTCTTCCCTTCAACTTTTCCCTTTTTATTTATAGTCAGGCTAAACGTTAAAATTAGGGTATAACTTGTAATTGGAAATTGGGCATAACTTGAAAGAAATATACAAACATGAATTTTGGGCATAAATCAACTTGTGATTAAAGACCTTAATTTGGGGTATATGGTTCATTATGAACATAACTTAGGAAAGGGGCATAAAAACCTATAATGACATAGAAACAGTTGATTAACAATGGAAATGCCTAGAATAATAGTAATTAGAAACTGCTTAGACACGAGGTTAGATTGCACTTTTGGTGAAAGTCTGCCCGGAACCGACCGACATATCCAGCGACCACAAGTGGTGAATCTAATGTGAGGGATCTAAGTGTATAAACACGAGACGTGCTAAGGCACGAGGTTAAGTCCGACTTATGGAAGAAGTCTGGCCGGAACCGACCGGCACATCCAGCATCCACAAGTGGTAGGCTTAATGTGGGAGGTCTAGCACAGTATAACCATAAATGAATATGGTAATGAATTGGAATACTTAACCTAGTTAAATCCACAGGGATTGTATGAACATATAACTTGAGTAGCGATTAAGTAAAGTTGTTTGAAACAGTGGGTGGGTTAAGTAAATCTTGGGTGGGTGAGTAATATTTATATGTATAGACCCACAAACTTAACCTGCGGGGTTATACAATCTTTTACTCAGGTGTGACATAACCTATGGAAAACCTAGTGGGGATGCAAGCGTAGGAGG
This sequence comes from Allium sativum, assembly GCA_030737875.1. Lineage (NCBI taxonomy): Eukaryota > Viridiplantae > Streptophyta > Magnoliopsida > Asparagales > Amaryllidaceae > Allium > Allium sativum. The sequence goes on from CM060919.1 coordinate 304,913,631, forward strand.
AAGCTTGTATCATCTTGTGTGTGGGACCTGTTTAAGTCAGTAACCCATATATAGGTATCAAACGAGTACTCCGAAGTACATCGGAGTCGAGGCAGGCTTACTGGGCTGACTATAGGAGATCCAATCATGGGGAATGGTGTGTGTGGCGCATTCCGACGGGGTCATGTGCGTGCATGGGTCCATCAAAGGAGGTTTAAACACCGTGATACCTATAGATATGGTTGTGCACATCTTGAAAACAAAGGGTTGCCACTTTAGGAAGTGATGCATCTTACTCTGGGGCCAGCACAGGGTATCTACGGAGTAGGGAGCCGATCGATTAGGGTAGTATTTAGGGTACATCTAGACTCCGGCATGTTTAGGAGCCCGTTATTATCCTTAAGGGTAACTCCGGTATGTTTCCTGTTGATTGTATGGGGTGAAAACCTCTCACTGGAAGTACACCTAAGTCTACCATCTTATACTTGTTGGGGATCATCTTGTTAATAAGACACTAGTATTGGTGCAGAGAAATCATTAGAGAAGCGTGATATACTCTATTATGTTTGTCCTGTTTACCTTGTCATACCTGCCTATTATGATGTTGTCTCTCTTATCCACTTTACATGCCTGTCATAACACTTTTACTTATTTATATGTTAAAAGTAACTGGACTCGCCAGAATTTATGTCTGACCCATTTTGTTTCCTCTTCTTTGTCTTCCGTTACCCCTCTCTCCCCCCCCCCCCCCGGGTTTTAGGGTGGGAATACTTAAGCTTGACCAAGATTCTGTTTTCATTATGCTAGGAGCTGCTTACATGTATTGCTCGAGCTCTTATCCTTTCTACTATGGCTATGTTTTTGTTTGGGGAATTATGCTTCTTTTATTGTGCTCTGATGTTTTAAGTTCAAGACAGAAATTTTAAGATGATGTACTGGATTTATGTATTTTCAGACTTATGATGTTTTGAACCACGATGTTATGTTTTCTGCATTAATAAAATTTTAAATTCCTCTGCTATTTTATATCTTTCTTGTAATGTTTCTATTTCTATTTACCTATTACGCTTCACGAAACTTAATGCATTCTCTTAATGAGTTACATTAACGGATGTAGGGTGCCACACTTGGTATCAGAGCTGAAGGTTACCAGATCAGATAAAGATTTTGAAAATTATTTTCAAAAAGGTTTTAAAAGAAAGCATTTTCAAAAAGAAAAGTCTGTTTTCAGAAACATATTCCCCAAAGCCATATGTAATATCTTTCGATCCTTTGTCTAAATCCCTTTCCTTTTCTTTTCAACACTCTGGGGAACCTAGTATTCCTGAGGGTGTTACGATACCAGGCTGGTTCCATAGGTATTTAGAGGCTACGACGCCTTCCGGTGGTCAAGCTAATGTTCCTCCCCCGGCTACACCCATCGTTCCTCCTATTCCATGTGCAGATAATTTCTCTAAGATCTGTAAAGATTTCTGTATTATGGAAGGAAAGCCATTCCGTGGAACCGAGACGTTCGTAGAGGCAAGGAAATGGCTCAAAGAAACAGAGGATCTGTTTGAAATTTTCGAAGTGGACAATCGTAGGAAGATTCAGTTATCCGCCTGGCTGCTGAAAGACGAAGCTTCGTTCTAGTGGGAAGTGATGCAAGCAAGGCGTCCAGTGCAGACTTGGGATGATTTTCGGTAAAGGTTTGAAATGAAGTTTCTTTCTCAAGCTGAGAAAAGCATGCAAATGGAAAGATTTATGGCACTCACGCAAGGAGGCATGACTATCAAAGAGTATGTTAACAAATTCAACCAACTAGCGAGATTTGGGTTGAAGCTAGTGGATACTCCACATAAGAAAGCTTTGCGGTTTACTAGAGGACTGAATGAACCCCCTTCATGGGTTAGTTATGTCTCATATTCCAATGGGAGAAACTTTTGAAAGGCTAGTTGATATGGCATTAATGCATGAGGAAGACAAGGGTGGCAAGAAAGAAACTAAGGTAGAGGAAAAAAATAAGAAAGTGTGGCCAAAGAAAGGCGGAAAGAACGACAAGGCTAAGGATAAGAGGAAGTGCCATAATTGCGGACGTAAGGGTCATTTGATCAAGGACTACAAAAGAAGGAAGAATGCTTGCTTCAGTTATGGAGAGGTTAGACACTTTTCTAAGGAGTGCCCAAAGAAGCGAGGACAAGGTCAAAGGGCAGAAGCTTCTGGAGGGAAGTGCATGCTTTCGTGATCAGTGCTCTAGATCGAGGTAGGAAAGTTTCCATGGAAGGTTTGGTTTCTCTTTCCAATCATCCTATTAAAACTCTTTTTGATTCTGGCGCTTCTCATTCATTTATATTTGATTCTGTGGTTGAGTCTCTGCACCTTAGTACTATTATGGTAAAGGATTCCGTTATTGTCTCAGACCCCGTTGGTGGTACGGATCATTTGTACATGATTTGTCGGGGTTTGGTAATATCTATGTTAGGCGTCGAGTTTGAGTGCGACGCATATGTGCTTGGTTTTATGGGCCATGGTTTGATTCTAGAGATGGATTGGCTAGTCACGTATACTGCCATTCTGGATTGTGAGAGGAGGGTCGTTAGACTTTTGACTTGCCTTTAGAGGACCCTCGAGATTTATTGTGACCCTAATGGGTCTGTCATGCTTAGTTTCCTAGAGTCTCTTGATGCATCTATCGATGATCTGCGATCTGTACCAGTAGTCCGTGAGTATTCAGATGTTTTTGAGGAGGTTCGGGGCTTACCTCCAAGGCGCGAGATTGATTTTCGTATATACTTGGTAGACAATGCAAAACCAGTTGCATTACCTGTGCGCCATATGGCTCCAAGAGAAAGGAGAGAGCTTAGTAAGCAAGTAGGGGAGCTACATGAGAAAGGGTTTATTAGGCGAAACATATATGAATGGGGTGCTCCGGTGGTATTCACAACTAAAACGGATGGTTCGCTTCGCTTATGTGTAGACTATATAGAGTTGAATAAACTCACAAAGAAGAACGTACCCCCACTCCCAAGGATTTTCTGTTTGACCAGCTTGTTGGTGCATCAGTATTCTCTCAATTAGACTTGTCCGTGGGGTTTCATTAGTTGAGGGTGGTCAAGGACAGTATAGACAAGACAACTTTTAGGACTCTAGATGGTTTCTTTGAATGGCTCGTTATGCCTTTTGGGTTGATGAATGCACCCGCCTATTTTGTTGTCCTGATGAGTATGGTGTTTTGGGAGTTTCTAAATACGTTCGTTGTGGTCTTTGTTGATGATATCTTGATCTTCTCAAAGGGCGAGGAAGAGCATGCCCAACATTTGAGAGAGGTTTTGAAAACCCTCTGTGCGCATCAACTTAAGGCGAAATTCCCCAAATGCCATTTTTAGAGAAAAGAGGTGAGATTTTTAGGGCATGTGGTCTCTAAAGATGGGATAGCAGTAGATCTGGCAAAGGTAGTTGCAGTTCAAGATTGGCAAATCCCAAAGAATGCAACGGAAGTGAGAAGTTTTCTCGGATTGGCGGGCTATTATAGGAAGTTCATTAAGGACTTCGCAAAGATATCGGTCCCACTCACCAGGCTAAAGAAAAATAATTTGACGTTTTCATGGGATATGGATTGTGATATTGCTTTCCAACGATTGAAAAGGGCTCTGACAATAGCCCCAGTCTTTACCTTGCCCAACGAAAACAAAGTGTTCATAGTTTACACTAATGCATGCGGTATAGGGCTTGGTGTGGTTATGATGCAAGAGGGAATGGTAGTATGTTATAAGGGTAGACAACTAAGGGTTCATGAGAAGAACTTCCCTACCCATGACTTAGAGCTAGCTGCCATAGTATTCGCGCTTAAAACCTGACGTCGTTATTTGCTTGGAGAGAAGTTCGAGTTGTACAGCGATCATAAATCTCTCAAGTACTTGTTCTCGAGAAGGATCTTAATTTAAGGCAACAAAGGTGGATGGAGTTCCTAGCATCTTATGATTTCGAGATTGCTAATACCCCTGGCAAGGTAATGTGGTGGCAGACGCACTGAGTAGGCAGAGGATGGCCTTAAGTCCCCTGTTTGTGGAAAGGAAAACTTTGGAGTTTATATCGACTTTTGACTTTAGACCTTCCACCGAGTTTTGTCCTGGCTTATTTGCATCGCTGGAGGTGGGACCTACTCTTATGGATCAGATAGGAGCTTGCAGCGAGAGGATCAACAGATTTCATACATCTTGGATAGGCTTAGTAAAGGGGAGACTTCTAGTCACCTCAGTAGATATTCCACAGATGATAAAGGGTGGTTGCGACGAGACGGGAGGCTTTGTGTTCCCCAAATTGGGAGTTTGTTGAAGATAATCCTAGAGGAAGCCTATCATTCTAAGATGACTATTCATCCAGGTGGTGATAAGATGTATAGAGATAGGAAGAGGGTTTTCTTTTGGACTGGGATGAAGAAAGATGTTGCAGAGTTTGTTTATCAATGTTTGGTTTTCCAGCAAGTTAAAGCTGAGCAAAAGAAGCCCAGTGGTTTACTTCATTCTTTGGAGGTCTCGTAGTGGAAGTGGGAGAGTGTCTCTATGCATTTCATAGATGGTTTTCCTAGATCGAAGAAAGGAAATACTAGCATTTGGGTTGGTAGACAGACTTACTAAGAGCGCTCATTTCATCCCATTTAAGAGTAAAAGGACGACATAATGGTTGGCAGCAATTTATGTTCGTGAGATAATCCGTCTTCATGGAGTACCTTCCAACATCGTAAGTGATCGCGACCCCATTTTCACCACTTAATTTTGGAGGAGCTTGCAAGAAGCATTAGTTAAACGGTTGTGTTTGTGCACCTCTTATCACCCACGAACTGATGGACAGACAGAAAGGGTGGCAGAGTTCTCGAGGATCTTTTAAGACTGTGTATCCTACTTCGGAAGCACTTGGGAAGAGTACCTTCCTTTAGTGGAGTTCGCCTACAACAACAGTTATCAAGCTAGTATCGGCATGGCACCCTTCGAAGCATTGTACGGATGACCCTGTAGATCGCCAACTTTTTAGTGGGAATCTACAGAAATACTTCTACTTGGACCGGATATGGTTAGAGGACGTCCAAAAGATTGATCTTATCCGCAGACGAATGAAGATAGCTCAAGATAGGCAGAAGTCCTATGCAGAAAAGAGAAGGACTGATATTGAGTTTGAGGTGGGAGACGTGGTTTTCATCAAGGTGTCACCTTTGAGGAATGTGGTTCTGCTTGGATCTGTAGGGAAATTGGAACTAAGATTCGTAGGACCATTTCTCATAATAGAAAGGATTGGCCAGATGGCCTATAGAGTAAAGCTACTAAAGAGACTGTCCGATGTTCATGATGTATTCCATGTTTCTCATTTGCGGAAGTGCTAGCATGATACTGCAGAAGTAGTTGAGCTGAGTATATTGGAAGAAGTAGAGGTGGAACGGAAGGCGACAGTTAGGCAAGTTCCTACCCGTATTCTTGGATCAAATGTTAAGAAGCTACACAACCGAGAAGTCAAGTTAATGAAGGTTCAGTGGGGAGATAACCTAGAGAATGCAACTTGGGAGACTGGAGACAAGATTCATTCTTCGTACCCTTTTCTTTTTGAGGGTATTTTCTTAACTTCATTTCCAAAGTTTTTATTTATGCTTGTTTCTATCATTTGAGTATATCTTATCGATCAAATCTTCGACCGTTAGGTAGGAAACCCATGTATGCAAACATGTGCTTGAGAAATGTTATGTTTGATGGATACAAGTGGATGCAAGTATTTGCTAGTGATTGCTTGTGAATGCATATACACACAAATTAGGCACTAGATCGGCACAATCACTTTCATACTGCATATGGATGTGTGTGCATTTTTTTCTTTTATGGATGGATATGGATATATCACCATATGGATGTTGCATTTAGATGGATGATTGTGCACACATATAGAACTTACAAGTTATAAGAGGATTACTTGCATACATGTTGGATTCATGGCACTAACATACATTGCATTAAAGAGGTTGACTGAAATAGTAGACCGCCTGATGTTCGCATTAGTATTGGGACATATACACACACATTTGTATATGTTCATATAAGCATTAGAAATCTTTTAAGGACAATGGATACCTGTGATTGGTGGATGATTGGTGGATGAGTAAATGGATGATGGATGGTAGAATAGACATTCTTCTTAACTTAGAGATTTCGAGGATGAAATCCCTTGAGTAGCAGAGAATGTAACACCCCGTATGTAACACCCCGAATTTTTAATGATGTTAAAGAAGATAAATTAAAGAATAAATAGTTTAATATGAATAATTAAGGGAAACTGATTACGTCATTACGTCCATCTAGAAATTCTAGTCAGGATAGATACCTAGTTTGCATAAAACGGATAACATAGGAAGAAGTTATGGACGATAGAAAGTTGAAAATCAGAACCAGATATAACTGGCGCACTTGCCAAGTACGCCAAGGCAATTTTGCACTGGCGCACATGTAAAGTGCGCCTAGAACAGTTTCTGGGTATTCGGGTCTTTTTTGAGTGAGTGACGACCCGTGACCTGACCCAATTCCATTAGGGCTGAGGTGGCATCCGAATTCTGCAACCCAGGAGCTATAAACATATATCACATCCTTTGTTTTCTTCACAAAGAAACAATGGTGGACGGACTCTGCTGGATTCTGAACTAAACTACGATATCTCATATTCTTCTAAAGCATATCAAATTCTGAGATTCAAACATAGACTCAACACATTTTCTATCATCTTAGCAATCCAATCTCATGAGTTCTAGTTGCTTTTAGGTTTAGATAAATAATAGTGAATTATGAAAGACTGTGATTTGGATATGTTGTAGACTTTGAATCTATGTTATTGTCAGATCTTACGATATGCCATGATAGATCTATTTCTTTGGATCAAATTCAAATTGTTCTACTATGTTATCATTATGGATCTTGGGTTGTAACTTTTATGATATGCTATGATGCGTGTGACACCCCACGTCCGTTAATGTCACTCATTAAGAGAATGCATTAAGTTTCGTGACGCGTTATAGGTAAACAGAATAGAAACATTACAAGACAGCTATAAAATAGCAGCGGAATTAAAAACTTTTATTAATCATAAAGCACGGTTACACCATATGTCTGAAAATACATAAACTCAGTACATCATTGAAACTTTTGTCTTGTACTTTAAATATCAGAGTGCACTAACAAATAAAGCATAATCCCCCAAATCATAAGCCATAGTAGCAAAGACAGAAGCTTGAGCAATACATCTAGAAGCTCCAAGCAAGACGATAGCAGAATCCTGACTAAGCCTGAGAATTTCCTCGCTTAAGAACCTGGAGGGGGGAACCGAAGAAAGAAGGAGAAACAAAAAGGGTCAGACATAAAGTCTGGCGAGTCTAGTTACTTTTAGCCAGTAAATAAATAAAAGTAACATGATAGGCATATAAAGTGGATAAGAGAGATCACTACATAAATGGAAGGTGTGACAAGGTAAACAAGATAAGGTGTGAATGCTTCACTAATGATTACTCTGCACTATTACTAGTATAACTGAAATGAGATGATCCCTTCCACTATGAGTTGATAGGCTTAGGTCATACGTCCAAGTATACCCTAACCACTACCCTAATTGATCGGCTTCCTACTCCGTAGATATCATGTGCTGGCCCCACGGTTGGAGGTATCACTTCCTAAAGTGGCAACCCATGGTGTGCACAACCATGTCTACTGGTGTCACGGTCGTCTTAGCCCCCTCTGCTTGGCCCATGCACGCACATGTCCTCGGTCGGTTTGCGCCGCCCACACCATCTGCCTCATTTGGATCTCTTACAGTTAATCAGTAAGCGTGCCCCTTCTCCGCCTAGTGCGGAGTTCTTTACTTGATACCAACTCCGGGTTACTGACTGAAATGGGTCCCACACAATATGATACAAGCTCTCCCCCTTGTCTTGTATCCCCACTAGTTTTTCCACTGACTATGTATACCCTTAGGTGTCTTTAATTACATAGCCCTATGTCAGTTATGCTTACCCTGAAAGGGTGTCTTTAATTACATAACTCTACTATATTTTTTCTCTGGTTATGTATACACTAGGTGTCTTTAATTACATAACCTCATTTATTACTACCAGATATGCTTACCCTAAAGAGTGTCATTAATTACATAATTCCAATCTTTCTACGGGTTATGCTTACCTACAGGGGTCTTCAATACATAACCCCCAACCTTCCTACTAATTATGCTTACCTATAGGTGTCTTTAATACATAACCCTATCATTTCTACAAGTTATGTTTACCCTTAAAGGTGTCTATAATTACATAACTTTATTATTTCCACCAATTATGTATACCACTAGGTGTCTTTAATTACATAATCTTATCGGGTTAAATTTGTGGGTCTATATGTACTAATATTACCTACCTACCCAAGATTTACTTAACCTTTCGCTGATTCAAGCATGTTTATTTAACGGTTAAGTTTGTGGGCCTATATATCCTAATATTACCCACTTACCCAAGATTTACTTAACCTACCACTGATCCAAGCATGTTTGTTTAATGGACAAGTTGTGGGCCTATATATACTAATTTTACCCATCTACCCAAGATTTACTTAACCTCCCACTGATCCAATCATTTTTACTTAGCCCTAACTTCCGTTCTATATCATACAATCCCTATGGATTATGTTGGTTAAGTAGTCCAATTCAATACCATGTCCATTTACGGTTTATAATGGGCTAGACCTCCCACATTAGGCCTACAACGTGTGGATGCTGGATGTACCGGTCGGGTTCGGGCAGTTTTGTTTCATAGTTGGACCTAACCTCGTGTCTTAGCCCGATTCGTATTTGCGTACCTATACCTCCCACATTAGGTTCAACATTAGTGGCTGTTGGATATGTCGGTCGGGTCCGGGCAGACTTCCACCACTAATGCAACCTAACCTCATGTCATAAGTACAATTACAATTCCTAATTGTAATCACTAAACATTCCATTTTTAATTAATTCACCGATTAGTTAATCCTTTCCTTTTATAGGTGTCAGTGCCTATCTTACCCAATAATTTGAATTACATGTCCAAAAATGTTCATATTCAAATTATGCCAATATTAACCCCTTTTCCCCTATTCCTTAACTAGCACTCTCACAAAATTGGCAGTATGCCTAGGCTAGACAACAGCCTAGTCATAAATGAAAATAGGAAAAAACGATAGGAATGTAATAAAAGTGATCATCTTGGCATAAACATAAACTTAGGATGATAATGTGAACATACATACTGGCATGGACATGTAATTATTATCATAAAAAGATGAACATAAAACTAGTGAACATAACATGATGTCTCAATAAGCACAGTAAGATCTAAACCAGCAGTTTAGATGTCCCACTGTTTAGATCTAACATAATAACACATGGTGATAGATTAGATCACATGATCCAGATCTAGAGGTTAAAATAGAGCTAACATGATAACACAAGGTGATGTAGATCTTACATAATAACACAAGGGATAATCTAGATCTGATTAACAGTTTCTATGTCCACATAAATTAGATCTACTAGTTTAGAAACAGATCTACACAAATCCACATAATAGCATGCCATAGAAGTTACAATTTAGATAAAGATTTTGATCCAATCCTAACCAATTCGAGGTGGCATATGTTCATGATTCACATACATGATTAGGTCTACCCAATGATATAACTATTCAAATTAACAGATTTATATTAACCACAATATAGTTACAAACAAAGATGCAAAATAATAACATAGTAGAATAATCACCATTGAATTGGATCTAAAGAAATAGATCTATCATGTCATAGCAGAATAATCACAAAGAAATAGATCTATCATAACATAGTATCAAATATGATAATAGCATAGATTCATGGTTTACACATATCCAAATCACCATATTTCATAATTTACTTTTATTTATCTAAACCTAAAAGCAACTAGAACTCACAGCGTCAGGTTTAGAGAGTAGAGAGAATGGATCTTGAATTCTGAATTTGATCTGCAAAGTATGTTGTTGTAGAAACCGGTTCAGTTCGCAATCCAGCAGCATATGGCCTCCATGACTTCCAATGAAGAAAATATGAGAAATAGCCACATATTTATAGCTGCATAGCGCCCTGAAACCGACTGCCACCTCATCCCTAGAGGTGTCGACACCCCTGTGGGTGGGTCGACCCGTAGGTCGACACCCCTCTAGGGGGGTCGACCCCCTAGAACGGGAATTTTGGTGCTCTGACGAATTTTTCACATTCGAACGGTTCTAGATAGAATTTTGACTCAACTCTGACTCATCTCTAACTCATACGTATGTACATAATTTTTCTACACATATACAAACTTAAAACCCTCATAACTTCCTCATACGGTGTCCGTTTTATGCAAGCTAAATGTCTATCTTAACCAGAATTTCGAGACGGACGCAATGGTGCAATTCGTTTCCTCTAATTATGAATATTAAATTAATTATTATTTAATTTATACTCTTTAATGTCGTTAAAAATTCGGGGTGTTACATTCTCCCTTACTCAAAGGATTTCGTCTCGAAATCTCTAAGTTGAGAAGTATGCATATCCTATCATCCATCTACTCATCCACCAACCACTGACATCTATTGTCCTTAAAGATTTCTAATTCTTATATGAGTATTTGCGAAAGTGTGTGCATATATCCCAACTAATGCGAAGATCAGACGGTCCACTGATTCAGTTGACCTCCTCAATGCAATGTATGTTAGTGCCATGAATCCAATATGTATGCAAATATACCTATAGTATCATATAAGTTCTATATGTGTGCACACCCATTCGTCCAAACGCAACATCCATATGCCAGTTTATCCATTTCCATCTATAAAAGAAAAGAAAATGCACACACATCCATATGCAATATGAAATTGATTGAGTCGATCTTAGTGCCTAATATGTGTGTATATGCGTCCACAGGCAACCACTAGCAAACATTTGCATACACTTGCATTCATCAAACATACCATGTTTCAAACACATGTTTACGTCCATAGGATTCCTATCTAAAGGTCGAAAATATGATGGATAAGATATATTCTATTAACAGAAACAAGCAGTGATAAAACTTAGGAAAGGAGTTAAGAACATACCCTCGGAAAAAAGGGTACGAAGCACAAATCTTGTCTTCGGTCTCCTAAGTCGCATCTTTTGGGTTATCTCCCCATTGAACCTTTAACAACTTGATTTCCTTATTGCGCAGCTTCTTAACTTCTAACCCAAGAATACGGGTAGGGACTCGTCTGACTGTCGCCTCCCGTTCCACTTTGACTTCTTCCAACATACTCGGCTCAACAGCTTCCGCGGTGTCGTAAAGGCACTTGCACAGATGAGAGACGTGGAAAACGTCATGAACACCGGATAGATTTTCTGGGAGTTTTACTCGGTAGGCCATTTGGCCAATCCTCTCGGTTATGGGAAATGGTCCCACAAACCTAGGTGTCAACTTCCGTAATGATCCGAAGCGAACCACATTCCTTAAAGGCGATACTTTGATAAAAACCAAGTCTCCCACTTCGAATTCGATGTCAGTCCTTCTCTTATCTGTATAGGACTTCTGCCTATCTTGAATTGTCTTCATCCGCCATCGAATAAGGTGTTTTTGGATGTTTCCCTAAGCATATCTAGTCCATGTAATAATCATTCTGTAGATTCCCACCAACAAGTTGGCGATGTACAGGGTCGCCCGTACAATGCTTCGAAGGGTGCATTGCCAATGCTGGCCTGGTAACTGTTATTATAGGAAAACTCTACTAAAGGAAGATGCTCTTCCCAAGTCCCTCCGAAGTATAGGATACACAGCCTTAGAAGATCTTCAAGAATCCTGTTCACCCTCTCCGTCTGTCCGTCGATCTGAGGATGATAAGCGGTGCTCAAACACAATTGTGTACCTAATTCTTCTTGCAAGCTCCTCCAAAATTCGCTGGTAAAGATGGAGTCACGATGCTGGAAGGTACTCCATGAAGACGAACTATCTCACACATAAATTGTTGCCAACCATGGTGTCGTCCGCTTACTCTTAACTGGAATAAAGTGAGCGCTCTTAGTGAGTCTATCCGCTACCACCCAAATATTGTTGTTACCTTTCTTCGATCTAGGCAACCCATCTATGAAATCCATAGAGATGCTCATCCAGTTCCACTGCAGGACCTCTTAAGGATGAAGTAAACCACCGAGCTCCCTTTTCTCAGCTTTGACTTGCTGGCAAATCAAATATTGAGAAACAACGCTGCTACATCTTTCTTTATCCCATCCAATAAGAAAACCCTTTCTCAAGTAGCTCTCCTACTTGCTTACTCAGCTCCCTCCTTTTCCTTGGAGCCATATGGCGCACTGGTAATGCAACTGGTTTTGCATTGTCCACTAGATATATACGAAAATCGATCTCGCTCCTCGGAGGTAAGTCCCGTACCTCATCAAAAACGTTAGAATAATCTCGAACCACTGGAATAGATTGTAAATCATTGACAGATGCATCAAGAGACTCTAGGAAACTAAGCATAACCGACTATTTCGGGTCACAAGAAATCTCGAGGGTCTTCCCATGACAAGTCAGAATCCTAACGACCCTCCTCTCATAATCCAGAATGGCTCCATACGTGGTAAGCCAATCCATTCCTAGAATCAACCCATAGCCCATAAACCCGAGGACGTATGCGTCGCACTCAAACTCGACGCCTAACACAGATATTCTCAAATCCCGACAAATCATAAATGAATGAGCCGAACCACCAATGGGGTTTGAGGCAACCACGGGATTCACTGCCATACTAGTAATTTAGTGCAGAGATTCAACTACAGAACTAGATATAAACGAATGTGAAGCACTAAAATCAAAAAGAGTTCTTGTAGGAAGATTAGAAAGAGAAATCAACCTTTCCATGGAAACTTTCCTACCTCTATCTGGTGTACTAGCCATGAGAGCATTCGCTTGCACTCCAGAGGTTCTTGTCCTTTGACCTTGTCCTTGCTTCCTTGGGCACTCCCTAGAATAGTGTCCAACCTCTTCACAGACGAAGCAAGCATTCTTCCTTTTCCTGCTGTCCTGGGCTAAGTGACCCTCTTGCTCGCAACTATGGCACTTCTTCTTACCCTTAGCCTTGCCATTCTTTCCGCCCTTCTTCTGTTGTTGTTGCCGTCTTTTCTTGGGCCATACCTTATTATTTTTTTCCCTCAACCTTAACTTTTTCCTTTTCACCTTTATTTGAATTTTATCTATGTTCCCTTCCCGGGCCATTATTTTTCTCATCCTTAAGCTGTACTCCTTAGCCCTAACTCCCTTGTTCTCCTTTTTACCATCTTTGTGTAATAGGCTAACAAGTCTCTCGAAAGTTGCCTCCATCGCATGGAAATCCTTACGAAGCTTGAGAAAATTAGCTGCAGGTGATACTACTACAACTACATATAGAGGTTAGGCACTTCATTGCCCTTCGACATGTGTCGCAGTTCAAACATCCTTACGACATTGTGCCGGAATAGGGATACCTTTCAAGAAGAATCGGTCCCCCAGACAAAAAGGAAAAAGGAATCAAGTGGAGAATTGAAAGATACTTCCTATGGCTTTGGGGAATATGCTTTTCAAAACAGACTTTTCTTTTTGAAAATGCTTTCTTTTAAAACTTTTTTGAAAATAATTTTCAAAAACTTTATCCAATATGGTAACCTTCAGCTCTGATACCAAGTGTGACACCCCACGTCTATTAATGTCACTCACTACGGGAATGCATTAAGTTTCGTGAAGCGTTATAGGTAAACAGAAAAGAAATATTACAAGACAGATATAAAATAGTAGCGGAATTAAAAACTTTTATTAATCATAAAGCACAGTTACACCATATGTATGAAAATACATAAACTCGGTACATCATTAAAACTTCTATCTTGCACTTTAAATATCAGAGTGCACTAACAAAGAAAGCATAATCCCCCAAATCATAAGCCACAGTACCAAAGACAGAAGCTTCAGCAATACATCTAGAAGCTCCAAGTAAGACGATAGCAAAATCCTGACTAATCCTGATAATTCCCTCCCTTGATAACCTTGGGGGGAGGACGGAAGAAAGAAGGAGAAACAAAAAGGGTCAGACATAAAGTCTGGCGATTCTAGTTACTTTTGGCCAGTAAATAAATAAAAGTAACATGATAGGCATATAAAGGGGATAAGAGAGATCACTACATAAATGGCAGGTGTGACAAGGTAAACAAGATAAGGTGTGAATGCTTCACTAATGATTACTCTACACAATTACTAGTATAACTGAAATGAGATGATCCCTTCCACAATGAGTTGGTAGGCTTAGGTCATATGTCCAAGTATGCCCTAACCACAACCTTAATCGATCGGCTCCCTACTCCGTAGATATCCCGTGCTGGCCCCACAGTAGGAGATATCACTTCCTAAAGTGGCAACCCATGGTGTGTACAACCATATCTACTGGTGTCACGGTCGCCTTAGCCTCCTCTGCCCGACCCATGCCCGCACATGCCCCCAGTCAGTTTGCGCCGCCCACACCATCCGCCTCGTTTCGATCTCTTATAATCAACCAGTAAGCATGCACCTTCTCCGCCTAGTACGGAGTTCTTTACTTGATACCAACTCCGGGTTACTAATTGAAATGGGTCCCACACAATATTATACAAGCTCTCCCCCTTGTTTTGTATCCCCACTAGGTTTTCCACTAACTATGTATACCCTTAGGTGTCTTTAATTACATAGCCCTATGTCAGTTATGCTTACTCTAAAAGGGTGTCTTTAATTACATAACTTTATTATATTTTTCCCTGGTTATGTATACCACCAGGTGTCTTTAATTACATTACCTTATTTATTTCTACCAGTTATGCTTACCCTAAAGGGTGTCTTTAATTACATAATTCTAATCTTTTGACCGGTTATGCTTACCTATAGGTGTCCTTAAAACATAACCCCCAATCTTCCAACTGATTATGCTTACCTATAGGTGTCTTTAATACATAACTCTATCATTTCTACAAGTTACATTTACCCTAAAAGGTATCTTTAAATACATAACTTTATTATTTCCACCAATTATGTATACCACTAGGTGTCTTTAATTACATAACCGTATCGGGTTAAGTTTGTGGGCCTATACCAACCTACCCAAGATTTACTTAACCCTCCCGCTGATTCAAGCATGTTTATTTAATGGTTAAGTTTGTGGGCCTATATATACTAATATTACCCACCTACCCAAGATTTACTTAACCTCCCACTGATCCAAGCATGTTTGTTTAATGGTTAAGTTGTGGGCCTATATATACTAATATTACCCACCTACCCAAGATTTACTTAACCTCCCACTGATCCAATCAATTTTACTTAGCCCTAACTTCAGTTCTATATCATACAATCCCTATGTATTAGGTTTGGTTAAGTAGTCTAATTCAATACCATGTCCATTTATGGTTTATAATGCGTTAGACCTCCCGCATTAGGCCTACAACGTATGGATGCTGGATATGCCAATCGGGTCCAGGCAGTCTTATTCCACGGTTGGGCCTAACCTCGTGTCTTAGCCCGATTTGTATTTGTGTACTTAGACCTCCCACATTAGGTTCAACATTAGTGGCTGCTGGATATGCCGGTCGGGTCCGAGATGACTTCCACCACTAATGCAACCTAACCTTGTGTCATAAGTACAATTACAATTCCTAATTGTAATTACTAAACGTTCCATTTTTAATTAATTTACCAATTAATTAGTCCTTTCCTTTTATAGATTTCGATGCCTGTCTTACCCAATAATTTGAATTACATGTCCAAAAATGTTCATATTCAAATTATGCTAATATTAACCCCTTTCTCCCCGTTCCGTAACTAGCGCCCTCATAAAATTGGCAGTAAGCCTAGGCTAAACAACAACCTAGTCATAAATGATAATAGGGAAAAATGATAGGAATGTAACAAAAGTGATCATCTCGGCATAAACATAAACTTAACATGATAATGTGAACATACATACTGGCATGGACATGTAATTATTATCATAACACGATGAACATAAAACTAGTGAACATAACATGATGTCTCAATAAGCACAGTAAGATCTAAATCAGCAGTTTAGATGTCCCATTTGTTTAGATCTAACATAATAACATATGGTGATAGCAGATCACATGATTCAGATCTAGAGGTTAAAATAGATCTAACTTGATAATACAAGGTGATGTAGATCTAACATGATAACACAAAGGGATAATCAAATCTGACTAACAGTTTCAATATCCACATAAATTAGTTCTACTAGTTTAGAAATAAATCTACACAAATCCACGTAATAGCATGCCATAAAAGTTACAATTTAGATAAAGTTTTAGATCCAATCCTAACCAATTCAAGGTGGCATATGTTCATGATTCACATACATGATTAGGTCTATCCAATGACATAACTATTCAAATTAACAAATTTATATTAACCACAATATAGTTACAAACAAAGATCCATAATAATAACATAGTAGAATAATCACCATTAAATTGGATCTAAAGAAATAGATCTATCATGTTATAGCAGAATAATCACAAAGAAATAGATCTTTCATAATGTAGTATTAGATATGATAATAACATAGATTCATGGTTTACACATATCCAAATCACTGTCTTTCATAACTAACTTTTATTTATCTAAACCTAAAAGCAACTAGAACTCACAGCGTTAGGTTCAGAGAGTAGAGAGAATGGATCTTGAATTCTGAATTTGATCTGCAAAGTATGTTGTTGTAGAAAACGGTTTGGTTCACAATCCAGCGGCATATGGCCTCCATGACTTACAATGAAGAAAATATGAGAAATAGCCACATATTTATAGCTGCAGAGCTTCCTGAAACCGACTTACACCTCAGCCCTAGGGGTGTCGACCACCCTGTGGGTGGGTCGACCCCTAGGTCGACATCCCTCTAAAGGGATCGACCCCCTACAGCGGGAATTTTGGCGCTCTGACGAATTTTTCAAATTCGGACGGTTCTGGATAGAATTCTGACTTAGCTCTGACTCATACGTATGTATATAATTTTTCTGCGCGTATACAAACTTAAAACCCTCATAACTTCCTCATACGGTGTCCGTTACGCAAACCAAATGTCTATCTTGACCAGAATTTCGAGACGGACGCAATGCTGCAATCCAATTCCTCTAATTCTGAATATTAAATTGATTATTATTTAATTTATCCTCTTTAATGTCGTTAAAAATTCGGGGTTTTACAATGCGGATGTATGTAGATCTATTCTATGTGATCTAAAATTATCATGTTAGATCTATTCTATGTGATACAAAATTGTCACCTTATGATTCATGTTAGATCCATTCTATGTGATCTAAAATTGTCACCTTATGATTCATGTTAGATCTATCCTATGTGATCTAAAATTGTCACCTTATGATTCATGTTAGATCTATCCTATGTGATCTAAAATTGTCACCCTATGATTCATGTTAGATATATTTTATGTGATCTAAATTGTCACCTTATGTTAACATGTTAGATCTATTTTATGTAATATAAATTGTCACCTTATGTTAACATGTTAGGTCTATTTTATGTGATCTCAATCGTCACCCTATGTTATCATGTTAGATTTAAATCGATTGAACATCTAAATTGCAAATTTAGATATTGTGACATCATAGTTCTTCAGTTTTATGTCCACCTTGTTATGTTTACAATTTCATGTCCATGCTAGTATGTATGTTCACCTTATTATCATACAAGTTTATGTTTGTGCCAAAATGATCATTTTAGTTATATTCCCATTATTTTCCCTATTATCGTTTATAACTAGGCTATAGTCTAGCCTAGGCATGTTGCCAATTTTGTGAGGGCGCTAGTTAAGGAACGGGGGAAAAATGGGTAAAAAGTGCATAATTTGAATATGAACATTTATGGACTTGTAATTCATATTAGTGGGCAAAATAGGTATTGACATCTATAAAAGGAAATGATTAATTAATTGGTAAATTAATTAAAAATGACATAATTCGAATATGAACATTTATGGACATGTAATTCAAATTATTGGGCAAAATATGTATTGATGCCTATAAAAGGAAAGGATTAATTAATTGATTAATTAAGTAAAAATGGAATGTCTAGTAATTACAATTAGGAATTGTAATAGTACTTATGACACGAGGTTAGGTTGCATTAGTGGTGGAAGTCTGCACGGACCCGATCGACATAGCTAGCAGCCACTAATGGTGAACCTAATATGGGAGTTCTAAGTACGTAAATACGAATCGGGCTATGACACGAGGTTAGGCCCAACTATGGAATAAGTCAGCCCGGACCCAACCGGCATGTCCAGCTTCCACATGTTGTAGGCCTAATGTGGGAGGTCTGACCCATTATGAAACCATAAACAGATATGGTAAAGAATTGGACTACTTAACCTAAGTTAATCCATAGGGATTGTATGAGCTTAAATTTAAGTTGGTGGTTAAGTAAACATGGTTGAGGGGTGGGTTAAGTAAATCTGAAGAGGGGATGGTAATAGGCCCACAAACTTAACCCATTAAGATTATGTAATTAAAGACACCTAGTGGTATACATAATTGGTGGAAATAATAAAGTTATGTAATTAAAGACACCTTTTAGGGTAAACATAACTTGTAGAAGTGATAGGGTTATGTCATTAAAGACACCTATAGGTAAGCATAACCGATTGGAAGATTAGGGGTTATGTATTAAAGACACTTGTAGGTAAGCATAACCGGTAGAAATAAATAAGGATATGTAATTAAAGACACCTAGTGGTATAAATAGTCAGTGAAAACCTAGTGGGGGAAACAAGAAAAAGGGGAGAGCTTGTATCATATTGTAAGGGACCCATTTCAGTCAGTAACCCGGAGTAGGTATCAAACAAAGTACTCCATACTAGGCGGAGAAGGGGCACGCTAACTGACTGATTGTAAGAGATCCAAACGTGGAGGACGGTGTGGGCGGTTCAAACCGACCGGGTCATGTGTGTGCATGAGCCGGGCAGAGGTGGATAAGACGACCTTGATACCTGTAGATATGGTTATGCACATTATTACGACGAGGGGTTGCCAGTTTAGGAAGTGATACCTCCTACTGTGGGGCCAGCACAAGGTATCTACGAGGGTTAGGGAGTCGATCGATCAGGGTAGTTAGGATACATTTAGACATATACCTAAGTCTACCACCTCATAGTTGAAGGGATCATCCCTTTCTGGATATACCAGTAATAGTGCAGAGTAATTATTAGTGAGGCATGTACACCTTATCTTGCTTAGCTTGTCACACCTGCCATTTATGTAGTGATCTCTCTCTCTCTCTTATCCACTTATATGTCTATCATGTTACTTTTATTTATCTACTGGCTAAAAGTAACTAGACTCGCCAGACTTTATGTCTGACCTTTTTTGTTTCTCCTTCTTTCTTCCGTTCCCCCTCACCCTCAGTTTCTCAAGGAGGAAACACTCAGGCTTAGTCAGAACTCAGATATCACCTTGCTAGAGAGCTACTTCTGAAGTATGGCTCAAGTTCTTGTCTCTACTATGGCTTAACTCTTTCAATTGGGGATTTATGTTTTTATATTTTATGTGCTGTGATGATCGCCCATAACTCCCGCAATAAACAAGAGGAATAATGTGCTGGAAGGTGTGCAAGGAAGCTATGGACGATCATCAGAGTAGGTAAACATAATCAGAACCTGTCGCAAACTCACAGCGCAAGGATAAAATATAATAGAACATATACAACAAGTAGTAATAGTGAAGCAGAAACACTGAACTTTCATACAACCAGAAAGTAATATCCACATATTTGGAAATAGTGTTCATACAAAGTTGCCTCACTACATCACTCAGAAAAGCAAACAGCGGAAATCTAATTATTAGATAGTAGTAAAACTGGTACATGAGCCTCTTGCTCGCCATCGATCAGCATCCTCGTCCTCGCTAAAGCAATACCTGTCACCTTTTACTCAGTCTGCCCATCCAACAATCGGATGAACAACCCAAGGTAATAAGAAGAAACATTAAACCTTGAGTCAGACAATAGTCTTAGTGAGCGATAAAACAGCTAACAAACTTCATTAATAAAGTATATGAGAATGGGTAAATAAATAAACTAATCTACCCAGCTCTAGAGAAGAACTTACACCTGCCATCCCCATGACATGACAGTGACAGCCTTTACGATCCATACATTCAAAGGAATAACAATCCAGCCGTGGCAACCAAAACAACCATTCATACATAGCAATAGCAACTCAATCATGACCATAACATGCATTCAAACGTCCATGACTGACTCTGGCTATCACTGCTAATCTTGCTCTAGAATCCTCATTATCGTATGACTGGCTAACAACTTGCCAACAACTGTCAAGGACCACACACGACGTCCCGGTTTTAGCAAAATTCCACACGCTATACTCAACGCGTGTCTAAGCCATACACGACGCCCAAGGCACTCGACCTACAATTGGTCTTCAATTGTACCTCTGCATTGATTCCGCTAGAATCTACGACAACGATTATTCCTCGGCTTTCATCTTTCTAGTCGTTATCAATTACGACTATTATTTAGCTCCGAACATCGGTCGATCCCCCCAAGACAACACTGGTCGGTCCTCCCGAAACATCACCGGTCTACTACCCCTCGGTCGGTCTTGAAAAAATACTCACTGGACGGTCTTGAAAAACTACCCACTGGTCGGTCTTGAAAAACAACTCACCGGTCAGTCTTGAAATAAACTACCCACCGGTCCTCCAGAAAACACTGTAGCAATGGCTGACCGGCTATCACTGTAGAAACTGCTGACCTGTCGGTACTGTAGAAACTGCTGATCAGTTGGTACTGTAGCAATGGCTGAGCGGCTCATCACTGTAGAAACTGCTGATCGATCGGTACTATAGGAACTGCTGACCGATCGGTACTGTAGCAATGGTTGACCGGTTGGCGATTTTGACCAAAATCTTGCCAAATAATCATATCGACGAAATCAACTTATCCAATTCATCCAATACAATCATAAGCATGTTTGAAACCACTAACATCATGAAAATGACAAATATCATCAAATTATGCAAATTCACCAAAAATCATGAGAAATGAACATATGATCAAAACGATAGATCTAACTCGCACATTCACATGAAATTTCATAGAAATTACTTATCTAAACTTGCAAAAATCTGATCATAAGGTGATTATATAAAAATGGACTTATAATAGTATAGATCCATGAGAAAGCACTTAGATTTGATTAAAAACATGCATAAACACTCATATAATTCATTGATTCCATGTGAGAGATGTAAATTACTCATCAATTCTTCAAATAAGGCAAAAACGAAGAAATTAGATTCCGGACAGCGAAGAGATAACTCCTAACTCTTCGATTTGATAAATGCACCCTCCAATTGATGTAGATCTAGCCTCCAAAGGTGTAGATCTATGATTTCCCTCCTTAGATTTGGATTTTTAATGGTGGAAAGGTGTTAGAGGAAGAAGGAGCACAAGGCCACTTAATAAGGAAATGAAAAACTAAACCATTTCTCATATCCCTCACCCCCTATTTATACCCTCTCATCAGCCCACTAATGGGCCACTCCAATTTAGCCCATTATGGCTTACCAAAGCTGGACAGCCAACTGAAAAACCTTAAAACGGTGATTTCTCTAAAACCGCTGAGCCAAATCTTTAATGTAACCAGTCTATGAAAAGGCAATCATCAATTCCTTTCCAATAACACAGGTCTCACCCTTTGATTCGACCTGAGTCAAAAGTTATGCCCTGTACAAGACTGATCGGGGCAAAATAGTCGCAAACAAAATCGGTGAAAATTATGGGCATGCCCCACATCCCCATAAGCAACATATTAAAAGATGAGAATGATCCAACCCTCAGGGAATAAAATAAAAATATTTTACGATCCTCCGATACGTAAAATGCGGGCTGTTACATTCTCCGTCCTTAAGAATTTCTCCCTCGAAATTCCAAGCAAACACAAGTAACCACAACAATTCCGCATGCCTATCATCCATGAGTAGTCAATTCTATCATCCAAACTAGCAACCATCAAGCCATGCATCCATAGCCTTATCCTAGCAAGCGGAATTCTACCAAACAACAACAAAATACAATGATATAACGATGTTACGATAAAAGGGTCCTACCGATGAAGAGTTCTGAATGAGTCGCATTCATATTCTCTTTCGTCTCTCACGTACAATCGTCGCCATCTTCACTCCATTGTACCTTGACTGGCTTAACCATCTTCCTCCTAAGCTGTTTCGTGTCATTCCCCACAACACGAAGTGGCTTACGAGGTCTCATAACTACGGTCTCTATTTCTAGATCTTCGTACTACTCTTGAGATACCACCACATTCGAATCATGCACGAATTTCCGTAGAAACGACACATGGAACACATTATGCACACTCGACATCTTCTCGGGTAACTCCAATCTATACGCGAGCTTTCCGATTCGCTCAACTATCCGAAACGGTCCAATGAACCAAGGAGCCAACTTTCCTTTACTTCCGAATCGAACCACATGCTTTAATGGAGAAATCTTTACGAAAACCATATCGCCAACGTCGAATTCCAAGTCCTTACGATGCTTATCGGCGTAACTTTTTTGACGATCTTGAGCTGCCTTCATTCGTTACCAGACGATCTCGATACAATCCGAGGTTTCTGTATCATTTCTGGCCCAAGAACCAACTTATCTCCAGTTTCTAACCAACTTGCTTTCCTTGAGATGATTCTAGACAATCTTTCTTCTCATGTTCCGGCTTCCCATACTTGAAGCACTTCTTTTCACCTTCAGGATTCTTGCATTCACTAGCAAAATGCCCCTTCTGCCAACAATTGAAGCAATTCATTGATCCCTTCTGCTTCTTTTGGCCATCCTTTCCTTTCTGTTGTTATTGCTTCTTTTTTTATTATTACCACCCTGCTGTGGCTTCTGTTCCTCCTTAGGTGCAACAACAGACATCTTCTTAGGGAACAGACTTTTATGCCTCAAAGGCTTCTCGACGATCTTCTCAAAGCTATCATCGAGGTGATCCACAATCTGATCCCCAAGATATTCATCTAATCCCAAGAAAAACTTCTCATTCTTTTGATAAGGAGTATCCACATATGAATGAGCGTACTTCGACAAAGCCTCGAAGTCAAAAATATAGTCAAGAACTGGACGACCATTCTGTTTAAGCTCTATGAATCTCTTAAATAGAACAGACTTTTGCACGGTGGAGATAAACTTTGCTTTAAACTTAACCTGAAACAATTCCCATGAAATATCTTCTTCAGGGGTCTCCAGTGTGAGAGTGTTCCACCAGTCCATTGCTCTGCCCACCAATTGTCTTGATGCAAGTTTCCTCTTTGTTGCATCGTCAATGCCTAAGTCCTTGAATATTCAAACACACATATCCAGCCACTTCTGGACTTCCTCCACTGGTTCAGTGCCCTTGAACTATTTCCCTCCCAACGAGGAAAAATCTTTGCATAGCTTCACAAATTCTACAGGTTTAGGCACTTGGACTCCAACATCAACCGTAGCTGCTACTAGAGCGGGGTTCCTTCGAAGGTATGCTTCTATCATTGCTTCAAACATGGCCGGGTAGTCTTGTGCCCCGCCATTACCCTTTCTAGTATTAGCTTCCCTAGCAGCGTGTCTTGATGGTCGTCTACATTCTAAATCTGCAATTTAGAATAATTAGTCATTTCCAAGAAAAACTACTAAAGAATACAACCGCTACTGCACTACTATATATGCAAATATATATATATATAGTAAGAGTCCAATAGAAATCTACAAGTACGTCTCTCATACATGATTACGCCTTCGAACTTGGGCTAAAATCGATAACCAGAGCTCTGATACCAAATGTGACGATCGCCCATAATTTCTGCACTAAACATGAGGAATAATGCGCTGAAAGGTATGCAAGGCAGCTATGGAAGATCATCAGAGTAGGTAAACACAAGCGTAACATGTCGTAAACTCACAACACAAGGACAAAATATAATAGAACATATACAACAGGTAGTAGCAGTGAAGTAGAAACACTGAACTTTCATACAACCAGAAAGTAATATCCACATTTATGGAAATAGTTTTCATACAAAGTTGCCTCACTACATCACTCAGAAAAGCAAACAACGGAAATCCAATTATTAGATAGTAGTAAAACTGGAACGTAAGCCTCCTGCTCGCCATCAATCAGCATCCTCGTCCTCACTAAAGCAATACCTGTCACCTGTTACTCAGTCTGCCCATCCAACAATCGGATGAACAACCCAAGGTAATAAGAGGAAACATAAAACCTTGAGTCAGACAACAGTCTTAGTGAGCGATAAAACAGCTAACAAACTTCATCAATAAATATATGAGAAAGGGTAAATAAACGAACAAATCAATCCAACTCTAGAGAAGAACTTACACCTGCCTTCCGCATGACATGACAGTGATAGCCTTTACGATCCATACATTCGAAGGAATAACAATCCAGCCATGGAAACCAGAACAACCATTCATATATAGCAATAGCAACTCAATCATGATCACAACATGCATTCAAACGTCCATGACTGACTCTGGCTATCACCGCCAACCTTGCCCTAGAATCCTCGTTATTGTATGACTGGCTAACAACTTGCCAACAAATGTCAAGGACCACACACGACGTCCCGGTTTTAGCAAAATTCCACATGCTATACTCAACGCGTGTCTAGACCATACACGACACCCAAGGCACTCGACCTACAATTGGTCTTCAATTGTACCTCTGCTTTGATTTTGCTAGAACCTACGACAACAATAATTCCTTGACATTCATCTTTTTAGTCGTTATCAATTACGACTATTATTTAGCTCCGAACACCGGTCGGTCCCCTTAAGACAACACTGGTCGGTCCTCCCGAAACACCACCAGTCTACTACCCATCGGTCGATCTTGAAAAACTACCCACCGGTCAGTCTTGAAAAACTACCCACCGGTCGGTCTTGAAAAACTACCCACTGGTCGGTCTTGAAAAAAACTACCCACCGGTCTTTCAGAAAACACTGTAGCAATGGCTAACCGGCCATCACTGTAAAAACTGCTGATCGGTCGGTACTGTAGAAACTGCTGACCGATAGGTACTATGGCAATGGCTGAGCAGTCCATCACTGTAGAAACCGCTAATCGGTCTGTATTGTGGAAACTGCTGACCGATCGGTACTGTAACAGTGGTTGAGTGGTCCATCACTGCAGAAACTACTGACCGGTCGATACTGTAGAAACTGCTGACCGATCGGTATTGTAGCAATGGCTGATCGGTTGGCGATTTTGGCCAAAACTCTGCCAAACGATCATATCGACGAAATCAACTCATCCAATTCATCTAATACAATCATAAGCACGTTATGAAACCACTAACATCATGAAAATGACAATTATCATCAAATTATGCAAATTCACCAAAAATCATGAGAAATGAACATACGATCAAAACGATGGATTTAACTAGCACATTCACATGAAATTTCATAGAAATTACTTATCTAAATTTGTTAGATCGGATCATAAGGGGATTTGTATAAAAGTGGACTTATAATAGTATAGATCCATGAGAAAGCACTTGGATTTGATGAAAAACATGCATAAGCACTCATATAATTCATTGATTCCATGTGAGAGATGTAAATCACTCACCGGTTCTTCAAACAAAGCAAAAACGATGAAATTAGATTTCGGACAGCGAAGAGATAACTCCTAGCCCTTCGATTTGACGAATCCACCCTCCAATTGATGTAGATCTAGCATCTAAAGGTGTAGATCTATGATTTCCCTCCTTAGATTTGGATTTTCAATGGTGGAAAGGTGTTAGAGGAAGAAGGAGCACAAGGCCACTTAATGAGGAAATGAAAAACTAAACCATTTCCCATATCCCTCACCCCTTATTTATACCCTCCCATCATCCCACTAATGGGCCTCTCCAGTTCAGCCCATTATGGCTTACCAAACCAGGATCGCCAACTGAAAAACCATAAAACAACGATTTCTCCCAAACCGCTGAGCCAAATCAATAATATAACCACTCTACGGAAAGGAAATCATCAATTCCTTTCCAATGGCACAGGTCTCACCCTATGATTCGACCTAAGTAAAAAGTTATTCCATGTACAAGACTGATAGAGGCAAAATGGCCACAAACAAAATCGGTAAAAATTATGGACATGTCCCACATCCCCATAAGCAACATATTAAAAGATGAGAATGATCCAACCCTTAGAAAATAAAATAAAAATATTTTACAATCCTCCGATACGTAAAATGCGGGCTGTTACATGTACTCTGATGATGCAAGACAGAAGTTATTTTATTGTAATGGTTTTTATGACTTATGGTATTGTGGACCACGGTATTATAATTGAAATAAAAATTTGAATTTCCACTGCTATTTTATTTATATTTGTCTTGTAATTATTCTGTGTCTGATTACCTATAACACTTCACGGAACTTAATGCATTCCCTTTGTGAGTGATATTGGCGGACGTGGGGTATCACACTTAGTATCAAAGCTGAAGGTTACCAGATTAGATAAAAGTTTTTGAAAATTATTTTCAAAAAGGTTTTAAAAGAAAGCATTTTCAAAAAGAAAAGTCTGTTTTGAAAAACATTCCCCAAAAAGCCATATGTAGTATCCTTTGGTCCTTTATCTAAATTTTTTATTTTCTTCTTTTTCAGCATGTCTGGGGAACAAAAAATCCCTAATATCTCAGAGGGCGTCACTATACCCGGATGGTTCCGTAGTCATTTGGAGGCGACGGCGCCGGCGCCGGCCGAAGAGACATTCCTCCCCCAGCTGCATTAGTCATTCCTCCTCCCCCTCCAGAAGCAGATAACTTCGCCAAGATCTGCAAGGACTTTCATGCTATGGGAGGGAAGTCATTCCATGGGAACGAGACATTCATGGAAGCTCGGAATTGGCTTAAGGAGACTGAGGACTTATTCGTGATCTTTGAAGTGGAGGACCGAAGAAAGATTCAGTTAGCTGCTTGGCTATTGAAGGATGAAACCTCATTTTGGTGGGAAGTCACCCAAGCTGGATGTCCGGTGGAAACTTGGGAAGATTTTAGATAGAGGTTCGAAATGAAGTTTCTTTCCCAAGCTGAAAGCAGCATGCAGATGGAGATATTCTTAGCACTCAAACAAGGAAACTTGACGGTGAAAAAATATGTGAACAAATTCAATCAGCTAGGAAGGTTCGGGTTAGAGTTGGTGGATACGCCGCACAAAAGGCTTTGCGGTTTGTTAAAGGGATGAATGAACCCCTTCATGGGTTAGTTATGTCCCATATTACAATGGGGGCCACCTTTGAAAAACTTGTCGATATGGCTCTGATGCATGAGGAGGACAAGGGAGAAAAGAAGGAAACAAAAGCTGAGGGGACATCGCAGAATAAGAAAGTGTGGCCCAAGCAGGGGCAGCAGCAACAATAGAAGAAGGGAGGGAAAAATGATAAAGGCAAGGATAAGAGAAAATATCACCATTGTAGGAAGGAAGGTCATCTGGTTAAAGACTGTAAGCGAAGGAAGAATTCTTGCTTCCACTTTGGAGAGGTCGGACATTTTGCTAAAGAGTGTCTGAAGAAACATGGATCACAGGGATAAGGCCAAAGGGCAGGAAATTATGGAGGGCAGGTGCATGCTCTCGCGACCAGTGCTCCTGATAGAGGTAGAAAATTTTCTGTGGAAGGTTTAATTTCACTTTCAAACCATCCTGTTAGAACACTTTTTGATTCTGGTGTCTCACATTCATTTATATAAAGTTCTGTAGTTGAATCTCTGCACTTAATTACTAGTATGGTAGTAGATCCCGTAGTTGTTTCAAACCCTATTGTTGGTTCAACTCATTTATCTATGATTTGTCGTGATTTGAAAATATATGTGTTAGGCGTCGTGTTTGAACGCGAACGCATGTACTTGGATTTATGAGCTATGGGCTGATTCTAGGAATGAATTGGCTTACCACATATGGTGCCATTCTGGATTGTGAGAAGAGGGTTGTTAGGCTTCTGACTTGTCATGGGAGAACCCTCAAGATTTCGTGTGACCCACAAGGGTCGGTTATGCTTAGTTTCCTAGAGTCTCTTGATGCATCTATCGATGATCTGCAATCTGTTCCAGTAGTCCGGGATTTTTCTGATGTTTTTGATGAGGTTCAGGATTTACCTCCAGGGCGTGAGATCAACTTTCGCATATATCTGGTAGACAATGCAAAGCCATTTGCATTACCAGTGCGCCACATGGCTCCAAGGGAAAGGAGGGAGCTGAGTACGCAAGTAAGGGAGCTACTTGAGAAAGGATTTATCAGACGAAGCATACCTGAATGGGGTGCTCCAGTAGTATTCGCAACTAAGGCGGATGGTTCGCTTCGTTTATGTGTTGATTATAGAGAGCTGAATAAACTCACTAAGAAGAATATGCACCCGCTTCCGAGGATTGATCATTTATTTGATCAGCTTGTTGGTGCCTCGGTATTTTCCTAGTTAGACTTGGCCACGAGGTTCCATCAGTTGAGGGTGACTGAGGACAGCATAGATAAGACTGTCTTTGGGACTCCAGACGGTTTCTTTGAATGGTTGGTTATGCCTTTTGGGTTGACTAATGCACCAGCCTATTTTGTCGATCTGATGAGTAGGGTGTTTTGGGAGTTCCTAAACAAATTTGTTGTAGTTTTTGTTGATGATATTTTGATCTTCTCCAAAAGCGAAGAAGAACATGCCTAACATTTGAGAGAAGTTTTGAAAACTCTCTGCTACCATCAGCTTAAAGCAAAGTTCTCCAAATGTCATTTTTGGAGAAAAGAGTTGAGATTCTTAGGGCATGTTGTCTCCAAAGAAGGGATAGCTGTAGACCCCGCGAAGGTGGTTGCAGTGCAAGATTGGCAGGTTCCTCAAAATGCAACCGAGGTGAGAAGCTTTCTCGGGTTAGCAGGTTACTATAGGAAGTTCATTAAGGACTTCGCAAAGATATCAGCCCCACTCACCAGGCTGATGAAAAAAACTTGACATTCTCATGGGATATAGACTGTGACATTGCTTTCGAACGACTGAAGAGGGCTCTGACAACATCCCTAGTCTTGACCTTACCTGATGGGAATAAAGTATTTACCGTTTACACTGATGCATGTGGTACAGAGCTTGGTGCGATTCTAATCCAAGAAGGGAAAGTAGTGTGTTATGGGGGTAGACAGGTGAGAGTTCATGAAAAGAACTACCCCACCCATGATCTTGAGCTAGCTGCCATAGTGTTTGCGTTAAAGACATGGCATCATTATTTACTTGAAGAGAACTTCGAGTTATATACCGATCATAAATCTCTCAAGTATCTGTTCTCACAGAAGGATCTCAATTTAAGACAACAGCAGTGGATGGAGTTTATAGCTTCTTATGATTTTGAGATTTCTTATACCCCTGGCAAGGGTAATGTGGTGGCAGACACACTAAGTAGGAAGAGGGTTGTCCTGAGTCCTTTGTTTGTGGAAAGAAAGAACTTGGAGTTCATATCAGCTTTTGATTTTATACCCTCCGCCGAGATTTTGCCTGATTTGTTTGCATCCTTGGAGATAGGACCAACTCTTATGGACCAGATAGGAGCTACGCAACAAGGTGACCCACAGATTTTAGACATCATAGATAAGCTCAGAAGAGGGGAAACTTCTAGTCACCTCAGTGGATATGCCATAGATGAAAAGGGGTGGTTGCGACGAGATGGAAGGCTTTGTGTTTCTCAAACTGGAAGCCTAATAAAGGCAGTCCTAGAAGAAGCCGACCATTCTAAGATGAACATTCATCCAGGTGGTGATAAGATGTACAGGGACATGAAGAGGGTTTTCTTTTGGGCTGGGATGAAGAAAGATGTGGCTGAATTTGATTCCCAATGTTTAGTTTGTCAGCAAGTCAACGCTGAGCAAAAGAAGCCCGGTGGTTTACTTCATTCTTTGGAGGTTTCTGAATGGAAATGAGAGAGTGTCTCTATGGATTTCATAGATGGTTTGCCTAAATCGAAGAAAGGCAACACCAGTATCTGTGTTATGGTAGATAGACTCACTAAGAGCGCTTATTTTATTTCAGTTAAGAGTAAGAGGACGACATCATGGTTAGCAGCAATTTATGTCGAGAGATAGCTCGTCTTCATGGAGTTCCTTCCAGCATCATGAGCGATCATGACCCCATCTTTACCAGCAAATTTTGGAGGAGCTTGCAAGAAGCATTAGGTACACAGTTGCGTTTGAGCACCGTTTATCATCCTCAGGCCGATGGGAAAACGGAGAGGGTTAACAGAATCCTAGATAAGGCTGTGTATCCTAGACTTCGGAGGGACTTGGGAAGAGCATCTTCCTTTAGTAGATTTTTCCTATAACAACAGCTATCAGGCCGGCATCGGCATGACACCCTTCAAAGCATTGTGCGTACGACCCTGTAGATCACCGACTTATTGGTGGGAATCTACAGAAAGATTATTACTTAGACCAGATATGGTTAGAGAAATGTCCGGAAAGATTGACCTTATTCGACGGCGGATGAAGACAGCTCAAGATTGACCTTGGTTTTTATCAAAGTGTCACCTCTGAGAAATTTCGTTCGCTTCGGATCAGTAGGGAAATTGGCACCTAGGTTTGTGGGATCATTTCCCATAATCGGGAGGATTGGCCAAATGGCCTATAGAATAAAGCTTCCTGAAAATCTATCTGGTGTTCATGATGTTTTCCATGTTTCTCATCTGCGGAAGTGCTTGCATGACACCGCGGAAGTTGTTGAGCTGATTATATTGGAAGAGGTGGAAGTGGAACGGGAGGCGACAGTCAAGCAAGTTCCTTCCCGTATTCTTGGATCAGAAGTCAAGAAGCTACGCAATAAAGAGCTCAAGTTTCTAAAGGTTCAATGGAGAGATAACCCAAAGGATGGAACTTAGGAGACCGAAGACAAGATTCATGCTTCATACCCTTTTCTCTTCGAGGGTACGTTCTTAACTCCTTTTTCCAAAGCTTTATCAGTACTTGTTTCTATCATTTGAGTATATCTTATCCATAGTATTTTTCAACCTTTAGATAGGGATCCTGTGGATGTAAACATGTGTTTAAGACATGTTATGATTGATGGATGCAAGTGTTTGCCAGTGGTTGCCTGTGGACGCATATACACACACATTAGGCACTAAGATCGGCTCAATCACTCTCATACTGCATATGGATGTGTGTGCATTTTCTTTTCCTTTATGGATGGAAATGGATAAACTAGCATATGAATGTTGCATTTGGACAAATGAGAGTGCACACATATAGAGCTTATATGTTATAATAGTCTTATTTGCATACATATTGGATTCATGACACTAACATGCATTGCATTAAGGAGGTCAACTGAATCAGTAGGCTGCCTGATCTTCGCATTAGTGTTGGGACATATACACACACTTCTGCATATGTTCATGAAAGCATTAGATATCCTTAAGGATAGTGGATGCCAATGATTGATGGACGAGTAGATGGATGATGAATGGTAGGATATGCATTCTTCTCAACTTGGAGATTTCGGGGACGAAATCCTTTGAGTAAGAGAGAATGTAACACCCCGAATTTTTAACGACATTAAAGAAGATAAATTAAAGAATAAATAGTTTAATATTAAGAATTAAGGGAAACTGATTACGTCCGTCTCGAAATTCTGGTCAGGATAGACACCTAGTTTGCATAAAACGAATAACATATGAAGAAGTTACGGACGATAGAAAGTTGAAAATCAGAACTAGATAATACTGGCGCACTTGCCAAGTGCGCCAAGGCAATTTTGCATTGGCGCATCTGTAAAGTGTGCCCAGAATAGTTTCTCGGTATTCAAGCCTTTTTCGAATGAGTGACGACCCGTGACCTGACCCAATTCCATTAGGGCTGAGGTGGCATCCGAATTCTGTAACCCAGTAGCTACAAATATATCTCATATCCTTTGTTTTCTTCACAAAGATACAATGATGGCCGGACTCTGCTGGATTCTGAACTGAACTAGGATCTCTCATCTTCTTCTAAAACATATCAAATTCTGAGATTCAAACATAGACTCAACACCTTTTCTATCATCTTAGCAATCCAATCACAGGGAGTTCTAGTTGCTTTTAGGTTTAGATAAATAATAGTGAATTATGAAATACTATGATTTGGATACGTTGTAGACTTTGAATCTATATTATTGTTAGATCTTATGCTATGTCATGATAGATCCGTTTCTTTGGATCCAATTCAAATTGTTCTACTATGTTATCATTATGGATATTAGGTTGTAACTTTTATGATATGTTATGATGGGGATGTATGTAGATCTATTCTATGTGATCTAAAATTATCATGTTAGATCCATTCTATGTGATCTAAAATTGTCACCTTATGATTCATGTTAGATCTATTCTATGTGATCTAAAATTGTCACCTTATGATTCATGTTAGATCTATCCTATGTAATCTAAAATTGTCACCTTATGATTCATGTTAGATCTATTTTATGTGATCTAAATTGTCACCTTATGTTAACATGTTAGAACTATTTTATGTGATCTAAATTGTCACCTTCTGTTAACATGTTAGATCTATTTTATGTGATCTAAATTGTCACCCTATGTTATCATGTTAGATTTAAATCGATTGGACATCTAAATTGCTAATTTAGATATTGTGACATCATAGTTCTTCAGTTTTATGTCCACCTTGTTATGATGACAATTGCATGTCCATGCTAGTATGTATGTTCACATTATTATCATACAAGTTTATGTTTGTGCCAAGATGATCATTTTAGTTATATTCCCATTATTTTCCCTATTATCGTTTATGACCTGGCTATTGTGTAGCCTAGGCATGTTGCCAATTTTGTGAGGGCGCCAGTTAAGGAACGGGGAAAAAGGGGGTAAAAATGGCATAATTTGAATGTGAACATTTATGGTGGACATGTAATTCAAATTACTGGGCAAAATAGGTAATGACACCTATAAAAGGAAAGGATTAATTAATTGGTAAATTAATTAAAAATGGCATAATTTGAATATGAACATTTATGGACATGTAATTCAAATTATTGGGCAAAATAGGTATTGACACTATAAAAGGAAAGGATTAATTAATTGATTAATTAATTAAAAATTGAATGTCTAGTAATTACAATTAGGAATTGTAATTGTACTTATGACACGAGGTTAGGTTGCATTAGTGGTGGAAGTCTGCTCGGACCGGCCGACATATCCAGCAGCCACTAATGGTGAACCTAATGTGGGAGGACTAAGTACATAAATACGAATTGAGCTATGACACGAGGTTAGGCCCAACTGTGGAATAAGTCTGCCCGGACCCGACCGACATGTTCAGCATCCACATGTTGTAGGCCTAATGTGGGAGGTCTGGCTCATTATGAAACCATAAATGGACATGGTAAAGAATTGGACTACTTAACCTAAATTAATCTATATGGATTTTATGAACTTAAATTTAAGTTGGGGGTTAAGTAAACATGGTTGAGGGGTGGGTTAAGTAAATCTGAAGAGGGGATGGGTAATAGGCCCACAAACTTAACCCGTTAAGATTATGTAATCAAAGACACCTAGCGGTATACATAATCGGTGGAAATAATAAAGCTATGTAATTAAAGACACCTTTTAGGGTAAACATAACTTGTAGAAGTGATAGGGTTATGTAATTAAAGACACCTATAGGTAAACATAACCGATTGGAAGATTATGGGTTATGTATTAAAGACATTTGTAGGTAAGCATAACCGGTAGAAATTAATAAGGCTATGTAATTAAAGACACCTAATGGTATACATAGTCAGTGAAAACCTGATAAGGGATACAAGACAAAGGGGAGAGCTTGTATCATATCGTGTGGGACCCATTTCAGTCAGTAACCCGGAGTAGGTATCAAAAAAAGTACTCTGTACTAGGTGGAGAAGGTGCACGCTTACTGACTGATTGTAAGAATTCCAAACGTGGAGGACGGTGTGGGCGACGCAAACTGATCGGGCCATGTGCGTGCATGAGCCGGGAAGAGGGGGGTAAGATGACCGTGACACCTGTAGATATGCTTGTGCGCATTATTACGACAAGGGGTTGCCACTTTAGGAAGTGATACCTCCTACTGTGGGGCCAGCACAAGGTATCTACGAGGGACAGAGAGCCGATCGATCAGGGTAGTTAGGATACATTTGGACGTATACCTAAGTCTACCACCTTATAGTTGAAGGGATTATCTCTTTTTGGATATACTAGTAATAGTGCAGAGTAATCATTAGTGAGGCATGTACACCTTATCTTGCTTACCTTGTCACACCTGCCATTTATATAGTGATCTCTCTCTTATTCACTTTATATGCCTATCATGTTACTTTTATTTATCTACTGGCTAAAAGTAACTAAACTCGCCAGACTTTATGTCTGACCTTTTTGTTTCTCCTTCTTTCTTCCGTTCCTCCTCCTCCCCCCCCCCCAAGGTTCTCAAGGAGGAAACACTCAGGCTTAGTCAGGACTCAGACATCACCTTGCTAGAGAGCTACTTCTGAAGTATAGCTCAAGTTCTTGTCTCTACTATGACTTAACTCTTTCAATTAAGGAATTATGTATTTATATTTTATGTACTCTGATGATGCAAGACAGAAGTTATTTTATTGTAATGGTTTTTGTGACTTATGGTATTGTGGACCACGGTATTATGATTGAAATAAAAATTTGAATTTCGGCTGCTATCTTATTTATCTGTCTTGTAATTATTCTGTGTCTGATTACCTATAACGCTTCATGGAACTTAATGCATTCCCTTTGTGAGTGACATTAACGGACATGGGGTGTCACATTGTATTTTAACAACAGTAAAAGACGATAAATTAAAGAATAATTAATTTAATATTTAGAATTAAGTGAAACGGACTACGCCATTGCGTTCATCTCGGAATTCTGGTCAAAATAGACATCTGGTTTGCGTAAAACGAAAACTCTATGAAGAAGTTATTAAGGTTTGAAGTTTATATACGCACAAAAGGATTATATATCTACATAACAAACAAAATCAGTTCAAAAAAGTTCAAAATCGAGCTTTTGGGGGAGCGGGAAAATTTCGCTCAGGGGTGTCGACCCCATATCGACCCCTGGGACGATCCCATAAGGGGGTGTCGACCTATGGGTCGACCCCATAAGGGAGGGGTCGACCTCCCTACGGCAGATCTGGGCAGGTTCTTCCGACTGAATGTGGATCCTTTCTTTACCTGGTTCGTTGGCTTTAGGCTATAAATAAGACCCCATTTCTCTTGTTTCTCCACACCAAAAATAATGAAGAACTAGATGCTGCCTCTGCCCAGATTAAAATCAAGTCTTTTCTTCTTCAGCAATCAACTAGAGTTTAGAGATCTGTGATTCAACATCAGCAATTCTTTCTTATATTTTTCTAGATCCAATCACAGTGAGTTTATGTTAATTTTAGATCTAAATATTTAAAAAGTAAAACTTGACATGGCTATAATTTGGATCTATGCATTTGTTTATGTGAATCATATCAGATCTGCTATAACTTGTTTATCTATGTTATTCTGACATGACTATGAACTAGATCTGAACCTATTCTTATTTATCATGTCAGATCTGCGACTGTTTATAGATCTAATTCACTGTTTAGATCACCTAATGCCTATTCCTATTATGTTTGTGGTTAAATCAGATCTATTATTAGTTGGATATTTAATTCATTGTTTAGATCTCATCATGCCTGTTTAAGATGTCCCTATTATGTTAGAATCAGTTCTATTGTCACATGTTCATCAGATCTATTCCTATATGCCTATCTTCTCATTATGTCACTATATGTTTATGCCTATTTCAGCCATTATATGTCAAACTGATTAGTATGATCCTTTCTGTTCTCTTCTGTTCATCTTTTCCTCTTTATTTTTATAGTCAGGCTACCTTCGAGCCTAGGCATGCTGCTGAAATATGCGAACGCGTTAAATTAGGAAGGAGGGGAAAACATTAAAATTGGGGCATAACTTGTAATTGGAAATTGGGGTACATGGTTCATTATGAACATAATTTGAGAAAGGGGCATGAAAACCTATAACGACATAGGAACAGTTGATTAATAATGGAAATGCCTAGAATTACAGTAATTAGAAACTGTAACCGCGCTTAGACAAGAGGTTAGATTACACTTGTGGTGGAAGTCTGCCCGGAACCAACGGGCATATCCAACGACCACAAGTGGTGAATCTAATGTCAGGGGTCTACGTGTATAAACACGAGACGTGCTAAGACAAAGGTCGACTTGTGGAAGAAGTCTGCCCGGAACCGACCGGCATATCCAGCATCCACAAGTGGTAGGCTTAATGTGGTAGGTCTAGCACAGTATAACCATAAATGAATATGGTAATGAATTGGAATACTTAACCTAGTTGAACCCATAGGGATTGTATGAACATATAACTTGAGTAAGGGTTAAGTAAACTTGTTTGAAACAGTGGGTAGGTTAAGTAAATCTTGGGTGAGTGGGTAATATTTATATATATAGACCCACAAACTTAACTTGTGGGGTTATGTAATTTTTTACTCTGGTATGGCATAACATGTGGAAAACTAGTGGGGATGCAAGCGTAGGGGGAAGCCTGTATCATCTTGTGTGTTGGACCCGTTTTAGTCAGTAACCTATATATAGGTATCAAACGAGCACTCTGAACTAGGACGGATTCGGGGCACGTTTACTGGGCTGATTGTAAGAGATCCAAATGTAGGGGACGGTTTAGGCGGCACATTCCGACGGGGTCATGTGCGTACATGGGTCCGACAGAGGAGGTCTAGACGTCGTGACACCTGTAGATACAGTTGTGCATATCCTGAAAACGGAGGGTTGCCACTTTAGGAAGTGATACATTCTATTGTGGGGGCCAACATAGGGTATCTACGGAGTAGGGAGACGATCGATTAGGGTAGTAGTTAGGGTACATCTAGACTCCGGTATGTTTAGGAACCCATTATTATCTTTAGGGGTAACTCCGGTATGTTGGGCTGCCTGTTGATTGTATGAAGTGAAAACCTCTCACTGGAAGTACACCTAAGTCTACCATCTTATACTTGTTGGGGATCATCTTGTTAATAAGACACTAGTATTGGTGCAGAGAAATCATTAGAGAAGCGCGATATACTCTATCATGTTTGTCCTGTTTACCTTGTCATACTTGTCTATTAAGATGTTGCCTCTCTTATCCACTTTATATGTCTATCATGATACTTTTACTTATTTATATGTTAAAAGTAACTGAACTCGCTAGACTTTATGTCTGACCCATTTTGTTTCTTCTTCTTTCTCTTGCATTCCCCCCCCCCCTTAGGTTCTCAGGGTGGGAATACTCAAGCTTGACCAAGATTCTGCTTTCATTCTGCTTGGAGCTGCTTAGATGTATTGCTCGAGCTCTTATCCTTTCTACTATGGCTATGTTTTTGTTTGGGATTTATGCTTCTTTTATTGTACTCTGATGTTTTAAGTACAAGACGGAAATTTTAAGATGATGTATTGGGTTTATGTATTTTCATACTTATGATGTTTTGAACAACGATGTTATGTTTTGTGCATTAATAAAATTTTAAATTCCGCTGCTATTTTATATATGTCTTGTAATGTTTCTGTTTTTGTTTACCTATAATGCTTCACGAAACTTAATGCATTTTCTTAATGAGTGACACTAATGGACGTGGGGTGTCACACAAACACAAAACAAGCAATATAAAAGAACGATAACAATAAACTAAATAACACCAAGATTTATAGTGGTTCCACTAACGATTTGTTAGTCTACATCCATTTTGAGTGAGGACTTTTA
Source organism: Allium sativum (assembly GCA_030737875.1). Classification (NCBI taxonomy): domain Eukaryota; kingdom Viridiplantae; phylum Streptophyta; class Magnoliopsida; order Asparagales; family Amaryllidaceae; genus Allium; species Allium sativum. The sequence continues at coordinate 304,951,542 of CM060919.1, forward strand.
TTATCACCAAATGAGAGGAATACAAGAGACTGATTACAAGGATCCAATAATTAATAGAGAATATAAGTTCGTGGAGACTAGAATTGAAGAAACTATTAGGATTGTCAAATCCTAATTAATGGAGGCTAAACCCTTACTTTGATGGACTAAACAAGTCTAAAACCCACCTCCTTCAAACCTGAGAAAATAACTCATATACTTGTGTAGAAACCCCAGACAAATGTCCACAATACCTGTTGCAAAATCATAAATCAACCCCAACTTTCCAGACTTGAAATCAGCCCAGATTCCATTTCAGACATCTGAAATATATTACAGACATTTGAATGACTTCCCAGACTTCTGAAATTATTTTCAGATGTCTGAAAGGCTACTCAAGATTTTACACAAGCTGATTTCATATGTTTGAAATTAATTTAAGACGCCTGAAACTGCTCTCAGCCCAAATCTTCATGCCTTCTTCTACATATCTTCCGCATATGGACTCTGATTTGCGAATGGTCTTCTCTTACGCGAAGCTACTTCCATCATTTTCAATTCTACCATATAGTATCATAAAATTTAGCATTCCACCTCAATATTATATTATCTCCAACAACAATGGTACCATACCATTATCTACAACCGACAGCACCAACTATCGCCACTTCTACCTTCACCTAAGCTGGAACGCTTTCTCAATGAGTTATGACAAAGCCAACCCCATTGCACTTTGTCGACGAGTTCAAACAAAGCCCCCACCATATAATAAAGTGTTGAAAGCACTCAACTCCAAAACTGTCTCAACCAAAGACTAAGGTACTAAGGAGGGTCAACTAGTACTTACACGAAGATAGAAATCCAATCTTGCACCACTACTCTTCCTCATCAAAACTAAGCTCCTCTCTCTCCCGTTCCACCTAGTGGAACCTAGCACTTCTCCAAGAGAATCAAGTTCGAGCAATGCCCGAACCTTTCAACCGACAAAGTCTTAGTGAACATATCCTCCGTATTGTCATTTATGTGCACTTTTCGAAGATATACTTGCTTATCTTCATCCATGGCTACCAAAAGCGACTCTCTCACTTCTATGTGCTTAGTCTATGAGCTAAACATCAAGTTCTCCCTCAAATGGATAGCACTGTGGTTATCACAATAAGCATCAGTGCTATCGTGTTCAAACCCCATGTCACACAGCAAACGCTTTAAACAGAGTGTCTCCTTTGCCACCCCCATCCGGCTATCAACTCCGCCTCCATAGTGGATAAAACAACCACAACTTATGGCAATTCCACCAAGTGTGAAGACATTGGGAAGTTGACTTTCTCTGATCCGTATCACCAAGCTGAACTTTGCCTTACTACCCCCAAAGACAAGTCCATGAGATGTACCTTTCAAGTATATCAAAATAAGCTTGACCGCTTCCCAATGCGATTTCCCAGATTATCCATAAACCGGCTAACCACCTCGACGACATTTGCAATATCGGCACATGTACACACCATGACATACATCAAACAACCAAGCACACTTGCATATGGCACCGTTGCCATATAAACCTTGTATCTCTCTTCGATAGGCGATCCTTAACTTGAAAGCTTCACATGCAAAGGTAAAGGTGTATTCGACGCCTTTGCATTCTCCATGCTAAACTGGCAAAGAACTTTCTTTATATACTCCTTTTGAGTCAATTTCAACTTAAAATGCTTTCGGTCCCTTTCAATTTCCATGCTTAATATCTTCTTACCTTCCCCAATGTCTTTCATTTCGAATTCTGCTTTCAATCTCAGTTTTAACTTGTTGATTTCGCCTTATTCTTTGAGGTTGTGAGCATATCGTCCATGTACAAAAGCAAATACAGCCATATAGTGATCAAATCTCTTGTATCACTGCCTAGGTGATTGCTTCAGACCATACAGTGATTTCTTCAACTTGCAAACCAACTATGACTTACCATCTAAAAGAAACTCTTCCGGTTGCTCCATGTAAATGTCTTCATCCAAGTCACCATGCAAGAAGGCGGTTTTCACATCAAGTTGCTCCAACTCCAAGTCGTGAATAACAACTATAGCAAGTAATATCCGGATAGAAGTATATCTCACAACCGGTGTGAAGATCTCATCATACTCCTTTCCCTTCATCTGTGCAAACCCCTAGCCACTAGCCTAGCTTTGTATCTTCCATCGTCCTTCACCTTGTATATCCATTTGCACCCAATAGCACGGTTTCCATTAGGAAGTGACACCAAATCCCAAGTTTAGTTCTTCATCAGTGATTGCGTCTTTTCTTACATGTCACAAATCCATTTCGAGCTATCACTCGAACTCATGACATCATCATGGTCCATCGGCTCATCTTGGACTACATGAAGAGCATAGTCCAAAATCTCACAAAAGCTAAGATAGCTCCAATCACCATATCTTTCGGGTGGCCTTATAGTACAACGACCAACCCGAGTAGCAATATCATCACCCGGTCTTCCTTCAGCTCCACCTTGAACTGAAACTTCTCTAGAATCATGCACATCACCAACACTACTAGAGGAACCTTGTGGACTATGTGATGTAACATCAACAGCTACCTCTTCGCAAGCATCTCCAACAACTCTACTCTTTATAGGCCTGAAAGTGGGAATAACCTCTTTCCCCTTCGATTCACCATGAACCGAATCTGGAACATCCGATGGGCCCTCATTCTCTTTGAACATAGCCGACTCATCAAAAGTAACATAACGAGAAACCATAGCCTTCTTCGTTTCCGGATTCCAAATCCAATAGCCTTTAACTTCGTCCATGTAACCAAGCAAAATCCCCATGAAAGCTCTAGGTGGAAGTTTATCATTCCCCGGATCATGCACATAAATAGGACTTCCAAATACGCGAAGATAACTCAAGTCAACGCTCTTTCCCTTCCACACTTCCTCCGGAATTTTGATATCAATAGCTGAGCACGGAATTCGATTAATAATATGCATTGCGGTTGACAAAGCTTTGGCCTAAAATCCCTTAGACATACCCGATGTCAATCTCAAGCACCGAGCTTTCTCCAGTAGAGTTTGGTTTATTCTCTCCGCTACTTCATTAGATTACGGATCCCCAGGTGTAGTAAAATGCCTTCGAATAACATGATGCTTGCAAAATTTCAGAAAATCTCCAGAAACATACTCCCTGCCATTGTTGGACCTAAGAACCTTCAAAGACTTTCCACTCTCATTTTCAACAAGAGCCTTCCATGCCTTGAACTTTGCAAATGCCTCCAACTTGGCCTTCATTACATACACCCAAACCTTCCAAGAAAAATCATTAATGAAAGAAATATAATATCTTGCTCCTCCCAAAGAAGCTGCTGGTGCTGGTCCCCAAACATCCGTGTGCACATTCTCAAGAATCCTCCTTGAATCATGTTTTCCTTCACCGAATGACACTCTAGTTTGCTTCCCCATGACACATTCTTCGCAAAACTCCAACTTGCTGAAACTCTCATCATCGATCATCTCCCTTCGACGAAGAACATCTAAACTTTTCTCCGAGACATGACCCAACCTTAAATGCCACAATCGTGTCGCATCTAAGCCACAAGAACTATCAACACCAACACAAGTTTTGTCATTCACAGTCACACCCTGAAGAAAATAAATTCCATGAGTCCTGGCACCCTTCATAACCACAAGCGCCCCCTTTGAAACCCTCAAGCTATCACTCTCAATAGTGATTTTTCATCCCAAAAAATCCAGCTGTCCCAAAGAGATAAATGACTTCTGTAGTCCCAGAACATAGCGCACATTAGTGAGAGTACGAATCACTCCGTCAAACATCCGAATTTGCATGGATCCAGTGCCCTTCGACTTGCAAACTGCACCATTTTCCATAACAATTGAATTTCCTTCCCGATTAGTATAAAAAGAAAAACAATTCATATTAGGCGTCATGTGATATGAAGCCCCTGAATCAAGCACCTATTCGCTGCCAGAAACATCTGATGCTACAGCCGACAAAACATTTACGTCTCCCTCACCAACATCTCTCTCCACCGCAACTGATGAAGATGCTACTTCCTTCTTTTCCTTGTCTGAACATTCATTCTTCCAATTGCCATGTTTCTTACATATAAAACACTTGCCATTTCTTTCCTTTGACTTTCCTCTCCAACCGGGCTTCATAGACTTAGAACGCCCCCGATTTCCCTTCTTCTCAGACTTCTCTTTTTCCACAAACAAACCGTGACCATAGTCTGCACCACTACTTCCATCACTCAGCTCCTTCATCTTATCTAGCAGCTCCTCACTAAGAAGACATGTCTTGACATCATCAAGTGTCAATGTATATCGGCCATAGATCAAACTATTTGAGAACCCAGTATAGCGCTCAGGTAACGAGCATAACAATATCATCGCCTTCTGCTCCTCCTCAATCTTCAAATCTATCGGCTTCATCTTCATTAGCAAATCATCACACATTTAAGTGCGCATTTAGCGAATTTCCTTCCTTCATCTTGTAGGTAAAGAAAGTCCGCAACAAGATCAATCGATTTGTGAATGACTTCTTCATATACAACTCCTCCAACTTCTTCCAAATACCTTCAACGGTCGCCTCACCACTAATTTTGAAAATAACATTCTCCCCCATGGCAAGTTGAAGTGTAGTGAATGCCCACTTCCATTTTTTCTCTCTCCACATCTAAGATGTCCGCTGACAATAAATGTGTATCAAACACTACTTGATGTACCTGATTCCGCCTAAGAACCGCTTTCATCTTCCATTGTTATTTTTCAAAATCATTATCGTCATTCCACTTGTCAATAACCAATTGTGATCCAGAAGCTGTATATGAACCACGTACATAAGGAGCTACACCACTTGAACCAACTGTTGAGATACTATTTGAATCTGATTCTGGCATTTTTACAACTATCTACCAACACCAAAGCTCTGATACCAAATGTTGAGGAGAAATTTTGATTCAAGACCGCTCAAATCAAAGATCCCCAAAACAGCGGAAGACGAGATCGTAGTAAACGTGCAAAAACAACCAATCAATATAAAAAACAATCTCAACTCAATCCAACCACAAGCACCACACAAGAGAAATAAAGGGGCAATAACGAAAAGTAAATCGCATATGGATTTATAGTGGTTTCACTAACAATTTATCAGTGTACGTCCACTTGAGAGAGAAAGTCTTTTATTAATATCAATGAAGAGTACAAGAGATTGATTAAATGGTCACTCAATTCACTCAAGAATCTTTTTTTTAATTATTATTATCATTGGAGATAAAGAGTTGAAGAAATTAGATTTAGGTTAGAGATCCCTAAATCTTGATTTGAGAGATAAATGAATGAATACTTTTCACTTTCCCATTTAGGCTCCTTTTATAAGACCAATTACTTCATACCCAAGTTTTATATATGGCAAAAATCTTATTAATTATGGCACCTAATGAGGGAAAACAATATCTATCCAAATCCCATTAATTAGAGAGTGTAATATCTACCCAAATGAGGTAATTATGGAGAAGGACAAACTTTACCGAAAAATTAGGCTGAAAGACACCAAGTTTTATTTTTAGTCTGAAGGACAAACTTTAAACTAAAATTAAGCTGAAGGAAAATACTAAATATAATTAGCATTATATTCAGCTTTTTACACTACACGAAAATGCTAAATGTAATTAGCATTATTCAGTTTTACATTACAGAAAATGCTAATTATATTTAGCATTGTCCTTCAGCCTAATTTTTTTCAAAGTTTGTCCTTCAGCCTAAAAATAAAACTTGATGTCCTCCAGACTAATTTTTTTTCAAAGTTTGTCCTTATGCCTATTTTCCACTACCGAAATCCCATTAATCAGAGAATGCAATATCTACTCAAATCCCATTAATCAGGTAATGCAATATCTATCCAAATCCCATTAATTAGGGAATGCAATATCTTCTCTTTTTTCCCCTAAGAAAAATTTCCTTTTATGTAATCTGATTTAGCATCACCAAATTTAAAATAGAAAACTATACAGCCGGACTTTGTAATAGCTTAAACAATATAATTGTGTTTTTAACTATCGTTTGGCACACATTTTCATCAAATTTGATGCGTTAAAAATACATATGTTATTTTTAACTATCATTCGGCACATTTCATTTAATTCCTTACGCTTTAAAAATACAAATGATATTTTTAACTATCATTCGACCCGTTCCATTTATTCTAATGCATTTCAAAATTACAAAGGTTAGTTTTAAATATTTTCGCTTGACACATTCGATTTATCGTAATCTAACTTAGAAAATACAAGTGTTATTACAACTTTGGCAAATTCTATTTAAACCGCTGGAATCGCTGAGTTGCCCCCCTTAATTTTTAAAAAAATTGTCTCCCCCCCAATTGCTGAGTTCTCCCCCCCCCCCCTCGGTTTTTTTAAAAAAAATGAAAAATGTCCTCCCTCGCATTCCTACTACGTGGTATCATAACTAACCTTGTAGTGTCTCTACGAGGTTAGTTAGTGTACCATGTAGTCACACTGCGTGATTCGTGGAGAAACCACGCAGTTGGACTATGAGGTAAGCTGAGAACATGAAAAAAAAAAACCGTTACAAGGGTAATTTCGTCAGAAAAATTTTGTATTGAAAAGAGGGGAAACTCAGCAATTTTGTGAGTTTAAATAGAGTTTGCCTATAACTTTTATTTAGTACATTCGATTCATTTCATCAAACTAGTACCATCATTCATCTTATATAGGCTAAAAGAATGTTAAATAAATTAGCATAAACACATACAACTCTATACTCATTCCTTTTTGAATGAATGAAAAAAAAAAAAAAGTTAAGTTGCTGAACTAAAGTGATATAAAATCAATATAGTACTATATATTATTATTATTATTATTATTATGGTTAAATAACATGATAAATCAAACTATCATTATTGTCCCTTTCTATAGTTTAGAAATGCTAACACAAATTGACATTATACACCTATAAAGCTATACTTGGTTTCACTCGAGTATAATGCCGGTTATATTTGGTGTTTTTTGACTGTTGATTGTCTAAAAAAATGATCAACACCGGCTTCCTCTATCTTCACAGACACCATCATCGAGGTCGTGACTTGACCATCCTTCACTGATACACCTCTAATACTCTTCACTTTCATCGCCTCTCAATCGACATTGACTAACCACATCGTCGTCTCCTAATCCCTGTCACCTTGTCATGTCTACCAACCATCATCGTCATCCCAAGCCTCTGTCACCTCGTTGCCTTCTAAGCTTTATCCGGCATGGCATCCTCTGCAAGTCAACATCATTTAGTTGTCTTCCAAGTTTGGCTTTGCGATGCATATCTGCAAGAAGTTTGACCTTCATGCTAAAGAAACATGCTGTTATTACAACTTTTTTTATGTTTGTCCTTCTCCCTTTTTTTTCACTTCAAAATATTTGTATTTTAGCTCTCAACAAAAATAGAGAGTTTGGATCAATTCTTAAAGAAGCCACCGCCACAACTGACCAAACACCAACGCATTCAACCTCAATTCACACAGAACAAAATCTTTTGCATTGACACCACCATTAACCTTATCCTTGAGGCAACTGAAAGGTTTGGAATAATATATTTGCCCTTAAAGGGATGACAAGACTTCAGTGTTTTGTGGTATGGACATATGAAACCATACATATCATCACCGCACTATTGGTGATCAGAATATATATTCCTTACCCACAATAAAGTTGCGAACGAGGCGAATAGACACCGTGAACTCTATAAATAGAGTGAAGTGAAACAGTTATACCAGTCAACTAAGATCAAGTAATGAATATGAAGTGAAGCCTTGCATGAAGATAAGAGTTTTCTATGATAGCCAAGGATGACTTGCCTATGTCTTACACTTCTAAAGATTTCATAGGCAGTCTCCTTGGCTAATCTAAGAGGTTCTTATCTATCACGCCATGCTTAAAATCACTTCAAAAGCTACAAGAACATTTATGGATAACGTACATTTTATTATCTTGTGATTGCTTAGCAATGAAGATCAAGACGATCATCAATGTATTATCAGTACAGCATCGATGCATTAGAAGTACAACTGGGATGGTAAATTCATAATAGCATTTCATTATATACTTATGTACATAGCAGAGATATGAGCTATACAATTATTGTAGGGCAGCAAGAACCAGCAAATCGAGCATTGCGGTTTATTGGCTCAGTTGCTTATATCGTAGTACTTTGGATCAGCTGGAAAATGATGCTCTACATGCATCTACAATTCAAACAACAACAATCAGTTCTTTCAAAATCATTTTCTTCGTCATAAAACAAACTTAACACAGGTTCTTCAGTTATATGGAATGGTGAAACATTTTTGTGACATTGATTGCAGGAACTCATCCCGGGCTTGGTCCTAAATGATGGATGTTTTCCTACGAGAGTGACAAATCCGATCTCCCTTCACTTTTCACTACTAAACAGGCTTTCTTTAGCACCAAAAAAATAGTGACTGAAAAGAAGGCATGGGGAATGAGATTAGTAAAGGGGAGGATGTTTGTCCCTGCTTTTTTTATTTTATTTTATTTTATGCATCCTTTGCCGAGATGACCTGTTATGTGAATTTAACAGTCTTAAGATAAGTCCCAAAACTATACCACACTCAATGGTCATCTATCACAATTTCACTTATATTATTCACGCAACGATGCCAAACTTTTGGGGTTCAGAATTACGCTATGGAGAGGAATAAGGTGAGCTCTACAAATTACAGAATCTGGAATTTCATGTGAGTAGAAAAAATCCCTTATCCCGGGGTCACTCTTGATCCATGTGTATAAATTAGAGTCTAATCTAACGCATTAAAAATAATTTCAATATTTTCACGATTCAAAAGGGAATTTTCGCCCCACAACAGTTCAATCAAGTGAATTGCACATGGTCAAGATTACCATGACTTTTTACTTTTATTTCATATCGATTTAGTAAACAAATTTTAAAAGAGCAAATCACTTGTGTGTAAATTTTGAGTGCAAAGGTCCACTCCCATTTAAGTATTGCCTTTATTTTGGTTGATCCAGATTCCATACCATAAACCTTATCCCTTATGGCTTAAAACTACAAATGGAGTTTAAACTAGCTAGGAAACTGTTGATACTGAATTTCTTCACAAAAAAGGAGTTTGACAATGTCCATGAAACTTGATGTTTCTATAACAAACAAGTTAAGAGTTTAAAACAACGCATGGGTAAATTGCTGTTGCAAAAGCCTGCTACATTCATCAGAAACAGTTCCTATAATATTTTAATCGTGCTCTCGTTTGACTGTTTTTTCTTTCTTTTATATGACCCTTTATACCAATTGGAAATGCATGAAAACCTTGTGTATGCATGCACACATTGAGCGTGTCGACACACAGGTTTTATAACTAAGATACCAATATGGCTTCAATGGCTTGTTAAAAAGTAGATCTTTGTGAATATTTTAGACAAACACTTGAAAGTTACAGATTAGATTTAAAGAAAACAAATCGTTGTGGGATGAATTCCTTTTAACTGTAAACATAGGAGATTGACTGTCAATGATTTCAGGGATACACCTCTTTACGTGGGTAAGATATTGTTCACTGGTTTTATTACCATGTACAATATTTTTCACTCATTAAGTTAATATGCATATGTACATTTCTTAAGTTTGGTAGGAACAGATTTCTTGTATTATTGATCTTGTACTAGACATACACCTTCATTTCAGATCTTCATACATTACATCACTATTCATCAGTATATACACCAAATATTTTTCATGTGTCTATCATCCATATACATAATTATGTTCATATTGCATAATATCTTGCTTGACTTGTTTGGTAGGATTTCTTTTATTATTATTACTCAACTGCCTTTTTTACAAACTTCTGTACCGAGTTTGTAGAGGAATTTGGATATTATTCTTCTTTATTCTCCAGAGTTTGGCCGTTGTAAAATTTTGAAACTTACGTAAGAAAAAAGAGTCTGAAGAGAAATCCTAAACGTAGATAAAGACCGAATTCAGAACCATGAAATGTTATAATACATGGAGACCATAGGAAACTTGATACCCACATGCTTAGAATTTAGAACTCGGACATCAACCTACCTCAGAAAGGAACACAAAGGTTTCGCATTTGCATCCACTGCAAACCAATAACCACACATGCACCCAGGTCCAGGCATGCATGCACGTATGCAAAAAAGTATAATAATAACACAAATAATAACAATAACAATAATAATCTAATAAATGATATCATACCTTGCCTTCATCTGAATCAGTATGGCGTTGTGGAAACACGACCCTAATATCATTATAAAGATAAAAGCGTCGCTCCTCATGAACATCCGACTGGCTTCTCTGAGGCACTGACAAAGGATCAGATATGCATCTGTTCATCGACTTGCCACATTTCTTTTTAGAGGGACATAGAAATCGAAGATGAAGGGCATACCGAAGAGCACCACAACTATTACCAGCCTTTGGAGAGCAATGGATTGACTTCATTGTATCAGAATATTGTGTATTATCATGAAAGTTCTCAATGTGCAAACAACCTGTCTTCACATAAATATTAGTGATCTGGGTTGGAAGTTTGAAACATGCATGGATATGCAGAAGACTTGCCTGCACAATCTGTATCTTCACTTTTACATGTTATGGATGTAGATGAAGGAACAAGTTTTGCATCCTGGCTTTTCGATATTGAGGAAGCCAAAACTGATCTCTGACGCATGAACGTCTGTTTGATTTTTTTTTATATATATAAGATATAAGCAAAAAACTAAAAGGATTGCAAGCACATTAAAATTGCATTAGGAGTTTCTAAATGTGAGATAATGGCTGACTAGGCATGCCACAAGATCTATTTACATGAACCATTGTACTTAAGGCTGCATGCCTTAAAAAACTGATATATTCTTCCAATGTGCATACAAATATTCTTATTACAAAATGAAAAGAGTTTATGTCCATCGCTAATAAAAATAACCTTATTTTTTGAACCATAAGCACACTTTTAACCAGGCAATTTGCAAGTCAAAAAAAACAAATACAGTAAAACATCTTTGAAATGCAACGACTATCAACTAATTACACAGTTGCATGACCAAATGTCAGGTGTAGGAAGTTTGTTGAGTGTAGTTTCTTTCATGATTAGATATGTCTTCATTTGTATACCAAATTCATAATAAACAATGTAGTGTTTAGCTTTCTCCGCTACAAGTTCAGATATTGTAAAAATATTCAAAACATCAATGATACCTTAGTTCCAAAAGGCATATCACTCAAGTCGTAAGCACAAAAGAAAGTATGAACAGGCGTTTTTTCAGGGTTGCTGAGTACCTGTTCGACCAAGTATAATGTAAATGATTGCCAATTTTTTTGAATATGAATATAATAATAACAAGAAAAGGTACTTAATCAGAAAACATTGATCCAGATATGCCAAATTATAAGTGTCCTACCACAATGGGTACAATATAAAAGAGTACATGTAGCTACTAACCAAAGATAGGTTGGATCGTTGATTCCCTGACATAACTGTACTGATTTTTACAACTTGTAGCATATGAAGAGCATAACTTGCAAATGATAGGTACAGTAACATAAACTAAATTCTATTAGCATATGAATTGTACCTCTAAACTTTCTATATGTATCGTTTTCTTCTAACTCGCAAATGAGAATTTCCCAAAAAAGTACATTAAGGTGCCAACTTGTTGGTACATGAAAGCAAACCTAAGAAAATAATATACCAGTTGTATTCTTCCTTTCATAGGAATGCGGAGTCGACTTCTGGAAGCTAGAGAATCGTCATTGTTGCTTAGACTCCTTTGTAATTTAGCCCCACCAATCGAATTCAAACTTCCTGCAAGATCGATCGAAGCATAGTATAGTAATGAGCTCTCACCATCAACACTCGTTACACAAAATGGGAGTTTTTGAGAAGATGGGGAGAAACTTCCTCCAGTGACATTCAATACAGCTAAAAATCCATCAATTTTCTGCATAGCCACAACATTTCCGTCAACTTAGATACCGAACAATAATTCCATGGCTAAATTGCAGAAAACCCCCAGTTATTGTATATCCTAAAGCAAAAAGCCAATCACACTTGACTATTGTAAAGAAAAAAACAGACAAAATGATTAGTTGTTAATATTGTTATCTAGTTAATGTATGATAAATGACCAAAGTGGACAGGATTTCTGCGATCTAGTGAATTTAAAACAGAAAATAAAATCTAATTGCTGACCTGACTAACATTTCCATACGAGAAACATCCTGAAAGAAGGGACTCTTCAAAAGACCCAACTAATGATCTCCTAACAGGAACAATGCCCATCTTTTTCGCGAACTTGATGCAACGAGGTGTAGGAGCAGAATCAGAGTATAACGGTGTAAATAAATCCGACTCATCTTGCAATATTTTAGTATCATCAAATTTCTTGAGTAAGGAGAAATCACTTTCAATCTCTTTAAAGACATTCTTGTAAATCCTATCAGTTCTTAGTTTATCAAGACATTTAGGACCAAGAGGAGACATAGGATGTGTAGGTGATTGAACTGTATTAGGAGATACACTTATCAATGATGACCTTAAATAGTGAGTAAATTGTTCGTTGTTTTCGAGCAACGGACCATCCGTGAAAAAACAAGAAGAAATGGGACTTGCTGTAGTCTGATGATGATCATCACTACCAATATGTTTTTTCTTCCTATCACTCAATCCACATACAACATGATTCCTACCTGATACATAAAGATCTTTCCTAGTCTTCCATTTGTTAGTATCTACTGTGTCACCATGCCAATGATTATAATCAATTCTATTCGATGGAGAGCGCAAGCATTCTCTGGCATATGGTTCAATAGGCTTATCAGATGTACCCTCAAGTTGAGATGAATTATTCGACTCAAAACCAACAATCCTTATTTTTGGTTTTATTCGACTAAAACTTTCTTTGGATGCAATGTTTAGCTTATGAAGATCCATGGCATCGTCTACTACACTTTCACTTAATGATGCTGTCGTTTCTTCCATTTTATCTAGTGATACTTGAGGGAAACCCATTATTATGACACCTTAATTAAAATGAATTAAGAGAAGAGCATTCCTTTCTTGCTGTTATGTTTGCAGTAAATAAATCTTACATATAAATCTGGTAAAAAAATCAACTTATGGGCATACCAAACACTTTATGGTGTTACAGCAATAATTTAGTCATCATCACTCCCTCAATAAATTGGAACTATAGCTTCAGTCTTTACTTGAAGTTCAATACAGTGTGATAATAATAGGCTATGAAATCTCCATGACATATTTTGTTTGACCAATTATTAGCAATCCACCTGAAATAACAACAAAATTTACTAGTTAATGAATCACATTTATTTTTTTCACCAAACACATATTTCAGAATCCAGCCTCCTATTGCTTCCATTCAAAGTAATTATCTAGCAAAATAACAAAGTCTAACTATCCTCTTCTATGTTAAAAGTTCTCAACTACAACTCAAAATCTAGAGGCTTTCACGATCCTACTAGAAAGGATTTTTTTTTTTTTTCCAAGCTATCAGCAATGCGAAGTAGAATGACCGAAATCCAGAGAATTTCTAAACAAAAAGTACACAAAGAGAGAGGAGCCCCATATCAAGAAACTGATATCTAAAGCTAACCCATATCTCAGACTCAGATATACTACCAAAGATAAACAAAGATCAAAAAAACCAAAATTACAGCCGACTAAAATTCACTACAGATTAAAAAGAAAAAAAAAAGAAAACAAGTAAAATGGAGATTTATGGTAGAGTTAATTGATGGATGAGCTCACCTAACTCTAATTGGAAATCAAAACAACAACCCCAGCCGATTACTTCCTTACTTTTTTTTAATTTCGTAATCGTCCGAAAATGATTCTGAAATGGGGAAAGGCGATAAAGATATTGTTAAATAATAAAAAGCAATTTAATTGTATAATCTTTGTAGTTTCCCTTACTCCTTGCCAAACTCATTATATAATCTTCATTCGGTTTCTCTCTCTTCCATACTTCCATGGATGTACATTTATACTTTAACCCAAAATTGCACAATTATTGAACATGCACACTTTGGCAAAATGTTTGGAAGCACCCGAGATTATATTATTATATATATAATAATTTCTTTGAATACGTCTTCCGTACGAAAGGATAGAGTTTGTGATGATAGCATTTGGCAGCAAACGTAGTGCATTCTCGAATAAGAAGACTGGTCAAACTATAATATAAGTCAGACAACGCAAAATTGGTAGCATGTCACTCTAAAGCATATGTGGCTCTCCCGATATCAAATGAGGCTCATATAATATTTTTTAAGAGGTCGGCACCAGAGGTATGATGATTTCACTTGCCTAACCCCATATAACGGTGTGTACTTTTGGTCCTGAACGGACGCGTCGGACGCGATCGTTGTTCAACGGTCCATTTAGGACCGTTGAGCCAACGGCTCAAAGTTGAGCCGTTGTCTCTGGACGCGTCCAGAGCCAACGGCTCAACTTTGAATTGTTGGCTCTTCCCTTCCCCAATATACCCCCCCTCTTTACCCCCTTATAAGCCCTTCTTTCATCCTCACATCTTCTCTATCATTTTCTCTTATATTTTTATGTCAACCTTGAAGTTATAGCAATGGAAAATTCATTTCCAGATGATGGTGATTCTGATTCAGAAGATTTGGAATATATTGTACTAATTGGAGCGTACTTACGTGATAGACGACGCGAAATAGAACGTCGGATGCATACTTCGACGTATACTGGTTTGATATGGATAGACGGCATACTTAACGGTCATCAGGGAAGATGCCAAAGGCAGTTTCGTATGAAACGGTTATGTTTTCTTTCGTTATGCGATAGGCTGGAAATTTGCGGATTGACTACTTCGGAAAACGTTACTGTTCGAGAAGCGGTTAGAATATTTTTATGGACTATTGCCACCTCTAATTCGAACAGACAAGTGGCTGAAAGATTTCAAAGGTCAGGTTGCACAATCTTTAATTATTTTCATGTTGTTTTGAATGTCGTCCTAGTATTATCTACCGCTATTATAAAACCGATTGATCCTCAATTTAACTCAATTCCAGCTGAAATTTGCAATGATAACAGTTATTATCCGTACTTTAAAAACTGTATTGGTGCCATAGACGGTACACATGTAATGGCACACTTACCTCCAGATCGAATTGTTCCGTTTATCGGACGAGAAGGATACGCTACACAGAATATTTTGGCTGCATGCTCGTTCGATTTACTATTTACGTATGTTGTATCTGGTTGGGAAGGTACTGCACACGACAGTCGAATTTTTAATTCCGTGGTGAATGACAGAAGTTCCAATTTTCCTCATCCTCCTCTTGGACAGTATTATATTGTGGATTCTGGTTTCCCACTTACAACTGGGTATATACCACCATATCGAAATGTTAGATATCACATCCCCCAATTTCGTATGACCACAAATCAACCGAAATCGAATAATGAAAATTTTAATTTCTACCATTCTAGTTTACATATGACAATTGAGAGGACCTTCGGAATATGGAAAAAGAAAATTGTTATACTCAGAAATATGGCAACCTACAAGTTCGAAGCTCAAACAAAAATTGTTGTTGCTACGATGGTTATACACAATTATATACGCAAATACAATATGGGTGATCCAGATTTTATGGCGTATGACGATGATCCAGATCTTATTCCAGATGAGTATGAACAAGAATACGCCGAAGTGCGAAACATAGGCAATAATGAGCTAGCACCGGCTCAACGCTATCAAGGCAGCGCTGATATGGCAGTGCGTCGCGATAGAATAAGAGACGAGCTTGTTGCAGCAGGATTGCACTAATAGATTTCTGCAATGTATCATTTTATCTGCTTTTTTGTATTTCTGCAATGTATCATTTTATCTGTTTTTTTTTTTTTTTTGAATTTCTGCAATGTATCACTTTCTGTACTGTTTTTATGTAACGGACTGTTATGTTTTGTTAACTGTGTTATTCTGCAATAATTATAATGTTATATTTTAATCGGTAATTAATTAAATTACAAAATATAAATAAAATGCTCCGCTCAAATACTCCGCTTAACGCACCAAACACATTCTCCGCTAACTACAATTCTCCGCTATAATACTCCGTTGAAATACTCCGCTCAAATTCTCCACTTCCGCTTGCGGCGAACACACCCTAAATTTTCTTGCTTCCGCTTGAGTTCAAAGTTCAACAATTATCAAAAGCGAAACAAAAAAAACATGAGTTCTTTGATATGATTAAGGCAATTTTAAACATAAATGATAAAATGAACAAATGTGCTTTTTTTTCAAAAGTAAGAAAAAAGATATAGTATTTGTACATAGTAGTATTACAAGTCATTATAATAGTATAAACCATACTACATATCTGTCACCCAACTATTCGGCCCCGCTATCAGATGCACTTCAGATCGACTCGACCATCACGTGGCTAAATGACTCAAAAGTGTCATTTGAACATCCAAAAGTCAAGTCCAGGCAAAGTCGTGCGAGTATAATCGTCTCAGCTCGTTAAAACAGCTAAATCTTTGGAGATCGGTATAAACCACATTCAGGGACCGGTACATATCCTCACATTCCAAGCTGCTCAACAAAATCTCATCAGGGATTGGTACAACTCCCCGAAAACATCTGGGATCGGTACATATCCCCCAAGCCATCAGAGATCGACACAACTCCCCAAGCAATCCGGGATCCGTGAAACTTTCCATCTCTCAGAATTCCTCCAACACTTCCGGGATTGGTAGGAATCACAGCCATCTCCGAGGATCAGTGTGAATCACCAACAACTCAGAATTCACACAAGCTCTTTCCGGATCGGTACGTATCCCGGAATCCAGAAGTTCAACTCAACTTCAACTCATCGTACTTCCCGATCCATCAAGCGTTCCAACTAAACTTGGCTAAAAGACGAAGCAAAGGGAGAAGAAGAGATCGCTCAACTCAAAGATCCCAAAAATCCCAACGAGTGTTTTGGGATCGGTACCGATCCCGCTACACAGAGATTTGGGCATTGGGTCGTCTTGAGCTCTTTCCTGCGCGCTTGTCTGGCTTCCCTCCAGAAACTCTCCTAAAAATACCCTTTTGGGATACGAGAAATGGATCATATTGGCTCCTTGGCAAACTTTTGGCACTTTTGGATCTTTGACACCTTCTTGGGCTCTTGGGCATACTTGGGAATTTCGAGAAGAAGAAATTCAGCTCCTTCTTGTACTTTTTCGGACTTTTTCCACCATTGCTATTTTAGCTACACTGGGATACTGATCCTGCTCTTGTCAAACTGAAATATACGTGAATAAAGTGGTAAATCTTCAAAGTGGACGTAGGTTCTCAAGAACTGAACCGTTATAAATGTTATGTCACTTACTTTATTAGCTTTCTCCGCTAAAAATCCTCATTTTACATTTATTTTCACTGTCGTGGAAATCTGTGGGTGTTGTGCCAACTTTTGGAAATCAACATTCTGGTGCTTAAGATGAGAGATTCAAGAAAATGCCATTTTTTTGCTATCGTTCTTCCATCAAGAATTGGAGTGCTACTCAGATCTTCCTAGGTCTACCTAGCCAGTCTGTTGAAAATGGTGAAGAAGGGAAAAGCTGCCATGGCTGGACCTTCCACTGTTGACTAGGAAACCTCTCAACATTCTGAAGGTCCAACCACTATGGATATGGCTATTGTCTCCAATCCTGAAGCTTCGGTAACTCAAGCTCAGTTCTTTGAAATAATTAAGAAATTGGAGGAAACACGAAGATTGCTTAATGACCAAATTAAGAAAAATATTGACTTGATGCAAAGGCTCCAAGAGAATACCCATAGGGATATTACTCGCCTTCAAGCCAATAGGAGCACTCAATCTCCTTACTATGTCTCGAAAAGCTCTTCTCCCGACACCCTCCATAGTAACCATAGCCAAAAAAGGAGGATTAATAATGATGGTACTACAATTACCATCAAAGAGGGAGTGCATCATTCTGACTGCTCTCGGTTGGGCCCTAATATTGCTCTAGAAACTAGCGCTCAACCCACTACCAAACAGCCACCGAATGTCACTGTATAGAACTTGGCACCAACGTTTAGAATGACTACCCAGGCCCAAGATGCTTCCAACCCACCTTCACGGAACCAAAGGGTTGAGCTTGGTGATTCTCAAGAGGATGAAGACGTCCATCACATGAGGGGTCCTAGGCAGCCCGCTCAATAGTTGGATCGCGACCGCTGGAATCCAGTGGAGATCCAACCTCCATTTCTCACCGACATGATCCATAGGATCATGAGGGAAATGCCACTGATGACTGGGAAGCCAGTACGAGGCGTAGCTCTTTCACCAAGGTTGTCCTTAACGCTGAATGGCCAAGACACTTTAATATGCCACAGATTACGATTTACTCGGGGAAAACGATTCCTGTAACTTCCTAAACCTCTACGAATGCCATATGGATTTTGTACACGCCACAAACGCAGTGAAGTGCAGATGCCTCTTTGTCTTCCTTGAAGGCATAGCTCTGCTTTGGTTCTCTCGACTTCCATCGAGGACCATAGCGACTTTTGACCAGCTTGCCCGGGAGTTGGTAAAGCAGTTCAGGATACACGTTATAAGACTCATAGACATCCTGACCATCTCAAACATCTACCAGGGGACCAGGGAAACACTTAAGATTTACCTCGAAAGATCCAATAATGCCCTGGAAGAAGTAGAAGATCCCGAGCCTCGTACCGTCCTTATCCACCTTGCATAGGGCATACTGCCAGATTTTGAATTCGGGGCTTGGATTGGTAGAAAACAGCCTAAGTCTTTGGAGGTTTTCTACGAGAAAGCTAATCAGTTCTTGTGCCAGGAAGAAGCGCATAGGAACACGACTGCTCGAAGTGGCCATCCCAATAATCCACACCAAGGCGCTACGTAAGACAATGTCATGGTCAAGCAAACCGGGTAAAGCTCCGAAAAGGGTAAGGGGATTACCCTCAACAAGCCTGGGGGTCGTAATCAAGAGAAGGAATCTAAACAGCACGACCGCTTTCCTTCTTACAAGGTCTACACTCTACTGAATGCTCAGTTGGTGACAATCTATCTTGAAACCTGTAACACAATGCAGTACAAGAAGCCTGCATCAAAGGAATCTATCGATAGTGAGAAAAACTTTAGCAAATATTGCATATTCCATGATATGTGCGGCCATAATACTAACGATTGTCGGCACCTTCGAGATGCAATTGAAAAGCTTATCCATGAAAAGCGTCTCGAATAGTACATTCAGAACCCTGCTCCAAAAGAAGCATCCACGGGCCCTACAACGCCCGCACCTCCTCAAATCCAAGAGGCACCTGGGTTGTCCAATCCAAGACCCCCTCAAAAGGGTATTGTGATTGACACCCTACGGTGGTCCTCACCCGAAAAACGAAAGCTTTCGACGTATAGAGGAGTACGTCAACACCATCAATTACGCTGATTTTGAAGTGTGCTCCACCATGGATGAGACAGTCTTGAAAACTGCAGAAGACCATGATAAATGGCATCATCTTCAGGGAAAAGGTTGTTATAAGGGTTGAGTCCTGATCCACTGATCCACTTGTCATCTCCACCTACATAGGCCCGACCTATATATGTTAAAAAGATCCTTGTCGGTTCGGGGAGTTCCATGAACATAATCTTCAAGAGGGCCTATGATCAAAATAAACTTAAGGCCAAAGACTTGAATCTTTCAACACAACTGTTCATGGCTTTAAGGCTCAACAAACTGGCCAGTCGGGCTTGTTGAACTACTGGTATAACTCGGAGATAGGGATAGAAATGGAGTTAAAATCTTCACCTTCGACGCCATTGATGTTCCGAATCTACATGGCACCCTGGTGCCTGTTGATCAAGTTTTCGATTGAGAACAGGGTTGGAATTGTCTTGGAGACCAAGTCACAAGGAGAGCCTGCTATCTCGCAGAATGGAAAGATGCAGTCAACCAGGAGAAGGGCAAAGATGCAGAGATGACACTCTGAACCAAAATCCCCAGTGCATAGCAGCCAGTAGGGTCTGAGTCCTGGCCTAGACATCACAACTTTCTTTCTCATGATCTTGACCCATGGAAGGACGAAGAGCCCAAGTACGAAAGAGCTACTCTGGTGGAGCCCACCATTGACGTTCCGGTCAACCCCGCCGACCCATCTCGGGTCTTGAAGATCGGATCACAGCTCCATCCAGCCATTCACAAGGAACTTACTGACTTCCTACGACTAACCTAGATGTTTTTTCTTGGACCCATTCCGATATGTGTGGCATCGACCCAGGAATCGCATGTCACATGCTTGGTATCGACCCGAATTACCTCCCAGTCAAACAAAAATGCCGAATCTTAAGACTAGAAAGATTGGTAGCACTAAGAGAGGAGGTGGATAGGCTACTTGACAACGGTTTTATCCGCGATGCTCTCTATCCAGAACGAGTCTCTAACACTATCTTGGTGAAGAAATCAAATGGGAAATGGCGGACATGCGTCGATTTTTCCAACTTGAATAAAGCACGCCCAAAGGATAGTTTCCGCTTCCGAAGATCGACCACCTCGTTAATTCTGCTGCTGGTCACCAGCTTCTATTGCTTATGGACGCATATTCAGGTTATAATCAGATTCCTATGTATGTCCTCGAGAAAGACCACACTTCATTTATCACCGATCTTGGGTTGTATTGCTATGTTGTTATGCCTTTTGGTCTCAATAATGCTAGAGCCACATATTAATAATTGGTCAATCGAATGTTCAAAGATCAAAATGGGAAATCCGTTGAAGTTAATGTGGATGACATGCTCGTGAAAACACGGTTGTCGAATGACCACATTAATGACCTCGTGTAGATTTTCACTGTTCTTTGCAATTAGGCATGAAACTCAATCCATTGATATGTTTTTTCGGCATTGCATCCGGAAAATTCTTGGGTTTCGTTGTCAATTCACGAGGGATTAAAGCCAATCCAGAAAACATTGAATATATCCGGGGAATAGAGCTCTAGATAACATCAAAGATGTTCAGAGCTTAAATGAAAAAGAGACTGCTCTAAGTCGATTCATCTCAAAAGCAGCTGATAAGTGCATTCCTTTCTTTGATCTGATCAAGAAGGGGATGTGCAACTTTGCATGGACAACGGAATGTGTCGCAGCATTCCAAGACCTTTTGAATCACTTGAAGAGGCCACCTATTCTATCAAAGCCTGTGGATCACAAGGACCTATTTTTCTATTTGGTTGTTTCTTTGCAGGCCATTAGCCCGATGCTTGTGCGCGAAGACGATCATATCTAAAGTCCAGTCTATTGCATCAATAAGAGATTGACAAGATATAAAAGAAATTATCCAAAGCTCGGAAGGCTTGCTTACTTCCTGTTGATATCTTCCCGGAAGCTTTACCTGTGTTTCCAGTCACATTCCATCAAGGTCTACATTGACCAACCGCTACGATAGGTCCCTCAACTACCTGAGGTATTTGTGAGAATCTTGAAGTGGAATATCAAATCGAGTCAGTTCGACTTGACCTATATCTTTCGAAGGGCCATCCTAGGATAGGCCTTAGCAAATTTCATTGTCAAGTTCACTACTTTCGACGATCCACCTGAAGATGGTGAACCTTCCAACATCCAGTGGAAATTGTACGTGGATGGCTCATCAAACAATCATTATTCTAGCATCGGAGTCGTACTTATTACTCTTAAAGAACGCTTGAGCTGTTATGCTCTAAAGCTCAACTTCTCTGCCACTAACAACGACGCAGAGTACGGGGCTTTGATTGATGGACTTAGAATTGCAAAAGAACTCAACATCAAGGCCATCCAGGTCTTCTCAAATTCACAACTCATCGTATTATAAGTGCGTGGGGAATATCAAGCCAAAGGAGCGCGACTCGCTCCTTACCTTGATCGGTTTCGTGAACTACTCAATGGTTTCGAGTTCTACATCATCACTCACATTCCTCGAGAACAAAACAAGAAGGTCGACTCACTAGCCAAGCTAGCATGTTCTGGGGATGCCCAACTCTTGGGGATCGTCCCAGTCGAAGTGTTAAATTTTTCGAGTAACGATCAAATGGATACGATTGCAATATTAACGACGGAGCCCAAACTGGAGTCATGGATGACTCCAGTCAAAAACTACCTGCAACATGGAATCCTCCCTGATAACCGAAATGAAAAACGAATGCTCCTTCGGAAAGGTTCGCGCTACATCATTCAAGACGGAGTGTTATATCGAAGAGGATTCTTTGTTCCACTACTCTGGTGTATAGCCCACAACGATGCAAACATGCACCACTGGATGTGCACGAAGGCGAGTGCGGTGACCACACCGGGGAGCAAACTCTAACAAAAAAGATTCTTTGCTACAGCTATTTCTGGCCAACTCTCGAACGGGATGCAGCTAACTACACCCGTAAATGTGGCAAATGTTGAAGATTCTCCAAGATTCCTAGAGCCTTGCTTACAAAGCTTACACAGATGGTCAGTCCATGGTTGTTCGCAATATGGGGAATCGACATCATCAAAACTCTTCCAATGGCAAAGGGCGGTACTCGATATGCTATAATCTCTATTGATTACTTTACTAAGTGGGCTGAAGTTGAGCCTCTTACTATGATCACGACCAAGAAAGTAATCAACTTCATCGTCTGCAACATCATCTGTCGATTTTGAGTTCCTAATACTATCATTTTTGAAAACGGGACCCAATTCGAAAGTTCTGAATTTAAAGACTTTTTTTGTCGCCATCGCATTGAGAAACGATTTTCGATAATAGCTCGTTCTCAAGCCAATGGTCAAGTTGAAACCATCAACAAATTCATCAAATCCATCATTAAGAAGCGTTTGGAAAAGGATGGAGGCAAGTGGGTAGATGAACTTCCTTTGGACTTTTGGGCATATCGAACTAACCATAATTCAGCGACCGACCACGCTCTATTGGCTCTCTCGTATGGATCTGAAGTTGTATTTCCCATCGAGCTTGAACTACAATCTCATCGAGTCACTTATTATGATCCGAGAACTAACAGAGATCTCCTCTTGGAATCTCTCGACTTACTCAAAGGGATGAGTTTGAACTCAGAGCAGCTGCACATCACCAACGGGTCGCTCGATATTTCAACACCAATGTCCGTCCAAAGCACCTTGACATTGGTGACCACATCCTGAAGCAGATCTTTCCCACACCGACTTGACTCGGTCCTCGTTGGGAAAGTCTGTACGTCATTCAATGGAGGCTTGAAGATGGTACTTTCATGCTAATGACCGTTGATGGTGCCGAACTGTCAAAAGCATGGGACAACGAGCATATATGTCCCTACTTCACCTAGCTTACAGTAGAGACTTACTGCTTTTCACAAATGTTTTGTTTCCAATTCAGGGCATTGTAAATAGGCTGTTACCGCTAATAGTATAAGTAAAGGCTTTCAGATCTCCATGTTCTTGGTGTATTTACTTTATGCATAATATGAGAAGTTGTGATATATGACTGACTGGCATAAACGAGTTCATAACCCCAGATCGACACCTCAGAGCATTGGAATCAATCCACCACTCAGAGTCTAACTAAGGCTCAAACCTTGTGGATTGGTCGTCAACTCGAGTTTCGAACCAACAACGAGGCCAAGTATAAATAACTCGCGGCTCTTATTAATTTAGGTGTCCAACTCCATCCATTAGTCTCTGAACTTGAGGGAAACCCACCAGCCGAGTAAGTGTGACACCGACCACCGACTTGGCTTACTCTGATCCTAAGAGTTTGGATTTGAGTATAAACTGGCGAAACAATGGCGCCCTCGACTCTAACCCGAACGGAAAGACGGGAGAGTATTAAGGATGAACCAATGACGTCCACTAATAACTCCTCACGACTCGGGATCAACGCCTGCAAGAAGGTCCCGAGAGTGGAGCTACCAAACCTGAACTTCGCATGAATCGAGATCAACGACCGAAAGGAAATATCGGGAGCAAAGTTCGCATACCTAGACTTCACACGACTTGAGTTCATAAAGAGTGAAGCAATGAGAAACATGAATTTAAGTGCAACGACGAGTACATTACGTAAGTATAACAATTGGGAAGCGTAAAAGAATCTCAAGTACTTAAAATGATATGTGATATGTGCAAAGTCAACTTGCATTCATATGTCAGAATATATTTCTTTCAACAACACTATGTACATGAAAACCACATCGTGCCTCCAAAAGCGAGGGCCATACCAGCATAACCTATCGGCCTACAAAATCAAAGCTATTATATAACCATCATTTGGACGAGCCACCCTTCTTCTTCTTCTCAGACTCGGGCTTGGGTGACTCATCCTTCTTCCTCTTCCATTCCTCTCTATTTCCCCCAAATCCCTTCATCTCTTTGGTGGAGTAGGCATAGGACGAGGTCTCAGCTTGAAGCCCTCAGCTGGGTCCAACCTAACTTCCCTTACTTCTTCGTTGTAAATTTCTATCACTTCGTGCGAGGAGAGAATTACTTTCATTGTAGGAGGAGTAGCTTCGACCACAGCTCAAGAGGACTGTGATTTCTTGGCTTCCTTCTTGACTTTCCTTTAAGCCTCCTTTTTGGCCTTCTTGGCCTCTTTCTTAGCCATTTTTCGAGCCTCCTCCTAAACTTTCCTCTTTGCTTCCTCCTTGGCCTTTTTCTTCTTTGCCTCCTCCTCTGCTCTTTTCCGGGCTGCCTCTTCTTCGGACTTCTTACGGGCCTCTTTGCGGACTATGGCCTGGGCCTCCTCTTCAGCTTTTGTCTTGGTTTCCTCTTGAGAATTGAGCATTGCCTCCTCATCTTCCCTTCTCTCGCCTCAATCTCCTAAGAAATCACTAGCATTTGGACCCATTGTTATTCAACCAAATCGTGCATTGATGGCTCGCCTGCTTCCACCTGTCCGATCACCTTCGGGTCTGCATCATTCCTCTCTTTCTCCTCCTCAAAGACATGGGAGAACTCTGCCATCACACTGAACAGGAAGCTCTGGTCAGCCTCGCTCAAATCCAAGCCCGCATAAATGTCAACGGGGCAAAACTCTTCACCCACTTGCCTCTTGTACACCTCTACATCGAATGTGGGCCCGACATCCATGGTGGTCCCAAAGCCGGATGGGATCCCCATTCCAAGAGTATCTACAAGTCGGAGAGGAAGACGTATTATTATACTTCTACTTCCTGTTACCATTCTTTCAAGTACTGGAGAGGAAATGGATATACCTCCAATCATTTGCTATGTGACCTCAATCGATGTAGTTCCTTCAGATATGGTGGAAGGAAACTCCTAATGCCTAGTCCTGGATGCTAGGGATCATACTCCAATTCTTCAACAACTAGTGTGGATGGGCCACCAGTGGAAGTAGGTGAAACGACTTATTTTTGTTGGGAAGCACCACCTTTAATTTCATGAGCAACCACAATGTTCTAAATACGATTTCCTTCCCCCTTTCTACAACAAGTCTTTCCTCAACTTCTGCTTCAGCATCTTCCTTAAGCATCACCTTTCCTTCTGCCAATACCTGGCACTCTTCCCCGTTTAAATATTTGGTAATCAACACCTCTTCATCCACTGTATCCACGTCCCTGACGATAGTATCATCTTCCAACAACTTCTCCCAGTCTAGGGAAAGCATCTGAGCATAATCCTCGACCCACGAGATTCCGCAGTATCGAAGGTTTTTAACATAAAGGCCCAAGATCATCGACTCAATCTCTCTTCCTTTGCCTAAGCCTCTCTTGCCTTGGCTCTAAGATCCTCTAACTGGCCTCGATTTCTTCCTTAACCCCTTCAACTTGGCCCATCGCCTCTCTGTTGGATGCCTCGTCGCCTCCTTCTCTTTCGTTGCCTGCTCGAGCTCAACACAATTTGCTTCTATTACCTTCATGAGTACCTTATTCTCCCTCATCAGGCACTAAGCCTCTTCATTCTCTCTCTGTAGCCATTGATTTTCTTTGATCAGCGCTTGGTTCTCTTTCTTGAGATGCTCAACCTCCTCGTTGTCTTTCCACAACAGGAGATTCTCCTCGGTAAGCGCTTTGTTATCTTTCCCCACTACGACAACTCGAGCTGAGAAAGAAGTCGTTACATCCTTGTGTCGATCCCGGGCTAGATTGAATGCTACACGAACTTCCTCCGTTTTTTTGTTTGCATCTTCCAGTTCTTTCTTTAGCTCCTCAAATTCAGTATCCCGATATTTGATTCTCTCCTCATCAGCATTAGCCTCAAACCCTCGATTTTGGCATTCTTCATGAATATCAGCTTAGAGAGTCTCCTGCCATACCGCACCATAACCCGATATTGGTTGTAAATGTCGTATACCCAGGTCCAAGTCTCTTTGTCTATCTCCATCGGGATGGGATGCAGCTTAGGCATCCAGATAATCTCCTTTAAGTAGAATCTCGGGAAATAATTCTTCAAGTTAAACCTTTCTCTCCTCTGAAGGCATCTTGGGAGCTTAGAAATTCTCTCTACCACGGGTCCATGCCTTCTTTCTTAACTTTCACCTCCTTTGGATCCTCTGTTGATCCTCTCCCTACATGTGTCTTTAATCATTGATGCAGGGGCATATATTTTGTCGAAAAAATGAGAGGAGGAGGAACGGGAATCGCAGATTGCTTTGTGCTCATCGACTCTGTCCTTGTCTCAACATCAGCCGGCCTCGTGCTTGGTGGTGAAGACGCCAAGCGTAGGGGATAGTCTCGGTGGCGACGGTTGTTATCATAATCTTGAGTCTGCTTGGATTTTGATTCTCGCAACTCCGTACAATTAAGAAAAGTTCCCATGACTTGTGCCTTGGGTCGCCAAGAACTTCGAGATCCCTGGTCCCAATCTCTGTCGCCTTCTCGAGTCATAGCGCCTACACGAAACAAATCTTGAATCAGAAGTGAACATCCCACACACACACAAGTTAAGTGTTGTGTTATGCAATGCTTATGAGTGTGTGTGTCCTAGTGTTCCCCCCATGGACCAGTTGTCGACTTGCTTGAAGGGGTAACCTCCCCAACGTTCAGCAACAAACTTTCAATGGTTGTGTCGGTAAGTCCAAATGAAGACGTTTCGATGGGGGTCATGTCCAGGTCTTTGAATTGATCCTCCACTTCCATCGATGCGGTGGTTTCATAGGTTGTGACTGGAGAAACTGGTTTGGAAGCCTCTCCCAACCTTGTCTCCTCTGTTGGAGAGAGAACGAGAGTGGGTTGCAAACCATCTTCCCCAGTGAGTTCCTCCTCGCCACTGCCGTCGTGAGCACCAACTTCCCCTTGATCTCCCGCCATTTCCTCTTCTTCAAGGGGCATGTCAAGAAGCACGACAAGGGGTAGTTCTACTAGCATACCTAGAAGAACATATCCACCCTTAGCTTCTGCCACTTCTTCCTCTTCTTTGTCATCATCCTTACGACCCATCGAGCAACCTTCAAGAAGTAAGCCTGATAGATAGAGAAGACAGTCCGACAAAAGAGTCTAGGCATCATTAAATGCATTCGGAACGTTCCTCGGTGCCAAGACTCACTGAAGATAAATATTACCCTTTGGAGTCCGGGGGATACCTGTCATATAAAATTTCAAGTTAGTTTAGAGCTTATGACTCAATTAAATTGAAATACAACATGGGTGTCAAAACACTTACGGCCAGCATGTCATCTTGTTGCAAATCCAAAAGGGCATCGAGCGTAGAACTAATCGTGTTTGAAGTAGCCAAGTTTGTTCCATGCCCGCAAGATGAAACGACTGTTGGCCTGCACCTCTAAATAGATGAGGGAAGACGAGGCGTTTCTTCTCTTAAGGAAGTAGATATATCAAATGTCCTCCTAGTTGGTTCAACACTCAAGTTTTCTATATATAGGATGTAGGTGCCGAGCATGAAGGCATACGCGTTTGAATGAAGCTATGTTGGCACTATGCGAAAGAATCCTGGATGTATGCACAAGTTGGGGCACGCACCCAATAGAACACATGCGTTTGTTCCAACTAGTGTACCCTTCTAGGGGTGCGTGCACACTAACGACCCTCCTGGGGGCTCGGACATCAACTTAAGATATGACGTACCTAATACAAATCCGCCTCAACGCATCTTCATCAATTCGCAGGGAGACCAAATCTGGGGGATTCACAAGAATGGCAGTATCACCCATCATATCCGGTACCATTAGAACGTCTTCCTACTCGTTGCCTACATCCTCTTCCTCTTATGGGCCACCTCCCACTGGCTCTGGATCTTTTGGAATAACCGGTTCATCCATATGCTCATCTGAATATTATGATCCTCTTGATATTTCCTCTTGATCGGGCATGTTGGGTGATCTCACTTGTTGAGAAGAGGTAGAAGCTTCAAAGGTCTCATGTCCGCCAGTCGTTGGGTTGGAATCATATGAAGATTCAGGTGAACTCGAAGACAGTTCTGCAACTTTAGCCGACAATCCTTGGATTCGTCTAGAGCGTGCGATGTTATAGCAAACAATACTTTCAAGATAGTTTTATCAGTTAGAACAATGAAATTTGTGCGCCCCCTCCTCCTCCCCCCCTCCCCCCCGGTGTTAGTGTGAACTAACATGAAATGTGCAGTGCCGTGTGTGCTGATGCAATTATAGTAAAAAACTTTGGAACAGGGTGTCGACTTTTAGTTTGTTAAACTAAAATCATCGCCGTCGCTAACCGATATCATGGAATTCGGGTCGAGTCGCAATCACATCGTGATTAGGTTAAGAATCGAGGTCTGGGATCGAAGGTTCAGTCATATGTCCAAAGTATGATTTTTATGCTCTAATCCTATGTGCATGTATGAATTGTCAGTCCAAACAGGTTTGTTTTTCGAGTGTTAAGGCATTAGTCGATGATATGTTCGATTTAGATCTCAGTCCAACCGCTCGACGTCGCGAAACAATTCAACTTCATGAATTCAAGTTTTAGAGTCAGAAAATTTACTAAGTTTTCAGGACACAGATTTTTTATTTCGTTTCCTCGAACTTCTAAAATTTCCAATGCAAAAACTTTGAGGATTCCAGGATACAAAATTTATTTTCAAATCCCCAGACACTTCAATTTCTTCTCAACTCCTTCTCCAGTAAACCCCTAGCACTGATCCAGGAATCTCCCTCCTTTTCATATCCGAAGACTAAAATTTCCCTAAGTCCCCAAGATACGAAATTTTCATTTCGTATCCCCAAGACTTGGGAAAATTTTCCTAGATCCCCCGGATATGAAATTTTCATTTCATATCTCCAAGACTTGGTGAAATATCCTGAGTACCCATGATATGAAATTTTCATTTCTTATCCCCAAGACTTGGTGAAAATTACCTAAGTCCCCGGGATACGAAATGAAATATTTGTATCCCCACAACTTGGTTAATTTTTTCGGCTTCCTCAAGATTTCATACTCCCCTCCTCTTTGAAACTTTGATACTCCAAATTTTCATACTCCCAATCTGCAGATTTCGTACTCTAGCATCACCTCCTCTCCAATCTCCTCAAACTTCCACACCATGGCCAGCCACTTCGCCTCCATGACCACCAACATCAACTCAACAGCCATGACCAGCCTCGCCATCTCTGTATGACACAGTCATGTTCAAATCATCCCATAAAAAAAACAAATCGAACCCATGTTCGAATCAAAAAACCCGAAACAAATTCATGCAAATCAACGGGAGAGCCCACATGGGATTAATGGTGGGAAGTCAAAGGATGAAGCTTGGTGGTTTCGAAGAAACTAGGTGGCCGGAAATGGATGGTCTAACCAGGTGAGAGCGAGCTAGGGGAATTTGCGAATTTCTGGTATTAAAAAATTCTTTAAGTCTTGGGAGTATGAAATGCCTTGAAATAAGAAACAATGCAACATATCCAACTTATATAGAGGCGGAGGGGAACGAGTTCTTATTTTCCAGATTTTGATAAATTCTCCAAGTGTTTGGGGATACCGATCCCCGAATCGGTATCAAACCCAACACATCAAAAAAGGGAGAAAGGAGGAATAGGAGCCCGTATCGGTGAAAACTTATTAACTCAAATCTATGGCCTTGATCGCATATACGCGTTTTCAAACTCTAATCATCGAAACCAACTCAAGTCGTTAGCCAATCGTGTACTTACTAATCTCAATGATTCAAGAGTACACGACTAAAGATCAAGTTCAAATCCGATGACGTTTTTGAAAACTAACTTATGCAATTGCATGCCCAAAACATATCATTTCTATTATGTTTCTTATTATAAAATCTGATCGTATTGCGCAAAATCACATGCAAATGTGTGAGTGCATGCGTGACTCTATGCCGGCAGCAGCTCATTTACACTTTGGCGTGGGTAGGAGTCGGCAACTAACGTTTAATTTCTTGAATATACAGAGACTAGACACTGACCTGAGCACCCAGAACCCTCAACAATGCTGAAACTCCGCATTTATATCAACAAACTTCGACAAAGAATCATAGCTACTCAGAAATGGCGTACTTCTTGGAATTCACCACTCAACGGAAAGTTCATGACCATTCGCTAAACATAGTTTGGAGATCTTTTTGAATGTCAAAAACTTGTCTCTATTCAAAGCACGTCATGTTAACACAAGACATGCTTTGGAGGGAAAGTGTTACCCAGCCTTTCGTCCTGGCTATCGGAAGCACTCTAGGCCAGCATGAATCGACCATCACATGGATAAATACTCATAAGTGCCATCCAAACACCCAGGAGTCAAGTCCAGACGGAGTCGTGCAAGTATGGTCGTACCAGCTTGTCAAAACAGCTCTCAAACAGCTAAGTGTTTGGGAATCAGTATAAACCACCTTCAGGGATCGGTACGTATCCCCATATTCCAAATTACTCAACAAAATCCCCAATCCTTTAGAGATAGGTACAATTCCCCAAAGACTTCCGAGATTGGTACGTATCCCCAAGCAATAAGGGATCGGTACAACTCTCCCCAAGCAATTATGGATCGGTGCAACTTTCCACCTCTTAGAATTCATCCAACACTTCGATCTATACGAATCACAACCACCTTCAGGTATCGATGAGAATCACCAAAAACTTAGAATTCACACCAACTCTTTCCCAATTGGTGCGAATCCCAAATTTTAGAAGTTCAACTCAACTTCAAGTCATCGTACTTCCCGATCCATCAAGAGACTTCCAACCAAACTAGCTAGAAGACGAAGCAATAGGAGAAGAAGAGCTTGCCCAACTCAAAGATCCCAAAGATCCCAATAAATATTTTTGGATCCGTACTAATCCTACTACATAGGGATTTGAGCCTTGAGCCCTCTTGGGCTCCTTTCCATGCACCCACCTGGCTTCCCTCTAAAATCTCTGCTATAAATACCCCTTTGGGTACGAGAAACGGAACCTTTTGGCTCCTTGGCAAACTTTTGACACTTTTGGATCTTCGGCACCTTCTTGGAATCTTAGACATACTTTGGCATTTTGGGAAGAAGAAATTTAGCTCTTTCTTAGACCTTTTTCAGACTTTTTCCACCATTGCTATTGTAGCTACTCAGGAATACTGATCCCATTTTGAAAACTGAAATATACATGTATAAAGTGCTAAATCTTAAAAGTGGACGTAGGTTCTCAAGAGTTGAACCACCATAAACACTATATTACTTACTTTACTGCATTTCTCCACCGAAAATCCTCATTTCACATTTATTTTCACTACGTGGAAATCTTTGGGTGTTGTGCCAATTTTTGGACATCAACAATATTAATATATGCCTACTTATTTGAACCATGTTATGTAGGTTTTAGATTAATGATCCCTCGAATCGGTTGTCTGCTATCCACTTTATAAAAATCATAATATAATAAACATGGTTAATTGAACCATAATTTGTAAAATAATTTTGGACACTGAAAAGGTGAAAGATAAGCTATACAGTTGGATGTGAATTTGAAATGTGATTATTATATGATGAAGTTAATCATATTAATTTGATATATTGCTTTTTAAACTTACATTTGTAGGTTGACGAGATAGAATGGTCTGATATAATTCATATCCTTTTAACTCAAGGTCTCATAGATGCACTTTTTGATCCATGGATTTTCTGTTTATTTCGAGGTTATTATTTGAATCCTTAAATACCAAGTCATTAAAGTTCCACTACTAAAACTCGAACCATCTTCTTATATTGGGGTATTAGAAACCCTTGCCAATCGTCCTAGAGCGGTAAATAGTAGTCAAATATTTTTTATTTTAATTATTATCATTTAATTGGGCATTTCGATGGTACAGATTTGGCCCAAGTCCGATCTAAATCTGCTATATTAATGCAAGTATGAGTTTTTCCCTGATAACCCAAGCTCGTCCCAAACCTAACTTGATTACACAAAGGGTATGATATGATTTTTTCAAAACCTGGTCAGGTTTGGGCCTCATTCGACCATTATTATTATTTTTAAATAAAAAAGACTCTACTTGGAAAAATAGAGCCTGGGAATTCGAATGCCTGTCACATCAATCCTTCTTTTAAGCTAGCTTGAATCATTGGTTCTCATCCGGTCACCTTGTAGTAAGGGGATAATTGCTCCAAACCTTAAGATAAGCACATCTCGACATGCTAGGACTCGAACCCAGGATCTCCAAGAATTTTATTTAATGGTTAACAGACAGCCCTGACCAATTGAGCTATGCTCGAGACTGTTATTAGTTTTTCATTATATCAAAAGATGAGTGCTTATGATATATTTTGTCTATTTACATATGGATGGTTTTTGCATATTTTTATTGCGAACTTGACTACATTATCATTGAATTTGTATGGTAACATTATCTGTGTATAAATTTTATGAAAAATCATTTTTAAAGTAGGATTTTAACATAAATGTTAAGAGTTTAGTATACTGGTAATACCCGACGACCCTGACAAGCCTAATAGGTTAGGCTCAGGAACTAGCTTTGAAATGCCCTGAGGATTTTGGTTGGGTTTGAGTTTTGATCATTATAATTAGACTCAGGTTCGATTTTAGGATATCTTGACCGACCCATTGACATGCCTACAATTAAATAACGGATTAAACAATGTGATATGTATTAGTCCTTATTAACCAAATTATCAATGAAAAATGACATGATGCATTTGATATCGTATATCAAATCTCGTATCTTTAAGAAATAATAGAATCACAATATAAATTTACATGATAAAAAAAATAAAATTATTAATCTAGATCCTTCTAATTATGTGATGACAAAGATTGTAAGATATGGGATGGCTTACACTTTTTGAAAATGGTAAAGTACAAGGAAACCATATAACTAGCATAAATTACATTATTTAGCGTCTAACATCTTTATTAACAGTTGGCTAAGCACAAACTTTTGATCCAACCGTGAACTTTCAAAGTTATCCTTACATATATTTATCTTTGTATATCACTTAAAAATAGTGTTACAATCAACTTTTTTTGCAAATACAAAATTCATTTCTACGATTACTAATAAACTTAAAAACATGATCTAGTAAATAAACAGTCGTTACAACATCTTTTTTTATTATTTTAAAACATATAAAAAATAAAAAATTAGATATTGTAACACGGAGATAATTTCGAACTAACTATACATGATTTCAACGTAAAAATATAATTAAATATTCTACATATCATTTTATCTTGAACGTGAAACATGCACAAATTTTAAAAACATAATTCCCGCACAAAGCATATGTCATGGTCATGCGTGAAGCGCGTGCCGTAACTCATATTGTTGTTATTTATGTTATCATTTGAAATATGAAAATGGCATATATTAGACTGGTAAAGTGATAAAATTAATACTTTACGCCATAACCCATCCGCCTATTTACAACATTACAGCAAAAAGAAAAGCAACCTATAAAAAAACGACTCATGTTATACCAGTTAACAATTATCAAAATAGTTCAAGTGAGGAAATTCTACGGATTCACATATCTTCTCCACCGCCATTGAAAATTGTCTGATGTTTTCTCTCTTATCCTTAACTTAAAGAAGAGAGTAAACCTACAACCTAAGCAGATAAACCACTCAATGGTCGATTCTATAGTAATGGAGATCGAAAATAATGAAACGGTGGTAAAGTAATAGTAGAGGGGAAAATAACAAAGGTTCAAAAACTAATATTGGAGCTGAAATCATTTCCTAAAACGAATTTTGTTTGTATCACTTGATCAATTTAAAAAACTTAGGAATATAACTTATTCTTATATAAGACAGTCTAAAATAGAGATGATATGTGCAATTTGAACTTATGCTTGAAAATATATTCTAACTTATTTTGAGTGTCTAAAGAACTTAGGAATATAACTTAGTATTTTAAAGTTTCTTTGTAAAAAGAAGTAATTAAATATATTTTTCATATTAAAATCGATAAAGCAAATGCTAAGAAGCTCTGATTAGCGGGACAATGATAAACAATGTGATTTTAAGCGGAGTCACCATTTAGTAGCGTTAAATTATAAATGAAAATGCTAAAAGACCCGAAGGATTTTTTGTTAAAATGTGCGAAAATCAGATCGACGACTGCTGTTGTGCCTCCACTATTGAATCCCACGCTCCCCCCTGAATTGCGCAACTTACGCACTTTTCCACACCCAAATTTCCAGGCCCTATAGAACTGTTGAATTATAAAAGCTAGTAATTGATAATCTATAAGTGCTTTAGCGATGGAATTGATGGCATTTGGTGGGACTTTGACTGTACTTGATTTAACAACCTACTTATAAAGTACGTGCTAACAGTAATGCAGGGCAAATCGAAGACACCAAAACTGCAATAACAAACTTTAATTTGAACATTTAATATTCAATTCATTTCATAAAGAATATCACTTAACAAACGGATTTTTAAAAACGATCATATATATCACATACCTACTACGTAGTGGGTGATGCATATTTCCTCAAAATGTAAGTCTAACATTATCCTCAAGTTATTCAAAATGGAAAGTGAAAAAAAAAAGAAATGCAAGGTATAAATGAAAGCCATTGAAATCATCAATGATTTTATGCATTTTATAATTCATATCACTTATCTCATAAGCGGTGCTATTTTATATTACATTGCAAAATATTTAATACGCAAAAACTTATATCTATAAACGGGCTTGCATTTTGAAAAATGTAGGAACATTAAAACCACCTAAAGCATAAGAAATGGCATAACCCTGAGCATTTGAAGCTTTCCTAATAGGGGGTCATTCAATGAGTGACGACCCAAACGGGGAGTAGTGAGCCAATTTTTGGATTTAAAAACGACTCACAATGTTGCTTCAACGACGACCACGTGGGTATGTGAGATAGCAGACATTATTAATGTTAGTTAATTATCCAAACATTAGCAATGCTTGATAAATCAATAGGCCACGGTAGAAAAACATCGATTTTATATATGTGTTTGGCATTAATAAAGTCAGATAAGGCAATAATGATACTTTTTGTTGTTGTCTAGTCCACTATATATTTTTCCATCCCTTCACACTTTCAAATACATCTTCTCTCTATTTATGATTCTTAGTTCCTTAAATCTCAAGTATAACTATCAATTTTAACTGATACAAATGACTGCTTAGTTTGGCATAGTGGAAAAACAAGCTTCTACTTGGTAAGAGGTCAAGAGTTTGGCAACTACCATGACCCCCATGTTATCATTAATGATCAGTTTTTAAAAAATATGATTTTAACTATAAAAACATCCAATAATCAAAAACAAGAGATTTTGATGCCTTGGAAGCTACTGAAGAACACAAATCCTCCACTCTATTATGTAGTAACTATGTTGGCGGGCCAGTAGGAAACACGGATTAAAGAGTAAGCCCATCCACCATGATTGGATATTGGAACGTGTAATGGCATATACAATGAAACAAGATTGATAAAGGAAGAAAAGGAGCAGAGGAGGTTGTAGAAATTGAATGTGCTCAAAGCTGACAAAGAAGAAAATAATAATGTTGTGCAAAAAAGGTTGCACAAATGTGGAAGAACAATAAATATGATCTAGATTTTCCAATTGAACATCAATCTAATCTGACAGCAATTATTCTATTACATTAAACAAATAGTAAATAACTATAACGAAGAAACAAAAAGACACACAATATCTATACTGATTCCACTACCATTGAGATAGTGTACATCCAGTTCAAAGGAGAGAGATTTTATTCCACATAAGAAAAATTACATGAGATTACAAAATAAGAGTTTACACATCCAAACCTCAAATTAGACTTAACAAAAAGAGACACTTCATTGGGGGATCACTGGCTCCATGCCAGGATGGGTTTACAATTAAGTCTACCCCCAATATATAGGCAGTGAAATATATGTGACACATCAATTATCTTACCAAGATATGGTAAGAAGATAATATAGCAAATTACAGTGGAAACAAAATGTGCAAACATAAGAAGTAAATCAATTCCTTTCCTTAGCATAGATTGAAGAAATTAATGCCTACATTTATTTATTTACATCTCATGCAAATGCAATCAATAATTATTCATTGATCATATTAAAAATATTTACTTTCCATTTTGCATATTTGTTTTCATCTATTTGTGATTTTGTATCACCAAAATTTAACACTCCACTTTGATGCAAAATCACATATCTCCAACACCCGACCTCGAGTCAAATTCTCATTTCAACATAAAACTCTCCAAAAGAACTCCACCGTAAACCAAAATCTCATGGTCAGATAGAAACCAAAAAATGAATATTTACCTAATGGGATCCAGCAAAGCTACCCCCATCACACCTTGTTAACGAGCTCAGACTATGTCCCCTCCAGCCAACAAAATGTTGCAAATATCCAAAATCAAAAGAAGGAAGATTCCAAAGTAATCTCAACACCACCAGGGCCAAAAATAATTCACTTAATCACCAATTCAAATACAGAGCCAAAATCGAAATCTCTGTACGCAACATAAATCTCTCTCCTTCCACATACCTGCATGTAGCACCGCTCCTTTAAGACGACATCACAAAATCGACGATGTACCAAAATTGCACCAAATCCGCCAAAATCAGCTCTATGAACTGGACTCTCCAAGATGGCATCACAAGTCGATAAGCCTCAACGGCGTTAAATCCATCACCAAAATCAGCTACATCAGATATAGTTTCTAAATCCAATGGTCCCTTCAACACATTAATTTTTTTATCACCTAACTCTCATACATTGCGAGCATTTATCAACTAGATTTGAAGTTATACAGAGTCCTCAAACACTTGGAAAGGTCGCTAACACCTCCAGTGGTTCGTCTTAGGTCGCTACCTGTAACGGCCCGAATTTCCACACACTTTTGAGTTGACTAATTCCAAGACACGTCCAACCCAAATTGCATAGAAATACGAATCATTATTAGAAAGAAGTTAGAGGATGAGAAATAGAAACAAAGAAATATTAGAATAGAAGAAAATGAAGATCACAAACTCACAGTGGAACGAATAAAATATATTAGATAACATAAAACTTTGAAATACAAATCAGTAACTTTATATACATACCATTATCAGAGCACAACGGTTATCCCTGGAACAGTTATAAATACCTGTTTCCAGATACAACATAGTACACAGCGGAAAATATGATAGTCTATAGCTAACTGATGAAGCCTCCTGCTTCGAGCTCCTCCAAGTGAATCTGAAAAATCCCGACTACTTGACTGCCCGTACAAATTTGGGCACCCAAGAGTTTAGGGGAAACAAAACAAAATAAACTCTGGGTCAGTCATGGGACTGGTGTGAGTTAACTCCAACCATTTGTTTAACTTTTTAAAAATCCTTTCGAAAGAAAAGATAATCGTAAGACCAATCCACACATAAACACGGATGGTTTTTACCTTACGATAACCCAAAACATTTTGATATCAAATCCGGTGATATTATAATAGTGTCTACATCAAATAAATAGAATCTAGCGGAACGCTTGCATCTCACGCTCCATATATAATATTAAATCGAAAACCGCAGGGCACTTATTAGAGATTGGATTTCCAACATGACAAGGTATGGGACCACCTTCCGATAGTGTATCTCTAGAGGTGAATACACTGGGTTCAACAAGAACATCTTGCAACCTGGCCCACACATGACCGACCACTCATTTCGCTTGAGTGTATCGAATGTATATCACCAACGGTTGGGATCAACAACCGTTTCCCGAAAGGGACAACATCGATAGATTAAAGAAGAAATTGGAATTTCTATAGATAGGTGATTATACATCCTCATGGGAGCGACCCACATAGCCATGTTGCCTGCCCGATTTTTGTCAATTCCCGGTTGTGAGGCTTGAGGTTTGAATTATCTTCCAGAACATCTGGCCACCATTCACTTCGAATGCCACATCGTCAGATCCATCGGAAATCACTAATTGATTCCCACAAAAAAATACTCAGATTGTTAGGCTAAAGAAGTTTCCCTTCCGTGCCACCAACTTCGTACGTTTGAAGAAATCAACGTACGTAATCCCTTTGGAAATACTATGTTAGACACTCGACCATACAAGTTGTCCTGGGTCTAGACAAACCGAAGGCACTATTCTATTAATCCATCTTGGGCAATTTCTACCTAGGGTTAACAGAACAGCCCTTACATTTTACTCCGTCTTCACTTATCTTCAACATAAGTTGATTCGTAACGCTTATACCAATACAAAGTGGTTTTTTGATATTAAATCTGATCCCGGTCTCTCGATATTGACAACGGAGGTATAAAATAAATCAAAACTTTGATGGTCGGTGATTTAACTATCAAAGAAACATCCATACAATCAACAGTCCTATTTCCAATTGGAAATTCTATCGATCAAGCATCAAAACAACACTAGGCCCCTTTAAATCAATTCATGATTACATTATTATTTCCAATTCTGGTTTCCCTATCTTTCGTATCCTTTTGAAGCTCGATTTTCCCCTCTCGATTCTTTGAAAAGAATTTCCAATATCTAATTTCTTTATTCGAGAAAATATATCTTATTCCAGTTGGAAAACGTTTCTATTATATATTAACGAATCCTTATTTTCTATATTCAGAAAATACACCTTATTAATATCTAAAAATATTTCCATATTCCATTTCTTAATTCCTCGTTGACCAATTCATTTCATTTTCTATGCATAGAAAATATCTCTCATTTTATTTGGGAAACATTCAAAATCCTTTAAATTACTGCGATGTTATAAAACATCGTTATTATAACCCAAACCATTTATCATTAACTAACCATACTGTTAATCAATCTTCACTATCGAACCTTAACCATTCCTCCATCAATCATGAATTCAATCAAGTTGGGGTATAATTACCTCTCAGACCTTAATTGAACAACATTCTCAACTTTGAAATAGTCAAAGTTCACAACTTTAAACCAAACATCGCTTACATGATTTTCTGATCCAATCCAAGAACACACTTATTTCACGGAAAAACTTTGATTATAACGGTAGCGTTATAAACGTTGTTTCCAATTATTTGATTTATAAAACATTACTTTTAACAATAGCGTTACAATCGCTGTTTAAAATTATAGAACATCTATTATAACAATAGCGTTAAGATCGCTGTTTAGATTTACAAAACATTTATTATACGGCAGCATTAAAAACCACTGTTTAGATTTACAAAATATTTATTATAACAACAACGTTAAAAACCGCTGTTTAGATTTACAAAACATTTATAATATCGTTCACAATTTCTTTTATAACTGCAAAGTTTAAATCCAATTTACAAATAACGATTTCAAATCTTTTCCCATTTTTCAATTTATCCCAGTAAAGTACTTCATTGAATTTTAAAACATTGAATTATAATTTAATCCTCTCGGTTTATTTGGTAAAAACAAATTTCTATTTGAAATCTCTTTTTAAAAACCTCAGCGATTTTACATTCGATAATAAAATACCGATTTCATGTCAAATACTAATTATCCAATGATACTTAGTTCCCTTCTTCCATAAATATCGTTTATAACTTTAAATATTCGTCTTATCTATTAAACAAGTTTCTTCTTTCAAATCTTTTCGAAATTCTATTTCAAATTTCGAAAATAAATTTTCTTTTAAAATCCTTTCCTACATTTGAAAATACTTCATGGTATTAAACACCAAAAGTATAGGGCCAGTGTAATTCATCATAACAAAATCAATCACAGTATATATCACAGTGAATAACAAACAACAATATAAATATTGAGGAATCCAGTTGGATCCCTCCAACCTGTTTCACTGCATCCACAGATGTTAGTCAAACATCAATATATTATTTTCACACCAATATGGTAAACAGAATTTATAAACGATCAAAGATTTATATATAACAATGTTAACCAATTCAACCAATTTTATCAACCATTCATCCAAGCAACCATCATCCAGTAAATAAATTTTAAAACTCGTTTATAAAAATATAACGAGGCAGAGTTGGTGAGTTTACTCACCTTATTCGCAATCGACGATTCTGCTTTTGTTTCGATTAAAATCAAAGAAGTGTTTGATTTTTCTATGAAACTCCAAAAACTCTATTCTGAGCGAAATCAATTCCACAACGTAGCTCTCGCTGTGATGATCCGAACGAAATTTGTTTTACTTGTTTCTGTTAAGGTATGACAAAAATATTTGTATTATAAGATTTAATAATTTAAGCGGTCGATAAGGCTAAATTAATAATCAATTAACTAAGCCTAATTACCGTGTTTAACATAACCAACCTTCCTAACCTCACCTCTTCCCAGTATGATTCTCGTACCCAATTCATTCCTCCAAACAAGAAATCGAACCCCACGTATTCATCATTTTAACTTTAAATCCCTTCATCCTTCAACTATCTCAATACGCAGGCTGCTCACGTTATCGTCCCAATGGAAACAATTTGAAACCATTTAATACATTGTTAACTTACCAATAAATTCCTTCTTCCTAGTTTTACTCCCACTACCTGTACATCTCTTACTATGCAGCACCTTCTTCCCTGGCAAAAGAATAGCGGCTTCTTCCTCCTTGCAAATTTCAGTACCAAATTCGCTTTCAAATTAACACGGTGACCTCCCTCTACAATCCCTCAAATCACGTAATCATCCCAATTGTAACGACCCGCATTCTGCGCATCATAGGATCGTAGAATATTTATTTCTTTCACATACGAAGTCGTATGGTCATGTAACTTTGGGAGACGACTATTGGGGTCATTTCCCACGTTCATGATTTTTCCCGATTTTTATATGACCATTTTACCCCTAGTTATCACTGTTTTGGCCATAACTTTTGACTGAAAAGGAATTTTGACCTGAAACCACTTTCATTGGCTTCGAATGATGGTTTCTCTTTCTGTAGAGTGGTCACATTAGCCAAACGGACTTACCGTTTGGGAGATATGGCTGAAACAAGTTTCGGATGGAGAAAAACAGCTTAATTGGGCTTAACCGGGTGATTAGCAGCTAGGCCCAAGGGGAATTTCGGGTTTAGAGGTTTAGGAGGACTGATTAGGGTTAGGTTATCATTTTCATTTCAGTTTTGAGCCGCCACAAACCCTCTTGAGACCTTAGTAATGGCTTCCTACATCTAAAACACCCCAAATCACTCTCTAATTGAAGATTAGGCTTAGCAACACCAAATTAAGGAGAAAAAGCACCAAAGCAAGGTTAGAGCTGCTGTTAGACATCAGTATTCGCCCCAAATCAGAGGAGTTTCAGTTCTGAGAATTTTATTTGTGGCTAAGGTGAGTGATAGCATCATTTTGACAC
Organism: Allium sativum; assembly: GCA_030737875.1. Taxonomy (NCBI): domain Eukaryota; kingdom Viridiplantae; phylum Streptophyta; class Magnoliopsida; order Asparagales; family Amaryllidaceae; genus Allium; species Allium sativum. The sequence continues at coordinate 304,993,289 of CM060919.1, forward strand.
TAATTACGGTTAATTAAGGGTAATTAGTGAAGATTAGCGAATTTATACGTAAATAAATTCTGGAAAAATTCTTAAAATTCTAAAATAATGTTCTAAGGCTCTGTTAGAAATTTGGGTTAATTTCGATGTGTTTTGCTAATCGTATGCTTAAACATGATTAAGAGGGATTATGGGAAAATATGAAGTTTTAGTCACTTTTTGATCCATTTTGATTCATTTGAATTGTTGTTTGCTGTTTGTGATTGCTATTACATGTTGCTATGACTCTATGGTATGTTTCATGATTGATTAGAATAGTTAAATTGCTCGAAAACGTCGTCGAATGGCGTAGAAAGCTCGCTGGAAAGTTGCAGAAGTGTGCAGGCTCCGAACCGGTTCGGATCGGAGAAAGGGGTCGGATCGGACTAGGGAACTGACCAAGGGAATCCGAACTGGATGAGGACTTGTCACTGGGAGAAGTTTGGCAGGAAGGAAGGCCATTGTTTAGAGTTGGAGTTGGACAGAAGACCGGATCAGAGCGATGGAGCGGATCGGATCGGAGTAAGCTAGGGAGCGGAGCGGATCGGATCGGAAGAGTGATTGGAGGCCAGATCGGATCGACTTGGAGATGCAGGGCTCGGACCGGAAGCAAAGAAGAAATAAGCTAGGAATTGGAGCGCTGGAGGGAAGGACACCTGACCCGACCTGGAGGAGGACCCCGACCCGACCCGGAGGAAGACACCGACCCGACCCGAAGTGGACTACCGACCCGAACTAAGCTAGACGAGGACCACCAATCCGAACCGATCATGAAGGTTATACCGAACCGAACCAAGCTAGATGAGGAGCACCGAACCGAACCATACGTGGGCTATTACTACTACGCGATGACTCTTCTGAAGACCCACTCCAATTCGACCAAACCCGATATGCAAAGGAAGTCCAAATGAGAAGTTGGAGCTTACGATTCAGATGGGAATCAACGAGTTCACTTCATGGTTGGGCTTTGCTGCGGGACGCGTGCTAAGGAGTTATCGACACCTATAGCTTTGGACCACTATGGTAGGAGGTACGAAGGCGGATTCAGGGCCATTATGGCATCGGTAGAACCAAGGGCTACGACCAATGAAGTGGGTCATTGAAATGTTTGGTCATGACTCCAAGTGTTTGGCTTGGTCACAGCAGGGTTTCTACAAGTCGGGATTCGTCGTTGCCTCAGTTTGTCTAGTGTTCCAAAGTGGTAGATGTCGTATGCTTTACGCACCGAGTGAGGGATGTGAGGATGGTTGCTATGGATGATTTGTTGCTATCATTGTGACATGCACACCCCACCCCCGTATTCTTACACTATTTATTATGGCACCTTGGAGTATCGTACGGTATGTGGTACTAACTCTTTGGTTGCATGTCCAGGTTCAGGTATGGTTTAGTATACCTATTACCATACTGTTTAGATGTTTATCGCTCATACCAGGCTTTATGTCTGACCCAGAGTTTTATGTTTCCTCTTATTACTCTGGGTGCTCACACGAGCAGACTAGAGACAGGTTAGCTGGTGGTGCACGGGTAGATGATCCGGAGACGAACAGGAGGCTTCCACGTAATATACATATATAGTATTCTCCCTGTGTTGTTGAAGATCACTGCTTGGGCATTGGTGGTGTATCTTCTATTTTTGCTTTCTGTTGTTCAGAGACAGTAGATTTTGAAAAGTTGTAATAAGCTGTATTTGGATTTCCGCTGCTTTGGGATTGATGTTGGTTTTAGTTGTCAGCTTATGTACTGTCTCGCCTGTTTTATGTCAAGTACATTACTATTATATTTTATTCCATGCGCTGTGAGACATTCTACAGGTTCTTTGATTAGTTCATTCCCATCTTTCCTTTCTTATGACGACCGTCTTGTGCTAGTCGGGCATGTGTACAGCGCACTTTTGGAGGAAATGCAGGTTGGTGCGAGGCGGGCCGTCACACTTGGTATCAGAGCTCTAGGTTGCGTAGTTAACCTAGGGAAGTTATCAGGGAGAGATAGTATACGTATACGAGAGAGCGTATTTGTAATTATTTTGGGTTTTAAAAGCTATATATATACTATTAGTAGTATAGGGATGAAATCGTACTGCACTAACACCACTATGGAGTCGTTAATCATTTCCTTTTCCAGATTGACGATGAGCCGATATGTTAGAGGTACCGGTAGGGGAGCCAATAATGGGAATGCTGCTGACATGAGGACGATGTTTACTGACCTCATGAGAGAGATGCTTAGAGATGTTCGGAGGGCAGCTCCCAATGGTGGAAATGGTGATGGTCCAATAGTGCAGGCGCCAAGAGTCGACTTCGCCAAGCTAAATAAGGATTATACTAGCCTTGGAGGGAAGCCGTTCCACGGAACGGAATCGGCTACGGATGTTCAAGATTGGTTGGATAGTTGCGAACGCATCTTCGAGGATTTGGGTATCGAGGATGCGATGAAGAGAAAGCTAGCGTCCCGTCAGCTGCAAGGGCGGGCAATGAATTGGTGGAATGCTATAAAGGCAGCTACTCCCGAAGATCAGATTACTTGGGAGCAGTTTAAGGCTCGCTTTAGTGAGAAGTTCATCCCGGCTGCTCAGAAGTCAGCGCTGTTTAAGAAATTCTTGGAACTCAAGCAGAATGGAAGGGCAGTTTCTGATTATATTGCTGAGTTCGACACTTTGTCAAAATATGGGTTATCTCTAATTGATACTGCCGAGAAGAAGAATGAGAAATTCATAACTGGTTTGGATCAGTACTTGGGGGAAAAACTTATTAACCACATCGATGAGACGTTTGAATCGATTGTGGGGAAAGCGTTAAGGTCAGAAAGTCTCTACCCTAAGCCAAAGACTGAGGTTGCATCCACAGATGAGCCAAAGCCACAGGCTAGTGGTGGAGGCAAAGGTGGTTCTCAGAATAAGAGAAAGCAGAATCAGGTTAAGGATGGCCATAAGAAAAAGAATAAGCAAGATGTGGAGTGCTTCAGCTGTGGTAAGAAGGGCCATTATGCTAGTAATTGTCGGGCCAAGCCAGCAGATAGGAAGTGCTTCAATTGTGGCCAATTGGGACATCACAAGGACAAGTGTCCACAGCCTCCTAAGGAAAAGCAGATGGTGAAAGCATACGCTCTTAATGCTATTCCTTCTTCGTCGAATGCCCCAACTGCGGCGGAGAAGGGAAAGAATGTCGTCATTCAAGGTATGCTTTCTGTTTATGATGTTCCTGTTAGAGTTTTGTTTGATACCGGAGCTTCCAGTTCTTTCATATCTAATGACCTGGTAGATAGGTTGGGATTGGAGCCCGAGATTGTCGATAGACCTTTAGTAGTGACGAACCCGATTGGTGGTTCTACTAGCCTTAGCATGATTTGTCGTAATGTGGTCTTATCGAGTCATGGATGCATGTTTGTTTGTGATTGCTTTGTTTTGGGCTTTACTGGGTTTGGCATTATTTTGGGGGTAGATTGGCTCCGAAGATACGGGGTGGTGGTAGACTGTGAGGGCTTGTTGGTGACAGCTAGAGCGGATGATGGGCGGAGGATAGTGTTTGGTGGTCTACCCAGTAAGGGGGTATTGGCTAGTTTTCTAAACTCCCTCGACATTCCGCATAGTGAGTTGTCAGGTTTGCCCGTGGTTGGCCAGTATCCGGATGTTTTCGAAGAAGTGACCGGACTTCCACCACACCGAGAGATTGAGTTTCGTATTGATTTGATAAAAGATGCCAGACCTATAGTGATGCCACTTCGTCGTATGGCACCAAGAGAGCAGCGAGAGCTCGAGGTGCAAGTCAGCGATCTTTTGAAGAAGGGATTTATCAGAAGGAGTGTTTCTGAATGGGGAGCACCAGTTGTGTTTGCTACCAAGGCGGATGGTTCCCTTCGTTTGTGTGTAGACTACCGCGAGTTGAATAAAGTGACGAGGAAGAACAAGTATCCTCTACCGCGGATAGATGATTTGTTTGATCAGTTGAGTGGCGCGAGAGTATTTTCTCAGTTGGATCTCGCGACAGGTTTTCATCAGCTTAGAGTGGAAGCTGAGAGTATAGCTAAAACGGCATTTCGAACGCCGTCTGGATTCTATGAGTGGTTGGTTATGCCATTTGGGCTGACTAATGCCCCGGCATATTTTGTGGACCTTATGAATAGGGTATTCAGAGATCAGCTGAATAAGTCTGTCCTTGTGTTCGTTGATGATATTTTGGTCTATTCGAGGACAGAGGAGGAACACAAGGAACATTTAAGAGTAGCGATGGAGGTGTTGAGAAAACACCAATTGAAAGCAAAGTTTTCTAAGTGTCGCTTCTGGAAAAGGGAAGTGAGGTTCTTGGGCCACGTTGTATCAGAGAGTGGTATTGCCGTGGACCCAGCAAAGGTGGCTACGGTACAAGATTGGCCTACGCCCAAGAATGCAACAGATGTAAGAAGTTTCTTGGGATTAGCGGGATATTATCGTAAGTTTATCCAAGGTTTCTCCAAGATAGCAGCACCATTGACCCAGTTGACCAAGAAGAATCAAGCTTTTGTCTGGGATGAAAGGTGCGAGAATGCATTTAAAAATCTAAAGGATAAGTTGACAAGCGCACCAGTGTTAGTCATTCCTAAGGGGGATGAAGAGATGACGGTATACACAGATGCCTGTGGTACCGGACTGGGTGCTGTATTGATGCAAAGTGGTAGGGTTGTAGCTTATGCAAGTCGGCAATTGAAACCGCACGAGAGAAGATACCCTACCCATGATTTAGAATTGGCAGCGATCGTGTTCGCGTTAAAGATGTGGAGACACTATCTCTTGGGAGAAAGGTTTGAGCTGTTTACAGATCATAAGTCGTTGAAGTATCTGTTCTCCCAGAAGGATTTAAATCTCCGTCAGCAGAGATGGTTAGAGTTCTTAGCTTCCTATGATTTTGACATCGCATACACACCAGGAAAGGGCAATGCGGTGGCTGATGCATTGAGTAGAAGACATGCCAGCTTAGGGGCTATGTTCCTTGAATGGAAGCAACTGGAGTTTATCGCGGGGTTTGATTTCAGACCAAAGTGCGAATTGGATCCAGAATTGTTAGCAAGTTTGACGATCAGACCCACTTTGATTGAGCGGATCGGCTCTAGTCAGAGGGACGATCCTAACCTATTGGAAATCATCTCCAAGTTAGAGATGGGAGTGGATGAGGAGATGAACAAGTATGGGTTTGATCGGGATAGATGGCTTAGAAAGAATGGAAAGCTTGTTGTACCCAATGTCAATGGATTGAGAGATGAAGTGCTTAGAGAATGTCATCACTCAAAGCTGACCATACACCCCGGTGGTAATAAGATGTATCGAGATATGAAGCAGACCTACTACTGGGAAGGGATGAAAAGAGACGTTGGGAAGTTTATATCCAAATGCATGAATTGCCAGCTAGTTAAAGCCGAGCAAAAGAAGCCTAGTGGTTTGTTACAGCCCTTAGAAATTCCCGAATGGAAATGGGAGCAAGTCTCGATGGATTTCATCGATGGTTTACCAAGGACTAGATCGGGATATGACAGCATTTGGGTAATTGTAGATCGACTGACTAAAAGTGCAAGGTTTATACCAGTCAAATCGACCAGAACGGCAGCTAAGTTAGCAGAATTATATATGAAGTGGGTAGTGAGATTTCATGGAGTACCCAAAAGCATTGTGAGCGACCGAGACCCGTTGTTCACTAGTGGGTTTTGGAAGAGCTTACAAGAGGCTCTAGGGTCAGAGTTACATCTCAGTACCGCATATCATCCTCAGACAGACGGTCAGACGGAGAGGGTGAACCGTATTTTGGAAGATCTCTTGAGAGCATGTATATTGGATTTTGGTGGATCATGGGATGACCATTTGCATCTAGTAGAGTTTGCATATAATAATAGTTACCAATCCAGTATCGGTATGGCCCCATTTGAAGCTTTGTATGGAAGACCGTGTAACTCACCATCATGTTGGATAGAGACTGGCGAGAAGTTTATGCTTGGACCAGATGTGGTGAGGGAAACTTCAGATAAGATCAAGATCATTCAACAACGAATGAAGGCTGCCCAAGATAGGCAGAAGAGTTATGCTGATAAGAGGAGGAGAGACCTAAAATTCTCCGTGGGTGACTTGGTGTTTGTCAAGATTTCTCCGTTGAAGAGCGTAATACGATTTGGCAGGAAAGGCAAGTTGGCACCAAGATTCGTTGGCCCATTCCCTGTTCTCGAACTAGTCGGGAATTTGGCATATAGAATTGACTTACCAGAGAAGATGGCGGGAGTTCATAACGTATTTCATGTTTCCCAACTAAGGAAGTTCGTTCACAACTCAGATATGACTATCTCACCTGATCAGTTAGAGGACTTCGAAGTAGAATCCGAGGCGGTTGGGAACCGCAAACCGGCCCGTATTGTCGAGTACGACACGAAGCAACTTCGAAGGAAGGCGGTGAAGCTAGTCAAGGTTCAGTGGAGCGAAGACGAGAATGATTGTACTTGGGAAACAGAAGAGGACATAAGGAAGAAGTATCCAGAACTCTTTGTCTGGTAAGATTTTATTAGCGATTTAGTTTTCCGCATGCTAGGATAGACTTGTTTGCTTGCTTTGCATGTTTGATTGTTGAATATGGTTGTTAGGCATGCGGGATCCCTTGTATGTTATAGGTTAAGGAATTTCGGGGACGAAATTTCTTAAGGGGGGGAGAGTGTAACGACCCGCATTCTGCGCATCATAGGATCGTAGAATATTTATTTCTTTCACATACGAAGTCGTATGGTCATGTAACTTTGGGAGACGACTATTGGGGTCATTTCCCACGTTCATGATTTTTCCCGATTTTTATATGACCATTTTACCCCTAGTTATCACTGTTTTGGCCATAACTTTTGACTGGAAAGGAATTTTGACCTGAAACCACTTTCATTGGCTTCGAATGATGGTTTCTCTTTCCGTAGAGTGGTCACATTAGCCAAACGGACTTACCGTTTGGGAGATATGGCTGAAACAAGTTTCGGATGGAGAAAAACAGCTTAATTGGGCTTAACCGGGTGATTAGCAGCTAGGCCCAAGGGGAATTTCGGGTTTAGAGGTTTAGGAGGACTGATTAGGGTTAGGTTATCATTTTCATTTCAGTTTTGAGCCGCCACAAACCCTCTTGAGACCTTAGTAATGGCTTCCTACATCTAAAACACCCCAAATCACTCTCTAATTGAAGATTAGGCTTAGCAACACCAAATTAAGGAGAAAAAGCACCAAAGCAAGGTTAGAGCTGCTGTTAGACATCAGTATTCGCCCCAAATCAGAGGAGTTTCAGTTCTGAGAATTTTATTTGTGGCTAAGGTGAGTGATAGCATCATTTTGACACTAATTACGGTTAATTAAGGGTAATTAGTGAAGATTAGCGAATTTATACGTAAATAAATTCTGGAAAAATTCTTAAAATTCTAAAATAATGTTCTAAGGCTCTGTTAGAAATTTGGGTTAATTTCGATGTGTTTTGCTAATCGTATGCTTAAACATGATTAAGAGGGATTATGGGAAAATATGAAGTTTTAGTCACTTTTTGATCCATTTTGATTCATTTGAATTGTTGTTTGCTGTTTGTGATTGCTATTACATGTTGCTATGACTCTATGGTATGTTTCATGATTGATTAGAATAGTTAAATTGCTCGAAAACGTCGTCGAATGGCGTAGAAAGCTCGCTGGAAAGTTGCAGAAGTGTGCAGGCTCCGAACCGGTTCGGATCGGAGAAAGGGGTCGGATCGGACTAGGGAACTGACCAAGGGAATCCGAACTGGATGAGGACTTGTCACTGGGAGAAGTTTGGCAGGAAGGAAGGCCATTGTTTAGAGTTGGAGTTGGACAGAAGACCGGATCGGAGCGATGGAGCGGATCGGATCGGAGTAAGCTAGGGAGCGGAGCGGATCGGATCGGAAGAGTGATTGGAGGCCAGATCGGATCGACTTGGAGATGCAGGGCTCGGACCGGAAGCAAAGAAGAAATAAGCTAGGAATTGGAGCGCTGGAGGGAAGGACACCTGACCCGACCTGGAGGAGGACCCCGACCCGACCCGGAGGAAGACACCGACCCGACCCGAAGTGGACTACCGACCCGAACTAAGCTAGACGAGGACCACCAATCCGAACCGATCATGAAGGTTATACCGAACCGAACCAAGCTAGATGAGGAGCACCGAACCGAACCATACGTGGGCTATTACTACTACGCGATGACTCTTCTGAAGACCCACTCCAATTCGACCAAACCCGATATGCAAAGGAAGTCCAAATGAGAAGTTGGAGCTTACGATTCAGATGGGAATCAACGAGTTCACTTCATGGTTGGGCTTTGCTGCGGGACGCGTGCTAAGGAGTTATCGACACCTATAGCTTTGGACCACTATGGTAGGAGGTACGAAGGCGGATTCAGGGCCATTATGGCATCGGTAGAACCAAGGGCTACGACCAATGAAGTGGGTCATTGAAATGTTTGGTCATGACTCCAAGTGTTTGGCTTGGTCACAGCAGGGTTTCTACAAGTCGGGATTCGTCGTTGCCTCAGTTTGTCTAGTGTTCCAAAGTGGTAGATGTCGTATGCTTTACGCACCGAGTGAGGGATGTGAGGATGGTTGCTATGGATGATTTGTTGCTATCATTGTGACATGCACACCCCACCCCCGTATTCTTACACTATTTATTATGGCACCTTGGAGTATCGTACGGTATGTGGTACTAACTCTTTGGTTGCAGGTCCAGGTTCAGGTATGGTTTAGTATACCTATTACCATACTGTTTAGATGTTTATCGCTCATACCAGGCTTTATGTCTGACCCAGAGTTTTATGTTTCCTCTTATTACTCTGGGTGCTCACACGAGCAGACTAGAGACAGGTTAGCTGGTGGTGCACGGGTAGATGATCCGGAGACGAACAGGAGGCTTCCACGTAATATACATATATAGTATTCTCCCTGTGTTGTTGAAGATCACTGCTTGGGCATTGGTGGTGTATCTTCTATTTTTGCTTTCTGTTGTTCAGAGACAGTAGATTTTGAAAAGTTGTAATAAGCTGTATTTGGATTTCCGCTGCTTTGGGATTGATGTTGGTTTTAGTTGTCAGCTTATGTACTGTCTCGCCTGTTTTATGTCAAGTACATTACTATTATATTTTATTCCATGCGCTGTGAGACATTCTACAGGTTCTTTGATTAGTTCATTCCCATCTTTCCTTTCTTATGACGACCGTCTTGTGCTAGTCGGGCATGTGTACAGCGCACTTTTGGAGGAAATGCAGGTTGGTGCGAGGCGGGCCGTCACACCAATAGAAGCCGAACCCAACTGACCACATTCATTGATCGCCGCTCCTTCCTGCAAACGTCGGACCATCGTCGACGATTTCTGCTCCCACCGCCCATCCATGCGCTGCCAAACCCCCCTGGCCTGACCTCGTCTCGAACACCATAACTCCTTAATTTCCCCAAAACCCATACTGTCTTTGAGGGGCCGCCGCCACCCAACGGACCTCATTCAACTTCGGCCGAGCCTAGGGCTCACTGAGGCCATCACTTCATCTTCAGGAACGAAATCAAATAGCAACGCGATTGAAGAGATCAGTTAGGGTTTTTGATTGGAAGAAACACAGCCGTTCGTTTTAGCCTGGGTGGAGGCGTAGAGATAGGGTTGACCACGGCTGCGATTGACTTAGGGTTGATTTTGATTTAAGTTGTTTTCCATTTTTGTTTGTCTGAGAGAATAACCATTTCGCTGGAAGAAAGGAACGGGGTTGGAGAAAGAATTATACAGTATTTAAGTAAATTGATACCTTGCCATGCACAGATTGTAATAGATTGGCACCCACGTTTTCAATAGCTTGGCTTGCACAGTTTGCGTTGGTTTGGGAAACACAACATCTGTTGGCTTGGCACACACGAAATCTTTCAATTTGCTTGGCACACACAGGATCAAGGCTTGGGAGGCACGCTGCTGAATCATGTGCATTGTGCAGTATTAAATTTTTGACGAAGGCTCAAAGTCGTATCTGTACATTATTTCTTTTGTTTCAAAACTCTTATACTTGAAAATGTGATCCTATACTGAAATACGTTCTTCCTTTTATTATGAAACCTTATGTCAAGTGTTTCACAATCAAAAACCCATAATTTACTTTCTCTGAATTTTTCCATGCTTTCGAAATACACCTATGTTCTTAACGCTATCGTCTGGAAATATTTGTTTTGAAAAGGTTAATGTTTATGCAGTACCGACTATATAGAATTCCGTTTATTTACTGACTGTTATGGACAAAAATAAAAATACTATCATGTCAAGCGATGTGTCATGATCCCAAGAATATAATAATATCGGTAGGTTAACTTATATTGTGAAACCCCAAAATATTGATATAGGGTGTAAAACACTCCAAATAAAAAGTTGCATATTTAATTTTTTAAAAATTACAGTAAAATTCTAAAAATTAAATTATAACTACGCCTCAAAAGAATCTTGTCCAAATTCAAGACCGATATTTAAATATATTTAAATAACCGTTATGGCCTATATACGATTCTATAGCGACTATTTAAAAATTTGATTTGGACGTAACTTACAATCTATAAAACGAAATCTCGGTTTTTCTCTTACATTAGAAAGATACAGTTTAATAGATTCAAACGTTTCTTGTTTTAAAGAAATCCGACTTATAACGAATCATGTATACTCAGTTAAAGTTTAAATCGTAAATTACGAACTACCGCGACTGTTTCGAGCTCGTTTTAAATTATATTATAAATTATACGTTCAAGCTTCGTTTTATAAATAAATTCGTTATAAATTCCTATATATAATTCAAATAAAATATTTAAACCAATTTAAATATTCAGAATTCAATGGCTAAAAATTCGGGTCGTTACATTCCTTCCCCCTTAAAATAATTTCGTCCTCAAAATTGCTAAGGTAGGAAAAGATGCTACATACCCTATTAACTAGGTCCAAAAACCCTTTTTGTTCACTTCTTAACCTCAGTTTAACTAGACCAATTTATTTCAAATTAGTTTGAAATCATATATATTTATATACATATTTTTATAATCAACTCAATTCAAAACATTTGAATTTATAAAACAACTTTATTTTTCTCAAACAATTTCCATTAATAAATTTATTATGGTAGCAATCCATCACTTAGAAACTCGAAAATGAATACCGATAATGTCGCGATCCATTATCAGTACTATTTTTTCGCCATTGAAGTGATTTCAGTGCTTAATCCCCTTAAAAAATCCATTTAAACCATTCTTATTCAAAAATAGTTTAAAGTAATGTTATATTACTTTATAATATTTCAGAAAATATTTCCTAAACACCCAGAATTTAAATTCCAATTCTGGTTTGAACTTAATCTTGGTTTACCTCATTTGTATACATTATCCGTATACAAATTATATAACCATTTCAATTTTTTACAATTTTATTTGATTGTAATAACAATCAACACACTCATATACTATAATAATCCAAAAATTATTCCTTATATATCAAAATAATTTTTTGGGCAAAATTATATCATTTACCCATTTTAAAACAATACTGTATCGAATTGCTTTGTTCGAGAGTTTAGAAACACTTATTGATACAGTTGTACTTCCTGTATCGACCAGAATTCATAAACTACTCAACAAACCAACCAACATAATATAAAACAATATTTATATCAATATACAAATTCGCGCTCATATATATACACTCAAACTCAATCTAGGGTGTTACTAACCCTATCTCTATTGAGTCACGCCACAGAGCTAAGGTTACTACTCAACTTCAGCTCTGATACTGACTGTAACGGCCCGAATTTCCACACACTTTGAGTTGACTAATTCCAACACACGTCCAACCCAAATTGCATAGAAATACGAATCATTATTAGAAATAAGTTAGAGGATGAGAAATAGAAAGAAAGACATATTAGAATAGAAGAAAACGAAGATCACAAAATCACAGCAGAACAAATAAAATATATTAGATAACATAAAACTTTGAAATACAAATCAGTAACTTTATATACATACCTTTATCAGAGCGCAACGGTTATCCCTGGAACAGTTATAAATACCTGTTTCTTGATACAACATAGTACACAACGGAAAATATGATAGTCTATAGCTAACTGATGAAGCCTCCTGCTTCGAGCTCCTCCAAGTGAATCTGAAAAATCCCGACTACTTGACTGCCCATACAAATTTGGGCACCCAAGAGTTTAGGGGAAACAAAACAAAATAAACTCTGGGTCAGTCATGGGACTGGTGTGAGTAAACTCCAACCATTTGTTTAACTTTTTAAAAATCCTTTCGAAAGAAAAGATAATCGTAAGACCGATCCACACATAAACACGAATGGTTTTTACCTTACGATAACCCAAAACATTTTGATATCAAATCTGGTGATATTATAATAGTGTCTACATCAAATAAATAGAATCTAGCAGAACGCTTGCATCTCACGCTCCATATATAATATTAAATCGAAAACCGCAGGGCGCTTATTGGAGATTGGATTTCCAATATGACAAGGTATGGGACCACCTTCCGATAGTGTATCTCTAGAGGCGAATACACTGGGTTCAACAAGAACATCTTGCAACCTGGCCCACACATGACCGACCACTCATTTCGCTTGAGTGTATCGAATGTATATCACCAACGGCTGGGATGAGCAACCGTTTCCCGAAAGGGACAGCATCGATAGATTAAAGAAGCAATTGGAATTTCTCTAGATAGGTGATTATACATCCTCATGGGAGCGAACCACATAGCCATGCTGCCTGCCCGATTTTTGTCAATTCCCAGTTGTAAGGCTTGAGGTTTGAATTATCTTCCAGAACATCTAGCCACCATTCACTTTGAATGCCACATCGTCAGATCCATCGGAAATCATTAATTGATTCCCACAAAAAAATACTCAGATTGTTAGGCTAAAGAAGTTTCCCTTCTGTGCCACCAACTTCGTACGTTTGAAGGAATCAACGTACGTAATCCCTTTGGAAATACTACGTCAGACACTCGACCATACAAGTTGTCCTGGGTCTGGACAAACCGAAGGCATTATTCTATTAATCCATCTTGGGCAATTTCTACCTAGGGTTAACAGAACAGCCCTTACATTTTACTCCGTCTTCACTTATCTTCAGCATAAGTTGATTCGTAACGCTTATACCAATACAGAGTGGTTTTCAGATATTAAATCTTATCCCGGTCTCTCCATATTGACAACTTAGGTACAAAATAAATCAAAACTTTAATAGTCGGTGATTTAACTATCAAATAAACATCCATACAATCAAGGTCCTATTTCCAATTGGAAATTCTATCGATCAAGCATCAAAACAACACTAGGCCCCTTTAAATCAATTCATGATTACATTATTATTTCCAATTCCTGTTTCCCTATCTTTCGTATCCTTTTGAAGCTCGATTTTCCCCTCTCGATTCTTTGAAAAGCATTTCCAATATCTAATTTCTTTATTCGAGAAAATATATCTTATTCCAGCTAGAAAATATTTCTATTATATATTAACGAATCCTTGTTTTCTATATTCAGAAAATGCACCTTATTAATATCTAAAAATATTTCCATATTCCATTTTTTAATTCCTCGTTGACCAATTCATTTCATTTTCTATGCATAGAAAATATCTCTCATTTTATTTGGGAAACATTCAAAATCCTTTAAATTACTGCGATGTTATAAAACATCGTTATTATAACCCAAACCATTTATCATTAACTAACCATACTGTTAATCAATCTTCTCTATCGAACCTTAACCATTCCTCCATCAATCATGAAGTCAATCAAGTTGGGGTATAATTACCTCTCAGACCTTAATTGAACAACATTCTCAACTTTGAAAAGTCAAAGTTCACAACTTTAAACCAAACATCGCTTACGCGATTTTCTGATCCAATCTAAGAACACACTTATTTCACGGAAAAACTTTGATTATAACGTTAGCGTTATAATCGCTGTTTCCAATTATTTGATTTATAAAACATTACTTTTAACAACAACGTTACAATCGCTGTTTAGAATTATAGAACATCTATTATAACAATAGCGTTAAGATCGTTGTTTAGATTTACAAAACATTTATTATACGGCAGCGATAAAAACCACTGTTTAGATTTACAAAATATTGATTATAACAACAGCTTTAAAAACCGCTGTTTAGATTTACAAAACATTTATAATGTCATTCACAATTACTTTTATAACTGCAAAGTTTAAATCCAATTTACAAATAACGATTTCAAAACTTTTCCCACTTTTCAATTTATCCCAATAAAATACTTCATTGAATTTTAAAACAATGAATTATAATTTAATCCTATCAGTTTATTTGGTAAAAACAAATTTTTATTTAAAATCTCTTTTTAAAAACCTCAGCGATTTTACATTCGATAATAAAATACCGATTTCATGTCAAATACTAATTATCCAATGATACTTAGTTCCTTTCTTCCATAAATATCGTTTATAACTTTAACTATTCGTCTTATCTATTAAGCAAGTTTCTTCTTTCAAATCTTTTCGAAATTCTATTTCAAATTTCGAAAATAATTTTTCTTTTTAAAATCCTTTCCTACATTTGAAAATACTTCATGGTATTAAACACCAAAAGTATAGGGCCAGTGAAATTCATCATAACAAAATCAATCACAGTATACATCACAGTGAATAACAAACAACAATATAAATGTTGAGGAATCCAGTTGGATCCCTCCAACCTGTTTCCCTGCATCCACAGATGTTAGTCAAACATCAATATATTATTTTCACACCAATATGGTAAATAGAATTTATAAACGATCAAAGATTTATATATAACAATGTTAACCAATTCAACCAATTTTATCAACCATTCATCCAAGCAACCATCATCCAGTAAATAAATTTTAAAACTCGTTTATAAAAATATAACGAGGCAGAGTTAGTAAATTTACTCACCTTATTTGCAGTCGACGATTCTGCTTTTGTTTCGATTAAAATCAAAGAAGTGTTTGATTTTTCTATGAAACTCCAAAAACTCTGTTCTGAGCGAAATCAATTCCACAACGTAGCTCTTGCTGCGATGATCCGAACGAAATTTGTTTTACTTGTTTCTGTTAAGGTATGACAAAAATATTTGTATTATAAGATTTTATAATTTAAGCGGTCGATAAGGCTAAATTAATTATCAATTAACTAAGCCTAATCATCGTGTTAAACATAACCAACCTTCCTAACCTCACCTCTTCCCAGTATGATTCTCGTACCCAATTCATTCCTCCAAACAAGAAATCAGACCCCACGTATTCATCATTTTAACTTTAAATCCCTTCATCCTTCAACTATCTCAATACGCAGGCTACTCACGTTATCTTCCTAATGGAAACAATTTGAAACCATTTAATACGTTGTTAACTTCCCAATAAATTCCTTCTTCCTAGTTTTACTCCCACTACCTGTACATCTCTTACTATGCAGCACCTTCTTCCCAGGCAAAAGAATAGCGGCTTCTTCCTCCTTGCAAATTTCAATACCAAATTCGCTTTCAAATTAACACGTCTACCTCCCTCTGCAATCCCTCAAATCACGTAATCATCCTAATAGAAGTCGAACCCAACTGACCACATTCATTGATCGTCGCTCCTTCCTGCAAACACCGAACCATCGTCGACAATTTCTGCTCCCACCGCCCATCCATGCGCTGCCAAACCCCCCTGGCCTGACCTCGTCTCGAAGACCATAACTCCTTAATTTCCCCAAAACCCATACTGTCTTTGAGGGGCCGCCGCCACCTAAAGAGGTCAGCGGACCTCATTCAACTTCGGCCGAGCCTAGGGCTCACTAAGGCCATCACTTCATCTTCAGGAATGAAATCAAATAGCAGCGCGATTGAGGTGATCAGTTAGGGTTTTTGATTGGAAGAAACACAGCCGTTCGTTTTAGCCTGGGTGGAGGCGTAGAGATAGGGTTGACCACGGCTTCGATTGACTTAGGGTTGATTTTGATTTAAGTTGTTTTCCATTTTTGTTTGTCTGAGAGAATAACCATTTCGCTGGAAGAAAGGAACGGGGTTGGAGAAAGAATTATACAGTATTTAAGTAAATTGATACCATGCCATGCACAGATTGTAATAGATTGGCACCCACGTTTTCAATAGCTTGGCTTGCACAGTTTGCGTTGGTTTGGGAAACACGGCATATGTTGGCTTGGCACACACGAAATCTTTCAATTTGCTTGGCACACATGGGATCGAGGCTTGGGAGGCACGCTGCTGAATCATGTGCATTGTGCAGTATTAAATTTTTGACGAAGGCTCAAAGTCGTATCTGTACATTATTCCTTTTGTTTCAAAACTCTGATACTTGAAAATGTGATCCTATACTGAAATACGTTCTTCCTTTTGTTATGAAACCTTATGTCAAGTGTTTCACAATCAAAAACCCATAATTTACTTTCTCTGAATTTTTCCATGCTTTCGAAATACACCTATGTTCTTAACGCAATCGTCTGGAAATCTTTGTTTTGAAAAGGTTAATGTTTATGCAGTATCGACTATATAGAATTCCGTTTATTTACTGACTGTTATGGACAAAAATAAAAATACTATCGTGTCAAGCGATGTGTCGTGATCCCAAGAACATAATAATATGGGTAGGTTAACTTATATTGTGAAACCCCAAAATATTGATATAGGGTGTAAAACACTCCAAATAAAAAGTTGCATATTTAATTAATTAAAAATTACAGTAAAATTCTAAAAATTATATTATAACTACGCCTCAAAAGAATCTTATCCAAATTCAAGACCAATATTTAAATATATTTAAATAACCGTTATGGCCTATATACGATTCTACAACGACTATTTGAAAATTTGATTTGGACGTAACTTACAATCTATAAAACGAAATCTCGATTTTTCTCTTCCATTAGAAAGATACAGTTCAATAGATTCAAACGTTTCTTGTTTTAAAGAAATCCGACTTATAACGAATCCTGTATACTCAGTTGAAGTTTAAATCGTAAATTACGAACTACCGCGACTGTTTCGAGCTCGTTTTAAATTATATTATAAACTATACGTTCAAACTTCGTTTTATAAATAAATTCGTTATAAATTCCTACATATAATTCAAATAAAATATTTAAACCAATTTAAATATTCAGAATTCAATGGCTAAAAATCTGGGTCATTACACTACCTCCTCTTAGCAGTTTCGTTAAGTTTTTTTCTATAAAGAGACTTTTTCTACGGTTAGTCAGGCCACGTTCTAACATATAACCCGACCTTAATGAGAATCCGGAGCTCAAGCTACATCAAAGTTTCAAGTCTGGAACACTCTTCTCTCTCAACACAATCTTCTCCACCAAAGTCTCCTTTTCCTCCAAAATAGTAATAGCATAACCACTACCGAATCTACCAACCTTTGTAGAAATAAATGATGCACAATTTAAAATAAATCGTCTTGCTCTGATACCAATCTGTTATGCAAAAAAGGTTGCACAAATGCGGAAGAACAATAAACAGGATCTAGATTTCCCAATTGAACATCAATCTAATTTGACAACAATTATTCAATTACATCAAACAAATAGTAAATAACTATAACGAAGAAACAAAGAGACACACAATATTTATACTGGTTCCACTACCATTGAGATAATGTATGTCCAGTTCAAAGGAGAGAGATTTTATCCTATATAAGAAAGGGAATTACAAAAGATTACAAAATAAAATTTTACACATCCAAACCTCAAATTAGGCTTAACTAGAAGAGACACTCCATTGGGGGATCACTGGCTCCATGCTAGGATGAGTTTACAATAAAGTCTACCCCCAATATATAGCCAGTGAAGTATATGTGAGTCATCAATTATCTTACCAAGATATGGTAAGAAGATAATAAAGCAAATTACAGTGGCAACAAAATGTGCAAACATAGGAAGTAAATCAATTCCCTTCCTTAGCATAGATTGAAGAAATTAATGCCAGCATTTATTTCTTTCAGTCTCATGCAAATGCAATCAATAATTATTCATGGATCATATTAAAAATATTTACTTTCCATTTTGCATATTTGTTTCCATCTATTTGTGATTTTGTATCACCAAAATTTAACAAATAAAAGAAGATATACATTTGCAAGAAGAGAATATAGGACTTAAAATGGAGAAAAGACGATAAAAATATAAGCGATTTTGGCTATGTTAAGCTGTGATCTATCTTAGCGTAAACTTGAACAACGTGAGGAATTTAAATAAAAAATAGCGGATATCATGCAAGTCAAGCTAAAACATCCAACTTATTGTGATATTTTGTATGTTTATCATTTATTGTAATGTAGTTTATGTATTACCATAACATCTCTATTTTTATTTGAGTTGTTGTTTTTTTATTTATTATTATAAATAAAGTTTCATTTGTTGATTTAATGTTCATATTGTAAATTACTTGTATTTCAAATAAATGAACAAAAATGATGTTTTTTTGTCAAATATTGTTGCCCTTTACCATCAGGGCCGGTCCTAGGTATTCTGGAACCCAAAACCAACTACAAAACGGAGGCCTTATAGGAAATGTAACGTTATTAATATCGTTAACTAAATCATAAAAATTAGTCATGCTATTTATAAACAACGAGAAGATGAACAAAAAGAAATAGCTTTATGCATAACAATAATTGAAATTATATAACAAAATTAATAATATTTTCATATTCTAGTTTGTTGATAGTATTTTTTTCAATTGATAATAATGTCAACCTATTCCGTTTGCGCATTTCTAAATGATATGAACTATTCAAAATATTGTATATTAAAAGTAATAAAATATTAAAATTAATAGGTTAATGGCCTTTTTCTATGGACAATACCATCAAATGACTTGTAAAATATATTAACTACACAACATTATATAAATTTTGTTATTGAGATATGTTCAAACTTTCATTGTGAACTTGTTATTCTAATAACATATGAAGTTAAACCTATTTACAAAAAATAGCCTTTGGCATATAAAATAGAACACGTAAAATTACAAATATGCTCTGAATGGATCACAAGAATATCAATCAAGTTTTCAACCATGATACCATATTGTCAATTTATCTCAACACACTTTTAGTTGCAACTAACAAAAAAAGGCAACAAAGTTATGGATTAGTTTAACTTTTAGTAAAATCATAATTAAAATCTGCGGACATTAACGGTAGTTTTTACCTTATTCTAGGGTGTTGTTATCGACACTCCAAAAACGATTAAGGCGGGACATGGTGTGAAATTCGACAAGGCTTTGCTGCATTTACTCACGAAATTGGATGAGGATGTGGTTGAATTTCACCCTTAAATTTGACAAAGAACCGCCGAAAATAGAAAACAACAAAAAATGGTGGGTGTATATCGAATTTTATTTTCGGACGTGTCCTCACTAACCATTTTTGGAGTGTCAATAAAATGCTCTTATTTTATTCTATTGTTTTAACAGGAAAATGATCACAAGGACAAAATTTAAGGTTTTTTTTAACCATAAGGACAGCCCATTAAAATTTTAATCACAAGGACAAGGGTAATTAAAATTTTAATCATAAGGACAATACACTGTTATTTTATAAAATTCTATTTCGTGTGCGGTTTCCATCTTCTCCATCAACTGTCTCTCTCGCGCATATCTCGATTTCACCATTGATCTCCATCGCGATTTTTTTAGACGTGCATATTTCGATCTTTAACATTCCTCTTCAAACATCCATATTGGTCGCCCATTTCAGATTGCAATTTCAATCTCGTTTACATCGATTGATTTTTTTCTGTTAAAATCGTTTTAATTTAGTGTTTATTTTTGCGATTAGTTTTTTTTATTTCTCAAAGTGATTCATGGCTTCTGTTGGTTCTACAGTTTTAATGTTCCGCTAATCAGCAGTTGGGTATCAGTTTTGAATTTTTTAGGTATCAGTTTTGTTTAATTAACTTTGTTATATATTCATTTGTTATGTTTTTAAAGTTGTATTTGTTGTGTAGTTGTATTAACTCTGTATTACAATCGAATTTGTTTTGGTTTAATCAATCAAGCTGTGATGTAAATATTTTGTGTTATTTTTTTTTAAACATTACAACAGTTTTTAGGTATCAGTTTTATATTTTTTTAGTTATCAGTTTTGTTGTATTAACTGTGTTATGTTTTTTTCATTCGTTTTTGTTGCTGTGTTAATTTTGTAGTTGTACTGTTGCATTAACTTTGTAACTCAATCGAACTTATTTCATATTATTCAATCACTTATATCATACGATACCTACAATGATACATAACTTATACCCAGTCACTGAAATATGTAAATAAAAAACAAAACTGATACCTATAAACTGAGAACAATAATAAAACTAAAACTAATATCTATAGAGGCATGAAACTGATATCTAAAAACTGTAAGTACATAAATAAAAAACAAAATTGATACCTACAGAAGTGCAAAACTGATACCCATAAACTAAAAACAATAGTAAAAATAAAATTGATACCTACAGAGGCATGAAACTGATATCTAAAAACTACAAGTAAGAAAATAACATGAAGACAAGGATTTTTGTTGTTCGTCCGATTTTTGTAGTTCGATTGCATAAAACGACACATATTTTGAATCAGTTGCTAGTAAAGATGATTTCGTGATTTTTGCTTTCGCGATTTCGCGATTTTTGTCCTTCTGAATAAAATATTAGGCGACGACTGTCCTTTTGAATAAAATATTAGGCGGTTGTCCTTATGCTTAAATTTTTAATACAAATTGTCCTTGTAAATTAATTTCCCTTTTTTAATTTGGACTTTATCAGTGAAAATTCAACTATTTTTATCTTTTTTATTTTTGTCTAGTTGATCGTAGTGGCACCAAAATAGTAAAAGTGATAACAAAGTAGATAAAACGCAATGGTGCCCACTGCTAGACAAAAACAAGATTTGTTGTAACACACAAAAATCTAGTGTTACAACAAATCTAGGAAACAAAAAAGAGAGGAAAAATAGATCAATGGTGCCTTCTTTGCATTACACTCCTATAACACAACTGGCTCCTCAAAGGAACGTTTATGTCCATTGCTATTTATTAAAGAGACTGAGCAAATAAATCAAGTGAGCAATCCAATTGTAGTTTATTTTTGTATCCAAAAATGTGAGTTTGTTACACAAATTCCAGGTCATGTACATAGTACTAATACGGTAATACCAGACTTTTGAAGAAAGAACTGATAAGTAAGAAAATACTTTTTTTGAAATTAAGTGATGAACGGATGAGTGGTTCCCTAATTTACCACCACATGTGATTGGGTCTCATATAGTTGTCATCACAAAAGCTATCCGTTGGGGTTGTCCCTTTGATTTTGTCATTGCCGTTATGTTCCATAATGCCACCATTGTGGAGTTCCGTATTTTAATTCTTCTACTTTGCCTTGCGTAAACCGGTAAGTGGTGCCCTTGTTTTGATGTAGCCCAAAGCAGGTGCTTTATCTGCTACATCAAAAGGCCAACCTTGTTTACTATGCATGGTTATGATATGGAATCAATATTTATTTGTAAATTACTTGTGTTGTCCAATAAATGAACAATTGAAATGAACCTATTATCTAACATTATTGTCTTTCACTGATTGAGCATAGGCGGATCTTTGTCAATTTGTGACAATACACTACATGGTCAGAAATCATCTTGCTCGCCTGTAAAAGGCTATACTGAACTTAACATGAAGTGTTAATAAAAGTAGATAAAGTTAATTATTACTAAAATGTCTGGTGTTAGTTGATCAGCAACGGAACTGCATGTACTGATAATGAAATCTTACATTGAGGTAGAATGTAGGCATAATATGACATTGGGAGGACGTACGTATGATAGCCATGAAGGTTACTGGAACTAATTAGTGACTGAAGCCTGAGGTACACAACAATTGTCTAGATTGTACTCCAACCAAGTGCTCATCTTTGGGACTTATTAATGCATGTGTATGAGAATCAAGCCTTCATGTTTAATCAAGCCATTTGGTTTTATTTCAATTACGAGTGGAAACCCGTGCAATGCATGGGAGCATAGACTTTCAAGTATTGTAGTTTGCATTTGTGAATAAGATGTGGGATCATATTCTATGATATGTGTATATATATGTATATGTGTGTGTGTATATATATATATGTGTGTGTGTGTGTGTGTGTATGTGTTGATATTCTAATGTAGAAACTAAATTTTGCAGCAATCTGTAAATAATGCATGCATAGGGTGTAGGTATAGGTTGCACGTAGGGTAAACAATTTAAAATTTTATGTATCTCTATTGAGTTGATGAAAAGACATATGTATGAAATGATGAATTAAGCAATCATATTATGGGATATGGTGCATTGGTTGAACACAATGAGGATAGAAAATAAGAGTAAATAATAGAGAAAGAACATGCACAAAATGAAAAGGTTATTTCGTGTGAAATGGACAATAGCATAACATAGTTCCAAAAATAGGATTAGTTATGGAACTATCATTCAGATGCTCATAAATCCAATGTAGTATTTTACAGAATGAATATAATATAGTCAGTAGTCCCAAAAAATGACGTACGATGGGTTGATGCTGTACTTCATTAGTAAATTGTGCATCGCATTTAGGTTCAGCTTCGAGATCACTACCACCATTCATAACTTTACAGATGATGATAAACATAAAAGTTAATTTGTATTGTTTAATGTTAAAGATATAATTTGATACCTTTTATAAGAAATTAGGAAAAGTACATACAAAGGCTTATGAGATGAGTTATTTGCATGATTTATGTTCTCGAAGTTAGCTGAGGAGCTTGAAGATGCATGATTATGTTTAGAAAGAAAACACCCTACGCCATGAAATGACACATTTTTCCTCATTTGATTCTCAACTGGAGAAATCAAAATTTTTAAATTTCTTGCACGTTTTTCTCTTTCTCAACTGGATTGTGTGTGTGTGTGTGTGTGTGTGTTTTTTTAATGTAACTCAGTTTCTAAAATTTATCATGCCCTCCATTATATTTTTATTTGGTGTATACAGATTTTTTTTTTAATATTATACCACCGGTTTTTATATTGAATGAATCACATATTTAACTATAATTTAATCTTTTTAATTTTGCATATGTTATGTACGAATAAGGAATTGAGGCAATGTTCATATAACATTGATATTATTGTATCATAAATTTATGTGTTTCATCTTTATTATCCAGTAACAAAATGTGAAAAAATACAGCATGGAATGAAGATAGTTTATTAGATGACAGTCTATGTTATTTATCATCCATTTATTAGATAGTTTATCAGCAACGGAACTGCATGTGCTGATGAAATCTTACATTGAGGTAGAATGTAGGCATAATATGATATTGGGAGGACGTACGTATAATAGCTACGAAGGTTATTGAGAGTTAGTGAATGAGGTACACAACAATTGTCTAGATTGTACAACTAGACCAGCATCTTTGTAAGCAAAAAGAGCTTAAGATGAATTTACAATGGCTTGTTATATGCATGAAAAAATAGTTGGAGAAGTCGAAGGTGAAAACTTATGAAAATCGTATAGAAATTGGCCCAGTCAAAAGCGGGGGAAATAGATAGATTTTAAAAAAAAATCATAATTTTCTCTATTGAGTCTATGATATCTAAAAGATTATTAGATCCAATATAACTAAGTTTTAAGTATGTTTTATTTAATCTGGTTAAAAGGAAGTTTGAGTTTCATCTTCAATTTGTATGTATTATATTGTGCATGTCAAATACATTCATATGTGTGAAATATAAGTGCAACATATAAGAGTGTATATATATGCAACTAAACATGTAAAATTTTAGGGAAAGAATTCCCCTGTTTCTTTCGCTTAACATATATTATTAACTAAGGGAAGATGAGACTATAAATGTTGAGAGAGAAACCTTTCAATTCTTTTTCTCTAATTCGATTAATTGACATATTAATGGTACTTATACTTAAATTTACAGTTGTCTTTTTTTGTTCAAGTTTTTTTACTAATAAAATACATATATTTTGGTCTATAACAGTTATGTATACATACATATATGGTATCACTCACACACACACACACACACACTGTAATGACCCGCCGTTTCGAGTGATTCAAGTCGATAATAAAACTACACATGTCTAACTCAAATTGTTTAAAACGACAGATTGTTATTATTTTGGGGTTTAACAAGAAGCAAATCACAGAATTACAAACATAGAAAAATTATAACATCTCGCAATGGTATAAACGAATATAATAGTAGTTCATGAAGCTACTAATAAAAATACATTAGAGTTTTAAAACAAAATACAACAAGATGTTCACATAGAAATTCCTATACAAACTGACTGAATGAGGAAACATCTAGAAATGGAAATAGTGATAGATAAATAAGTTCTTCAACAAAACTCTTACTCCAAAGGTGAATCTTGAATATTGTGATACTCGGTTTGACCTGAGCATAAAGTAAAACAAAAAATTTGAGTCAAGACTAACATTCTTACGCAAGTGAAATGCTTATAGGTAAAAGGTACAAGTAACTTAAAAGATGTTGGGGATCACCATCCTTTAAGGATCTGTTAAACTATGACATAAAATACATTATACTATTGTAATAATGTCTATCAGTAAAGTAAAATATTGTAAATAACGTTATGGCATTACTATTATCCCCTAAAAACATTTTATATGAGCCCCAAATTCTATACAGTACCATAACACCCACTGTAACTGGTGACTATAGAGGGCACTCCATAGGTACAACACAAACAAAAGTCATAATGTGCTCAACTAGGATAATATGACAAGGCACACAAATCAATACCCATTGTAACAACCCGAAAAATGAGAGCCAATTTAATTTTTTTATTTTGGCGAATCTAATGGATTTTGGTTATTTAAAATGATTTATTTTAAATAATAACGATTGAAAATTTATTTTCGACGAAGTTAAAACAAATAAATTTATTTTAATTATAAAACGAGCCTGAAATGGCGCGACAGTTTGAAAATTCGATTTCGAATTTCAATTTAATATACAGAATTCGATATAAGTCAGAATTGGACGAAACGAGAAATATTTGAATCTGTTTAATAGTATCTTCCTAACGGATGTAAGAAACCGAGATTTCACTTTATGGAGTGAGAGTTACATCCAATTTAAAATTCAGAAAAGTCGCTGTGGAATTTATATATATTTTAATATATATAAAGGCCCTTAAAAATAGCCATTTTGCAAACGACCACTGTTTTCGACGAAACCACTTTTGTTGGATTCGGGATGTCAAATTATTGCTAGGTTCCAAAATTCATAATTTTCTGAATCAATATGTGAGCGTGGCGAAGTTAAATGTGTTTTAACAGTTTCAGTCAATTTTGATCGACCAGAAAATGGCCATTTTTCAAACGATCTCAGAATTTGACGAAATTAGTTTTGTTAGAACCGTATCGTCAATACGAAGCTAGAAATATTTTTTTTGGAATTTTTAGAATCAGTATGTGGCCCCAGTAAATTGAAATGTGCGTTCAAATTGAATATATATTGATTTATATTTTAAATTTAATGAAAACTGGTCGTAACGATCGAATTGGCCTATGTAACATATCCCATTGTGTTCGGAATGAGGGTAATTAGTTAGGGACGACAGTCGGGGTGTTTGATTTCGAGCTCAAATTAAAAGGGTACTTTTTGAAAATAAAAATAATAATATATATATATATATATAATTATATAACCTCACCACACTCTCTCTCTTCCCTCACTTCGTTACTCTCAGATCGAAGAAAAAAAAACCCGCCGCTGCCTTGATCCGCCGCCCGTACCCTTGTCGCGCACCTCCCCTCGCGTCAGCCACCACCCATTCCGACCTTCCCCAAGCCGTCGCCTCCCCCTGTAGCGCCACCCCCCTTCTCCATTTCAAACCCTAGCTCGAATCAGCCCACACCACCACCTGAGCCACCCCCCTCAGTCGACTTCCGCACCTCCCCTCCACCTCCCACTGACCGACGCCACAACGAACAAGCCCCCCCTTCCTCGAACGAACGATGTGAGTTTTTAATTTATTTGTGTAATTAAAAGATTCGATTTTTCTTTATATGTGTATTGGCTTGTGAAAGATTCAGTCTTGTGTTTGTATTAGCAAGGAAAAGATATGATTTTTGTAAAGAAAAGATTTGATTTTTATTTTATAAAAGCTTTGATTTTTATTATATAAAAGCTGAGATTTTTATATAGATAAAGTTTTGATTTTGAATATGAGAAAGAAATGATTTTTGATTTAATAAAATTATGACCTTTCTATATTTTACATTGAAATAAAAGTGTGATCTTTATTAAAGCAAGGTTATATTTTTAATCAAAGAAAGATAAGATGTTTATTTAAATAAAAATATGATTTTTAACGATATAAAGATTTGACCTTTAGAAGTAGAAAAATATGATTTTTATTATATGAACATCGATATAAAAATACGATTTTTATATATATGAAGTGGAAAATAAAAATATCATTTTTATGTACATGTAGTGATAATAAAAATTTGATTTTTATTATGAACAGCGTGTAAAGGATTGCGTTGAATTTCGAGCAAATCCAAGCCATTCAGAAATTCAGAAATGAAACGGCGGAGTGGAAACCCAAGGTGAGAACTTCTCACTTTAAATTTTCTTTTCTAGTTAAAAATATATACTAGGATGCAGACGGTGCTTAGCAGCACCCGACACCCGTCGTCCACAAACCATGGACGACTTGTTTGATTGTATGGTGTGGTTGATATTGGTTGTTTGTTGTGATTGGTTTATTTGTTTGAAATGAGATTGATATGTGTATATGGCGTAAGCCAGTACAGGAGAGGGGTAATGCTAGACATTACCCGATTTCAAAATAGCGCCGTTATGCTGCCAAAATTTCTAAAATAAAAAGTGTTAGTTAAAAATTTTAAAGTGTTGAAATAAATATTTTAACGTTAAAAATATAATTTTTATTTTAACGTGTAAATGAGCGGCATGAAATTCTCCTGAAAAGAAAATAAATATCCATTTACAAATTAGACGATTTGTTTATGTACACCCATTTTACTGATATGGATTGGGACGATAAATTTTACATATCTCCCAACTGCACAAATAAAAATATGTGTTTGTTGATTTGAAATCCCACACGGGTGTTGGGATGATATTTGACATACACTAATCCCAATTGTTTAGTTGTATGTCAATCGATTGGTTGACAGACTGTATAGGCGTTAATCATTTATATTTAACGCTTATACAATTGTGAAATGCGCTTTGGATGATGGATGATTGTTTATCTTTGTGATGATATACATGTGTTGTATGGAATCAATACAAATAACATTATATGGTAATTGATTGGGTCTCATTCCAATTTAGAAAATAAAGAATATTTTAAAATAATATTCAGAACAGAAAACTAAATAGTCATGTGTTGACAATAGTCATGTGTTGACGATACTCATGTGCTGAGAATATTCATGTGTTGAAACCGTTCATGTGTTGAGCAAAATCTCTAAACAATAAAATTTACATCTTTATCATATATAAAATTAGAAACTAACTGGAAACGAGTTAAGATGAGTGGTTTCCTGGGTATGGTTTCGGCCTTCGGGGTTAATACTTAGGGAATCGTTCTCTTACTAATTTACGGTTAGAGTCTGATTAAGAATTAAACGATAAATCATAATTTTATCAAATATATTAAATAACAAAAATAGTCATGTGTTGACAATACTCATGTGTTGAGAATATTCATGTGTTGAAACTATTCATGTGTTGAACGAAATATTTATACAATAAAATTCACATTTTTATTGTAAGTAAGAATTAATAAATATTCATGTGTTGAATAAAATAAATATTCATGTGTTGAAGAAAATATTCATTTGTTGAATAGAATGAATATTGAAATATATAAAGCCGTGTTGATTAAATTGGCGCCATTTTGACCCGAACGGTATTTATATCGATTTTATTCATTTTTATAATGAATAGCGAAAAGGAATTGATTTCAAAAAAAATTTTGATTTTGAAAATATTATAATTTATATATTAATGATATGGAATATTCAATTTTGATTTAAAATTGAATGTGAAGTTGAAATCATTTTTAAAACGAATTTAAAACGATTTATAAAATACGTTTTGAATGGGAAACGATATATATTATATATATATTTAATGGCCTGAATAGAACGCGCCGCGCCACGATCGTTTGCGAATTTCGACCATTGACTTCGAATTGCGATTGCGGGAGATCCGACCGTCGGATTCTCCTAAAACCGGAACCGTTGGGTTCGTATCGAAAAGGGCTTTCCAATGAATATAAGAAATTTGAAATCTAATGGTTGGATTTTGAATTATGTCCAAATCAAATTTGGAAAAGGTCGCTGTAAGTGCAGTTCGGTGGCCGTTATTGGAAACCGACTGTACGGGCCTTGATAAAATTATTAAAAATATCTATAATTTGTGTAAAATCACAATATATGAATTGGAAAGAACTAGGATGAAAAATTCCATATTTGTAAGGATAAAAATATATTTTTATCGAAATGAACTAGTTTATAACTAGAATAATAATCCAATTATTTTTAAAGAAATAAAATGGATTGAGAATGGGTTTTAATATAACCAGAATTTCTAATATATGAATTGGAATGGATTTGAATCGAAATCATCTTCGGAATAGTTCGATGTTGGATTTCGTGATTATACAGATATTGTTATGGAAATTTGAAAGATATATTTATATCGTTATTTCCACTACGATATTTGTTGGTTTTAGAATTTGATATTGAATATATGCCAATATATATTCTATTAAGAGCCTTGTATTTAATAACAAATGAGATTTTGGGTTTGTCGTGAACGATATCTTTAATAATACTGTTCTTAAACCCAAATGGAGTTAAGGAAATTAGGAACTAACTAGGGATCAGTTAAGTTGAATGGTTTCTTGGATATTGATCTGATGTTGGTTTCGGCCTTCGGGGTTAATATTTGGGGAATTGTTCTCTTACTAATTTACAGTTAAAGACTGATAGAATGGAATGTGATTTTGGGTTTATTGTGAACCGTGTTTTAGATGACATTGGTTCTTTAACCCAGTTAAAGACAAGATATTGATTTTTGGGAAGATTAAAACTAAGTGGAGTTTTAATGAATCTTTAATTAGATTAAAGTGATCGAGAATGGAGTATCACCAGTTTTGCTCCAAGCGATAGTTAAATCTTTAATTAGATTTGAACGTGAAATGGTAATTAATATTTACCGATAACACTGTGGTGTTAGATATGGAGTATTACCAGTTTTGCTCCATGGGATAAATAGGTTGGGATTGGGAAATAAAATAAATGATTACTTCGGTGTGGTTCGCTAATCCCGACTAGTTTGGAAAACCTTAACAGGGTTTGAAATGATATCCAAAGGAAGATTAAAGAATAAATTTTAGAAGAATTTATTTTCGATAAAATTAATGGGAACCTTTCCCCAAGAATGTGAATATTTGAATAAAAGAATATTCTGAATTGGAATGAGGCGTATGTTGTGTTTGTGTAACACTTGTTTATTATATACGCGAGGTATTCGGAAAGGCCGGGTTTATACCCATTCTGAATAACTGATTCGACGATAAGTCTAAGATGAAGACGATGGTTGAAGACCTAAGGTCTTCACATCGTTTGGATGATTACTGATGATCTTGATTGGGTTGTACACCCAAGAGGAGGGAATCAGTTGGTGATCGTCCAGACGTATTTGGAGATCGATGGATATGCGAGGAATAAGGTTCCTCCGGTTTCGTTCAGACCCAGAACGATCTTGTAAATGGACTGTGTGTTTGACACTGGATTTTATTCTATGTTGATTGATCTCTATTAAATATGCATCTGTTTGGTGGCGGAGAATTTATTCTCTTGCTTAACACCTTTCTCTGAGACGTACGAGCTCAGAGGTTGTATATTGATGGACATCAGTCGCATGGAGTGAATTGCCTGTGTGGCATGCCTAAGTGGCAAATGATCAAGGCTTCTGTTGAAAAGCAAAGTCTTGTGGTAGATGATCAAAGCACGGCCTATGTGGCATAGCTTTGTGTATAGCGTTTATTCGCGAGCCTCACACCTCAGTATGAGTCAAAAACGGGATCGCGACTGCAGGGAGAACACGACGTTTCTTTCTAGCTATGGGTGGTGTCAACGACCTACCAGCCCTGACATTTATATTATTTTTCACCTGTGTGGTTGTTGGAATGCGAGGCGCCTCGGATATAGGCCTGAGAGAACCGGGAAACGTGTGTTCAGGAATTGTCAATCCTCAAAAGTAAGAGAGGACCGACCCTGAAGATCCAAGATCACTGTGTGTGGTCCTGAGACATTTGCTAGAGTGTCTCGAACGGAGAGGAGCTTGCCCCTTGCCTCGACTCACGAAGGAAATCCAATTTCCAATACGTGATATTTCGGTTTTGATTGTAGAACCTTGTATGGCGACATAGTGGTATGAGGAACTTATGCCGTCTATGATTTATACATTATGATTGAAGTTGTTTTTAACACTATACCCTTATAGTAATAATAAAAGATTAAATTTCGCGTATCAAGCATTATTTGGCTGTTATAAGGTAAAACCCTATCCTCCGGCTTGCGTTGCATTGTGTGATGGGACCTGGGTCTTATAACAGCTTCATTGTTCTTTATTTAGCATTGCGCTGTTTGTTTATGCACTGGTATTCTTGGGGTAAAAACCCATTCCGTGTTATACAGCGTGGTCCCTTGATTTACCGAACTTTAAAAATCAAATTAATAACTGTTTTAGTTCTCACACCAGTCACATGACTGACCTGGAGTTTATTGTTTTAACCTAAACTCTGAGTGCCCTTATTTTCCGCACGAGCAGCTAGTAGTTGGGTTTTGCAGATTTATATTCACAGGATCCTGGTTTACAGGTGGAACGATACTCAGAAAGCTCTGTATCCGTGTATTTCTTTCAGTTGTGCTTTGTATTATTTTTCCGCTGCTACGTATTTAAATGTAATTTAAATCTTTGATAATTATCAAATGTGTAATATTTATTCATACTCTGTATATTCTTGTACTCTGATGGAAATTGTTGTAATAGTAATGAAATGTTCTTCTGTTTGTGTTCTGATTCGTCTTGTCCTCAAAGTAATTCGTTCTTTCTCTTCTCTTCGGAGACCGGGGAAGTTCGGGTCGCTACACCCATGGTAGAATTCTACCAGATTATGGAAATGGGATAGTGGTAATGCATAGCCTTAGCCACCGCATACCTCGAACAACACTTTGATAAATCGAGGATGTGTTTCAAATCAAATCAAACCGATGAACTAAAATATAAAACGAAGAAGTGTTGCCGATAGGGGTAGCTAATCCACTTGGCCTGGTATAGCTCTTGTTTTAGTCATTTTGATTATAACCCAAAGGTTACGGATATCCATCATCATTCACTTACTTCTTCCAGTAGTGTTTGCCAAACCATCGTACTTCATTCTGGATTCTCCGTCACGTAAACAGTTTTTAAATTGATTTTGGTATTGATAGAGAGATGCAAATTGTAACGACCCAGAAAATTTGGACAATTGGAATATGGATTTAATTAAAGATTGAACTATTAAAAATAAATTTCATATTAATACTGGATTAAAAATCAAATATATGGTTGTGTGTACGAATTGAACTCGATAATTAATTCAGAATGGTTGGTTGTGAATAAAAATAAATATATTATTGTTGAATGTTTGAATTGGTTTGAAATATGATTGAAAGATAGAAATGGGGGGTTTTAAAATAAACGTCATTGACGTTAAATAAACTGGTAAATTTTATTTGTTTAAATATATGAAATTGGCTTGGATATGTGTGTATTTACATTGAAGCTTAACTGTTCAAATTTGGAATCAAATGGGATTATTGGTAAACAAACGAAATAAAATCGATAGACCGATAAATAAGTTAAAAATAAAATAACATCGTATATGAACGGAGTCAGACTACGACCAGACTAATTTTATTAGATTCAGAATGTCGAGGCGTAACGGTACGTAAAATTCCATCATGATTAGAGTTCGTTTGGGATGATTCAAAAATAAAACGTTAACAAAATTTACAGTAGAAAATTCAAGGAACCGCAAAAGAATAAATAAAATATGACATTTAGTTCCTTCCTACACACAATACTTTTGCCTTGGCCATCACGAAAACGTGGTGCCCACTGTTTCTGCATTTATAAAAGAATCAAGCCTCCGTTCATTTCTTCAGTAAATCCCTAATTTCCCAAATCTAAGAAATAATGGCCAAGCTCTAATCCTTCCAACCCCCAAATCTAATCGTTTCTCTTCTTTAATTTTAATGGTCGAATCAATTCAATTTTTATGGCCTTAGCCTAAATCCGCGCTCGCCAAATAGAAGAAAGAAAAGAAGAGCTGTCACTTTAATTCACTTTGTCGCTTTCCCCCACTACGGCCGCCTCCGTCAGCTCGCCACCAGAACCAACGATGGCCACCATCGTCTTCGTTCCTCCATCAACCATCTAACACCCAACCACTGAAAAGCCTGCAAAGTCGGAGCTTTTGATCAAAGCCAAGTCTCGGCCCTCACTCGCTTTTATGCCGTCACTAAAGGTGAGTACCCTCTCACCATCAACTTATTTCAAGTTTTCCAACTCCGATGCTATAGGAATTTGGTAGTGAATACTTAAATTTGGCTGCTTTGTGATGTTTGGATTTCTATATATATATATATATATATATATATATATATATATATATATATATATATATTGTGTGTGTTCTCTGTCACTTGTTGTCCCTGAAATGTTACTGGCCGTCCTGATTTGATTCGATCATCTGCACTAGTGCATTTGGTTCAATGGAATATGGTTGGTTTATTTGTGGTTCAGTGTAATAAGGCCTGTAGACCTCACTCCGTGTAATATTGTACTGTTCTGACTGTTTTATAAGCTAAGTATGATGTGTACAAACCAGCTACAGAATTTATAAGCATGATAGTTAATGATATGCTCAAACAATAAAGTCAGAATATGATACAAAAATTAAAGAGCTAATCCTGTTGTATAACATATGTTAGCTTTGGCCTTGTGAAGTAGGTGAACTTTATTTTCTTTCCAGTCATCTAACGTCAACTGACAACTGTACATGACATGGAAAAATTCCAAAACCACATATGTTGCAACACAGGACATTAGCTCTGCATGAGTTACCTGAGTCTGACAAACCATGTTTACCGTTTAAGCCATGATTTAAGTTACAGAACACTGTTAAGTTTTAACGATCACATGGTAAGTTCATACTATTAGACTGCAATTTTAACAATATTAAGTTATGATTTGATATTGAAACAGAATATGAAACCTTAATTAAATATGCCAGAAAATATATAGTAAACTATGAATATGAAGACTCTGCATCGGTGCTCCCAAGAGTTACTACCTTTTCTTTTGGCATGTTACTTCCAATGTTTATGGAGTTTATTAGTACTCTATGTTAAAGCAGAAATTAGAAAATAATAGTGGTTCTATGAGAACATGTAGACCTTTGGGACCATTGGCTTGTTGAATTGACCTCTGTCTTAAGTTGATATTGGGTATTTACACACAGTACCTTCATTATTGTATTTACACACAATACCTTTATATACAGTTTTGATTTAAGTCTGAATGGGTTGTTTTGGTCGGTAAAATCTTGAAACATTCCCTGTTTTAACTCACAATATATGTTTGATTATTTACACAATTTCAAATCTAAATCCATACTTTATGGTAAATTTATAAACCATATCCGTTGACTTATAAACATATTTCAGAATTTGTATGTACATTCATATGATCAGATTATGTATGCATTTGCGTGTGGGTATGTTCCCATATATGACTGTGTATATACATATAGTGACTCTATGTGTGCGTGTTTATATATATGACTGTGGTGACTGCATATGATTGCATATGTTGTGGCTGCATATATGAGTGCTCATATATATATGGTGTGTCTTCATTCATATCTAGAAAGGCCAGTTTCGAAGTTATAAAGGGAATTGCAGATGTCAAAATTAACATACTTCCTTTGAATGGATAAACTTCAACTAGTGTTCTTTATTTTGTTGTGAATTTTCCTGACCATTGCCTTGAGTTGCTACCATGTATTATATCCGTGGTAGTTTCTCCATTTCTTGGAATTAAGGATAATTGTTACTCCACCTTTGTCATAATGGCTACTGTTTGAAATATATAAGTAATCATGCAGTTTGAACCTTAAAAGTGTGTGTATATATATAAATATGTATGTATGTATACCTTGGTTCCAGTTTCAGAAATTGAGTACTCCAACTTTTAAATGATTTGCTCAGCATATGTTTGGAAACTAAATTTTACTATTTTGTTATTTTAGATCATTCTTTTGAAGAAGCGCTCAAATTATAAAACTACTGATCAACACATGTTTGATTTCGAATCTTTATTGAATAGACATCTAATGCTTGGCATTTGTTCAACTGGAGTTTCATATAATTTTCGAACCATAACCAGTTTCTCTTAAAATATAACTGATTTATAAATGAAAACTTTCATTAACAATTGTTTACGTGGATATGGTATATTGGCTGTTGAATGTGTTCAAGAAACCTTTATTTAATTGTTATCATACCTTCCTATTGTAAGCAGTTACCTATTATTATAAGAACAGTAGATACATTATAAATTGAAAAATATAAATTCTAGTGGGAAGTCAACAAATTCATGGTGGGATAAGTGATTGGTTTCTGAATAATAATAAAGTATGCATTCAAGGGACCATAACATCCTAGTTCTATGAATGGAATTAGTTATTTGCTTTAGGAAGATATATACTGTTTAAAATTCAAATATGTTCGGTTATAACTCAACAGTATGGATAAATTTGTGCATGCAGTCCCTAAACACATATAGTAACTTAAGTTCGCCTTTTGTTGATGTAGGCTGTGATCTAACCCCTATGCAAATTTTGATTCGGTTACCATTTACGTTTGCTGTAGCATATTCTACTCTTCAGTACATGTCTCTGCATGCCACTTTGTCCTCTGATGATATATTTGGGGTTCACTGGTTATTATGCCCAAATCAGTTAACAAATGGTTGGGATTAAACTGATTATATCTATGTGTTCATTTGAAGTTGCTTACTTGAAATAAGTTTAAACTTGATCGAGTTTTTTATTTGTTTTGCTAGGGTCGGGGTCAGACCCGTGCAGTACAAATTTAAATATCACAACAGTAGATTCGAAGATTGGCAAAGACCGGGGATTTTCAGAAGACGGCGCGCTCTGAAGATTTCAAAACAGTATATTATTTTTCTTGTATTCAAAGCATGTTTTCAAATTCCGCTGTATACAGAAAAATATTGAATTCAAAATTCTTATTTATAGATAAAAGTTTATTTCGCCGTTTAATACTGTGTTATATATTTATTCTGTGTTTCTGTGCTAATTCTGTTTTTAAACTCGGTAAGCTAAATACGCTCCGTCGATTTGGACGTTTTAAGTTGGTTAATTATCAATTTAAAGCGGTCAAAAAGGCGGGACGTTACAAGTGGTATCGGAGCTTTGGTTTAACAGAAGCTTAGCTTATCGAGTTTGAATGAGTAGAATCGACACTAGAAAAAAGAAAAAAATGATGAATTTTGGGAAATAAAATGGTTTCGAAATAAAAATTTTGAAAATGAAAACAATTTTAAAGTAAAGGGAAATATTTTGGAAATATTATATTTTGAAAATTTGTATTTTTGAACTAATACAGCGGAAAAAAAAATTATTTTGAAATTGTTCGGAATCCCCAGTCTTCGAATCCGGATTTGCCAGAGTTGTTCTTTGATAAGTTCTCTTAGGATTGAATCCCGAATCCATCATAGAATAGTATATAAGGAAAATGAGTATATAAGGAAAATGAGTATAAGAGAATTGATAAATTAGTTTTCATAATGGTGGGTTTTAGAAATCAAGATAACTGAAATTGATTGGTAATAAGAATTCCGATAGGAATATAAATAAAAAGGAGAAATTTGGAATCGTTTCAAAAACGAAATGATGGATTTTATTTTGATATTCGGGATATATATAAATGAAATTAAATCGAAAGAGAGATATAATTGGAATAAGACTGTGTTAAATTTGATTAATTTATTCAGAACGCGACACGGTAAATTATAATTGGTTTCAAACCAATAATGTATTATCGAGTATATGAATTCGATTGAAAATTATAAACTTGTAGATTTGAGTAACTAAAGGTGAATTGTAAATAAGAACTGTAAATGAAGCGATATATGAATGAAGATTGTGAAGATATTTGAACCGATATTTGAATAAAATAAAAATTAATTTGACGGAACGAGTTCGGATTTCGATAGAAGGAATCATCTGTACTTCGTAGAAGTAAATAACGTTTGAAAGTAAAAATGTTGCAAACGAAATTGGAAATAAAGGAAATGAAGTTAACCTGTACGGTGAGGTTATTTTGAAGTTCAGTATGTAAATAAAGGAATTTTCCAAAGTCCGGAATAAATTATCGGAAAAGAGATTATCCGAAAAGAAATTGTTTATGGAAGTTGATTATGTCTAACTCCAGGAAAATATTATTCAATTTCCGTTTTAATCAAAAATTTAATATATTATTAAGATTAATGAATAAAGTATAATTTTAAAGTTAAATATTTCGAAGGCGTGAATTATTGTTATAATCAACGATTATTGTAAAAGAAATAAATTCTTAAATAAAAATCAGAAATTTCGAGAATAAATATTTTGGTTGGGTTTTGAAATGATGAATTTTATATGTTTCGAAGTTAATAATGTTGTTCAGTTAAGGTCTGAGAGGTAAATATACCCCAACTTGATTGACTTCATTATTGACTAAGAAATAGTTAAGGTTCGATAGCCAAAGTGGTTAAATGAAGTAAATGAGCGTCAGCAGTTAAGTGAAAGTAGCTGTGTTTTATTTAATATTTGTTTTGATTCAAATAACGAATGTAGAAATGTTTCCCCGAAGGATAAAGTGTATTTTAAAGATGTGTGAACGTTTGGAAATGTTTTCCAATGGTAATAAGACATTTTCTTGAATTATAAATAAATAAATAAAAATGATGATTGGAAATGTTTTCAAAAGATCGTGAGAGGCTAACGGGCTTTGATAAATTAGAATGACAAAAACTAAAGAACGAAAAGCCACACGTCCAAAACGAAGGGCGGTAGAACGTAAAAGAAGTGGATTTGTAAACTGAATCCGAGAATTTGCGTAAGAAATGATTTGATAAGAAATAAAAAAATGAAATAAGAAGCTGACTGGAGATTAGTCAAGTTGAATGACTTTCTGAGTGTTGATCTGATGTTGGTTTCGGCCTTCGGGGTTGATACTTAGGAAGTTGTTCGTTTGCTAATTTACAGTCGTAGGATATGAATATAAGAGAGTAATGACACGTGAATGAGAATTTTGTCATAAGAAGGGAAAATTCTAAAAATATGAGAATATAAGAATTTGAATTAAGTGGTGAACTTAATAACGGAAAATTTGGTTTATAACCAATAGATTTATAAATTTGTGTTTGGAAAGATCGGAATTGATTGAGAGCGGAAATGGAGTTTTAAACTTTGAATGGAAATTTGAGGATGTTTAGTTTTAGATATTGAAGATTGAAGTTTTCAGAACTTATATGGGAAGGCATAAAATAAAAATAAAAATACATACAAGAATATAGCGAATTCAGAAGCTATAAAGTTGGAAGATAATGGAGTAAAGTTTTATATAACAGAATTTATATAAGAACGATTGGTTGAAAACGTGATTTGCACATCTTGTGTAAATTGATATAAGTATGAATTATGTGAAGTATGAAATAAAATACTATATGTATATAGTATTAAATGTTTTCAAACTATGATAAGGAAAGTACCATTCTTCTCCTTAAATTTCGAGCTTGGTTGAGATATGCTGCTGGCGGCAATAGGTTGTCCGGACATAAAACTCATGAGTTGCCGTTGAGCACGACTACTAGCGTAATTTGCAGTGCTGCAGATAGCCTACGACGGACGGATGTTTCCTGAGAGAATCAGGCGTAACCATTGTGATCGCTACAATCTAGAGTCATTGGAATTCGACCGCGTAGCGAAATTCGCAGGGCTGCAGATAGCTTACGGCAGACGGATGTTTCT
Organism: Allium sativum; assembly: GCA_030737875.1. NCBI lineage: Eukaryota > Viridiplantae > Streptophyta > Magnoliopsida > Asparagales > Amaryllidaceae > Allium > Allium sativum. Next base: position 305,031,543 of record CM060919.1, read on the forward strand.
TGGGGGAACCAAGCGTAACCATTGTGACTGCTGCGATCTACAATCGAATTATAAGGGCGTAATCCGCAGAGCTGTGAAAGCTTACGGGTACGGTTGTTTCCTGGGGGACCCAGGCGTAAACATTGTGTACCTGCGGTCCACGTGGTAAATTGTCTACCGGTGAAAGAGATGTAACCACTAGTTACTAAAGGTAGTATGATGAGCCGTGCAAATATTTGGGATATCTTAGTGATAGTGAGCCACCTGTTTACAGCAGTTTGTCTTCGTGACTTGATTGGTCCTTGTGACTTAATTCATTTTCATCATTTGACCTCAGGTCGTCTTTTGATTCTTAAATATCATCTGTTGATCTGTCCATGATGAAATTCGCAGGGAAGTGATTTTTATGGATAGGGATGTTTTCTGGGGGATCCAGACGAAACCATTGTGTATTTGCGATTCATGAACAATCAACACATCAATATCACATTGGTGCTTTCCGTATCTGTTTTTCTTAGGGATTTTTGAAATATTTTCACTGGGAGTTGAAGCAAGGATATTTGGTACTTAGAGATTTTAGTCGTGCGCCTGGCCAGCGTATGCCTAACATCTGTGAGAATGACAATAGACTTGTCAAACTTCGAGTTATCAAGTATTTTCAAACCAATAATGTGAAATTAAAATTTACCTAACTAGAGAAGTTAAGTAAGAGAATTTCAGAGTAATAATATAAATATTTTCCAAATAAAAAGAATTATAAAAAGATCTCGGATTTTGGAAATTTTCAAGTCGACTATTTGTGACTTGAAGAAGAAATGTTATTTTCACTCCTCAATGAATATTGGGAAAGGTTAAATGGATTGAATGCAAGGAGATTGGGTTGAGGATTGCTAAGCCTAGACCCATTACAGTTAGAACAATGGATAAACAAACATTGATAGACGAGGATTATGAAGAAATTTGGAATAATTTGCAGGGTTTGAAATTTAAGAGGAGATTAATTTTGAAAGGAAATGTGTTTTTCTGAATAATGAGGATCGATAGCTTAAACATCGATATTTAAATTAATCGTGGAAAAATTTCACAAAAACATGAAAATTGAAGTATACATTAGTATAACTCTAACGATCTCCCCTTTTCGGGGACGAAAAGTTTTAAGGGGGGAAGATTGTAACGACCCAGAAAATTTTGACAACTGGAATATGGATTTAATTAAAGATTGAACTATTAAAAATCAAATTCATATTGATACTGGATTAAAAACCAAATATATGGTTGTGTGTACGAATTGAACTCAATAATTAATTCAGAATGGTTGGTTGTGAATAAAAATATATACATTATTGTTGAATATTTGAATTGAATATGGTTGGATATTTGAATTGGATTGAAATACGATTGAAAGATAGAAATGATCGGTTTTAAAATAAACGTCATTAACTTTAAATAAATTGGTAAATTTTATTTGTTTAAATATATGAAATTGGCTTGGATATGTGTGTATTTACATTGAAGCTTAACAGTTCAAATTTGGAATCAAACGGGATTATTGATAAACAAACGAAATAAAATCGGTAGACCGATAAATAAGTTAAAAATAAAATAACATCGTATATGAATGGAGTCAGACTACGATCAAACTAATTTTATTAGATTCAGAATGTCGAGACGTAACGGTACGTAAAATTCCATCATGATTGGAGTTCGTTTGGGACGATTCAAAAATAAAACGTTAACAAAATTTACAGTAGAAAATTCAAGGAACCGCAAAAGAATAAATAAAATATGACGTTTAGTTCCTTCCTACACACTCTACTTTTTCCTTGGCCATCACGAAAACGTGGTACCCACGGTTTCTGCATTTATAAAAGAATCAAGCTTCCGTTCATTTCTTCAGTAAATCCCTAATTCCCCAAATCTAAGAAATAATGGCTAAGCTCTAATCCTTCCAACCCCCAAATCTAATCGTTTCTCTTCTTTAATTTTTAATGGTCGAATCAATTCAATTTTTATGGCCTCAGCCTAAATCTGCCCTCGCCAAATAGAAGAAAGAAAAGAAGAGCTGTCACTTTAATTCGCTTTGTCGTTTTCCCCAACTAGGTCGCCTCCGTCAGCTCGCCACCAGAACCAACGATGGCCACCATCATCTTCGTTCCTCCATCAATCGTCTAGCACCCAACCACCGAAAAGCCTGCAAAGTCGCAGCTTTTGATCAAAGCCAAGTCTCGGTCCTCGCTCTTATGCCGTCACTAAAGGTGAGTACCCTCTCACCATCAACTTATTTCAAGTTTTCCAGTTCCGATGCTATAGGAATTTGGTAGTGAATACTTAATTTTGGCTGCTTTGCGGTGTTTGGATTTCTTTCTCTCTCTCTCTCACTCTATATATATATATATATATATATATTCTCCGTCACTTGTTGTCCCTGAAATGTTACTGGCCGTCCTGATTTGATTTGAACATCTGCATTAGTGCATTTGGTTCAATGGAATATGGTTGGTTTATTTGTGGTTCAGTGTAATAAGGCCTGTAGACCTCACTCCGTGTAATCTTGTACTGTACTGACTGTTTTATAAGCTAAGTATGATGTGTACAAACCAACTACAGAATTTATAAGCATGCTAGTTAATGCTATGCTCAAACAATAAAGTCAGAATATGATACAAAAATTAAAGAGCTAATCCTGTTGTATAACATATGTTAGCTTTGGCCTTGTGAATTAGGTGAACTTTATTTTCTTTCCAGTCATCTAACGTCAACTGACAACTGTACATGACATGGAAAAATTCCAAAACCACATATGTTGCAACACAGGACATTAGCTCTGCATGAGTTACCTGAGTTTGACAATCCATGTTTACAGTTTAAGCCATGATTTAAGTTACAGAACATTGTTAAGTTTTAACGATCACGTGGTAAGTTCATACTATTAGACTACAATATTAACAATATTAAGTTATGATTTGATATTGAAACAGAATATGAAACCTTAATTAAATATGCCAGGAAATATATAGTAAACTATGAATATGAAGACTCTGCATCGGTGCTCCCAAGAGGTTACTACCTTTTCTTTTGGCATGTTACTTCCAATGTTTATGGAGTTTATTAGTACTCTATGTTAAAGCAGAAATTAGAAAATAATAGTGGTTCTATGAGAACATGTAGACCTTCGGGAGCACTGGCTTGTTGAATTGACCTCTGTCTTCAGTTGATATTGGGTATTTACACACAATACCTTCATTATTGAATTTACACATAGTACCTTTATATACAGTTTTGATTTAAGTCTGAATGGGTTGTTTTGGTCGGTAAAATCTTGAAACATTCCTTATTCTAACTCACAATATATGTTTGATTATTTACACAATTTCAAATCTAAATCCATACTTTATGGTAAATTTATAAACCATATCCGTTTACTTATAAACATATTTCAGAATTTGTATGTACATTCATATGATCAGATTATGTATGCATTTGCGTGTGGGTATGTTCCCATATATGACTGTGTATATACATATAGTGACTCTGTGTGTGCGTGTTTATATATATGACTGTGGTGACTGCATATGATATGACTGCATGTGTTGTGGCTGCATGTATGAGTGCTCACATATATATATATATATATATATATATATATATATATATATATATATATATATATATATATGGTGTGTCTTCATTCATATTTAGAAAGGCCAGTTTCCTAGTTATAAAGGGAATTGCAGATGTCAAAATTAACATACTTCCTTTGAATGGATAAACTGCAACTAGTGTTCTTTATTTTGTTGTGAATTTTCCTGACCATTGCCTTGAGTTGCTACCATGTATTATATCCGTGGTAGTTTCTCCATTTCTTGGAATTAAGGATAATTGTTACTCCACCTTTGTCATTATGGCTACTGTTTGAAATATATAAGTAATCATGCAGTTTGTACCATAAAAGTGTGTGTGTGTATATATATATATATGTATATATATATATGTATATATATATATATATATGTATATGTATATGTATACCTTGGTTCCTGTTTCAGAAATTGAGTACTCCAAGTTTTAAATGATTTTCTCAGCATATGTTTGGAAACTAAATTTTACTATTTTGTTATTTTAGATCATTCTTTTGAAGAAGCGCTCAAATTATAAAACTACTGATCAACACATGTTTGATTTCTAATCTTTGTTGAACAGACATCTAATGCTTGGCATTTGTTCAACTGGAGTTTCATATAATTACCGAACCATAACTAGTTTCTCTTAAAATATATATAACTGATTTATAAATGAATACTTTCGTTAACAATTGTTTACATGGATATGGTATATTGGCTGTTGAATGTGTTCAAGAAACCTTTATTTAATTGTTATCATACCTTCCTATTGGAAGCAGTTACCTATTATTTTGCGAACAGTAGATACATTATAAATTGAAAAATATAAATTCTGGTGGGAAGTCATCAAATTCATGGTTGGATAAGTGATTGGTTTCTGAATAATAATAAAGTATGCATTCAAGGGACCATAACGTCCTAGTTCTATGAATGGAATTAGTTATTTGCTTTAGGAAGACATATACTGTTTAAAATTCAAATATGTTCGGTTATAACTCAACAGTATGGATAAATTTGTGCATGCAGTCCCTGAACACATATAGTAACTTAAGTTCCCTTTTTGTTGATGTGGGCTATGATCTAACCCCTATGCAAATTTTTATTCGGTTACCATTTACGTTTGCTGTAGCATATTCTACTCTTTAGTACATGTCTCTGCATGCCACTTTGCCCTCTGATGATATATTTGGGGTTCACTGGTTATTATGCCCAAATCAGTTAATAAATGGTTGGGATTAAACTGATTATATCTATGTGTTCATTTGAAGTTGCTTACTTGAAATAAGTTTAAACCTGACCCGAGTTGTTTTTTTATTTTGCTCGGGTCGGGGTTAGACCCGAGCAGTACAGATTTAAATATCATAGCAGTAGGTTCGAAGATTGACAAACACTGGGGATTTTCAGAAGACGGCGCTCTCTGAAGATTTCAAAACAGTAAATTATTTTTCTTGTATTCAAAGCATGTTTTCAAATTCCGCCGTATACAGAAAATTTTGTATTCAAAATTCTGATTTATAAATAAAAGTTTATTTCGTCGTTTAATACTGTGTTATATATTTATTCTGTGTTTCTGTGTTAATTCTGTTTTTAAACTCGGTAAGTTAAATACGCTCCGTCGATTTGGACGTTTTTAGTTGGTTAATTAACGATTTAAAGCGGTCAAAAAGGCGGGACGTTACACCAATATTCGACTCTGGTCTCTTTAACAACCAAACGATTATTTTACACTGGTCTTTTATGTTGAAAATAAACATCATATTCAAATGTCAGAAATCAATTTACTTTATTTATTTATCATTTTATCAAAAATTAGTTCAATATTGGACTTAGTTTCAAATTTCAAATCATATATTAAAAAATGGTTCGTTATCAAAATTCAAATTTCAATTTTTTTATTTTAATATTCAAACACTGTTATTCAAAGAAACTTTTATATTCAAATAATTCGGTATAATTGCTTGGATTGGAAATATAATTTTATTTTTAAATAGTTTTATTAAAATAGTTGTAAAATATATAATGGTTATGAAAATAAATAGTAAAATAGAAATAAGTTTTAAATAAAATTTGTTTCTACAAAATTAATACTGGCGATACCTTAAACCAAAAAGAGGTGAAGGAGTATCGTAATAGAGTCGACACCAAAGTAGAAGCCTAGGAAGTGTTCGACGATACCAAAGCAAGAAGGTGTAGAGGTGGAGCTGGTACCGATAGCAAAAGTTTAAGAGGAACAAAGCCGACATCGAAACGAAGAAGATAGAAGTAGAGTCGGCACCAAGAAGTGGAGTCATGACAAGTGGATCCGACACTGAAAGCTTGGAATAATAACAACGAAACTGATACCGAAATGACAAGATTGGGAATATGGAGTCGGTACCAAGGATTTAGAGGGTATCGGCGAAGACGACACCAGAACAATGGCTTTGTAAATATGTCTACACAAATATATTGGAACAAACAGCTTGGTGCTGATACCAAGAAAAGAAGGCAATAAAGACACGTTGTTGACACATGCAGTGAGCACTTAGCTTGTTGTCGACACCGAAGAATGAAAGCATATGTACAAGCCGATACCGAAGTCATGAAAACAGGGGGGACACGAAACTGAAGCCCTGAAGGTGGAAGCCTGGATTTGGTGTTCAAAAGTGAAAGCAACAAAGACAATGGAGCGGTACCCAACTATTGGGTAAAAGCATAGAGTTGATACCAAGAAGTGCAAATAACAAAGGATTGAAGTCGGTACCGAAGCCAGAAAGCGCTGACATGGGCCGATATTAAGAGGTAGATGCGAAAGGGGGGTTTCCTACACAATTGATACCCAAGGGGGGGGGGGTTCTAAATCTTCTATAAATAAGACCGTTGGAGTCACCTTTTGGAGGGACTCTTTTTTCTCATTCCAAAATTTTGTATTCAATTTTAAGATACTAAACCCTAATTTGGAGATCAAATTGGGGATTTCTCTTGTAGTCTTCCATGTATTTCATCAATTGATCAATAAATGAAATATTTAGCATCTACAATCGACCACAATGAACATTTTAGCTTCAACTACTAACTTGGATTCAAAACCTTAAATTGGAAGTAATTACCAAACCAACCACAATGAACATTCTAACTTTAATTAGCAACAAACTTATGAAGTCCTTATTTCAAGATAACTTTGTTTCCCTAAGTATCATAAGCGTGATACTCACCTCTTGAAGGAAGAGTAACTAATCTTCAAACTTAGTACATTGATTTCTAAGAAAGGGCGAATTAAGTCGAGCTTGAAAGAACTAGATTACACCAAGGTTCACAACCGCAACCCTACATTCGGGTGTTGATGATTTTTATCGTTAACATTTTGGCGCTAGAGGGAGGGGTTGAACCTCTGACCTTGTGGTTAACAACCACATCCCTAGTTATTCCACTCTGTTGGTTAGACATTGAAGAGCTAGACCATGGGTAAAAGGTCTCAACAAGGATCTTTTGAACCTCAAATTGCAACTTCAGACATCATTGATCCGAGAGCTATTGAAGAACAAAGGCTAAGAATGAAAGCTTTGCAAGTCATGGATAAGAAAAGGAAAGTAGAACAGTATAACCCTGACCGTTGGAGCATTAACCCTTTCCATATAGGACCAACCCCCATCTTTTCTTTAAGTGGCTCTACATCAAAGGAATATAGCTTATTCTCCCACATAAAAGAAGCCATCCAAGCACAATCTAAGGGAACTATGTTCAAGCAAGAAATAATGAAGGATTTCAACCACTTTGCTTCAAAATGGTCTAAGGAAGTTGCACTTCAGCCTCAAAATACATTGATAAGAAGACTTGAAGATAAAGATAAAGCAACAAAGCTGGGTAACAAAAGGACTAAGTTCCGACGTCGAAAGGGAATCTTTGAGTTATGACTACCTAAAGAATGCAACATTACCACATCTACTAAGAATATTTACTTCCTAACCAAACATGAGATTAACTTTTGACCATCATCAAAGAAGGAACCCAAATATGAAAGGAATTTAGGAGGACCATACTGCCACTACCATATAATGAATTGACATGAAACCAACCACTACAGGGTTCTTTAAGGCATATGATTATTAAGTTCTTTAATCAAGGTCGGCCAATTGTACAAACTTGTAAAAAGACTTAACCAGTTCTAACAAAGGATTCCTTGAAGAAAGGATGTTTACGCGGTCAAGAGTATGAACAACTCCTTAAAATTTGGAATTACCCGAAATGGGTAAAGCTACCTATGATGGTAGAAAACCCTTGTCCGTGCAAAGATGGCTAGGGCAAGGTGTCTCCTGGAGGGAGGCGGTGTGTAAGCCTTTAGCCGCGCCGAAACCAGAAAGGGCCAGGTTAAAGCATAAAAAGAGTAAGCCTCTGTCCGTGCCAGCAATGGCCAGGCCGGAGCATCTAAATCCTTAACCGTGTCAACGATGGCTAGGTTAAGGTGCATCCTAAAGGGAGGTGGGTGTAAGCCTTTATCCACATCCAAATAAAAAAGGGTCAGGTTAAAGCATCACAAACCCTTATCCATGCCTACAATGGTCAGGGTAAGGCGCCCCTTGGAGGGGGGAGGTTGGTGTAAGCCTCTATCCATGCCTATGATGGTCAGGGTAGAGCATCAAAAGAGTAAGCCTTTAATAAAGCATCTAAGCCCTTAGCCGCGTCTACGATGGCCAGGTAAAGGCGCCTCCTAGAGGGACGTCAGGTAAGTTCTTGGGCCCAGCTTGTGAATAAACCAACCAAACACACTGAACACACAAAGCCCAAAGAGTGGCTCACAAGGCTGAAACGCCCAGTCAAAGCCAAGAAGTGACTCACAAATCAAATTAGAGCCCAGAGAGTGGCCCACAAGGATGAAACAGCCAATCAAATCCCGAGGAGTGGCGGCATAAAGCCGAAATGGCGACTCAAAGCAGAAGCTACAAAAACTCGAATCTGGGTTTCGGTCTTCCATCTATATTTCCAGAAGTGGATTTCTGGTCTTCTATTACAAATACTCGAATATGGGTTTCGGGACTTCCACCTATATCGCCAAAAGTGGATTTCTAGTCTTCTATTACAAATGCCTAAGTCGGGTATTAGTACTTCTATTATAATGCCCGAATATGGGTTTCAGATCTTCCATTCTTATTTCTAGAAGAGGATTTTTATACTTCTATTATCATGCCCAAGTATGGGATTCATGCCTACTATCTTATTTTCAAAAGTGGATTTTTGGATTTCTACTACAAGTGACTAAATGTGGTTTTAGAACTTCTGCTCATACTTCCAGGATTGGGTCTCTAGATTGCTATCACAAATACCCAAATTGGGGTTTCAAGGCGTAATTGCAAGGAAAAAAAATCTTAGATTTATATTATTCCAAAAGAGAATTTCTAAATACTTGAATTGGTGTCTCGAGTCTTCTATTTGGAATCTCCAAACGAAGACTATGATTTTCACACCTTAAAACAGGGAAGTTCTCTAAACTTATGTTAGTCAAAATGATTATATTACTCTTATCACAAATTTCATTTACTACGTGGTTTTGATCAAAACAATGCTTGGCACACTATAAACAAAATATTAAACACTATGCAGGAGACTAACGCAAGAAGTATTAGTTGTTGTATTTTATGCATAAAAACGCAGAAGAAATTTTGAATATAGATATTCTAAACAAAGACAAAAGCCATGCACAACACAATGTATACGCAAACCACAGGTTTATTCACAGAAACTTGCTACAAAATAGCTACATCTAGAAGATGGACAACAATGTAATATTTGTGCAAGAATTCTAATGCTTCTGTGATCAAGTCCTCAGAAACATGATTACAAGTTATTTGAATGATCCCCGAGGTAGGAAACAACTTTCTTAACCTTGCTCAAAGAATTAGAGTAAGTGTAGAATCGAAGGGGACTTCAAATCCTTCAGGAGTATAAGATGGAGGATATTCGTAATAATCTCATTTTCTATTCGGAGGACTATCATAACCATGGATCAATTTTGAGTGATATGTCTGAACCTCCTTTAAGAGCTCATCCTTCTCTTTACTGAGAAAATCAAAGCGATGTCGAGGGCATTGAGTGTAGATCTTTTCAAGATCTCTAACAAAGCAATATCTTGCCAATTTTGAAGATTTGATAAGTGAAGACTTCTCATAATATACTTTCTTCAGTCTAATAAAGCTTACTAATAAATCCCTAGAAAGTGAACCCGTCGTAGGGAGTGGGTTCTGAAAGAAGTATCAAGAAGCCAAAAGAAGCAAACCCATTACAATAATATCAAAATCCGAATGGATACATATATTACAGATATTCTTCTTGTTCATACAAAATAGATCTTTTGAAAGTTTCAAATACAAATCTGTCTTTGTTAAATTTAAGCTTGTCTGAGGGAAAATCTCTAAGAATCGAATTAACTCGAGGAAGATTCCAGCAGGCTCCTGGATGAAGATCGACGCTATGATCGTCTAAGCATCTTCTATGAAGACATCTGAGCAAACCTCGCTAAGGTCACCTAGAAAAGAAAAATCTACGGTTTCATATCTGCTATAAACTTTATATAAAAGATCCACCAAGATGTCTCTACCTTCAATTAACATCCAAAATAGAGTTGTTAATTCGGCATTCTCTTTCAAAAGTCTCTTACAACGCAGTCTATCAATCCTCAACCTGGAAGCCACTTCCTTTTCCTTAAAGGACATTAGTCTATCGGCACTTTTACCAAGCCGGTGGTATTTATATATCAAATAGGGCGTTATATTCACTCGTTTGCTTATTTAGCTCCCTAGTGAGATGAGCTACTTCTGATCGTATCTTTTTGAGCTGGACGTGCTTAAGTTCTAATTTTTCCTTTTCATCTAATAGGGAGGAAAGTGGATAATTATTGAAAATATAAAAAAAAGGAGGGTACTATAAAAATTATCGTACGTTAGAAATTGAAGTTAAAGCTTGGCGAGTCTCAACATTTTTAGCACTCTGTGAGCTTAAACCTATCTTTTCCTCTTGTGTGTCGAAAGAGTCAAGAGTTCTAGTTGGAATGGTGTCATGATCAAAGGTCTCGAGATTGATACTTGGCATTTCAACCTGACCATTGGGAACTTAGAAGATATCATTAGCATCATTAAAATTGTCACTACATTGGCCTCTATTTACAGTAATGTCACAACCTTTAAAACCATAGCCGCCGTCATTAATGAGGTTGAAATTTGTTGCTATAACCATATCTCCGTCCTCACCATTAGCATCTGACTCATCCACGGGGATGTCAACTATAAACAACAACTTTGCCACATCAGTCTCCTCTCTCTCGGGAATGAAGATTCCATCTTTTACCCGGTTTATCTTTGCCATAAACCTTTCTACCAAAAGTGGATCAAGAGAGGAAAAACTTAAGTCAGGGTCTTTTCTTATGTTGTCTGCATAAATGAGCAGAAATGCATCCTCGAACGAGTTGACAATGATCTCATCTGGTTTGAAGGAAACATGAAAGCCTTTGTTTAGCATCGTTAATCACACTAATAGCCTTTGTCAGGGAAGCACCATTCTTCTCAAGCTTCCTCCTAAGAGCGGCATTCTTCTCCTTGATAAGATAATTTACTTCTTGCAGAGAAGAACATATAGAATCAGTTGCAGTTATTTCTTCTTTATTTTTTCCCAAGGTCTCGTTTAAAGCTTTAATTTCTTAAGTTAGAGATAAACTGATTCCTTTCTCCTCAACTACTGAAGATTCTGCTTCAACGAGAGCAACTTCTATTGACTTTTATTTCTTTATCGCACCCTCTCTAGCGTTGATAACGGTAGCAATTTCTTCTTTCTAGAAATATTTTTCTTCCTTAAGCTTCGACAAATCAGAAGAAGTCCCGATGACACTTTCTTGCAATAAGAACCATCGTTTGGTGGCCCAAAGAAAGAAAGATATAACACAAATTAAGGGCACAATTACAAGACCACAAGAAGTAATAATATCATTGAGAGTTGTTGCTCGACTAGAGATTGATGATAGCAAAATAAATCAGGAACGGAAGATGGAAGACTGATACCAGAAAATGAGGATGAAGAAATAATCAGTATAACCAACTCATCAAAGCCTTCAACAGCTGAAGGTTCAGAAGGTCCTTTAGAATTGAGGTCCTCAGAAGGAGAAGAAAGTCCCGGTGTGGTGGATCGCAGTAAAAACTTCAATAGTTTCAGATAAATGGATACCCGTTGGGAATGCAACCTTTGGAGAAGTAGTTATGGGAAAATCAACATCCACCTCAGGACAGGAAGTTTGGTCTTCAACATCCTTGGATCTCTTGGATGGAGAACTCTCAGTGATTACATCTACAAGTTTCCTTTTAGCAGCTTCTCGAGACTTGAGTTGGGCATCCTTCAAGGAAAAAGTTCATGTTTTTGGAACCATGGATGGTGAATTGATCTTATTTAGTTCGAAACAGACAACATCTAATGAATCATGAACAAAGTGTGTCATGTAAATGGACAAGAAAATAAAGCTATTACTAATTTTTTGAGTTGTCACATGAATCGCTTACCAGGGATGTCAGGAAATATTGGAGAATTTGAGGAGAAAGGAGTATTCTTCCCCATAGATAGAGAAAGTATTCCCTTATTAAAAGAAATTCAGATAGGTTGACCTATAATATTCTGACCTATCGGGAGGAGAGAGAGTTTGTGAAAGGTACTTGGTGTCAGTAAAGAAGGTCAATTACCCAACTTTTCTGAAGCAACGTTTAGAAGGTCTGCAAATCTTTTACACTTGAAACTAGGAAGCTTGGGAGCAGCATCTGAAATAAAAATAGCGTGTGATCACACATGTGGACAATAAGTGTACATTGAGTTAAGAGTAAGTAAGAGATGTAGTCAAAATCCGAACTCGGAGTATTGAAATTTCCAAAAATGCCAGGAGGCCAACATATGAAGAAAAATTGAGTTTCCCAATCTTTAAATCTAACTGCTCCTTCAGATAGAAGTTTCTTTGAGGGATTAGTGCGAAAAATTTGGTAAATCATGTCGTTAAGTTTAGAGGGGCGAATTAAGTAATCGAGAAGTGGGGGATCTAAGGAAGGTTTACCAAATTCCAACGACAAAAGCTCTAGACCTAAAAGGTAGGTGTAGGTATTAAGAGAAAGCTGGATGGGAGCGATGTTCAGATATTGCAAAAAACGATTTCATATATCACATACCTACTATGTAACGTAGGGGTGGAGACAAACCGCACTGCAATACGAAAACCGCACATGCTGAACCGTAAAAACGGTGCAGAAAATCGGACTGAATCTTCTCTCTAATGCAAATACCCTAAACCGAACCGACCCGCAACGATACGGTTCGATTGCGATTTGAACTGTTAACCAACCATATTAAACCGAACGATACCGCAACAATTCCACTTTTCATTAAATGTAAAATAGAAGTATTCATACGGTTAGAAACTAATCTTTCAGTTTAGGACAACACTACGTGTTTTAACCTTTAAGTGACACAACTTCACATAATCGTAAATTGATTTTTAATGGAAGTAATTCTCTTATTTCATATTTAATACGGGTTCAAACCGAACTGAACCGATACCGTACCGTATTACAACAAAACCGAACCGAAACCGAACCGTTTGAACGGTTAGTATAATGATTTGTATATTTGATTAACAATTTGATGCGGTGCGAAAGCGGTTTAGACTCCAAACCGCACCAAATCGAACTGCGCCTACCCCTAAATAGGTGGTGCATATTTCCTCAAAATGAAAGTCTAGCATGATCCTCTAGTTATTTAAAATCAAAAGGAAAAAAAAAAGAATGCAAGGTATATATGAAAGCCATTGAGATCATACAAAACAATGATTTTATGCACTTTATATTTTATATCACTTATCTCATAAGCAGTGCCATTTTATATTACATTGCAAAATATTTAAGTAAACAAAAACTTATGTCTATAAACTGGCTTGCATTCCAAAAAATGAAGGAATGTTAAAACCACCTAAAGCATAAGAAATAGCATAACTCTGAACACTTAAAGCTTTCCTAATAGGCATAGGCGACCCTGGTCCAGTGCAAACGGGGCATACGCACTGGGCATCATCCGCTTCTAGGGCATAAAAATTCCATCTCTCAGATCTTCAACCTCTTAGATTTGATTTGATTTTAGGTATACCTAATTTCTAATTTATCCTCTTTAGTTTAATTTTGGGTTATTAGCTGCAATTATGATTGTATATTTTGGATGACAATGCGCCTTTCAATCACTTTGACTGTAGGTATACCACAATTGTTATGAAACATTGCTTTTAATTTATTTAGCGTATGTATATATTTTGCAGTATTCAATGAATCATAGCTGACTACTCCTAATTTGTTATCTTATTTCAGCTAATAAAAGAAAGAAAAAAAATGTTTTTTTTTTCGTTTAAGAGTGTAGAGGAGAATTTGAATTTGGTTACATATGTTAGAATTTCTAAATGCTGAATGTGTTTAACAAAATATCAATTTTAGTCTATAAATTTGATGAATAAAATTGCTATTAAAAACCAAATTAATTTTTTTTCTTATTGCAAATATCGTTTTTTTTTCAACAGTAGTCATATCGCAAATTTGATGAACACGTTATTTTTATTTATAATGCATGCATTATTAACCCATAATAGTAGTATTGGATTTTCCAATATTAATGCCTTGCAATATGAAAATTATGTAGTATCGTTGTGAATATTTTTTAACCTTAGGGGCATCATTTAGTATATCGTACCGGACATCATAAGTCTCCGGAATGACTGCTAATAGAGGGTCATCCGATGAGTGAGAGTGTTTGAGCCAATTTTTGGATTTACAAATGACTCACAAGGCTGCTTCAAGGACAGCCATGTGAGTCCGTGTGATAGCAGACATTGTTAATGTTGGTTAATTATCCAAACATTAGCAATGCCAGACAAATCAATAAGCGACGATAGAAACACATCAATGCTATATACGTGTTTGACATTAATAATGTCAGACAAGGCAATAAGGATAGTATGACTGCCAATTTTGACTGAAACAAAAGCCTGCATAATTTGGCATAGTGGAAAGGCATTCTATTACTTGATAAAAGGTCAAGAGTTTGAGGACTACCATGATCACTATGTTAGCATTAATGATGAGTTTTCAAAAAAAAAAAAAAAAGTTTTAACAATAAAAAGGTCCAGTAATCAAAATGGAAAAAACAAAAACTAAAAAGGATGAACGAAAGAGACTCTGTTCTCATTTTGAATCATTTCGTCCAATCAAGATTAAAATGAGTTTGGGTTTACATGAAAGATGACAAGTTATGAGATGGAAATAACGATTTCGCTTAAAAATGACCGAATCTCGGATGAATTGACATAAATGAGTCAATAATTCCAAAATTAGTAAAATATCCCTTAGACTTGTGATTTCTTAAAATTATATGCTTAAAATTTCAAAGGAAACAGTTGAAAGAAGAAGTTAATTGTGGCATTGTTACTAGAGATCCAAAACCAAAAGTGTGTTCGTCACAAACTGAATTTTCTTCTTGGACTTATATTTCAAAACATGTTCCATACTCCTTTATCCAATGGTACTTGTACAACTGTTGATAAAAACTCAATGAAGACGCATCAACAAGTCATGCCAAAAATGGAAGGAGAAAAAACAAAGTGGAGCTGCAACAGTTAATTTGGTACACTTTTATTAGCGAACATTATCATAATTGATTGTTTAGTATATACTAAAGATAGGCAGGTTCAAACACCTCAAACAGTGGATCACCCTTTTGGCCTTCCTCTTTTCCACCACACAATCATTTTCTTTTTCCCTTCAAAATC
Source organism: Allium sativum (assembly GCA_030737875.1). Classification (NCBI taxonomy): domain Eukaryota; kingdom Viridiplantae; phylum Streptophyta; class Magnoliopsida; order Asparagales; family Amaryllidaceae; genus Allium; species Allium sativum. The sequence goes on from CM060919.1 coordinate 305,046,945, forward strand.
AAAGGACAAATGGGGTGCTTCATTTTTTGGAGGCGTAAACAAGCTATTGTAGCACATGCAAGAAAAAAAAGTAGTCTTCTTTAATATTTTACATGTCTATGATCTCCTAAAGAAGGAGTATAAGTGGAGTATGATAAAAAAAAGGAACACTCTTATTTCATTTCGCACAAGAAGGCCATGAACATTGATTCGAATACAAGAGATTTTGATGCCTTGGGCTTGGAGGCTACTGAAGAACACAAATCCACTCTATTCTGTGTAGTAACTATGTAAGCCCATCATGATCGGATAGTGGAATGTATAACGGCAAATACAACACTGATTGAGCATAGGCGGATCTTTGTCAATTTGTGACAATACACTACATGGTCATAAATCATCTTGCTCGCCTGTAAAAGGCTATACTGAACTTAACATGAAGTGTTAATAAAAGTAGATAAAGTTAATTATTACTAAAATGTCTGGTGTTAGTTGATCAGCAACGGAACCACATGTACTGATAATGAAATCTTACGTTGAGGTAGAATGTAGGCATAATATGATATTGGGAGGACGTACGTATGATAGCCATGAAGGTTACTGGAACTAATTAGTGACCGAAGCCTGAGGTACACAACAATTGTCTAGATTGTTCTCGAACCAAGTGCTCATCTTTGGGACTTTATGTGTATGAGAATCAAGCCTTCATGTTTAATCAAGCCATTTGGTTTTATTTCAGTTACGAGTGGAAACCCGTGCAATGCACGAAAGCATAGACTTTCAAGTGTTGTAGTTTGCATTTGTTAATAAGATGTGGGATGATATTCTATGATAGTAAGATATATATTGTAAGTGATATATATATATATATATATATATATATATGTGTGTGTGTGTGTGTGTGTGTGTGTGTGTGTGTGTGTGTGTGTGTGTTGGTATTCTAATGTAGAAACTAAATTTTGCAGCAATCTGTAAATAATGCATGCATAGGGTGTAGGTATAGGTTGCACGTAGGGTAAACAATTTAAAATTTTATGTATCTCTATTGAGTTGATGAAAAGACATATGTATGAAATGATGAATTAAGCAATCATATTATGGGGTATGGTGCATTGGTTGAACACAATGAGGATAGAAAATAAAAGTAAAGAATAGAGGAGGAACATGCACAAAATAAATAGGTTATTTCGTGTGAAATGGACAATAGCATAACATAGTTGCAAAAATAGGATTAGTTATGGAACTATCATTGAGATGCTCGTAAATCCAATGTAGTGTTTTACAGAATGGACATAATATAGTCAGTAGTCCCAAAAAATGACGTACGATGGGTTGACGCTGTACTTCATTAGTAAATTGTGCATCACATTTAGGTTCAGCTTCGAGATCACTACCACCATTCATAACTTTACAGATGATGATAAACATAAAAGTTAATTTGTATTGTTTAATGTTAAAGACATAATTTGATACCTTTTATAAGAAATTAGGAAAAGTACATACAAAGGCTTATGAGATGAGTTATTTGGATGATTTATGTTCTCGAAGTTAGCTGAGGAGCTTGAAGATGCATGATTATGTTTAGAAAGCAAACATCCTACGCCATGAAATGACACATTTTTCCTCATTTGATTATCAACTGGAGAAATCAAAATTTCTAAATTTCTTGCACGTTTTTCTCTTTCTCAACTAAAATGGTTTACACTTCCTAAATTTCTTTATTGATCAAGTATTCTAAATCAATTCGCAATCTGCAATTAAATATAATTGTTATCCTTGCGCTTGCTTCAAATAATCATGTATGAATAAGATGCACTAAAGTTATCTTATTTCGATGATGGCACCATCATGGCTAGTCTCCCAGTCCATCACCACCAGTAACGCTCCAATAGTACAGTTTAGTTCGCTCACCACCTACACTTTCATTAGCACCTATTTCATCAGTGCATGTTTCTCCAGCAAACAGATTAATCTGTGCCAGATCAAGCTCTAACACATTTATTCAGTACAGTCACCCTCATTTGATAAGCATTGAAGATCTGTTTACACACGTTAGTTAGGCCAAAACTAACAAACAATTAGTGTGCACATGATTTAACAAAAAAAAAGTACTCTATTAGTTGTATTTTGTTGAACATTTGTGGTTGCATTTATAGTAACTCTACAGATACAATATAGGATTAAAAATAATGCACTAATCTCAGTATAACTACATGGCGAATGAGATTTTACAATCATCTGAAATAGAATTTTATAATCATCTGAAAAAGTATGCTGCAAATGAGCAATGAAACCTTAAAAAGTCCAAGTACGATGGGAAAAAAAGAAAAAGAAAACATATTGATTACTGAAAATTGAACAAACTTACTATTTCAGTTTGCAATCTTAGTTGAGATAGATCTAACTGTGTTGAAGAATTCTTGATGGAAAGTTGGAATTACCTACGCGATAGAGAGGAAGATCAGACAAAGAAAGTGTAAACCATAAGTATAAGGGATTATTATGAGTTTTATTTGTTACATCGACGGTTGATGCTCAGGTTATGTAATCAGTGTGTGCTGCTATTCACACCCCATTTTCCTTCTTCGGCTATTACACATTTTGGTCAGTTAACGACCGAACCTCCTTCACATTTGTGGGCCATAAACGGCCGTCGAACAATGTAAATTTTGAGGTGTAAGTTATTCGGCGGTTAACGGCCGAATGGCGTGGTACCCGGAAGAGAGAAGTGGAATAAACATAGTTAAAACAAACGGAAAAGATAAAATACCATTCCAAAAACTTAATTTGTCAGTTGCAGCCCTTAAAGTTTAGTCGTGGTTGAGGCATAGGGAAATAAAATATGAGCAACATGAGACCTATGCTTCAAGAATGGGTAAATGGATATCGTATATGTCACAGTCATTGTTGATGACTTGATGGGAAGAAGCGAAGAAAACAAATTGAAGACATTATTGTAGCAAAGCATTTAGATGAATCCAACAACTGTTAATATTCCCTAAGCTATATCATTGATGATCAAAGTTATTTTTTTTACGTGTAACTACCAAATGGAATAGAAAAGGAACTCAAATCCATGTTCCATAAAAACACTTGCTCTGCCCCCATGTAGTCACAGTTACATTTATAAATATAATGAAGCAAGAACTTCATTTTCATATTCATGTAAAAAATACAACATTAAGCTTCATATGCTAAAGCATCTTCATATTACAATTTGGAATTTTTTAATCTCTATGAAAAACTTTCTTTGTGGAAAATTTTCAGGTTCATATGACCAAGTAGTCGCTCGGTTATAATTAAATCTTATAAAATATCACTTCTCAATTATAATTAAAAGGTCGGTTCTATTGTAATATGTCAGACTAAAATCACTCCATTTAATCTTAAATCGAGTAAATGGTTGAGGTTGCCTATCAGCTATTAAGAACCGTAGGTTTGTATTGTCTAAAGTTGCTGATGCCATCATATGATATAACTATTCATTATATACCAAATGGGTCTATAATTATAAAAATTATTCTTTGAAAAGCTTGGTGTATAGAACTTATTGTATATTGTACATCATACGTTATATAAAAAATTGAAGTAAGTTTTCTTTCTAGCTTTTGTAGATATTTATATGGTTAAAATCTACAGGAGATTAATTATTAATGAATAACATAAACGTTATTTAGCTGATGAATTATCACTGACCTTGACATGAAGAATTCTTGAGATAGATAATAAAAATTCCACTATTTTTCATTTTTTTGAAAGAGGTTTCAAATGTGTTCACCACAAACAAAACCATAACGTACATATTTAAAATAGAACCCAACGGCTTCTACAGTCAAAAACGTACTGGAATCAATAACGTTCCACAAAATACAAAATCACTTCAGTCCATGTTCTCAAACCCAATACAAAATAAAGGAGATAAAAGCATCAAGCCGGTAATCTCAGTTCATTAAACTAAAGTAATAGTTTCCACTATAAACATGCATCTTACTCGACAACACTGGCAGCCCCCCCCTCAGTAGCAGGAGTCCTGATAATTTTTGTATCCACCCATACTCGAAAGATTACTGACTTTGATCGTAAAAAAAGTAAAGTTGTGAGTAATATATAACGTAATAGTGCAGTTAAACGTCTGTGGTAGGAAGCAGGAAACTTAGAAACAACATACAGTAAAAAAACAAGAAAAAAACAAACAAATGTACCTAACTTTCAGATTATAAAATTGCAGTTGTAATAGATTATAAAATTGCACGTATTACACATTGCAATTGCAATGTAAAATTAACTTAACACTGCCGCTTAAGTAAAAAAAAAATCAAATGTAGTTTTGTAATAATACGATGGATTCTGAGAGAAATAGTGATGGTTATTCATTTAAAACCTAAATTCATCTGCTGTATTCTTATGCTTAACATCAGATGTTCCCATAAAACAAAGGTTGCAATTTTAGAATCGGTTGGATAATTCATTTAAGAGGTGCGAAATACAGAAATGAGGAAATCGAACTGCTAATCATACCTAAAACCATTCAAATCATATCATTCCTAATTTTGCCACATGAGCCAGTGCCGATTCTAACCATGATGAACTATTAGGTACCTGCAACCGTCAGTTAAATAAAGAGATAAATGATCCAGTAATTGCTGTTATCAACTAACCTCAGAATCAGGAATTGTATACGTCTGAAAAATCAGGAATTCTGACATGTTGTATCCATGATGAGCACTAAAGTACGAACAGATCCATCAATTATTTAACTGGAGAAAAATATGTTGATCAACAGTCAAGGATTGTAGCAGTGACCATCAATTAGTCAACCGCGTTAAAATTAACTATTTTGACTTGCCTTTGGGCGTTATATTCACTCTTCAATCCCGCTTTTTAGCTTGAAGTGGGTGCATAAATTTAGGGTTTCAATTATATTTTGTAGAGGGAATGGAAATAATGAGAAGCAGGCGAAGAGGGGAGATAAGGATGGAAAGATTGAGATTCGTGAATGGAGAAATTGGTACAGAGAAAAGAAGAGGAGGAAGAAGGGATGAAATACGTGCTTGTAATCGTTCCTATTTGTGTAAAGGAACAGGGGTAGTGGAGCGGTTACACGAATGAAAGAAAACCGCTGGATTTGAACATTTCATGCGAAGAGGTAGTGGAGTTGCCGCACATTTGTTACATTCCTGTGTGGCAAGATTGAATCCATCTGATGTTATTTTATGTTAAATCTGGACCGTTCTTTATCTCTTTGTTTGTCTACCCAAGTGATTTTATTATATATATATATATATATATATATATATATATATATATATATATATATATATATGATAGGATCAAGTAGCACGCCAAAACTGAGGCACTCCAAATGCCCTCTAATTTCCTCCTCTCATTTATATTAAAGAAAGTGAGTGGGAGGTGAGAAAATGAGTGGAAGGAGAGAGGGATTAAATGTATGGTAGAAAAGTGGTAGGCTAAAGGGGTGCTCACTATTTGGGGTGCCATTGAACCTGCCTATATATATATATATATATATATATATATATGAAAATTGGTTCACTTTTATTAACTACAAAAAGCAATACAATATAGGTTAGCATACTAACCGATACAATATAAAACAAAAAAGAAAACGTGAAAATACAAAGAAAACTAAACAAATGAGAAATCGGCCCATGATAAGGCCAAAACCTCCTATTACTCACTTCGCTCGAGCCCAAAGCTCCTTCCAGCACGCACACATGTTGCATCACTATCATTAAACTTGTGAGCATTAGCAACAAAATATAGCTCTGGTATAATCAGTAGAAAGAAAAAGTATCTCCAGATCCATATCAAAGAAACGAATCCTCTGTTCATCCACGTTCCAAACTACGACCCAAAAGAGAATATTATAGTTTTCTCAATTCACATTTTCTTTAAAAAAACTGTGACCATGTTCTCAAAACTTCATCTTCATTAAAATATTGATCCTGTAATCTGCTCTCATCCTGCAAGATAACTCCCGAAACTAACCCAATATCCATAATAAAATTTACATTGCCATACAACCATATGACAGATCTACAACTTCTGAATATCCAAGCCAAAATTGCAGCATTGGATATTATCAATTTCGAGATGAAGAACCAGTAACCATTAGACTAGAATATCTTGTAAGCCCTTACTTGTGAAACCCAATACAATATTCAAATCCAAACAAAAGGTCTGGTTGATGCTTCATAAACAACTATGAAACAATCCTATTGCCAGATTCAGCATTTTGAAATATAGATTTCAAAGCTAAATACAATTACTCCAGCCAATACAGGTCGGATCGGAAAAAAATTTGAGACATGAAGAAGATTGCTCATGAACTTGTAAACCAAAATCATCTAGTAAATAAATCAATATTCAATCACTGTCCAATACTCATCAATAACCATATTTGGATGAGCACAAAAAAGATCCACTGATGTTGCCTATTCTCCGTTTTTGGGAAATACATAACAAACTAAGGATGGAAACATGAAGGAAACATGAGCTTCAGTAAAAACTGATTTGCCAGATATATTATGAAACTAAAATCACAAGAAATTTAGAATCCATGAGCCCCAAAACGAAGCACCGGATTGTATCCAGAATCCATCAACATAAGATTTAAAGCAATAAAGTCTTACCCAAAAACAAACTGACCACAAAACTAGCTCAAATGAAGGAGAATCGGTTGGATAACTCAAAACTGAATCACAGTTGCGCCGGCAATGCCAAAACCCGAGTTAACGATGTCTTAATAATCCAGTACTCAAACTAATTGGATCTGTTCGGATTAAGTAGATATGAAGGTCGTCTCAGATCTGACATTAATGGATCTGAAATCGGCTGTAGATCTGCGATTTAGGCTTAGTTACATATCTGTTTAGGGCAGATCTGGGTTTGCAAGTAGCAGATCTAGGTTCACAAGTAGCAGATCTAAATCCAAGATTGAGAATACATATAGAAATCGAACGAAAAGCAAAAGTAAAACTGAAGTTTTATCAACAAAAGGTATCGTTGAAGGTTGGTGTAGTAAAGCTTTGGTAAGAAGTTAGATTAGGAAGAAAAAAACAATAGAAATGAGGCACTCACGCATGGAGAAAACTGAAGGGATTTTCTCCAGTCGCCACTAACGAGGCCCATTTTATCAGGTTACTTATATATATATATATATTTGAAAATTATATATATATATATATATATATATATATATATATATATGCAATTAAACACGTAAAATTTTAGAGAAAGAATTCTTCTATTTTTTTCACTTAACATATATAATTTACTAATGGAAGATGAGATTATAAATGTTGAGAGAGAAACTTTTCGATTCTTTTTCTCTAATTATATTAATCGACATATTTAATGGTACTTATACTTAAATTTACACTTGTCTTTGTTGGTTTTTTTACTAATAATATACATATATGTTCGTCTATAATAATTATGTACACACACACACACACACACACACACACATATATATATATATATATATATATATATATGTTATCACACATACACACACTATAAAGACCTATCATTTCGAGTGATTCAAGTCGGCAATATAACTACACATGTCCAACTCAAATTGTTCAAAACATAGATTATTGTTATTTTGGGATTTAATAGGAATCAAATCAAAACATTACAAGCATAGAAAAATTACAACATCTCGCAGCGGAATAAAATAATACAATTGTAGTTCATGAAGCTACTACGCATTTTATTTGAACCCCATAGTCTATATAATACCCTAACACCCATCGTAAACCGGTAACTACCAAATGGCACTTCATAGGTACAACACAAACAAAAGTCGTAGTGTGCTCGATTAGGATGATATGACAAGGCACACGAAGCAATACCTATGGTAGGATTCTACCAGATTATGGAATCGGGATGGTGGTAATGCATAGTCTTAGCTACCACCCACCTCTAACAACACTTCGATAACTCGAGGATGTGTATCAAATCAAATTAGACCGTGAACTAAAATATAAAACAAATGTTGCCGATAGGGGGTAGCTAGCCCACTTCGCCTGACATAATTCTTGTTTTAGTCATTTTAATTATAACCCAAAGGTTATAGATATTCATCATCGTTCTCTTACTCCATTCCAGTAGTGTTCGCCAAACCATCCTAGTTTGTTATGGATTCTCCACCACGTACATAGTTGTTAAAGTGACTTCGGTATTGGCAGAGAGATGCCAATATATGACCCCGGTCTCTTTAACAACCAAATGATTGTTTTACACCTTGTTCATTTATGTTTAAAATAAACATCGTTTTCAAATGTCATAAATCAATTTACTTTAACTATTAATTTTATTTATCGTTTTCTCAAAAGTCAGTTCAATATTAGACTTAGTTTCAAATTTCAAATATCATATTAAAAAATGGTTCATTATCAAAATTCAAGTTTTGATTTTTGATTTCAATATTCGAGCACTGTTATTCAAAGAATCTTTATATTCTAATAATTTGGACTTAATTTCTTGGATTGGAAATGTACTTTTATTTTAAAATAGTTTTAATTGTAAAATATATAATGGTTATGAAAAATAAATGGCAAATAGAAATTAGTTTAAATAAAACTGTTTAATAAATTTAAATATAATAATCCAATCCAAACAAAATATCCGTATTTTCAAAATTCGTCATGATACTAATTCAAATTTCGAATTTCAATTCAGTTTAACTTAAAATGGTATAAATTACTAATTTAAACATGGTGTTTAAATTTGTTTGCAACATGAAATTCTAATTCTAAACCATTTACTTCAGTTTGGTTTGAACTTAAATTCTATATTCATTTTCATTTCGCCACCTTAGTTTAAAAGTCATTCAAAAATTAATTTCAGGTTTTATCACGTAAATCAAATTCTTCAACATTCAAATTTTATCTTTAAATCAATTAAACCTCAATAAAAATGCAACGGCCAGCTATTTCCAACCATTTAAATTAATAATAAAACTAACTCAAATCGTTCGAAATAACTGCTTGTTATTACTATAGGGTTAAATATAAAATCATTACAAAATAACAGATAAATCATAAACATATATAGAATAACAGAATATCTCATAGCGGAATAAATAAACCACAATAATAGTTTGTGAAGCAACTAAATACTCTCAAAACTTATACATAATTTCAGAGTTACGAAGGCAAATACAACAGAAGTCTAAATAAACAAGATATCCAATACATAAGGAAATAACTAAAATAAATAGATAGAGATATGATCTTCAACAAGTCTCCAACTCTGAAAGGTACAAACTTAATACTGTAATATTCAGTATGACTTAAGCATAATGTAAAACAAAACACTCGAGTCAGAACTATCATGCTCATATAAATGAATCAACTTAAGTAAAATGTTCAATAAAATGTATTAGTAACTTAAAGGATGTTTGATATTCCCATCATCTAAGGCTCCGGGAAACTGTATACATATAATACAATACACTATTATAATAATGTCTATGGTAAATATTCTACTGAAAATAGCATATGTGGGATTACCATTATTTCTCTTACACCGTTTAGAAACATCATCATACACATCGCATATAAAATACCATTAAATGGTCGGTAGATGGGATGCACAACGATACGACAACATCAAATCAAAATAGAGTGAGCCCGATCAGGATAATATGACAAGGCACATGAGGCAATACCCAGAGGTATAATTCTACAATTTCGCAGAACCAGACTGGTGGTAACATATAGTCGCAACTATTTCCCACCTCGAATAACACTCCCATAATCATGGATGCGCACCAATTAAATCCCAAAGTAATAGATACGATTTTAAAGAAGTGCATCCGATAGGGGAAGCGACCACCCTTGGTCTGGGTATAGCTCCTGCTTTTGCAACAACCCGATTTTTTGGAGTACTTGGGTAAATATATGCCATTGTAGTTTCTAACATTAAAGTAGGAAAATGAGATATGAATTCAAAAGAAGATAATTTGTATAATAAAATATGAGTAAACAGAGAAGATTCGGGGATTTACAGAATATACTCATTGAGAATGAGTTGAATTTAAAAGATGTAATACAAAAACTAAATTCATGATGTGTTTGTTATATAAACATAAAATTGAAGATGATGAAGTTGGTAATTTTATAATATGTGTTATTTTACCAAAAGAAATATTTTGTGTCAACCATTGCTTAACAAAAAATTTAGTTATTCCTGAGAATATTAAAAATATGGAATAATGATTAGGAAAACCAATATTTAGATGTAATGTATTTTTAGTATGATTTATTAAGTTGGGCATAACAAAATAATGAGTGTTTGGGTAATTTTATAATTAAAATTTAATTGTAAAGTAACTGAAATTGTAAGAATGGAAAGTTTCAAAAACCATGATTGAAAATGGTTAGATAAATTTATTAAGTAACAATGTAATATTTAGTTGTGCCAAGATACAATAATTTTGTAAATTTGGGTTTAAAAGTGATTTTTGTAATAACAACAATATTTGTGAATTATTGGGTTGCTATTTAAATAAGTAATGTGAATATTAATAGAGAATCGATATTTGAAGATTAAGATACTTTAATAAGGTTCGTAGTTTTATTTTGTTTAAAACTTTAAAGTTATGTAATTTTTTTTGTTGGAAATATAAATTAAAAAAATGTAAAATGTGAAGTAAAGGTGTGTTTATAACTAGAAGTTATGTTAAAGTTTTATGGATAATCTTTAATCATTTTGTTGACAAATTTTTGTAGTACTAGAGCCGTAGAAGTATATACAATAGGGTGTTGCAATGTGATTTTAGAATGTAAAATATGTAGTAAGCTTGGATTAATGGCCTAATTAACCCTAAGCTAAATACAAATGAGTTATTGGTTAAGTTTGAAATCAAACCCAATCCCATGAAGGAAAAATCTAGAAACTTTGTAAGGAGAGAAATGGGAAATACTTACCTTTTCCAGGAAGAATCTCCTTCTTCTTCCTTCAATTGCAACCTTAAAAACAATGGCCAGCCCCTTTCTCTCAAAATTCAAGCCTCCTTAATGAAAAATCAAAAGGAAGAGCCTAATTAATCTCCCATCCTACAATAAATCCAACTCCAGTAGGGTGACCAAATTATCAAATTTCTGGAATGAAAGATGAAGGGGTTACTGTGAAGTTCTATATCTGCATGTTTATCTCAGGCTTCCTACTGGTTATAGAAGTGTTCTCAAGCCTAGTGTTGACGTGGGAAAGTTGTCACTTCCCAGATCAACACCCAAGTCCAAATATCCTAAACGCAAAGTGCTGTAACGACCTGAAATTTTGGAACCAATTTAATTTTTTGGAAAATACAAGTTTTTAAGAATTAGAAATATTTGTGCACGGTTCTGGATACATACATTCATTTTTAAATAGGATTTCAAAAAGTATAACGGTCAGTTAAGTGGTTTAAATCAGTTTTAGCAACTTATCAATTCAAACAATTTTGGTCAAAAACACTATTAATCGAAATTGAAAATTTTGAGATGAGTATTTGTACAAGACTTATTAAATGGATAAGATAATCTTAGTGGGCTTTCAAAATTGATTTTTGAAGTACATAATATTAAAATTCGATATTTTAATATTATTTTGATAGCCTAGAAAATAATTTTTTTGCAAACAATCTTGGAATCTGACGAAACTACTTTTATCGGATCTGGAACGTCGAAAAATGGTAGGGATCCAAATTTCGCATCATTTGGAGTTAGTATGTGACTTGACGGAATTTAAGCCTAAACCGATCACTAATTTGAACTCGAATTTAGGTCGAACGAGCAAATTTTGAGCAAACAAACTCGGAATTCTACGAAATCATTTTCATTGGAACCTTTTCGTAAGAATATGCCAAGATTCCAAATTTCGTCGAAAACGGAGTCATTATGTGACCACACGAGTAAATAGCTTGAAGATTAACTACTCGTGCCTTAAACCACGTTCACACCTTAATCTAGTTAGTTACTATTTGTGCTTTCTTTGAGTTGTTAACCATACAATGGCACTAAGTGTGCTTTCTCTCCCTGCCTAGATTAATGACACCTCACTAATCCATGTGACAATATTTTGGCTATAAATATCACCTCCCTTTACTCCTTTTCTCACTTTAACTTCACTTTCATTTCTTTTTCTCCTCTCTCCATCCTTCTTTCTCCCTTCCACCAAACCCTCTCCCCAACATAGCAGCCCCCATCAACCAGCCCCCTCCATGTCAGCATCACCCTAAAAAGTGACCCCCTCCTTCTAAAACACTCCAACCACCTTATACTTCCATTTAAAGACCTCCACCACCCTTAAAATCACCAAAGCCACCCCTCTTCACCCAAGGCAGCCCACTTCCGCCCCCAACTAGCACCCTCGGCCCCACTCAGCCGCACCAGAAGCCCCAGGCCCCTCCTCTTCAAGCCTAAGCTCTGATTGCCTCAAAACTATACTCCGTTCTTCTGAAAACCAAAGTTAAAGCCACCCTTCTATTCGTCCGAAAACCCAAAACCAAATCTTGTCGAACTCCTGCCCAGTTTTCTCCAGAAATAATTCAGTGACATCGGAAGGCTGCAGAATTTTTCCAGAATCTCTAGGACTTCTTACAGTCAAATTTTGGTGGATTGGAAATCACGGTGAGAAACGCTGAACGAATAATAACAAATCATATATTGGTTAATGTGTATGAATTTACATAAGTATATTATAACCTAAGATTTTGTATATGAGTTCATATTGTCGTTTGGTAATGTTTGGGATGGTTTAATATGGCATAATATGACAAAGTTGGACTTTTAATTATGATTTGCATTGTTACTTGCATATATAACCCCAAGAACTGATTTTGTGGACTCTGAGATAGGTTTGAACCTTAAATGGACATTGATATGGATGTTAACTTGACATTGGTTATTATATATGGATATGAACTCCATTGATATCGAATTCACATGTTGATTTATTGCGGTTAATCTGTTGATTGCCAAAACCATATACGCGTTAATGGTTTAAGGCGTATATGGGGTAAACCATCTCACGATAATTATGAATGTTGTCATGATTTTTGATAACATGGTATGTGATTACAAAAGTCAATTATGGCTAAAAAAATATAATTATTAGCCCGTTGGTTAAGTCTCCTTTTATTTAAAAAAAATCAATTCTTATGAGTATTTATTAATATAATAATAGGTGAAAATAGAAAGTTAAAATTAGAAGTTCGATTTTGGATGGACGTAAAGTATAATTTATTATGATGAACTTTTGCAAGAGAAAGAAATTTATTTGAAATGATTTTCAAGTAGTTATGGCATGTTCACGTTTTTATTTTAAATGAATAGTAATTAGAAAAAGTGAAGTTCGGTTAGGATATCTGGGAAAGGTTTTGAAATAATTTCTTTTACAAATCATTTTTATGGATATTAGGAAAAATTGGATTTAAAAAATTAAAGTTTGAAAAATAATATTATTTTAATAATAAAAGAATATTATAATAGTCATTTTATGAAATATTGGATATTGAAGTGGAAAGTTATTATATATTTTTTACATAATATATGGACAATTTTTTTATATCTATTTAAAGTAGTTTATAATATAAATTGAGTTATGGTCTGAATAGAACTCGTCGCACAACGGTAGTTCGCGAACGTCGACCTGTAACTTCAAACTGATATACCGGAAGATTAGACCATCGGATTTTCCCAAAACCGAAAACGTTGGATTAGAAATGAAAAAAGCTTTCAAATGATAGCAGCGGTTTAAAATCCAATGGCTAGATTGTGAGATATGTTCAAACAAATTTGAATAAAAATAGCGCCAATGCAGTAGAATGACCAAAAACGTCGTTTAACTGAAACATGCCAATTTTTAAATAAATAAAATAGGGAAAATTTATGATAAATTATAATTAATGATTTGAAAGAGGTTTGAACCAAATATACATGGAATGATAAAAATTGGTTAAGTAGAAATCAACTTTATTATGTAAAACTTCTATGAAACGGTTTTTAAAGAATGGTTTGGAATATGGTTTTTGAGTTCTTAAAATGAATCTAACCTTTGGTAAACCCTTTTTACAAGGTAAATGAAATGTTTTCCAATTTAAGGAGACTTAATTGGAGGGTAGGTAATCCTGTAAGGATTTTGTTAAGATGCTAATTATTTTGAAAAGACCGAGTTTAACCCATTTCAAATAATTATACGACGATAAAAAGTCGAAGATAGTAGAAGACCAAAAATCTTCACATCGAATGGATTGTCTGCTTATGCCTTGAAATGGTTTTCTCCCATTGAAGGGTTATAGTGGCAGTAGTCCGGACGTACTTGTTGACTATCTGGATATGCAAGGGCTTCTCTCCTTAATTGGACGCGGAATAAGGCGCCTTCGGTTCCGTTCAAACCCAGTACGGGCTTGTAAATGGATTGTGTGTCTGACGTTGTATTTTACAACATAGACGATCGATTTCGATTGATGATGTATAAGTTGGTGGCATAGAATTTATTCTTTTGCTTAACACCCTCCTCTTAGACTTCGGTATACATAGGGTTATATATTAATAGACACCGATCATATGTTGCAAATTGACAATGTGGCGTGCTAAGTGCGACGGGCAGATAGAGCAAAGCTTCTGTTGCAAAGACGAGCTTTGTGGACGTTGACTCTAAGGCCTCACACCCCGGAATGCATTGAAAACAGGGTGATGGACTGTAGAGATATGGGCTAGCATTCCCTTCTAGTTGAATTGTGATGCTATGGTATAGAGCCCGGGCATGTTTACTTATGTGGATGTTGGACAGGCGCCCCGAATGACGGTCAGACACAACCGGGGGAACGTTATGTTCATGAAAATTCCAATCAGTCGTTTAGTGTTGGCCGACTTTGCTGATCCGAAGGACTCAATGTTTGACTTTTCTACATTTGCTAGAGTGTTCCGAATGCGGTTAAGGAAGAACCTTTGTCTTGGTTCATAGTTGGAATCCAATTTCCAATATGAGACCTCGTGTTTTAGTTGTATACTATATTGCCAACATAATGGGATGAGGCATTGATTGATATATTTATTTTTGAAAGTGATTTTCTCCCCTAGACATTAATAATAATATCAAATTATTTATTTTAAAGAATATCAAGCATGTTTGGCTATTATAAGATAAAACTCTATCTACCGGTGTGCGTTGCATTGTGTGATGAGACTTGAGTCTTATAATAGCTTCATTTTATTAAAAGCATAATTTTTGAAGTTTTTGAATCTTGGTTGATGTTGTGTGCACTGGTATTTATGTGGAGGAAACCCGTTCCGTGTTATACGGCATGGTACCGTGATATGCCCCACTTTTAGACAAGTTAATAATAACTAATTAAAGTTTCTCATACCAGTCCCATAAATGACTCGTAGTTTGTTTTTCCCTTGCAAACTCGGGTGCCCTTATTTTCACACGGGGAGGCCAGTAAACATGTTTAGTTAGCCATTTTTGGAAGCTATGAAGTTATATATATGGAAGCTATCCGGGAAAGTTGGTTTTGGATTTGGAGCAGGAGCAGGAGTGATAATTTCTTTTGGGCTCTCTATAGGACTCCATCATAATATCTTTAATTATGCTGTGTATTTGTTTTCTTATTATCCTTGTAATGTACAATATTTGTATCCGTTGGGAAGTATTTATTCTGATGAAATCTCTGATACAATATTTGATACAATTCTGATGTTATATGTAATGTTATACTTTCTACTGTTATATATGATGTGTTATATCCTAAAAGGCCATCTGTTCTTCCAAGGATCGGGAGTTCGAGTCGTCTCACTTTGTATAAGAGATGAGGGTTAAACCTTAGTTCCGGGGTATAACATATTAGAGGACTCATCAGAGATAGGATCAGTATTATCTTACGGTGAGTGACTCATTAGCGATAGGGTTAGTAATACCGTAGAATGAGTACAGTAGAAGAGCATGTGAAGCATTTGGAGGTTGTCCTGGAAATTCTTAGAAAGAACGTATTGAAGGCCAAATTCTCCAAGTGCCATTTCTAGAAGACCGAAGTGAAATTTCTTGGACATGTATTATCGGAGAAAAGAATCTCGGTAAACCCGAGTAAGATCATTGCCATCCAAAGTTGGAAGTAGCCGAGACCCATACAGAAGTCAGAAGCTTTCTTGGATTAGCTAGTTATTATCAGAAGTTCGTAAAGGATTTTTCAAGGTTGTCTTGTCCTTAGACGAAGCTGAACAAGAAGCATGCTAAGTTTATTTGGACTTCGAAGTGTGAAGAAGCTTTCCAAGAATTAAAGGAAAGGCTAACCACTGCCCAGGTATTAACGATTATAGATGGTAACCAAGATCTAACTGTCTATACAAATGCTTGTGGAGAAGGAGTTGGTGCAGTATTGATGCAGAAAGAAAAGGTGGTTGCTGCAAGTAAACATTTGAAACCGCATGAGAAGAACTATGTTACTCATGAGTTGGAATTGCTTGCAGTTGTATTTGCTTTGAAGATTTGGAGGAATTATCTGCTGGTTGAGAAGTTTGAACTCTATATGGATCATAAGTCACTGAAGTATCTTTTTAAGCAGAAAGATTTAAGCATGAGACATCAGCGTTGGTTGGAGTTTTTGGCAGCATATGACCTGGATATATTCTATACTCCAGGAAAAACCAATGTTGTGGCATGCACTCAGCAGAAAGCATGTTACTGTTGCTCATCTGATTATTACACCCACTCCGATCGAAAAGATTTCTTTCCATCAGAAGGATGATGAATTTATTTAGAGAATTAGTAAAAGAATTCAAGAGGCGAAGTCTCGAACTTCAAGACTGATAACAAAGGAGTTCTGAGACTGAAAGGTAGAATTTGCATTTCGGATATTCTGGAGCTAAAGTAAGAAGTACTGGATGAGTGTCATAAATCCAAGCTCAGTATCCATCCAGGTGTACATAAGATGTATCGAGACTTAAAGCGTACATTTAGTTTAGCTTAGTTATATGTGAAGGAGATAGTTCGACTGCATGAAATACCCAGCAGCATTGTTAGTGATAAAGATCCAGTCTTTACCAGTAGATTCTAGGAAGCATTTCAGTCAGCATTGGGGACAACATTGAGCCTTAGCGCAACTTATCACCCCCAAACGGATGGACAGACTGAAATATTGAATAGAATTTTGGAAGACTTGTTGAGAGCTTGTATCCTTGATTTCAGAGGATCATGGGAAGATCATCTGCATTGTCGCCTTTCAAAGCGTTATATGGTCGATCGTTTAGATATCTTGTATGTTGGATTGAGTCTGAGAATCGACTTGTGTGTGGTCCAGATATGATCCGTGAAACGACAGATAAAAAGAAGAAGTTGAAAGCTGCGCAAAATAGACAGAAAAGTTAGGCAGATTCTAGAAGAAGAGAATTATAATTTGAAATTGGAGATCAGGTATATTTTAAGGTTTCTCCGCTGAGAGGAGTTTTACAATTCGGGGGGACTGGGAAGTTATCGCCCAAGTCTATTAGTCCATTTTCGATATTTGAAAAGATTGGAACCCTAGCTTACAGGATTCATTTACCGGAATGGTTATCCGAAGTGCATAATTTATTTCACGTTTCTCATCTTCGGAAGTATGTGCATGATCTTGACTTGATTAGTGAGGAAACAACACAAGAAGACTTGGAAATTACCCCCAAGTTAGCAGAAGAGCCTCTGAAAATAATAGGCAAGGAGATAAAAGAACTGAGAAATAAGAAAGTGAAGTTAGTCAAAGTGCAGTGGAGCGGAGATCCGAAAGACTATACATGGGAAACAAAATATAGTATTAGAAAGTCTAATCCCAGATGCCGAGTTGATATTTTGGAGTAGCTAGTTTGAGAGGTAAAATTCATTTCTTAAATAGTATATCTATTCTGTTTTACTTTCATCAAATTTCTGGGACGAAATTCTTTTAAGTAGGGGTGAATGTAACGATCTGAAATTTTGGAACCAATTTAAAATTTTAGAAAATACGAGTTTTTAAGAATTAGAAATAGTTGTGCATGGTTTTGGATACATAAACTCATTTTTAAATAGGATTTCAAAAAGTATAACGGTTAGTTAAGTTATTTAAATCGGTTTTAGCAACTTATCAATTCAAACAATTTTGGTCAAAAACATTATTTACCGAAATTTAAAATTTTGAGATTTTAAGATTAGTATTTGTATACGACTTATTAAATGGATAAGATAATGTTAGTGAGCTTTCAAAGTTGATTTTTGAAGTAAATAATATTAAAATTCGATATTTTAATGATATTATAATAGCACAGAATTTTTTTTTTCGCAAACGATCTCAAAATCCGACGAAACAACTTTTATCGGATCTAGAACGTCGAATAATGGTAGGCTTCCTAATTTCGCATCATTCAGAGTTAGTATGTGACTTGACAGAATTTAAGTCTATACTACTAATTTGAACTTGAATTTAGATCGAACGAGCAAATTTTGAGCAAACGAACTCAGAATTTGACGAAATCAGTTTTGTTGGAACCATATCATAAAAATATGTCAAGATTCTAAATTTCATCGAAAACGGAGTCAATATGTGATCACATGAGTAAATAGCTTGAAGATTAACTACTCGTGCCTTAAACTACGTCCATACCTTAATCTAGTTAGTTACCATTTGTGCTTTCTTTGAGTTGTTAACCATCCAATGACACTAAGCGTGCTTTCTCCCCTTGCCTAGATTAATGACACCTCGCTAATCCATGTTACAATATTTTGGCTATAAATACCACCTCCCTTTACTCCTTTTCTCACTTTAACTTCACTTTCTTTTCTTTCTCTCCTCTCTTTCTCCTTCTTTCTCTCTTCCACTGACCCCCTACCCAACGCAACAGCCCCCACCGTCCCGCCCCCTCCACATCAGCACCACCCCAAAACGTGGGCCCCCTCCTTCTAAAACCCTCCAAACATCTTAAATTTCCATTTAAACACCTCCTCTACACTTAAAATCACCATAGCCAGCCCTCTTCACCCAAGGCAACCCACTTCTTCCCTCAACTAGCATCCCGACCCCACTTCGCACCAGCAGCTCCGGGACCTACCTCCTCAAGCTAAAGCTCCGGTTTCCCCAAAACCATACTCCGTTCATCCGAAAGCCCAAGTTATGGCCACACTTATATTCGTCCAAAAACCCAAAACCAAATCGCATCGAACCTTTGCCTAATTTTCTATAGAAATAATTCGGTGATGCTAGAAGGCCGCAGAATTTTTCTGGAATCTCTAGGACATCTTAGAGTCAAAGTTTGGTGAAGTGAAAATCACGATGAGAAACGTTGGACAAATAATAACTAATTATATATTAGTTGATGTTATGAACTTGCATAACTATATTATAACCTATGATGTTGTATATGAGTTCATATTGTGGTTTGGTAACATTTGGGATGGTTTAATGTGGCGTAATATGAAAAAGATTGGACCTTTAAGTAGGATTTGCATTGTTACTTGCATAAATGATCCTAAGAATTGAATTTGTGGACATTGGGATGAGTTTGAACCTTATATGGACATTGATATGGATGTTAACTTGGTATTGGTTATTGTATATGGATATGAACCCTATTGATATTGAATTCACATGTTGATTTATTGCGATTAATCTGTTGATTGACAAAACCATATACGCGTCAATGGTTTAAGGCGTATATGGGGTAAACTATCTAACAATAGTTATAAATGAATGTTGTCATGATTATTGATAACATGGTATGTGATTACCAAAGTTGATTGTGGCTAAAAATTATAATTATTAGCCCGTTGGTTAAGTTTCCATTTATTAAAAAAAATCAATTTTTATGAATATTTATTAATATAATAATAGGTGGAAATAGAAGCCAAAATTAGACATCCGATTTTGGATGCATGTAAAGTATAATTAATTACAATGAACTTTTGTAAGAGAAAGAAATTTATTTGAAATGATTTTCAAGTAATTATGGCATGTTCAAGTTTTTATTTTAAATGAATAGTAACTAGAAAAAGTGAAGTTCAGTTAGGATATCTGGGAAAGGTTTTGTAACAATTTCTTTTACAAATCTTTTTTTATGGATATTAGGAAAAATTGGATTTAAAAAATTAAAGTTATGGTCAGAATAGAACTCGTCGCGCAGCGGTAGTTCGCAAAAGTCGACCTGTAACTTCAAACTGATGTACCGGAAGATCCGACACATCAGATTTTCCCAAAACCGAAAATGTTGGATTAGAAATGAAAAGTGCTTTCAAATGATAGGTAGAGGTTTAAAATCCAACGATTATATTGTGATATATGTTCAAAACAAATTTGAATAAAAACAGCACCAGTGCATCAGAATGGTCTGAAACCATCGTTCGACTGAAACAACCTATTTTTAAATAAATAAAAATAGGGAAAATTTATTATAAATTATATTTAAATAATTTGAAAGAGGTTTGAACCAAATATACATGGTTTTTAATGATAAAAAATGGTTAAGTAGAAATCAACTATATTGTGCAACACTTCTATATAAATGTTTTTAAGGAATGGTTTGGAATAAGGTTTTTGAATTCTTAAAATGAATCTAACCTTTGGTATACCCTTTTTACAAGGTAAATGAAATATTTTCCAATTTAAGGAGACTTAATTGGAGGGTTGGTAATCCAACAAGAATTGTATTTAGAAGCTATAAGGAGACTTAATTGGAGGGTTGGTAATCCAACAAGGATTTTATTTAGACGCTAATTATTTCGAAAAAATCGGGTTTAACCCATTTCGAATAATCATACGACGATTAAAAGTCAAAGATAGTGGAAGACCGGAAATCTTCACATCGAACGGATTGCTTGTTGATGCCTTGAAATGGTTTTCTCCCATTGAAGGGTTATAGTGGCAGTAGTCCGAACGTACTTGTTGATTGTCCGGATATGCAAGGACCTCTCTCCTTAATTGGACGAGGAATAAGGCGCCTTTGGTTCCGTTCAAACCCAGAATGGACTTGTAAATAAATTATGCGTCTGACGTTGTATTTTACAACATAGACGATCGATTTCTATTGATGATATATCGGTCGGTGGCAGAGAATTTATTCTTTTTCTTAACACCCTCCTCTGAGACTTCAGTATTCGTAGGGTTATATATTAATAGACACCGATCATATGTAGTAAATTAACAATGTGGCCTGCTAAGTGTTGCGGACAGATAGATCAAAATTTCTGTTCCAAAGCCGAGCTTTGTGGACTTTGACTTTAAGGCCTAACACCCCGGAACGAGCCGAAAACAGGATGGTGGACGGCTAGCGTTCCCTTTTAGCTGAATAGTGATGCTATGTGTTAGGGATTGCAGAGTGGATCATTAAGGCAAAACAAACACTAGAAGGGGGGTGAATAGTGTTGTTGAGAATTTAAACAGAATCTAAAACTTATGTGAACTACTATATGAATCAAACACCACAGAAACAATCACAGACACAAAATCAAACACAAATGCAAAGATAAACAAAAATAAAGTGCAAAAAAGGAAAGAACACACCGTAGTTTATACTGGTTCGGAATTGCTCCTACGTCCAGTCCCACGTAATGCTGGATTGCGCAGAGTTTTTTTACTATATCAATATCCAATTACAACCCTCCTTGATTTCACGGCTATAAGGGATACCACCAATTCACACACATACTTGATCAAGTATAACTTCCTTAATTTCACGGCTACAAGGGATACCACCGATTACTCGTTCTTGATTTCACGGCTACAAGGGATACCTCTGATTCATTTACACAACCCAAACAATTACAAACAGCCCTATAAATCTTCAATAGCACTTGATTCAAAGAGTAATGAGTAGAGAGTGTAGAGAGAAGAAGATTAGTGAAAACAGAATTGAATTCAACAGAGTATCAGTGTAGAAATCATAAAAATTATAAAGAATAACGGTGTAATGAAAGAGAGTGAAGATGGAGATGAAGAAGTGATAAAAAATTCGAAATCAGCCCCTTTTTATAGTGTGTGAAAGGTTGCAATGCTCCAAAACCATCACAAATAATGAAATGAAACTTCCTTTCAATTTTGAAAAAATGACAGTTATATGTCGACATGTATATATATGTATGTCGACAGATATATGTACAAAATTGAAATTTGAACATTTTTCAAATGTCTTGATATAAATATAATTCTGGAAATTCTTGTATTAAAATATATTGTTATAAATAAATATTATAAAGTAGAAAATCATATAGAAACATAAATATAAACTATATAAACATATTTATAAAATTATAGAGTTTAAAACTATACAAATATAAAGTATATAAAATATAAATATGTAAAATTTATAAAGTATAAACTTTTAAAACTTAAGTTTAAAATAAAATAAAAATAGAAAATACAATAGAGAGAAAAGAGATTGAAAATAGAATCTGAAAACAGAATTTGAAAATCAGAATTTGAAATTAATTTGAATTTGAACCTGGAGTGTTATTCAGAGTCTTACATAATCTGGACTCTATAACTATATTTATTTTGAACTCTTGAAATCTTGAATACTCATGAGTCTTGAAACATTTCTGAATTCTGAATCTCTAACATCTTTAAACTGTACAGTCTTCAGTAATAATTCCTGTATATAAATCCTGCATATATATAAATATATAAATATATATATATATTCTAGACAAAAGTGTTAGTATATATTTATAATCAATTAATATTGAAATAAGGTTATTGTCATCAAAACTCCATTCTCCAACAATCTCCCCCTTTTTGATGATGAGAACCTTAGTTTATAAAATATCATACCTATATATACCTGTTGATGACGATCCTTCAAATACTCCTACTATCTATATGAATCCTATATTTTATAATTTCTCCCCCTTTGTCATTATCAAAAAAAAATTCTAAACATTCTCCCCCTGAATCCTATATCTATCTATACTTACCATATAGTATTTGATTCTATTCTAAAGTACTAGTATGAATAACTCCCCCTAAATTTTTGTTATAAATGTTTATAACTAGCCCTTATTTCTCCTTCTAAATCTATGATTCTAAACTTAAAATGTTATAACTCCCCCTAAAATTATGACTATGCTAGTCTAATAAACTAAATAAAAGGATAATAAACTAAGCAAACAGCTCAATATTTATAATCAATTCAAACAAGTAAATCAATCCATACAAACAAACAACTAATTCAAACAAACAACTAATTCAAACAAACAAGCATTTCAAACAAACAATTCAAACAAACAAGCATTTCAAACAAGCAATTCAAACAATCAAATTAAACCATTAAATCAACCATAGTATTCTAGAACCTTCAACTAATCCTTAGAAACTCTAAAAATCCCCCTGAATTTAATACATGACTAAACCTATCCTAAAGTCTAATTCCCTTTAAAACTATAATAAGTCTTTAATCTAGAATAAGAAATAACTCTGATAAGACATCCTTAAAATTATGATATAAGTTAAGTAAAATAATTTAATCCAAACAATCAATCAATTTAAGTTTTGTTGTCACAAAACATTAAACATTTCTTGTAACTTCTATTTATCCTAAAACCTATAAGGCTCCTATCAACTACAAATGCATAAGCATATTTCTAACAAACCTATCAACCAATAATGAAATTTAATCATGCCAAGTAAGTCATTCAAGTTATTTAAGTCCAACAAATCAAATAAGTCAATCAATTCAACCAAGCCAAGCAAATCAATCAAGTTAATCAAGACAAAGTAAATATGTTATGTATTTGATTAATAATCCTAAATTTCTAATTAGATAAAAAAAATTCCATACTATATACTAGTTATGTGTGGAGTTAAAGTTAACATGTAATGCGGTGTGTTGGTTATACTGCAGTATGTCATATGCAAATCTATATGAAGTGATATATTGAATGAAATGCAACTTGTAATGTGAATGTTTTAATTTGAGATGTACTGTAATTTATAATAATGATGTATGATATGAAATAAGATGTGTAATGTTAGTATGCAGGATGGTTTAGTTACTATATCTATTTAGGTAAAATATATTCAAAGTACTATCTAACTATTATGCATATACATATATATTACAAATTATTTGAATTAAACAAAGATAATATATATTAATTTCTAGACTTAGACTAATGATACTTATGAAAGAGATTGAAAGGATAGTAAAGATAAAAGTTTTATGGTATTCATAATATATGACAAAATATTTAAAATAATTTTATGAGAAATGCAGAGTTAAATAATCCTAGTAGGATGCTTCTTTAATATAGTAAAAATTGAAGATCTTTTTAAAGAGAATATAGAATTGTATCATATAAAGTAAACATATAGTCATAATTGTATATATAAAAACTATTTTTTTAAAAAGGACTTAAAATTTAATTTATTAAGAAATATAAATCGATCTTTTGATACAAATCAATTTTAAATTTGAACTTTTAGAAATCAAAATATATTAATTTGTTAAGGAATCATTTATATGTTAAAACTTTAAAAAAATCTATAGTTATAACAAAATTATGAAATCTGGATATAAATTAAACTATAAAACTATATTTTATTATATTTAAGTCATAAAATCATATATATATATATATATATATGTATATATTATTTTTATACCAAAATATTAAGTCAAATGTTTAAGCTTTTATAAATCTTAATAAGAAATAAAAATAAGTATTTAAGTTAAAAATAGTATTTGTGATAATGTAACCCAAAATTGTTATGGAATCATATGAATGATATATAAGCTAAACTATGCATATTTAAACTAGATATAAAAGATGAATAAATATATATTTTATAACAATATCAAAAAGTTATATTAATTTTGTATATCATATTAACATGTTTATATAATTTTATTAATTTATATATTTTGAAATAAGATATAAGAACATAAGTAGACAAATAAAGTTAATAACTAGAGTTTGAACTGGCATTTTCTAATTAAAAAAAATGGAGGGAAATTGGAAAGTTCAAACTTTTTAAATTCAAAATTTGAATTTCATTATGTTGACATGACCATTTATGTATGTTGACATACATGTAGGAAATCAAAAAACATATTGTTTTGACTTCTTGGTTTTATTATATTGTTGATTTAAATTTCAGGTTTTCCAGAAATAATATTAATCCTAACAAACATTCAAAATTTAATATTTTATTTATTATTATTATAATATTATTATTTTGAATTTTGAATTTCAAATTTGAATTTTAAATTTCAAGTTTGAATTTTAATGTTTTTATTTCAAATTCAAAACTAGGCAAACAAATCAAAGTAGATAAAATAATCATTCAACCAAAAAAGAATTTAAAAATTAATTAAGGTGTACCAGGTTTTTAGATTGATTTCTTCGATATTTTTTAAATTCTGAATTGCTGTGAAACACATTTGAATTTCCGATTTCTGACTCTTCATTGCTTGATGATGTATTTGAATCGTTTGATAAGAACACATCCTTTTTATATGGCCCGGTCAACTTGGCATCAAAATTTTGAACTTGAATTTTGAATGAACGGACACTTCAAATACTATAAGCCATAAGTAATATCCCTTCATAAACTCTTATTTTCTTGATTGATGAAAGATCATCTTAGTGTCTTTCGGCCAATATTCATCAGACATAACTCTTTCCCTGCAAAACAACATACCTTTTCAAAGAATCAAGTGACTTTTCAAAATAACAAATTGTTGACGTCAAAAGTTGGTCACTAGTGACGATCAACCCCCAATCGCGTGATCAACACACGAGTAAAGATTAAAAATGCAATAAAAAGTAAAAGAAAAGGGGAGCACACACAGAATTTTTATAGTGGTTCGGCAAAGACGATGCCTACGTCCACTTTATATATTATTTCTCTTTTTCTTATTACAAGTACAATGCTTTTTCTGTTTGATGAAGAGAAAAAGAATGGCTATCTTCCCTTCTTCTTTCCTGAGAGAGAGTGGAAAATAATTCTAGAATATGGAGATATAGAGAAGCGTAGAGACGAAATGCTCAGAGAAGTCCTTTTCTTCTTTAAGCTTAGAGGTATTTATAGGTGGAGAATGCAACTTAAGCTGCTGAGATATGGTCCGGTCATTTCGGGAAAGCTGGACATGTGGAATCTATCTATTGGCTTGAATTGCGGTTGGAAGACTGATTCCACTGCTCATAAATAGTATCCTCGGAAGTTGTGGCTGACGTGGCATCCATGAAGAGGTTTATAAAAAGTAGAGCTTTGTCCGCATATGGTTTGACCACCTTTATTGCCTTGAAAGTCGGGATATTAGGTGGACTAGCTCTGCAGAAATCTTCCACGCTCGCCCGAGATAATTGGTCGACGAGTTCTTTCTGAAGCGAGAAACTCGGTCGTCCTGGTGAGCGATTCTTCCGGAATGCACAGTCAATCTGATTGAGTTGGACTTGGGCCGATGTGCCATTGCTTTAGGTTGCGCCCCTGCTGGGCCTCCTGAAGCGCGACTTGTATCTGATTGCGCGTTTGGGCTTTGGTCCTGTTCGTGGAGACTCTTGCCAAAAAGAGGGTTAACACTTTGCCCCTCAGAATTCATCTTCATCGGCAAAGGGAGGTGTGTTCTGAAATCTGAACCGAAACACAAACGCTCGAGCTGCTATGGTCGCGCCGGACCATATTAAGGCCAGAAAACCGACAGTTCGATGTTGTATTAAGGCCAGAAAACCGACGACCATGCCAGGTCGTATTAAGGCCGGAAAACCGACAACTATCGGGAACTGTATTAAGGCCGAGATGATAATTGCCATTTGTATGAAAGTTGATTCCTGCAAATTCAAAACAAACCATCCTCGTTTCGGAGGAGAGTGATGGGTCGATCACTTTATTTCACTTGGCTTTAGAGGGTGGCGAGAATGAACCATGCTTGGGTTAGTGGCAAGCATTAACCATGCTCGGCTTAGGGGCGAACGCTAATCTGGTTCGGCTTAGGGGCGAACGCTAATCTGGTTCGGCTTAGGGGCGAACGCTAACCTGGTTCGGCTTAGAAGAGAGGGCGAGTATTATCCAAACTCGGCTTAGGGCAAGTGTTTCTTTATGCTCGACTCATGTTAGGTTAGTTAATCCAGCGAGCTATGCATGCTAGTGGTATAAAGAAAAGAGAGTGTAATTCACACTCGTGTTTAGCAAATGCGAGCCTACTAATTTAAATGAGTGGGTGTATGAAATAGTGGTGGGCTTTCACGCTAACCACACAGAACAGGAGGGCGAGCATTTTCCATGCCCGGCTTAAAGATTTTATAACATGATCTATGTTTGCAAAATAAAATTCATGACTGCTAAGCAACTATTACAAAGAAAAGAAATTCTACGGGGACAGCAATTAATTCCATAGCATGCCTAGGAGATAAATCCTAACCCCATGCATGTGTACATCAAAGTGTCCTTATTATTGAAAGAAATACATCGAAAGAAAAGATAAAAAATCTAATTAATGATAATGTCGCGAGTGCTAGTCTCAGGGTCCTTTCCGTTTCTAGGAGCTCGCGGACCAGCCTGAGGAGCTTGGTCAGAAGGTCGCGGCGGCATGGCCGAGGCGCAATCTTTGACATATTCAGGGAGCTCTCCTTTTCAGACTCGTCCTTCGATGAGATCGCGTAGATGTCGACACTCATTTGTATTATGTCCAGCTACGTTGTGGAATATACAATGCTTGCCAGAGTCGAGTTCCATCTGGGTCGGTTCTCGTTGAGGTAGTCTTGGAGTAGGTAAGGACTCGCGTATGTCGAGATAGATATCGAGCAAAGAAGAATTGAGCTCGGTGTATCGGTCGTATTTGTTTTCATTCCGAGGTCGCACATTGCGCTCGCCCTTCTCCGGGGCCTTTTCTCTTCCTTTATTCTGAACGTTGCCGTTGAGTGGACCTTGTTGCTTGGCTAATAAAACGTCAAGGCTTTCCATTTCAAGGCTGGCATCCTCTTGTTGGAGGAATCGCTCGGCCTTGGAGTAGAAATCATCTATATCTTTGGGAGGATCTCTGGTTAAGGAGTTCGAGAATTCTGATCTCTTCTGGACTCCTGCTGATTGACTATGTTATTAGCTGCCGAAACCACATACCGGCTATATCTATGAAAAAGAGAGGAAAGCACTTAGCCATGAAGCTGGTCAAGGCGCCAAGTACTTCCATATGTCGCATGTATCGCATAAGATGGATGGTCGGGTCAGTGCGACCGTTGTATGGCTCGATAGCTAGGAACTTGAAGTCCGGAGGGTTTCGAGAATTTCTGATTTCCCTAGTGAAGGGGCTGCGATTGACATTGTCTATGTCTTGCTGCGAAGAATTGCCCCGAGTGAAACGTCGGATGATGCTTGCAAGATGGCTCCCATCTCCGAGGAGTCGCTGCCATGAATTTAGTTCTTCATCCTGAGGGGGTTCTGCTCGAGGATCCGGCAAAAGCATGCTCGGAAGGGTGGCCGCTGGCTGGGCTCGACCTCCGAGTGTTGAGTGATGGTGTGAGGGAAGGTGAGATATGGCAGGTGGTTCTGGGGAGAATGGCCCCTCTGGAACCCGATGAGTTGTGGGTCGAGCCATACCCGTTGCAAAGAGTCTAGGCTTATCCAGCATAGCATGTGATGTTCGGAGGCCAGGGTTGCCCCCGTTTGGAGCGAGTTTAGGAGGGGCCACGGTAGCGTTTTCTTCTGCTACGGTGAGGACCGGCATGGTAGAGTGGCCTCCTTCGTTCGAAGGGAAGGTTGTGCCAGCTCTTTGCTGAAGGGAAAAAGTGGTTAGACTGGTCTACGATAAGATCCCGGGTTGTAATTGGAATGGCATTGATTCCGATGGACCCGGTGGGAGCTCGACCGATTCGATGGGTCGAGATATTCCAAAGAGTGGAGGCATATTTGCCAGACGACCTAGATCTTGATTGCCCACCTCCTGAGGTTCTGTGGCCATAGCCGGGCTGGTCGCTGGAAGCGATACCCCTGGTTGTGCTCGACTGGTTGGTGGGACCAAACCAGGATGAAATAAAGGTGTAGCCTGATCAGTGGCCTGATTTCACATAAACTGAGGGTCAGCTGCTGCCCCAGTCTCGGCCTGTGCAGGAATTGATGTTGAAGCGTTTAACCCCGTTTCCAGTCAACCGAGAAGGTGATCCATCAACTGCTGCTGTCGTTCGAGGACTCTACCGTGAGATGTCATATGGTCTCTGAGCTCGACCATGATTTTATCCATGTCGTCCCGGGTAAGGAATCGAGACATATCGTCATGAGAGGAAACTTCGTGGCTTACATCTGCAGCATCTGTATCAGCTGCATCAGCGTTTGCGGGACGAGAGGATGTTGCATCTTTCTTTCGCTAGTTCGCCATGAGCAGAGGCTCTAACAGAATATCGGTGTGACCCCTACCTGGCGCGCCAAAGTGTTGACATCAAAAGTTGGTCACTAGTGACGATCAACCCTCAATCGCGTGATCAACACACGAGTAAAGATTAAAAATGCAATAAAAAGTAAAAGAAAAGGGGAGTACACACAGAATTTTTATAGAGGTTCGGCAAAGACGATGCCTACGTCCACTTTATATATTATTTCTCTTTTTTTTATTACAAGTACAATGCTTTTTCTGTTTGATGAAGAGAAAAAGAATGGCTATCTTCCCTTCTTCTTTTCTGAGAGAGAGTGGAAAAGAATTCCAGAATATGGAGCTTTAGAGAAGCGTAGAGACGAAATGCTCAGAGAAGTCCTTTTCTTCTTTAAGCTTAGAGGTATTTATAGGTGGAGAATGCAGCTTGGGCTGCTGAGATATGGTCCGACCATTTCGGGAAAGCCTGGACATGTGGAATCCATCTATTGGCTTGAATTGCGGCTGGAAGACTGATTCCACTGCTCATAAATAGTATCCTCGGAAGTTGTGGCTGACGTGGCATCCATGGAGAGGTTTATAAAAAGTAGAGCTTTGTCCGCATATGGTTTGACCGCCTTTATTGCCTTGAAAGTCGGGATATTAGGTGGACTAGCTCTGCAGAAATCTTCCATGCTGGCCCGAGATAATCGGTCGACGAGTTCTTTCTGAAGCGAGAAACTCGGTCGTCCTGGTGAGTGATTCTTCCGAAATGCACAGTCAATCTGACTGAGGTGGACTTAGGCCGATGTGCCATTGCTTTAGGTTGCGCCCCTGCTGGGCCTCCTGAAGCGCGACTTGTATCTGATTGCGCGTTTGGGCTTTGGTCCTATTCGTTGAGGCTCTTGCCGAAAAGTGGGTTAACGCAAATTATGTAATTTGAAATAATAACATCATGATGATTCTGTGATATATCCATTTAAACTGTTCAAGAAATCATATCATGATAACTTGATTTTTTTTTAGTAAAATTGAATGCATACTCATCTAATACTGATGTAATGCATGAATTTAAACTAGTGTCCAAAATTTGCAATTTAACATTTTCAAAAATCAGATTATGAATTTTTTGAAAAATCTTGCTCTGATACCGATTGTTAGGGATTGCGGAATGGATCGTTAAGGCAAAATAAACACTAGAGGGGGTAAATAGTGTTTTTGAGAATTTAAACAAAATCTAAAACTTATGTGAACTACTATATGAATCAAACACCATAGAAACATATTCAAACACAAATGCAAAGCTAAACAAAAATAAAGTACAGAAAAGGAACGAACACATCAGATTTTATACTGGTTCGGAATTGCTCCTACGTCCAGTCCCACGCAATGCTGGATTGCGCAGAGTTTTATTACTATATCAATATCCAATTACAACCCTCCTTGATTTCACGGCTATTAGGGATACCACCGATTCCACTCACACACTTGACCAAGTATACCTTCCTTGATTTCACGGCTACAAGGGATACCACCAGTTACCCGTCCTTGATTTCACGGCTACAAGGAATACCACTGATTCCTTTACACAACCCAAACAATTACAAACAACCCTATAACTCATCAATAGCACTTTATTCAAAGAGTAATGAGTAGAGAGTGTAGAGAGAAGAAGATTAGTGAAAACAAAATTGAATTCAGCAGAGAATAGGTGTAGAAATCATAAAAATTATAAAGAATAATGGTGTAGTGAAAGAGAGTGAAGAAGGAGAAGAAGAAGTGATAAAAAATTCGAAATCAACCCCTTTTTATAGTGTGTGTGAATGGTTGCAACGCTTCAGAATCATCACAAATAATGAAAAAACACTTCCTTTCAATTTTGAAAAAATGACAGTTATATGTCGACATGTATATATATGTATATCGACATATATATGTACAAAATTGAAATTTGAACATTTTAAAATGTTTTGATATAAATATAATTTTGGAAATTCTTGTATTAAAATATAGTGTTATAAACAAATATTATAAAGTAGAAAATCATATAGAAACACAAATATAAACTATATGAACATATTTATAGAATTATAGAGTTTAAAACTATATAAATATAAAGTATATAAATTTATAAAATTTATAAAGTATAAATGTTAGCCCACTTTGTGATCGGGCTACACAAAGCTAAGAGATGACTCAACGAATAGGTGTGTAGGAAGAATCTGAAGTAGGAAATCGGATCGGTTCGGAGACCCATGAACCGAACCCTTCCACTTCGAAGCAAACAACCCAGGAGATGATAAATAGAAGGCACAACCGGATCGGTTCGGAGCTCTCCTATCCGAAAACCCCATTTTGACCCTCCGATCTGAACCATGATGCTAAACCAACAAAGCACGATCCCCTCAAGACACGGAGTGGTTATGTACCTACTCTCCGACGTCCACCTACGACCGGGATGCGCTGTTACCCTCTCAACTCTTCCGAACCCGACCCTAACGGGATGATCTCCACGTGTCTCCGAACCGAAGGCCTTCAAGGGGGATTTCCTGCCTATAAATACCCCATCAAGCTTCATTTAGGGGATCTTTTTGCAAATATTGACTAAAATTCTCTTTACAACCGACTATCACTGCTTCATTCAGATCATCATCAGTTTTTGGAGCGCAATTCTTCAAGGATTGAGTGAATTTACCAATTGTAAAAGTGAGTTTGAGTGATAATCATCGTTGTATTTGTACTTGAATCATCCATCAACAAAGTATAAAGTGGACATAGGCTCTTTAACGCCGAACCACTATAAATCGTGTGTTCTCGTAGTTTCTATTCATAATTTTCTTCAAGTTATCATTTATTTGGGTGTTAGAACCATTTTTGGATCTAACATTTTGGTGCTTTGACTGAGAACTTTTGAATTCTCAGCGTTCTGGATTATCGTTCTACTATTTGGACCCTCAAGTTCAAAGAAGTTAATCTGCTTTCTTTGGCATTCTTGGAAATTTTCTGACTAATCTCCAAAGAATTGGACATCATTACTGAAGGAAAAGGAAAAGAAGTGCAAAGTGCTCGGGAGAATGAGGCGAATGAAGATCAGCAAGCTATGGTTGTAACCAGATTGCGGGGTCAAAGTTCAGGAGCTAACCGGTCTGGCAGAGCATCTCCAAACCGATTTGACCACGAAGCTCCGAACCGATCCGGTGATGCCGAACCGAACCAAACCAGATTGTTGAACGCTGCTAATGGCTCCTCCCCGATCTGAACCGCAGAGGTGAATATGGCCCGATCCGAACCGAATGCATTTGAGGCTGGAAACTCTACCCGAGCCCCTACAAATGCTCCGATACCGGCCGCAACAACTAGTGATCAGCCTACCCCCTCTGCACTCGTCACACACGGAGATTTTTCGAGCTTGCTTGATCTGCTTGACAGCACCCGGGAGGCTTTAGAGGCCCATGAACAAGACAACGTTCTTATACGGGAGAATATGAAAACCATGAGTAGGGAAATAAATGAACTTCGTAGGCAAAGAATGTCCTCTCCAATTCGTCGTCTCCCTGCAGATCATTTATCCTCTTCAGATGAAGAACGTCCATGTCAGAGAAGGCCTTATGAAAGACCTGAAAACATTGACTAGTTGAGATTTGGATCACTGGGGTCTCGTGAAGACGCCGCTCATGCCCTTGGACCCGATAATCCCAGCCTTAGAGAACTAATGTCATTGCCGGTGCAAGGATCCTGCGTCCTTCCCAGAGATCCAAGTACCACTAATCCTACTCAAAGCCAACTTCTCCAGCCAACCCGTCCCGTGAACGACCGGGAGCCTTAGAAGGCGGGGAAGTTCAGCAACAAATCAGAGCCAAAGAATGTCGCCTGACGTAGGTGCTGGAAGTGTTAGAAGAAATAGAAGTGTCGATCCTGAACCTACCGTGACCAACACTGAAGTAGAAGCGATGGTGCGCTAGATCATGGCCGATAGTCGGTTTTATACCAATGAAGATTGGGGCATTGAGCGTAGTCACACCCCGTTCACCGATGAATTATTGAATTTTCAATTTCCCCGACGATTCAATCTGCCGTAGATGGACCGGTATGCCGGGAGAACAGATCTGGGACAATATTTGATGAGGTATGCATGGTATATGAATGCCGCAGCAGCACCTGACGCCGTGAAGTGCAAGACCTTCCCGATATGTCTAGAAGATGTTGCGTTAATGTGGTTCACTCGACTTCCCCCACGATCGGTATCGAGCTTTAAAGAACTAAGTGAACGTTTTATGAATCAGTTCCGACTCCATGCCCGGAAAGCTAAAAGTGTCATTGAGCTGTCCAGAATTAAGCAGGCTCCTTGTGAATCTCTGAAGTCATACCTAGACCGCTTCACCTTAGCAGTTACCAAAATAAGAGACCCTCATGAACCAACCATTTTGATGGCCTTGATAGAGGGGTCGATCCAGACACTGGATTCGGGGGATATCTAGCTGGAAAACCACCATTGACAAGGGAGGCATTCTATGAAAAGGCAAATATTCGCCTACGACGGAAGGAAACATATGCTAGTCAAAAAAGAAAATCTAATGGAGCTTCAAAAGAAGATATTCAAAGTAATGTTGCTGTGAAACAGTTTGACGACAGTTCGGGGAAGGTCGAGGTAAACGTTGGCAACAAAAATGGAGGTGGTGGCAACAGAAACGAAAACGACAATAAAAGAAATAGGAACCGAAGAAACAACTCCAGGAAAAGACCTCGATTCCAAACTTTTGAAAATTACACATCGTTGAGCGACATGTTGGAAAACATCTATTTGGATACATATAATGTCTTGTAATATAAGAAACCTCCTCCCAGAGACTTCACTGAGAAGGAGCTTGCGACCGGAAAATTATGCTTGTTTCATGGAACTCACGGTCACTCTACTAATGAGTGTCATCACCTTAGAGACGTTGAAAAACTGCTGCGGGAAGGAAAGATAGATGAATACAAGGTTGCCCCAAGGGACAGAGGGGCAAGGAGGCCAGGTCCCGAATCAAAATCAGCCTGCTCCTAAACCCACAGCTCAACAGAAAGCTAAAGGAATCGTTATTAACACTATAGTAGGGGGGCCCATCCCACTGGCCATAGCTTCAGGGCAATGGACCAATACGTAAATGCAGCCAAGCACCTCGAAGTGGGGGAGTGCAGTAACTCCGAAGATGCCGCCCCGGTGAAGCAACAGAAAACAATGTCAGATGATGTTATATTTCATAATAGAGATGATATTGGAGTTCAATCGCCAACCGAGGACCCATTGACATTACCACCACTATCGGTCCTGCTCTAGTTCACAAGGTGTTAGTGGACAATGGGAGTTCAGTTAATATTCTCTTTAAGAAAGCATTCGGTCAGATGAAACTTGAAGCGAAAGACTTGAAGCCTTGCGAGGGATGGATACGCGGCTTCAATGTGGCCTCGATAGCTCCAATGGGATATGTAGAATTGTCAGTGACACTGGGATAGGGAGACCGCCGGAGTGTGAGAATTCTCCCGTTTGTAGTTTTGGATATCGACTCACCCTATAAAGCCTTCTTAGGCCGACCGGCCCTCGCAGAATTCAGGGCCTGCATCGCGCCCTGATGCTTATTGTTGAAATTCTCGACCGAAGCGGGAATGGGAGTAATGAGAGGTGATCAGGCCACCGTACGAACCTGCTATATGGCGGAACTGAAAATGTTGCTAAAAGGATTAAATATAGAAACTAAAGGTGCTCCCTCCTCCACGAAGGAGGATTCAGCATAGCAATTAAGGGGGCCGACCTCGAGGGAGTACCCAGAGAACTGCCTGAGGACATAGATCCCAGAGAGGATGAGGAGTCTGGGGGCAGGATGGCAACCCCCAACGAAACAACGGTGGATATCCCCATTGACGATGTTGATTTGGCGAAAGTTTTAAAGATTGGATCCCAGCTAGATCCACTTCGAGCAAAAGAATTGACTGACTTTTTAAAGGAAAATTTGTATATGTTTGCTTGGACCCACGCCAATATGTGTGGGATATCACCCTAGATTATTAGCCACTCATTGAGTATCAACCCAAAACATCCAGTCGTTAAGCAGAAGAGACGTATGTTGGGCCCGGAGAGGTCAGCAACATTAAAGGAAGAAGTAGAGAAATTAAAGAGTAACGGGTTCATTAGACACTCGACATATCTCGACTGGATATCGAATCCCGTCTTAGTCAAGAAATCTAATGGGAAATGGTGAACATGCATTGACTTTTTCGATTTGAAAAAGGCTTGTCCAAAAGATAACTTCCCACTCCCCAGGATTGATCAGCTGGTGGACTCAACAACCGGACATGAACTTCTCTCCTTTATGGATGCGTATTCGGGATACAACCAAATTCCCGTGCATGTACCGGATCAAGAGCACACTAGTTTTATTACAAACTTGGGAATATACTGTTATGTGGTATGTCATTTGGACTAAAGAATGCCGGAGCCACGTATCAGTGTTTGGTAAACCGAATGTTTTACAATCAGATCGGGAAAGCTATGGAAGTCTATGTAGATGACATGCTCGTGAAATCCAGGTAGTCTTCCGATCATACGAAAGATTTTACAGAAATGTTTGACATTCTACGGGGATACGGGATGAAGTTGAACCCTTTAAAATGCTCATTTGGGGTTGCATCAGGAAAATATCTTGGTTTCATTGTAAGTTCTAGAGGAATTGAAATTAATCCTAACCAAATAGCAGCAAACAGGAACATAAAAGAGCCACGGAATATTAGAGATGTTCAAAGCTTAGCTAGGAAAGTTGCGGCATTGAACAGATTCATTTCCAATGCCATGGACAAGTGCGTTCCATTCTTTGATTTAATCAAACGAGGGGAACGTAATTTCAAATGGACCCCGACTGTGTAGAGGCCTTCCAAAATTTGTTGAACTTGTTAGAGAAGCCCCCAATATTGTCGAAGCCGGTGGATCATGAGGATCTGTTCGTATATTTGGCGGTGTCATCTCACGCTGTCAGCACAACTTTGGTGCATGAAGAAGAAAAGATACAGAGGCCAGTGTACTACGTAAGCAAGAAGTTAGCAGCGGCAAAACGCAATTATCCGAAAATAGAAAAACTTGATTGTAGTCTCTAGATTGCTTTCCGAAAGCTCCATCATTATTTCCAAGCTCATCCGATAGTCATATACACTGATCATCCACTGAGACAAGTGTTACAACGACCCGAAGCATCGGGATGATTACTTAAGTGGAATATCGAGTAGAGCCAATTCGATTTAAATTTTCAACTGAGGAAATCAATAAGAGGACAAGTCCTAGCTGACTTCATAGCAGAATTCACAATTCCCGAGGAAGAAGCATTGGACGACAAAGCTGATACTTCGAGGCATAAATTAGAACTTAGTCCATGGAAACTATATACGGATGGGGCTAAGAATGATCGAAGGTCCGGCTCTGGAGTCGTTTTAATTACTCCTAAAGGACATTCTATTTACTATGCCTTGCGGTTGGAATTCTCGACCACCAATAATGATTTTGAATACGAGGCCCTGATTGTCGGGCTAAAGCTTGCAAAGGAACTAGGGGTGATGACACTAGATATATTCTGTGACTCTAAGGTAGTTGTCTGCCAAGTTCGAAAGGAACTCGAAAACAGGGGACCTCGACTTGTCACTTACCTTGAAAAAGTGGAGGAGTTGCTAGGTAACCTGGAGCATTATAGCATAACTCATATCCCCAGAATAGAAAACCAGAAGGCAGACCGACTGGCTAAATTGGCAAGTTCTGATAATCCAGAAGAGATCGAGACGGTTCCAATAGAGATATTGAACTCACCAAGCTTTGACCAAATGGAAGTCGACCTAGCCCTAGAAGCTGAATCAGAAAGGGAGTCATGGATGACACCAATTAAGAACTTCCTTAAAAGCGGGACGCTGCCATAAAAAAAGAGCGAGAGACGAGCTGTAATACGCAAAGCCGCAAGATACGTCTTACATGGTGAGGTTCTTTATCGCGAGGGATTTTCTATGCCTTTGCTTTGGTGTATAGCGCATGACGACATCAAACGTGTACTGAAAGAAGTACATGAAGGTGAATGCAGAGACCACACCGGGGGCCAAACATTGGCAAAGAAAGTATTGCGGTATGGCTATTTATGGCCTACCGTAAACAGAGATGCAGCTGATCATTCGCGACGCTGCGATAGGTGCCAAAAGTTTTCCAAAGTTCCCAGAGAGCCTCCGACTCAACTTAAGTCCATGGTAAGCCCATGGCCATTTGCCGTATAGGGAATCGACATTATAGGAGTTTTACCAATCGCCAAAGGAGGAGCAAAGCGTGCAGTCGTGGCTGTGGATTATTTCACAAAATGGGCGGAAGCTGAACCCCTAACAATGATCACGACAAAGCGGGTGATAAACTTAATGGTCAAAAATATCATCTGTCGATTTGGGATACCGAAAACCATCATAACTGACAATGGGACCCAATTTGATAGCATAGAGTTTAGAAATTTCTACCAGAAGTATAAGATTGATAATAGATATACCACGGTAGCTCACCCACAATCAAACAAACAAGTTGAAACAATAAATAAAGTCATTAAGTCTATTCTTTAAAAGCGATTGGAACGAGAAAAAGCCATGTGGGTTGACAAATTACCATTGGCTCTATGGGCATACAGGACAACCTTCAAGACGACAACGGGTCACACCCCCTTTTCACTCTCTTTTGGGTCAGAAGCTGTAATTCCGGTGGAGCTTAAAGTTCCTTCTTACAGGACGACATACGATCCAATGACAAATAAAGCACTTCTCCTTGTATCCTTAGACATGGTCGAAGTAAAGAGAGATGAAGCAGACTTGCATGCCTCAAGGCATAGACGCCAAGTGGCACGCTACTATGACAGGAAGGTTCATCCTCGGACATTTGAACCTGGAGACTTAGTGTTGAAACGAGTCTTCCCAGCTCTAGCCCAATTAGGCCCAAAGTGGGAAGGACCGTATGCCATCCAACGGAAACTTGATACAGGAACTTTCAAGTTAACGACCGTGGATGGTGAAGAGATTCCCAGAGCTTGGAATTCCCGACATTTGCGGCAGTACCTGACATAAGTTTATATTGTTTTCTTTTGTTTTAGGAACCATGTAAAAAGGCACGACTTGCCTAAAAAAGTCCAGTTGATATAAACAAAAGATTATAAAGTGGATGTAGGCCACGACTTGGCTGAACCACTATAAAAATATCGTGTGTGATTTACATTTCCTGGATGAATCTATTTATATTTTTGTGATTGCTATAATCTAAGTGTAACACACTAGAAATCTGAACTGATGCTAGAGTAATTGAAATAACCATTTGCGTAACGACATAAAAAGGACGGGAAGACGACGTCCTAAACTCTAACTCTCACGATTTGAGAGAGAGAGTATAAAGGATGGGAAGACGACGTCCCAAACTCTAACTCTCATGATTCGAGAGAGAGTATAAAGGACGGGAAGACGACTTCCCTAGGGCGTGAAGGTGCACCACGACAAAAGACCGCCCCGAATCCACTCTAACCTGGCCATACGACAGGAGAGTATAAAGGTACTAAAAATAAGTACCAACGAAAAAAGAATCTTAATCCCACTAAAGGGATGGGAGCAGTTCAATGTCGAACCTAATCAATCTCGAATGAGCCCTTGCCAGGCATTTCATTCAAGATTGATTGGGGACATACATATCATACCCCCTGTTATCGATCATCTAATTAAGCAGTGATTTCTGCATATTATATTTTGTTTTCTATACACTTGCAGGGAAACTCAATCATGACGTAGATTGTTGTTTACCACTTATTCTTATTAACATCTTGATCAATGCTGAATCAATAAAGACAAATAACAAAATTGCAGAATTTGACGTAGTGGGAAACAAACTACTTTATTTACGCAACTGCAGGTTCATACAAAAAAATGACTAAACAAAGAAATGCGTGGGTCGCACTTGCTACGACAACAGCAGGCCAAGGAAAAAGCTAAACAAAGAGTGAAATTGCCCCTTTTATTTGGACTTTGGAGTAGTTTTCGCTTTCTTCGTGGTCTTAAGTTTTTCCTTCTCCTCTTTTTCAGCCTCGGTCAAGACATGTTTTGGCTTCTTCTTCCCTAGGCCAGGAACACTGGGATCAATAGAAGATTTTTAGCAAGCTCTTCGGTGATTGACCTGGTTGAAAGTTTGACAACTAACTTTGACCTAGGAGGAGCTGTCATAAGAGGTTTAAGACTTTTAGGATCTATTTCCTATACCTTGACCTGCATACGCTTATCTTGCTTGGTCTTTATATCAGCCAAAATCATGTTGTCGGCGTCCCCTGAGCCCCCAGTCATAACAACATCATCGTCTTCCTCATGGCCATCATTGCCGCCATCATCTTTCAAGGCGTTTATCATATCCCCGTCTTTGGGAGTTTCAGTACTAGATGGCATGGGAGCTTTCTCAGCGACCTCCTCCTTATCATTGGCCCTCTCTTCGAGCCAATGGCTTCATCATGTTTCTCTTGGGTCTCCTCAATAGACTTTGCATCAGTGATCTCTTCTCGTCGCTCATCGGCCCTTTCAGCTGGCTGTGCACCTATAGAGTGAGAAGTAACTGGTATTAGCTTAGGAGAAACAATAGGTCGATTGTATGTCCAATAATATGACGGAAAGTTGAAATAGCTCTAACAAACTGAGGTGAAAAGGTGGAGATACCTTCAGATGAATTCTCAATTGGAGTAGCAAGAATCTCTAATGTCGTTTCGACAATAAGGGATAAAAAGGATGCCTTAGGGATTCCCGGGTTTTCTGGATCATATCCCTCCGTTCTGATATCCCCTGGGCAACAGAAGAAAAACCAGTTTCAAGGACATTTTCCCATTCGGTCTGATGTTTCCCTTCTTCCATAGCCGCATCAATGAGTCTGCGTCCTTCAGCCAGGTGCGCCGGCTCCTCACCCCTTAGAAATTTCTCCATAAGTTTGTCTTCATCAATGGAGTCCACCGTGAGCTCTTTCGTCTCCCATTCAATGATTTGATCCCACACATAGACCAAAGTTGTCGGATAATCTTCGATCCAAGCGATGTCACGATGATGGATCACTTGGGCAAAAAATTCTATCATTAGCTCACTGTAACCATCCAATTCTTTTTGGTCCTCAGAAAGCTGTGTTTGGGCATCCTCGGCAGATTTAATGGCCATGCTTGCATTCCCTTCGGCTAAAACCGCTCTGGTCTCAGCTTGCATCAGTTTGGTTTCCAATTCGGCATTCCGCTTTGCCAACTCGGCATTTTTCTTCGCCAGCTCAGCCTTCTACTGTTCAAGGGTAGTGCAAGCCAACTGTGCTTTAACACTCTTAGATTTAGCATCCTCAACTAACTTCTTCAGATCTAAGCGTACCTGGCTATGAGATTCCAATAAAGTATGATAACGCTTTTGTAGCTCCTCATGTTGCTTTTTGTATTTGCCAGCATCCCGTCGAGCAAGAGCAAGCTGAGCCTGTGCATCTTCCACTTCTTTCTCTGAATTTTTCAAGATGCTTTCGTCGTAATCGGCCATTTCCTTCATGTGATTAATATCAGTAATTAAGTCCCGAATAATTTTGGAAAGATTGCGCGAATATTTATACATCTCTGTATGTTGCTTGTCTACTAAATCTCTCTTTGCTTTAACATCACCCGCCAGGTTTGGATACAGATAATTCAACATTTCTTCGCTTAGCAGGTATGATGGATGCTTCGCCTTTGCCAAGCCTTTTCTCAGAAGCTTTATGTTTATCTTGCAAATCGAAATGCTTCGACGGTGGCTTCTCTTGAGGTTGTTTCTCTTTAGGAGGAGTCGGGGCTTTGGATCGTGGTTTGTCCCCTCATGACAATCTTGGTAACTCTTGTGCTTGTCCGTATCTGACCGACGGGGAGAACAGGAGAGCCAAGAATAAGGACGAATGGAATCATAATGCCTCATGTCATCTCTGCCACAGTTATCGTGTCGATCATGTTCAGTATCCGAGTCAAATCTAGGCATGCTGGTGCGGACTTTCCTGACATCATAACAGGGGTGTGTAACACCCCACGTCCATTAATGTCACTCACAAAGGGAATGCATTTACTTTCATGGAGTATTATTAGTGTATAGAACGGAATATAACAAGACAGATACATATGTTGGTACTTTGAAAATTTAAAACAACTTTTATTGCAGCGGAGAAATAGTTTGATTACAACAACATCATAAACCAACAATAAAACCAAGTACACTTAATATCCATCTTGACAAATTGTTTTCTGAGTACATAAAGTAAAAAGCATAACCCCAACATAAATAGCCATAAAAGAGATAAGCTGAACTTTACTTTCAGCAATCCAAGCACTTCCAAAAGAGAGAGAAAGATATCCAAATCAAGCTCCACTAGCACTAGTCCCACCCTGAGAACCTGGGGGGAAAAAGGAAGAAAAGAGGCAAAAACAAAGGGGGTCAGACATAAAGTCTGGCGAGTCCAATAACTTTAAAAATATAATTATTAAATTAATTAGGATAAGGCATAAACTGGTAAAACAAGGAATGACTGTGAAACAAATGGGCAGGACAAAACAAACAAGGGGAATAAGATAATGTTAATTGCGCTCCTAATCAATATAGGATAATTACTATACTGCACCAATATTTGTCACCCTAAAAGT
Source organism: Allium sativum (assembly GCA_030737875.1). Lineage (NCBI taxonomy): Eukaryota > Viridiplantae > Streptophyta > Magnoliopsida > Asparagales > Amaryllidaceae > Allium > Allium sativum. The sequence continues at coordinate 305,088,895 of CM060919.1, forward strand.
TGATCCCGCCTACTGAACATAATAATCATAATGGTAGTTTAGTCTACCCCTAGCTGTCTTCATAGGTTCCGCCTGCCCCTATCTCCACTAGTTGCACCCACTACCCCCATGCGATTGGCTCCCTAATTTGTAGATACTCGTGCTGGTCCCACAATAGGGTGTATCACTCCCCAAAGTGGCAACCCGATACTACTCAAAGATGCACGGCTTATATCTACACGATGCAACAACGTCTCACCTACCAGCCCGGGCCCACGCACGCACATAACCCCGTTGGACTTGCGTTGCCACCGCTAACCCGTTTTGACCTCTTACAATCAAACCCAATAAGCGTGTCCCGTCCTCGATCTAACTCGAGCTCACAAAGATACTTAATGGGTTACTGATTTGAAAAGGGCCCCCATACTTGACACAAGCTTTCCACCTATGCTTGGTCCCCACTAAGATTTCCCACTTAACCCCTTCTTATTCATGTCTTCTTACATGTTTCAACTTGGTTAAGTGTTTTTAATCGTATTTCACATGTAACCCATGTCACCCACTTAACCCCCATGTCCCACCACATGTTTATCTTGGTTAAGTGTTACTTAATTCATTATAACCGTAACCTTGTAAGACCTCCCACATTAGACTACCGTTTGCGGTTGCTGGATTTGAAGGGCGGGTCCGGGTAGTCTTATACCACAAACGAGCCTAACCTCGTGTCTTTACAATTGTTACGCATTAAATTTATGCCTTTAACCTCTCACATTAGACTACCGTTTGTGGTTGCTGGATTCGCCGGGCGGGTCCGGGCAGTCTAATACCACAAACGAACCTAACCTCGTGTCTCAGGCGTTTATCATTACACATAATTTTTTCACCCCAATATGAATTAATTATCCCTATTCAAATTGTCAATAATTTCCAAATTAATCTATGTCCATAATTGTCACCTAAATTATGTCTATAGTTTTCAGGTATATAAATTATACCAATTAGTGTCTCAAATTAATAATATGCCTTTAAAGCCATTTTTATGCCAATTCTCAATATGTATATTTAATATTTTCCCATTGTCCCCACGTCGTTCGTACGTTTAATATGAAATATATGTTAGACTCGCAAATAGTCTAACTCATAAAAAAAAGAAACATCACAACTTGCATAACACATAAAATAGATCTAACTTGCAAATAAGAATTATAACATAAATTTGCATAGCCAATAACTTGCATAGGCAATAGACATATAAAACATAAATTTGCATAAACTATGTACTGCCATGGATCTAAATATACATCTAAACATGGAAATGTGAACTTGCATATATGAATATGGTTTTCACCTAAACTTGCATATGGATTTCATACAAACTTGCATATGGATTTAGACATGTAAACTAATATCACATGTTTTACATACAAACTCGCACATATATATATATATATATGCTTGATACATATATAAACTTGTGTATTATTCGCATACAGACTTGCATATGATTCACATACAAACTAGCATATGATTTACATCCAAACTTGCATATAAACTGATGTCATAAAATGAATCAAGTTAAACATATGTGATTGGACATATGAAATGGATCCACTAACATAAGTTAACAAAACTGTCATATGTTCACAAACAGACGATAACAAAATTAAGTAACGTCACATGATTCAACAGGCATGTTCTCATAATCCAAGTTATAACTCATCATAATTAATTAATTAATTATTTTGTGAAAGAAATTGTATTTACAAAGGACGGATTAGAGAAGAGAATAATTCGTTCGTTGTTCGTCTTAGAATCCTGACTTGCAACTCCTAAGCTTTAAGAAGAAGATGGACTATTCCAGCAGCATAAGGATGTCTTTAACTTATTTTAATTAGGATTGAGGCAGCATAGCGTTACAATGGTTTGGTGTGGAGGGAAGGTGATGTTTGGGGGTGTTTAAATAGGTTATGAGCCAAAGAATCTGTCCAGAAAACAAGTCCAGGTGCCAAATCCCAAATCTGCCTCGGATCTAAAAACAGGTCGACCTGTTAGGGGGGAGGTCGACCCCTTGGTCGACCTATATAGGGGAGGTCGACCTGGCCTGGGGCGGGAAAAATCCCTCCCAGTCCGCTTCTGTGTTTTCATTTGAATTTTGAATTTAAATCTGAGCTGTTTTAATTTATTTGAATTCCTGAAACTTCTGAGGGACATAACTTCCTCATACGAAGTCTGATTTACGAAAAGTTGGACTCTATTCCAAGCAGAATTCCGAGACGAACGCAATGGCGTAACCCATTTCCCTTAATTCTTCTTCTAAAAATTAAGTGTTCTTAAATTTGTTAATTTTAATATTTAAAATTACGGGGTGTTACATTCTCCCCTCCTTAAAGGATTTCGCCTTCGAAATCCCCAAGTTAAGGAGAATGTATATCCTACCATCCAATCATTCATCTACTCAATCATCAAACACAGGCATCCATTGTCCTTAAAAAGATTTCTAATGCCGTATGAAAATATGCAAAAAGTGTATATGTTCCTTATCCAATGCAAAATCAGGCGGTCTACGGATTCAGTTGACCTCCTTAATGCAAATCATGATAGTGCCATGCGTCCATTATGTATGCAAAAGAATCCTAATGATACATATTATTTCTACATGCGTGCGCAACCATTCATCTTAATGCAGCATTCATATGATAATACAATCATTGTACATCCATTTATTTTAAATATGCACACATATTTATATGCAATATGAAAGTGATTTAGCCGATCTAATGACTAATGTGTGTGTGAATGCATCCACTAGCAACTACTTGCATCCATTTGCATCCACCAAACATAACATGTCTCAAACACATGTTTACAACCATAGGGTTTTTCCTAACTAAAGATCGAAGATATCATTGCAAAGACATACAAAACGATAGGACAAGTATCAACAAAGCGGTAGAAAAAGGAGAAGTTAAAAGCATACCCTCAAAAAGGAAAGGGTACAACGTACGCATCTTGTCTTCCGTTTCCCAAGTCGCGTCTCCTTGATTATCTCCCCATTGCACTTTGACCAACTTGACCTCTTTGTTGCGTAGCTTTTTGACCTCTGATACAAGAATGCGTGTAGGAGCTCGTTTAACCGTGGCATTTCGCTCTACTTCCACTTCTTTGAGCGTGCTCGGCTCCACCACCTCCGCCGTATCATGTAAACACTTACACAAATGTGAAACGTGAAACACGTCATGAACACCACTGAGCTTCTCAGGCAACTTTACTCTATACGCCATCTGACCAATCCTCTCTGTAATTGGAAAGGGTCCTACGAACCTCGGTGCCAACTTCCCTACTGATCCAAAACGGACTACGTTTCTCAACGGTGACACCTTAATAATAACCATGTCCCCAACATCGAACTTAAGATCGGTTCATCTCTTATCAGCATATGACTTCTGTCAGTCCTGCACCGTCTTTATTCGCCGTCGAATCAAGTCTATCTTCTCCGAAGTCTCCCTAATCATGTCGGGTCCAAGCAAAACTTTATCCGTGATTCCCACCAACAAGTAGGTGATCTGCATGGTCGTCCATAAAGAGCCTCAAAAGGTGCCATGCCAATGCAAGCCTGAAAGTTGTTATTATAGGCGAGCTCCACTAATGGAAGATGTTCCACCCATGTTCCTCCAAAGTCTAAGATGCATAGCCTCAAAAGATCTTCTAGAATCCGATTCACTCTCTCGGTCTGGCCGTCCGTCTGAGGGTGATAAGCGGTACTTAAGCACAATTGTGTTCCGACCGCCTCTTGTAAGCTCTTCCAAAACTCGCTAGTGAAAATGGGATCTCTATCGCTTACAATGCTAGAGGGTATGCCGTGCAGACGAACTATCTCCCGAAGGTAAACAAATGCTAACCACGCGGCGGTCCTTCTAATTTTAACGGGAATAAAATGGGCACTTTTGGTAAGTCTGTCTACAACTACCCAAATCCCCGTATTACCCTTCCTCGATCTTGACAACCCGTCTACAAAATCCATGGAAACACTTTCCCATTTCCACAGCGGAATCTCTAAAGGGTAGAGCAAACCACCGGGCTTCTTTTGCTCCACCTTGACTTGCTGGCACACCAAGCATCTAGAAATGAACTCAGCCATGTCCTTCTTCATTCCGGCCCAAAAGAAAACTCGCTTCATATCCCTATACATCTTGTCACCACCGGGATGTATGGTCATCTTAGAGCGATGTGAGCCTTCAAGAATCATCTTCATCAAGCTCTCGCCTTGCGATACGCAAAGTCTCCAGTCTCTACGCAACCAGCCTCTCTCATCTATAGCATATCTACTAAGATGGCTCGATGACTCCCCTCTTGTAAGCTTGCCTACTATCTCAACCAACTGTGGGTCATCTCGCTGTGCCTCTCCAACCCTACCCAAAAGTGTAGGTTGCACCTCTAGCGATGCCAACAATCCGGGTACATAATCGACAGAGGGTCTGAAGTCAAAGGTAGATATATACTCCAAACTCTGCTGCTCTACGAACAAAGGACTCAAAGTCAACCTCTTTCTACTTAAGACGTCAGCTACAACGTTACCCTTGCCAGGGGTATATTCGATCTAAAAATCGTAGGATGCCAAAAACTCCATACACCTCTGTTGCCTCAAGTTTAGATCTTTCTGAGAGAACAAGTACTTTAGCGACTTATGGTCTGTATAAGCATATAATGACGCCAAGAATTAAGCGCAAAAACTATGGCAGCCAACTCTAAGTCGTGGGTAGGGTAATTCTTCTCATGGACCTTCAACTGTCTTCCACCATAGCATATCACCCTTCCCACTTGCATTAAAACTGCGCCAAGCCCTGTCATGCATGCATTGGTATACACCGTGAATGGCTTACTCCCATCTGGCAAAACTAAAACTGGAGTTGTCGTCAAAGCCCTCTTCAAACGCCGGAAAGCATCGTCACAGTCAACATCCCAAGAAAAAGTCAAGTCCTTCTTCGTTAATCGAGTAAGTGGGGATGATATCTTCGCGAAGTCCTTAATTAACTTCCTATAATAACCAGCCAGTCCTAGAAAGCTTCTTACTTCTGTTGCGTTCTTAGGAATCTTCTAGTCTTGGATTGCCACCACCTTTGCGGGATCCACAGCTATCCTCTCCTTAGAGACCACATGTCCTAAGAACCTTACTTCTTTTCTCCAAAAATGGCATTTGGAGAACTTAGCTTTGAGTTGATGCGCTCGTAGGGTCTCTAAGACTTCCCTAAGATGTAGGGCATGCTCTTCCTCGCTTCTAGAGAAAATCAAGATATCATCCACAAAGACTACCACAAACTTGTTTAGAAACTCCCTAAACACTCTACTCATTAAGTCAACGAAGTATGCGGGTGCATTCGTCAAACCAAAAGGCATGATGAGCCACTCGAAGAAACCGTCAGGAGTTCTAAATGCAGTCTTATCTATGCTGTCTTCAGCCACCCTTAGCTGATGAAATCCTGTAGCCAAATCCAGCTGCGAGAAAACCGAAGCACCAACCAACTGATCGAATAAATCGTCTATCCTCGGCAATGGGTGTTTGTTCTTCTTTGTGAGCTTATTCAGCTCTCTATAGTCCACGCACAGTCTAAGTGAACCATCAGCCTTCGTAGCAAAAACAACTAGAGCACCCTATTTCGAAATACTTCTTCTTATGAACCCCTTCTCAAGCAACTCTTTCACTTGCTTACTGAGTTCTCTTCTCTCTCTCTAGGAGCCATGTGGCGCACCGGTAATGCAACTGGATTTGCATTATCTACAAGGTATACACGAAAGTCTATCTCGCGCCTTGGGGGTAAACCCCGAACTTCATCGAAGACATCACCATATTCACGGACCACATGAACAAATTCCAAATCATCGTTGGACACATCAAGTGATTCTAGGTAGCTAAGCATCACCGGACCTCTAGGGTCACAAGAAATATCAAGGGTCTTGCCACAACGAGTCAATAATCTAACTACTCTTCTTTCACAGTCTGGGATGGCACCGTATTTGGCTAGCCAATCCGTGCCTAGAATCAAGCCGTAGCCCATAAAGCCAAGAACGAAGGCGTTGCATTCAAACCCAACGCCCAAGATAGACACTCTCAAATTCCGACAAATCATTGAAAGATGAGCTGAACCACCAATTGGATTTGAGACTACTATATGATCCGCAACTAGACTAGTATTTAGGTGCAGTGTTTCAACTAACGAAGCAGATACAAACAAGTGTGAAGCGCCAGAATCAAACAAAGTACGAACAGGATGATCAAACAGAAAAACCAAACTTTCAACAGAAATGTTTCTACCTCTCTCCTGTCCTGGTGCCCTGAGAGCATGAACCTGCCCTCTTGCCTGCCCTGGTGCTATGAGAACCTGAACCTGCCCTCCAGAAGTAGACCCCGTCCTCTGCCCTTGCCCCTGTCTCCTCGGGCAGTCTTTAATCAGATGTCCTGCCTCACCATAGTTGAAGCAACCAGTCTTCTTCTTCTTCCTACAGTCCTTGCTCAGATGGCCTGGTGTTCCACAATTCTTTCCTTTGCCGTTGTTATCTTTACCACCTTTCTTGTGTTGCTGTTGTGATTTCTTTTGATCCCCTTTCTTCTCCGGTGCCTTATTAGCATTAGCGCCTTTCTCCTCTTCATGCATAAGCGCCATGTCAACTAGTTTCTCAAAGGTAGCCCCCATAGGAATGTGGGTCATAGCCAACCCATGTAGCGGCTCATTCAAACCTTTAACGAATCTCAGGGCCTTCTTATCAGGTGTATTCACCAAACCTAAGCCAAATCTCGCTAACTGATTGAATTTGTTGACATACTCCTTCACTGATAAATTTCCCTGCTTCAATGCCAAGAACCTCTCCATGTATAAATTCTCTTCTGCTCGTGAGAGAAATTTCATCTCGAACCTATGCCTGAAATCCATCCACGTCTCCACCGGACGCTCTCCATTCATGACCTCCCACCAAAACAAGGTTTCGTCCTTCATTAACCAAGCAGCTAATTGGACATTCCTTCCATCTTCTATCTCGAAGATACCAACAAATCTTCCACCTCCTTAAGCCAATTTCGAGCTTCAACAAACGTCTCTGACCCGTGAAAGGTTTCCCGCCCATTGCCCGAAAGTCCTTGCATATTTTCGAAAAAGTATCAACGCGGGGAGGAGGAGGAGGAGCGGTTGCAACTGGGGTAGGAGGAGCGCCTGCTGGGCCTGTGGCAGTGGCCCTAGCCTCCAGATACCTTCTGAACCAGGCTGGTATCTGTACGCCCTCAGGTATCTCGGGTTCCCCAGACATGCTGAAAAAGAAAAAGGAATAGATTCAAAACGGAGAATCGAAGGAAAGATATATGGCTCTTGGGGGTTATGTTTTTAAAATAAACCTTTCTCTTGAAAATACTCTCCTTAAAACATATTTTTGAAAATATTTCTTTATAAAAATGTTTTTGAAAAACAATTTTTCAAATCTCTTATCTGTTCTGGTAACCTTCAGCTCTGATACCACGTGTAACACCCACGTCCATTAATGTCACTCACAAAGGGAATGCATTTACTTTCATGGAGTATTATTAGTGTATAGAATGGAATATAACAAGTCATATACATATATTGGTACTTTGAAAATTTAAAACAACTTTTATTGCAGCGGAGAAATAGTTTGATTACAATAACATCATAAACCAATAATAAAACCAAGTACACTTAATATCCATCTTGACAAATTGTTTTCTGAGTACATAAAGTAGAAAGCATAACCCCAACATAAATAGCCATAAAAGAGATAAGCTGAACTTTACTTTCAGCAATCCAAGCACTTCCAAAAGAGAGAGAAAGAGATCCAAATCAACCTCCACTAGCATTGGTCCCACCCTGAGAACCTGGGAGGGAAAAGGAAGAAAAGAGGCGAAAACAAAGGGGGTCAGACATAAAGTCTGGCGAGTCCAATAACTTTAACAATATAATTATTAAAGTAATTAGGATAAGGCATAAACTGGTAAAACAAGGAATGACTGTGAAACAAATGGGCATGACAAAACAAACAAGAGGAATAAGATAACGTTAATTGCGCTCCTAGTCACTATAGGATAATTACTATATTGCACCAATACTAGTCATCCTAAAAGTTGATCCCGCCTACTGAACATAATAATCATAACGGTAGTTTCGTATACCCCTAGCTATCTTCATAGGTGCCACCTGCCCCTATCTCCACTAGTTGTACGCACTACCCCGATGCGATCGGCTCCCTAATTTGTAGATACCCGTGCTGGTCCAACAGTGGGGTGTATCACTCCCCAAAGTGGCAACCCGATACTACTCAAAGATGCACGGCTTATATCTACACAATGCAACAACGTCTTACCTACCAGCCCGGGCCCATGCACACACATGACCCCGTTGGATTTGCGTTGCCACCGCTAACCCGTTTTGACCTCTTACAATCAAATTCAATAAGCGTGTCCCGTCCTCGATCTAACTCGAGCTCACAAAGATACTTAATGGGTTACTGGTTTGAAAAGGGCCCCCATACTTGACACAAGCTTTCCACTTATGCTTGGTCCCCACTAAGATTTCCCACTTAACCCCTTCTTATTCATGTCTTCTTACATGTTTCAACTTGGTTAAGTGTTTCTAATCGTATTTCACATGTCACCCATGTCACCCACTTAACCCCCATGTCCCACCACATGTTTATCTTGGTTAAGTGTTACTTAATTCATTATAACCGTAACCTTGTAAGACCTCCCACATTAGACTACCGTTTGCGGTTGCTGGATTTGCCGGGCGGGTCCGGGCAGTCTTATACGCAAACGAGCCTAACCTTGTGTCTTTACAATTGTTACGCATTTAATTTATGCCTTTGACCTCTCACATTAGACTACCGTTTGTGGTTGCTGGATTTGCCAGGCGGGTCCGCGCAGTCTTATACCACAAACGAACCTAACCTCGTGTCTCAAGCATTTATTATTACACATAATTATTTCACCCCAATATGAATTAATTATCCCTATTCAAATTGTCAATAATTTCCGAATTAATCTATGTCCATAATTGTCACCTAAATTATGTCCATAGTTTTCAGGTATATAAATTATACCAATTAGTGTCTCAAATTAATAATATGCCTTAAAAGCCATTTTATGCCAATTCTCAAAATGTATATTTAATATTTTCTCATTGTCCCCACGTCATTCGTACGTTTAATATGAAATATATGTTAGACTCGCAAATAGTCTAACTCATAAAAAAAAAGAAACATCACAACTTGCATAACACATAAAATAGATCTAACTTGCAAATAAGAATTATAACATAAATTTGCATAGCCAATAACTTGCACAGGCAATAGACATATAAAACATAAATTTGCATAAACTATGTACTGCCATGGATCTAAATATAGATCTAAACATGAAAATGTGAACTTGCATATATGAATATGGTTTTCACCTAAACTTGCATATGGATTTCATACAAACTTGCATAAGAATTTAGACATGTAAACTAATATCACATGTTTTACATATAAACTCGCATATATATATATATATATATAAATATATATATATACACACACACACTTGATTCACATATAAACTTGTGTATAATTCGCATACAGACTTGCATATGATACACATACAAACTAGCATATGATTTACATCCAAACTTGCATATAAACTGATGTCATAAAATGAATCAAGTTAAACATATGTGGTTTGGACATATGAAATGGATCCACTAACATAAGTTAACAAAACTGTCATATGTTCACAAGCAGACGATAACAAAATTAAGTAACGTCACATGATTTAACAGGCATGTTCTCATAATCCAAGTTATAACTCATCATAATTAATTTATTAATTATTTTGTGAAAGAAATTGTACTCACAAATGACGGATTAGAGAAGAGAATAATTCGTTCGTCGTTCATCTTAAAATCCTGACTTGCAACTCCTAAGCTTTAAGAAGAAGATGAACTATTCCAGCAGCATAAGGACGTCTTTAACTTATTTTAATTAGAATTGAGGAAGCATAGCGTTGTAATGGTTTGGTGTGGAGCGAAGGTGAGGTTTGGGGGTGTTTAAATAGGTTATGAGCCAAAGAATCTGTCCAGAAAACAAGTCCAGGTGCCAAATCCCGAATCTGTCTTGGATCTGAAAATAGGTCGACCTGTTAGGGGGGAGGTCAACCCCTTGGTCGACCTATATAGGGGAGGTCGACCCCCTGGTCAACCTGGCCTGGGGCGGGAAAAATCATGCCTAGCCCGCTTCTGTGTTTTCATTTGAATTTTGAATTTAAATCTGAGCTGTTTTAATTTATTTGAATTCCTTAAACTTCTGAGGGTCATAACTTCCTCATACGAAGTCCGATTTATGAAAACTTGGACTCTATTACAAGCAGAATTCCGAGACGAACACAATGGCGTAACCCATTTCCCTTAATTCTTCTCCTAAAAATTAAGTGTTATTAAATTTGTTAATTTTGATATTTAAAATTACGGGGTGTTACAGGGTGTGTCATTATTCCTGCAAAACAATATAAGTGAATTTCAGAGCCAATATTTATGTAAAGCATGGGTGTTGTGACGTGCAATGCTAGAGTGTTGTGCATATCCTAAGTGATATCCCCTAACCAACCAGAGCCTGGAGTTAGGCCAATATGTACAGTTTCTCCAGTCTTTACAGGGGTAACTTCCTCTTTGGAGGTGAGAGTAAGAGGGTCTGTTCTGAAATCTTCTGAAGTATGAATGGTATCAGGTAGGAGAAGCTTCCCTAGGCCTTGATATATGGAATCATCCATTATAGATCCATCGCCTTGAGACTTGGTAGGTAGCAACCCTGTTAGAGAAGTCGGTTTTTCAGGAGTGGCTGCATCTTCGGGAATAATGTATTTATCCCTATCTTCAACGGGAATGTTCGCTAATATATCATCCTGAGTCGAAGAGGGAGAAGGAATCTTTTGAGGTATTGGTGGATTCTTTGGACTTTCTCCATGCTCGGGTAAAACTTCAACCGGCCCTTCAACTGGAGGTATATACACATAAGGACCTTCGCCGTGACCTATGCTACGAGTTATAGCAAGAAAACAATGCCGATGAAGATACTCATCCACTAAGCAGTTCCTGATGGTCAAATTTTTTTATCACCATTGAGTAATTGGTTCAAGCGATCAAATTGCACCTAATGCTTCTCCTGCGGCGGGTTAGGAACTAAAGGTGAAGGTAAATGATGGTCAATACATTTGTAGAGGGAATTGAAATTAGAAACTGAGGTCTGGAATCTTTACTTGACTTAAGCCATCTCCTGGCACATCCTTGCTGCTGTCTGATGTAGAACCATTCAAGTCTTGGATCACCAACTTTGCTGCTAAATGAAATGGTTATAATTTTCCTCTTTGGCACATATTCAAAATATACAAAGGAAGGGGTATCCTGAGTTCTATTCTTGAAGTTATAGAAGAAATGAACGTCCTCGAAAGTGAGCTCTACACCTAGAATTTCTCTATATGCTATGTACAAAGTATACAAATAAGCATAGGAGTTGGGTTGAAGTTGCATTGGGGCAATCCGCATTTGTCTCAGAAAATCGACGACGAATGGTGGAAATGGAGGTATCACCCCAACAAGGCACATTAATCTGCTGATGGCCATGTACCCTTCTGGAGGATTGTGAGGTCGATCTGTTTTGGAGGGCAACTCAGTGTCTCGTCGGAGTATTCCATGTTTCAAACATATACGTGCGAGTTTGTCATTGTCAACTGTTGATGCGACCGAATCACTGGGTTTCTCCAAGATAGTAACATTCTCGAACTCGTCGGGAGCACAGTCATCTCCAGCTCCTCCCTCCTCCTCTTCACCCATGGAGACATCACCCCCAGATGACACTTCATTTTCATGAGTTCTCATTTCGTAATCTGGACCCTCACTGTCCCATTCCGGATCTGAGGTGGAGGGTATATCTTCAATAGTAAGATTTTCAGATGTCCCCATAGCTTCTCTTCTTTCTGCTAATCTAGACGAATGTCTCTCAGTCATATTTGATGTACTACCGAGGAAATAACATAGCTAGAGTATAGTTGCCCATGCCCCCCTCCCCTGTGTATGTGTGTGTGCTAACTTGTGCAACGGTGTACGACGCAGAAATCATAAAATGCAAAAACAAGCAGAATAAAATACATAGAAGTGAAGATTAGCAATTATTTGTCAGATAAATCCAGACAATCCAATTCATAAGGCTCTATCCTAACTATTCATGAAGTCACAAGCCATGCTCAGTTGTACTTAGGTTGACTAAAGTATGCTTGTATTCCGTATTGAGTAGCTGCTGATCGGTTCAGATGTATATGTTGGAAGCAAATCAGTCCAGGTGTTAGTCAATAACGGATCAGTTCGGGCTTTATTCAACAGTGGATCGGTTCGAATGCCTATGTCACAAGCAGATCGGATCAGATAGACCTACAGAGAAGTGACCCTATTCGGATCGGTAAACACCGAACCGAACCACACTAACTTACTGAATCCCAAGCCTCTCCACATGGGTAAATCTGAAGCTACATTGTTACCCCAATCCGAACCGATTTTGCATGCTTCATCTCCTCAGCTGCTAAGAAGCTACCCGTTCCGAACCACTCTAGTCCAACTCTTCTCCTTCTTCTTCTTCTCCCCTTCTCCTACCACACCAAACCCATTCATACTTGGAAGCTCCCTCACAACGAGGTCTTCATGAATCAATAAAATCAGCGCCAGTCAAGGCCTCCTCCCTAATCGCCTTGAGATGGCGATGAGGTCGCCAACGACGATGGCGAGGGGACAAGAGCCACAGCATCGGTGGTTGATACTAGAGCGAAAGCGAGAAAGTGGATGAAATTAATGAACAAATCGCAATGGAAATCAAGTCATATGAAATTATTAACCCACCTATGGATTTGATTTGAAAATTGGAAGGAGTTCCAAAGATTTGGGAATTAGGGTTTTTTACTCGAGATTTTAGGGAAAACAGAGATGAAAGAAAGAAGTGAAAAATGAAGAGAAAATGAATTTATATGCGTATAAGATGGCTCTTTGTGTTCCAATTGATATGACAGTCTAAACCGACCTAAATAGAAAGCAAGCCCAAGGCCATTCAGCCCATTGGCGCAATGATGTTTGAAACGCGGACTGGGTCGGATGGGCCTGATCCGAACCGAAGCATGATCACAAATGTTAAATCAGCACATGAAATAAATTCAAAGGAGATAAAAAGATTCATAAATGAACGTTATAAGAGTTTACCTGAAAAAATTACTCGGACACTAAATATATTCTCGAGGTTATCGAAAGCAACAGGGATGATTCGTACATCCAATGTTATATTTATAAACGCCAGAGGATGCGACTCTATGAAACGTCATCACTTAGTAGACGAATGAAAACAGCTATTCGATAACTTCGATTCGGAAGCAAATAGATGGATTATTTCGAAGTATGCTTTATTTCCAATAAATGCATACTTCGAAGGGGCAAAATGTTAGCCCACTTTTTGATCGGGCTACACAAATCTAAGAGATGACTCAACGAATAGGTGTGTAGGAAGAATTTGAAGTAGGAAATCAGATCGGTTCAAAGACCCCCGAACCGAACCCTTTCACTTCAAAGAAAACAACCCAGGATATGATAAATAGAAGGCACAACCGGATCGGTTCGGAGCTCTCCCACGTTCACCCACGACCGGGATGCGCTGTTACCCTCTTAACTCTTCCGAACCCGACTCTAACGGGATGATCTCCATGTGTCTCTGAACCGAAGGCCTTCAAGGGGGATTTCCTGCCTATAAATACCCCATCAAGCATCATTCTAGGGGATCTTTTGGCGAATTCTTTACTAAAATTCTCTTTACAACCGACTATCACTGCTTCATTCAGATCATCATCAGTTTTTGGAGCGCATTTCTTCAAGGATTGACTGAATTTACCAATTGTAAAAGTGAGATTGAGTGATAATCATCATTGTATTTGTACTTGAATCGTCCATCAACAAAGTATAAAGTGGATGTAGGCTCTTTAACGCCGAACCACTATAAATCGTGTGTTCTCATTGTTTCTATTCATAATTTTCTTTAAGTTATCATTTATTGGGTGTTAGAACCATTTTTGGATCTAACAATAAACTTATAAAACTTAAGTTTAAAATCAAATAAAAATAGAAAATAAAATAGAGAGAAAAGAGATTGAAAATATAATTTGAAAACAGAATTTGAATTTGAACCTGGAACTATATTTATCTTGAACTCTTGAACACTTGAAATATTGAATACTCATGAGTCTTGAAACATTTTTGAATTCTGAATCTCTAACATCTTTAAACTTTTATAGTCTTTAGTAATAATTCATGTACATAAATCCTGCATATGTGTGTGTATGTATATGTATATATATATTCTAGACAAAAGTGTTAGTATATATTTTATAATCAGTTAATATTTAAATAAGGTTGTTGTCCTCAAAACTCCATTCTCCAACACTATGGTATGGAGAGAAGGCAGGTTTACTTACGTGGATGTTGAAGAGGCGCCTCGAGTGATGGTCATACATGATCGGGGGAACACTATGTTCAAGAAAGATTCCAATCAACTGTTTAGTGTTGGCCGGCTCTACCGATCCGAAGGACTCAATGTTCGACTCCTGCGACATTTGCGGGAGTGTTCCGAATGCGGTTAAGGAAGATCCTTTGCCTTGGTTCATAGTTGGAATCCAATTTCCAATACGAGACCTCGTGTTTCAGTTGTATACTATATTGCCAACATAATGAGATGGAGGCATTATGCGATCTAAGATTGATACATTAATTTTCAAAAGTGATTTTCACCCCCTAGACATTAATACTAATATCAATTTATTTATTTTAAAGGATATCAAGCATGTTTGGCTATTATACGATAAAACTCTATCCTCCGGTTCGTGTTGCATTGTGTGATGAGTCTTGAGTCTTATAATAGCCTCATTTTATCAAAATCAAAAATTTCGAAGTTTTTGAATCTTGGTTGACGTTGTGTGCACTGGTATTTATATGGAGGAAACCCGTTCCATGTTATACGATGTGGTCTTGTGATATGCCCCACTTCTAGATAAGTTAATAATAACTGATTAGAGTTTCTTATACCAATCTCATAACTGATTCGTAGATTTTTCCCTTGCAAACTCGGGTGCTCTTATTTTCACATAGACAGGACAGTAAACAGGTTTAGTTAGACCACTTTTGTAAGCTATGACTTTATATATATGGAAGCTATCTGGGAAAGCTGGTTTTGGATTTAGAGTAGGAGCTGAAATGGGAATTTCTTTCGGACTCCCCATAGGAGTCCATCATAATATATCTTTAATTCTGCCGTGTATTTGTTTTCTTATTATCCCTGTATTGTACAATATTTGGATCCACTGGGAAGTACTTATTCTGATGAAAATTCTGATGTGACATTTTATACAATTCTGATGTTCTATGAAATGTTTTACTTTTGCTGTTACATATGATGTGTTATATCCTAAAAGGCCATCTATTCTTCCGAGGATAGTGAGTTCAGGTAGTCTCAAGTGCTGAAAAAATAAATAAGACTAGAGATTTATAGTGGCTCGGCAAGTGTGCCTACATCCACTTCGATGTAACTTCGAAAATTTATACTGTATGGTTACAAGTATAGTTCTTTTAATTACAACGTTAAGTGTTAGCAATAATAAAGTCCTTGTTTAGAACCAACAAGTCCTCTTCAATTCCAAGGAGATGCTTTAATTCCAAAGGAGTCTAAGTAGCAAGCCAAATGTCAAAGGAATCCAAGTCAAGCCTAAGAAGAAATGCACCAATCCAAAGATGATTCCCAAGTCCATGAAGCCATGAGAGAAGCCATTAAACGTCTCCAAGTCCAAGAATCTCGAGTTTAGACAAAAGAATCCCAAAACCAGACCAGCACAAGACTATTTATAGGCGGAGGAGAGTGATCTCGAAACCCAAAATTTGTCTCCCTGAACCAGTACCGACTCGGGGACACTAAACTATTTTCTTAGCTTCATTTTGAAGCTCCAGATTCCATCGCAACATCCCATTTCGTGTCTAGAGACACAAAACATATTTACCCATCTTGGAAGCTCCTTGAATTTAGGAAGATGGAAAAAATACCGATTTGCCATGCCTTAGCTGAAACCATACCATGCCAGGGATATCAGATCCCAAATACTGATACCAGGATTCGATACGTTAATACTGATCCCGAGATACGAAAGGACCAATACCTATCCCAAAGAACATGGTATACTTTTGTCAATTCCTGATCTAATGTGATTCCTACCTATCCCTGATGTGTTTCAGGGAAATGTACCGATCTCGAAAAACTTAGCGAAAATACCGGGTTTTTCATGAATTTCGCGACTTCGTCCAAACCGATATGAGTTTTCTCAACTCTGTACTCAAGTTCTGAGTATTCCAATGTAACGACCCAGATTTCCGGCGACTTTGGTTATCGACATAAACACGATGTCGATAACCAAAACGTCGAAAAATCCTGGTAATTAGTGAAAGAAATTAGAGGGTGAGGAAAGATAAGATAGAAAATTAGAATAGAAGAAGAAGAAGAACACAACATCAGAGTAACACGAATCTCACAGCGGAACGAATAAATATATTTCATAACATAACTTTGAAATACAAACTTGGTACTTGAATATACATATCATTATCAAAGTACAACACTTACAACACAGCGGAAATAACTATAGCTATATGATCCTGAAGCCTCCTGCTCCAAGCTCTTCTAGTATATCTGTAAAATCCCGACTACTTGACTGCCCATACAAATTTAGGCACCCAAGAGTTTAGGGAAAACAACAAAATAAACTCCGGGTCAGTCATGGGACTGGTGTGAGTAAAACAGTTTAAAAACAGTTCGAACAAGTAAACGATATCTCATAAGACCACGCCGCATAACGGAACGGGTTTTTCCCTTATGAGAATCCAAAATATCTTTATATCAAAAACCTTTTGATATTATAATAATGTATATCAACCACAATATATATAATCATCTAGTAGAAACGCTTTCATCTCACGTTCTACATATATAGTATACAATCAAAACCGCAAGCACGTATCGGGTAATGGATTTCCAACTATGACAAGGTATGGAACCACCTTTCGCTCGTGTACCTCTAGAGAGGAATACACTGGGTTCAACAAGAACATCTTGCAACCCGGCCACACATGACCGACCACTCATTTCGCTTGAGCGTATCGAATGTATATCACCAACAGTTGGGATCAGCAACCGTTTCCCGAATGGGACAGCATCAACAATAGATTTTTAGAAATGAATGAAACTCTAGATCAGGTGATTATACACCCTACTTCGGTGCGACCGACTTAGCCATGTTGCCTGCCCGATTTCTGTCATTTACCGGATGATGAGGCTAGAAGCTACGCTTTATCATCATACCAGATTCACTTTGAATGCCACATCATCAAATCCATCAAATCACCGATTGACGTCCTCAACAATACATTATGTGTTAGCTAAAAGAAGTTTCCTTCTCCGCTTCCACTCTTGGTACAGTTGGAGAAATCAATATACGTGATCGTCTGGAAATACTCTGTCAGACATCCGTCCATACAAGTCACCCAGGAACAGGATGAACCGAAGGCACTATTCTGTAAACAGGATAGCCCTTGCATAACTCCGTCTTCAATTTCCTTTGGCATATATGATTCGAAATGCTTATGCCAATACAGAGTGGTTCTTTGGATAATAATCCAACCGGTCTCCCCATATTAACAACGTTAAAATGGTCAAAACTTCGATAGTCTGTGATTTAACTATCGAATAAAAACAGGTGTGCAAACAACGATATTATTCCCAAATGGAAATTATATCGATCAAACATCATTTAACATTCATCTCCTTAGTTCATTAATTTACTTATCTCCTGTTTCCCTACGTTCAATATTCCTTATTTTCTAAATTGGGAAAATATACGTTATTAACAATGGAAAACATTTCCATTTCTCGTTTTCTTTATTAGAAAACATTTCTGGTTTCTTATTTGGAAAACATTTCCAAAGCTTTTTCATTGGACTTAGGCAGATGTTTAAACAAACCATCGCGATGCCAACTCAAACCATTTCCTTTACTGCCGAGCCTTAACTATTCCTTAGTTAAAACGAAGCCAATCAAGTTGGGGTAGAACTACCTCTCAGACCTTAACTGAACAACATTTCTAACTTTGAAATAGGCAAAGTTCACTTTATATTCCTTTAACTAACTTCCTTACTTAACTCTCGTTCGAATAAATATATTCGATTGACACTTTTCACTTAACTCTATTCGATTAACCCTTTTCAATTAACTCGATTCGATTAACCCTTATCAATTGGATTAACTCTATTTGACTAACACTATTGATTTACTCATTTCACTTAACTCCTTTCGAATAAACTATATTCGATAACTCCTTTTACTTTCTATTCGAATAACTATATTCGATTAACTCATTTGCTTTAACTCTAATCGATTAAACTAACATCGATTAGCTCCTTTGCTTTAACACTAATCGATTTACTAACATCGATTAACTCTTTTGCTTTCTCCCTAATCGACTAAACTAACATCGATTAGCTACTTTTACTTTAACACTAATCGATTAACTAACATCGATTAACTCTTTTTACTTTTATTCTCTAATCGATTAACTAACATCGATTAACTACTTTTTATAAACTATGTTTTCCGTTACAACTATTTCCTTTTTATAACGTTTACTTACCGTTACAAATATATCCTATTTATAACTTCTATTTACCGTTACAAATATTTCCTATTCATAACTACTATTTATTTTCTAAATAAATATCCCTTTTATAAAACCGTGTTCGTTTTATAAATAACTCCTTTTATAAAATCCTGTGATTTTATAAAATTCCTTTATTTCAATATACATTGAAATACTTCTTTTTACATCCTAGGGTTTCTTATGATATTTAAAATATCGAATAACAATGATCAATATCATTCCAACACCCATAATCCATAACAGATTATATAACACATCATATATCACAATATATGAAAACAGTAAAATAAATGTTGAGGAATCCAGTTGGATTCCTCCAACCTGTTTCCCTGCATCACAGATGTTAAACAATATAGATAACATCACTTTTCAGTTCTATATGATATATTCTGTTAAACAGAATCAATATAGAAAATTTAACTAACTGACTAGCAGTTCAATCAAACAGTCAACATACAGTAAATCAATCAATATCTAACAGTTCTAAAAATACAACATGAAATTATAAACTGTTTAGAGTTGGTGAGATTTACTCACATTGGACGATCATCGTCAATAACGATAACCATCGCTCGATTTGATTCGGATGGACAATTTATTTTGCGATAAATTGTAACGAGTTCGGATTCAGTCCCGGTCAGTCTCATTGTGTTGCTCCCGTCCATACGATCCTGTCGGATCTTGTTTTGCTGAATTGTTATACCGTATGTGAAAGTTATTAACATTATACGGTAATACACTACTTAGAATTAAATAAACTTTATTTATTTTAAAAACCCGGGCCTTTACCAATAAATTCGGCCCATTTGAAATTCCAGCCCGTCAAAACCATTTCCTTCTTCACCATGTTTTGCTTCACCGTTCCCAATACTGAGACCACCCTCTTTTCTCCTTCCTGCGACCCATACCTCCTTCAACAACAACTCAGAAACACTCCAGTAATTGAACAAAACATGGCCAAAACATTTTCACCAACCAACCTTATTAACATTAATGCAAACTCCTGCTTCCACTAATTCAAAGCCCCGATCTCCCATCTCAAACTCACGCAAGTTTAAAAGTCTCCTTTTTATCTTCTTGTTCCTGCTGTTTGAAAACACAGACCCTCCCCTTTTACGTTATTAACCTTCTTCTCCCAAGTTAAACATCGATTCCCTCCAGCAAATTCAAACCGTTGACCACGCATTTACTGCAAGTTACAGCCACTCCGACATCATCCGTGACCATTACTATCACCAAACACACCCTACACCCCCTTCGTACCCCGTACAAACATCACTACCCTCACACGCTTCCCATTTACTGCGTTCTCAAGCCGACATCTACTTGTACAGGGAAGGCGCGACCTCTACTATCACTGACGCACCGTCCAACCTCATCACCAAACAAAACTCCACTACTTCACCACACCGCTACTGCATGCTACAGACCAAACGACAAAGCCCTATGTGCTGCTCGAAATTTGTAGTAATATATTTGGATTTTTTTTTGATGCTTTGAAGAATTGATTTTGATCTTAGAAGTTGCGGAAATCTTGGTTTGAGGAAAGATAACTGGCGGCGCCTTTTTCAGTTTACAGAGGATGGAAAAATAATGACCTAGGTTTAGAATTTGTAAAAGGGGTACTTATATATAAGGGAAGACTTGGTCACAAATGCTACACGGTTTGATTTCTGGGGAGGAAATCTGCGGCTAAAAAGAAGAGAGGCTTGGCCTCCTTTTAGTCCATACGCTGAGAAGGAGAAGAATGTGTGTTGGTTATCCAATGTTTAAAGTTTTGTGCACTACCGGTTACGTTGAACTCCGTATATATACAGACTGATATAAAAATATCCTTGAGTCGAGTACGGTGTCGTGATCCCAAAAATATAATAATACCGGTAGGTTGACTCATATTTTGAAATCCCAAAATCGCTGATTAAGGGTGCAAAATACTCCAAATAAAAAGTTGCTTATTTAATTAATTAAAAATTACCATAAAATTCTAAAAATTAAATTATCACTACTTCCCAAAAGAACCTTGTCTAAATTCAAACCCGATCTCTAGTTATATCGAATAAACCGATACGGTCGATAAACGGTTCTATAGCGACTATTTCAAAATTTGATTTGGACATATCTCAAAATCTACACGACGAAATCCTGATTTTTCTCTTCCACTAGAAAGATATACTCCACCGGCTCCACACATTTCTTGTTTCACAGAAAATCCGGCTTCAAACGAATCATGCACATTCAGTTGAAGTTCAAATCGCCAAATAGCGAACTGCAGCGCCATTTCGAGTTCGTTTATAATTATATTATAAACTATATGTTCAACTGTCGTTTATATAATATATTCGTTATTCAAATTCAATTATAAACTGAATTAAATATCACAGATGATCCAGTTCACACCATATCGTCATTTCGACCATTCAGAATTAAATATCTTATTTTAATTTAATATTTCAATTAAATATTCATCATAATTAAATTACACGACCATTTAATTCACTAACCCACCATTAATATAGTTAAATAAATTAATCATAATACCCCTGCCAATGCGGGTCATTACAATCTTTCCCACTTAAAATAATTTCGTCCTCGAAATTGCTAAAAGGTAGTGGACGACCCTATCGACTGGTTGGAACATATTTGTTCACTTCTTAACTTCAGTTTCAACTGAACCAATTTAATTTTAATTAAATTATTAATTAATTCTTATCAACGAAAATTTTCAAAAATCCTGAAAATTTTCTAACGCCTTAACTCTTCGAAAAATTTCGCCAGCACCTCCTTCGTACTGGTCAATCGGTCAAACTCCAACTTGCCTCTCTGGGCTATCTCCATCCCAAAAGAAAACCAAACAGCCAAGCGGCTTGCCAATTCGGCTCATAAATCTTATATCCAATAGAAATATAAACTTGTACCTTTTATCGGCATATCATTATATCCTTTCCACCTGTTATCAATTCAGCGGATACCAGGGTCATCCCAATCAAATCCCCATCTGCTTTTATCCACGACACAACCATTCGCTTATATCCTAAGTCGAATTTTATTTCAAATTCGAGTTCCATTCTCGATTTCAAACTCTTAACTTCCAAATCCAATTTTTATTTCAGATTCTAATTTCACAAATCCAATCTTATTCGATTTCAATTCAACTTCAGTTACCACTTAACTGACTTTACTTTAATTCAAATCTGCTTCCACAAATTTCTGTTAAATTTGTTTTTAATTTAAACAGTCTTTCCCTGGGAATTTTAAACAGTTTACTTTTTCAAAAATCAAATTTTCCTTTTTGAAATTCAACCGAGCCCAAAAATCAATATTCCATTAGTTAAATCACTTCTCTATTTCTTTATCAATATTTGTTAACCAAATATTTTCAATAACCATATTGGCCTTTTATGTTATTTGGAAAACATTTTCGAATATCGCCTTCCTTTATTTTCTAAACTTTAGAAAATATATGCTATTTCTAATTGGAAAATATTCCAATTACTTATCTCTTTTCCGATCTCGTTTATTTCTATACTTAGGAAATATTCTTTATTATATTTCCAAGCTTACACTTATTTGGGTTAAAACGGATGTTGTGTAAAACATTGTTACGACAACCCAAATACTATATTCCAACTCACTCTTATTCAACATTGATCTTCGAGCCTGAAATCTTACTATTTATTTGTTAATAATGAAATCAATCAAGTTGGGGTATAACTACCTCTCAGACCTTGACAGAATAACATTTATAACGTCAAAACAGATATGACTACTTACTCGGATAATCAATACCATACAACTACTGATTCACTTTTAAACACATAAACACTTTCTCTTTCTATTCTTACTAGATTTTATTCTAGACTTCCTTTTTGATTTTACTATTCTCTTTCTAAGTTCGTTTCCTTATCGACTTCTATATATATCGATACGTTGATTTCTAATTATCAATTTATCTTAAAAATATTCTAACTCCCTAAATTCCCGGAAAAATTCGCCATAACCTCCTTTGTACTCGGAGCATTTGGATATTTCAAATAGCCTCCCATGGCCCTCACCAATCCAAAAGAAAAAGAAAAAGCCAAGCGGCTAGCCGATACGGCGCATAAAATCTCATATATGAATTAAATACATACCTTTCAGTCGGGCATTCTATCTGTATACCTTCATATCTATCCATACCTATCTCATGTATATCCATACATTTCTAATTCATTCCAGCTTAATACAATCATTTTAACTTAGTTCGTTAAGTGATTTTCAAATTACTGGTTTGCCCATTTCACCCTCATATTTGAGTATAACATGTTCAAATATATTTTTAACTTGTTTATCAACTAATTGAATTCCATTTCAATTCTATTTGAATTTCCTATATTCAAATTCCATCTCAATTCTCTTATTCAAATTTTATACTTGAATTCCATTTCAAATCTCTTATTTAAATTTTATATTTGAATTCCATTATCCAAATCTATTTTCAAACTCCGTTTGAATTTCTATATTCAAATCTATTTGAATTCTCTTTATTTCATCTTAATTCCTTTTGAATCTTCTATATTCAAATTTCAAATTCAATTCTATTTGAATGTTCTTTATTCAAATCTCATTTTCAATTCTCTTTGAATGTTCTTTATTCAAATCTCATATTTTCACTTTCGATATTCAAATCCTATATTAGAAATCTTTTATATTTTCTATATCCAAACGCCATTTGAATTTCTATATTCAAATTCTATATCACTTCCATTGAGTTTCATATACTCAAACTCCCTTTGAATTTCTATATTCAATTTCTATTTGAATTCCCTTTATTCAAATCCCCTTTGAATTTTCTATATTCAAATCCTATGTTTGAACTTCCTTTATTCAAATTCCTTTAAATAAGTCTCGGTTTCAATTCCTTTTGAAATCGATATTTCTACCTTTGGAAAATAGATTCCCCTTTCAACTTCACACTTGTATTTTTATTTCTGAATTATCCAATGATAATTCTTTTCACTTCATTTATAAACTTCGTTTATAAAGGAACTTCTCGTTTTATTTCAAATCTATTTAAAAGTTCGAATTCTATTCTATAAATCCCATTTTGAAATTCAACACAACTTGTCTTTCCCAAAACAAATTCAAAACAGTATCTTTGGTAGTAATTCGTCACTTACAACTTGAAAATGAATACTGATGATGCAGCTGTCATCATCAGAATCTATTTTCCAGCGATCGAAGTGAGTTCAATACTATAAAACCATTTCTAAACATTTCCACATTGAAATTCATTTCAAAATATAATTCTGCTTGTAAAACAATTTAAAATCTCCCAGGATCTTAAATTTTCCTTATTTTTAATCCAAATTCATTTACAAACACTTATCCAGTTTTCCAGAGTTTTAACTTCAATTTCTGGTTTACATTTCAGATTTAACTCGTCTGATTTCACGCATTTCGCTTATATGAATTCTGATTGGTTATTTACATAACCATTAAATTTATAATCTTACTCGATTATAATAACAACCAATATATCCAATATATATCAAAATATACGTCGGGTAAACTATTTTCATTTACCCTCTTTTCAAAACATACCATGATGGTTCATCGTATTCAAGTGTTTACAAAATCCCTACCGATACAGTGGATCAAACTGATCGACCAGAACCTATAAACAACTCAACCAATGAATCCCCACAATATAAAACAAATTTTTATATCAAATAACAAATACGTTCATTCGTATATATACACTCAATCTCAGTCTAGGGTATTACTAACCCTATCTCTACCGAGTCACGCCACAGAGCCAAGTAATTCTTAACTTATGCTCTGATACCAACTGTAACGACCCGGATTTCCGGCGACTTTGGTTATCGACATAAACACGATGTCGATAACTAAAACGTCGAAAAATCCTGGTAATTAGTGAAAGAAATTAGAGGGTGAGGAAAGATAAGATAGAAAATTAGAATAGAAGAAGAAGAAGAACACAACATCAGAGTAACACGAATCTCACAGCGGAACGAATAAATATATTTCATAACATAACTTTGAAATACAAACTTGGTACTTGAATATACATATCATTATCAAAGTACAGCACTTACAACACAGCGGAAATAACTATAGCTATATGATCCTGAAGCCTCCTGCTCCAAGCTCTTCTAGTATATCTGTAAAATCCCGACTACTTGACTGCCCATACAAATTTAGGCACCCAAGAGTTTAGGGAAAACAACAAAATAAACTCCGGGTCAGTCATGGGACTGGTGTGAGTAAAACAGTTTAAAAACAGTTCGAACAAGTAAACGATATCTCATAAGACCACGCCGCATAACGGAACGGGTTTTTCCCTTATGAGAATCCAAAATATCTTTATATCAAAAACCTTTTGATATTATAATAATGTCTATCAACCACAATATATATAATCATCTAGTAGAAACGCTTTCATCTCACGTTCTACATATATAGTATACAATCAAAACCGCAAGCACGTATCGGGTAATGGATTTCCAACTATGACAAGGTATGGAACCACCTTTCGCTCGTGTACCTCTAGAGAGGAATACACTGGGTTCAACAAGAACATCTTGCAACCCGGCCACACATGACCGACCACTCATTTCGCTTGAGCGTATCGAATGTATATCACCAACAGTTGGGATCAGCAACCGTTTCCCGAATGGGACAGCATCAACAATAGATTTTTAGAAATGAATGAAACTCTAGATCAGGTGATTATACACCCTACTTCGGTGCGACCGACTTAGCCATGTTGCCTGCCCGATTTCTGTCATTTACCGGATGATGAGGCTAGAAGCTACGCTTTATCATCATACCAGATTCACTTTGAATGCCACATCATCAAATCCATCAAATCACCGATTGACGTCCTCAACAATACATTATGTGTTAGCTAAAAGAAGTTTCCTTCTCCGCTTCCACTCTTGGTACAGTTGGAGAAATCAATATACGTGATCGTCTGGAAATACTCTGTCAGACATCCGTCCATACAAGTCACCCAGGAACAGGATGAACCGAAGGCACTATTCTGTAAACAGGATAGCCCTTGCATAACTCCGTCTTCAATTTCCTTTGGCATATATGATTCGAAATGCTTATGCCAATACAGAGTGGTTCTTTGGATAATAATCCAACCGGTCTCTCCATATTAACAACGTTAAAATGGTCAAAACTTCGATAGTCTGTGATTTAACTATCGAATAAAAACAGGTGTGCAAACAACGATATTATTCCCAAATGGAAATTATATCGATCAAACATCATTTAACATTCATCTCCTTAGTTCATTAATTTACTTATCTCCTGTTTCCCTACGTTCAATATTCCTTATTTTCTAAATTGGGAAAATATACGTTATTAACAATGGAAAACATTTCCATTTCTCGTTTTCTTTATTAGAAAACATTTCTGGTTTCTTATTTGGAAAACATTTCCAAAGCTTCTTCATTGGACTTAGGCAGATGTTTAAACAAACCATCGCGATGCCAACTCAAACCATTTCCTTTACTGCCGAGCCTTAACTATTCCTTAGTTAAAACGAAGCCAATCAAGTTGGGGTAGAACTACCTCTCAGACCTTAACTGAACAACATTTCTAACTTTGAAATAGGCAAAGTTCACTTTATATTCCTTTAACTAACTTCCTTACTTAACTCTCGTTCGAATAAATATATTCGATTGACACTTTTCACTTAACTCTATTCGATTAACCCTTTTCAATTAACTCGATTCGATTAACCCTTATCAATTGGATTAACTCTATTTGACTAACACTATTGATTTACTCATTTCACTTAACTCCTTTCGAATAAACTATATTCGATAACTCCTTTTACTTTCTATTCGAATAACTATATTCGATTAACTCATTTGCTTTAACTCTAATCGATTAAACTAACATCGATTAGCTCCTTTGCTTTAACACTAATCGATTTACTAACATCGATTAACTCTTTTGCTTTCTCCCTAATCGACTAAACTAACATCGATTAGCTACTTTTACTTTAACACTAATCGATTAACTAACATCGATTAACTCTTTTTACTTTTATTCTCTAATCGATTAACTACTTTTTATAAACTATGTTTTCCGTTACAACTATTTCCTTTTTATAACGTTTACTTACCGTTATAAATATATCCTATTTATAACTTCTATTTACCGTTACAAATATTTCCTATTCATAACTACTATTTATTTTCTAAATAAATATCCCTTTTATAAAACCGTGTTCGTTTTATAAATAACTCCTTTTATAAAATCCTGTGATTTTATAAAATTCCTTTATTTCAATATACATTGAAATACTTCTTTTTACATCCCAGGGTTTCTTATGATATTTAAAATATCGAATAACAATGATCAATATCATTCCAACACCCATAATCCATAACAGATTATATAACACATCATATATCACAATATATGAAAACAGTAAAATAAATGTTGAGGAATCCAGTTGGATTCCTCCAACCTGTTTCCCTGCATCACAGATGTTAAACAATATAGATAACATCACTTTTCAGTTCTATATGATATATTCTGTTAAACAGAATCAATATAGAAAATTTAACTAACTGACTAGCAGTTCAATCCAACAGTCAACATACAGTAAATCAATCAATATCTAACAGTTCTAAAAATACAACATGAAATTATAAACTGTTTAGAGTTGGTGAGATTTACTCACATTGGACGATCATCGTCAATAACGATAACCATCGCTCGATTTGATTCGGATGGACAATTTATTTTGCGATAAATTGTAACGAGTTCGGATTCAGTCTCGGTCAGTCTCATTGTGTTGCTCCCGTCCATACGATCCTGTCGGATCTTGTTTTGCTGAATTGTTATACCGTATGTGAAAGTTATTAACATTATACGGTAATACACTACTTAGAATTAAATAAACTTTATTTATTTTAAAAACCCGGGCCTTTACCAATAAATTCGGCCCATTTGAAATTCCAGCCCGTCAAAACCATTTCCTTCTTCACCATGTTTTGCTTCACCGTTCCCAATACTGAGACCACCCTCTTTTCTCCTTCCTGCGACCCATACCTCCTTCAACAACAACTCAGAAACACTCCAGTAATTGAACAAAACATGGCCAAAACATTTTCACCAACCAACCTTATTAACATTAATGCAAACTCCTGCTTCCACTAATTCAAAGCCCCGATCTCCCATCTCAAACTCACGCAAGTTTAAAAGTCTCCTTTTTATCTTCTTGTTCCTGCTGTTTGAAAACACAGACCCTCCCCTTTTACGTTATTAACCTTCTTCTCCCAAGTTAAACATCGATTCCCTCCAGCAAATTCAAACCGTTGACCACGCATTTACTGCAAGTTACAGCCACTCCGACATCATCCGTGACCATTACTATCACCAAACACACCCTACACCCCCTTCGTACCCCGTACAAACATCACTACCCTCACACGCTTCCCATTTACTGCGTTCTCAAGCCGACATCTACTTGTACAGGGAAGGCGCGACCTCTACTATCACTGACGCACCGTCCAACCTCATCACCAAACAAAACTCCACTACTTCACCACACCGCTACTGCATGCTACAGACCAAACGATAAAGCCCTATGTGCTGCTCGAAATTTGTAGTAATATATTTGGATTTTTTTTTTGATGCTTTGAAGAATTGATTTTGATCTTAGAAGTTGCGGAAATCTTGGTTTGAGGAAAGATAACTGGCGGCGCCTTTTTCAGTTTACAGAGGATGGAAAAATAATGACCTAGGTTTAGAATTTGTAAAAGGGGTACTTATATATAAGGGAAGACTTGGTCACAAATGCTACACGGTTTGATTTCTGGGGAGGAAATCTGCGGCTAAAAAGAAGAGAGGCTTGGCCTCCTTTTAGTCCATACGCTGAGAAGGAGAAGAATGTGTGTTGGTTATCCAATGTTTAAAGTTTTGTGCACTACCGGTTACGTTGAACTCCGTATATATACAGACTGATATAAAAATATCCTTGAGTCGAGTACGGTGTCGTGATCCCAAAAATATAATAATACCGGTAGGTTGACTCATATTTTGAAATCCCAAAATCGCTGATTAAGGGTGCAAAATACTCCAAATAAAAAGTTGCTTATTTAATTAATTAAAAATTACCATAAAATTCTAAAAATTAAATTATCACTACTTCCCAAAAGAACCTTGTCTAAATTCAAACCCGATCTCTAGTTATATCGAATAAACCAATACGGTCGATAAACGGTTCTATAGCGACTATTTCAAAATTTGATTTGGACATATCTCAAAATCTACACGACGAAATCCTGATTTTTCTCTTCCACTAGAAAGATATACTCCACCGGCTCCACACGTTTCTTGTTTCACAGAAAATCCGGCTTCAAACGAATCATGCACATTCAGTTGAAGTTCAAATCGCCAAATAGCGAACTGCAGCGCCATTTCGAGTTCGTTTATAATTATATTATAAACTATATGTTCAACTGTCGTTTATATAATATATTCGTTATTCAAATTCAATTATAAACTGAATTAAATATCACAGATGATCCAGTTCACACCATATCGTCATTTCGACCATTCAGAATTAAATATCTTATTTTAATTTAATATTTCAATTAAATATTCATCATAATTAAATTACACGACTATTTAATTCACTAACCCACCATTAATATAGTTAAATAAATTAATCATAATACCCCTGCCAATGCGGGTCATTACATCCAATGGCCAAAATTCCGAAGCGTGACTACTTGTAAAAAGGCAGGTCAGTACTTGCCCCCGAAATCATGTCTTTTATGGAGTAGGTATTTTGTATAATTCAAAAATCTATGAATCCAGAAGCCGTAATCTAAACGATGTCCAAAAAGAAATCCAATAACTGAAAGCCAAAAATCTAAAAAACCAAGATCGCGCCAGATTATATTAATAGAAAATCAAACTCTGAAGTCCAACGAAATCTCATGATCACTCCGGATCATATTATAATAAAGAGCCAAATCTAGAATATCCAAAAACCAAATACAGGAAACTCAAGTATCCAGAAAGTGAGAGTAATACGATAAATTTGCGGCCTCATCGGTCCTAACCCGAGTAAGTATAATCCGTACTTGCAAAAAACCAAGTGAATTGTTTTGCCAAGTTCAGATAAAACGACCCATAACCAGTCGAGTATAGTCCAAACCAGAGCCTTAACTAAGAAATTTTGCCAAGTCTTGTCAAGGCAGCTCGATTCTTCCCAAGCATTTTCCATACTTGAGGAGCCAGAGTAAGAGTTTTATACTTGATGAGCATAGTCCATATTCACCAAGTCCTTAAATTTCGAAATTCCAATTCCTGATTTCATACTTCACAAGCATAGTCCATACAAGTGAAGTATTCTTGTTAAAGTTTCAAAAGTTCTAGTTTTTTATAGATCCAAAAGAAAACCTAATGGTTTACAGTCAGGCACGAAGCACGCGTAGGGACTACATCCTTACCCCGTACATGAGTCAGCCGATGTAGTTGTTTTTTATTACAGATTTATTAACCAAGAGTCAGATGGTTCATCGTCCGCAAAGAGCATGCCTAGAAGTCTCGTCGGATTTTGTACATGGGTAGGCAGATTTAGGCATCCAAAACTAGAAAAATAACTGCTAGAGGCTAGAAAACTAAAGAGCCACACCCAAAAGCCAAAAGAACAAGTGCCCAAAATCCATGAACTAGAAAGCCAAAATGCCCGAAAACCAGAATGCCAGATTTCCAAAACCTAAGTGACCAAAATTCCAACAACCAAGTAACTAGAATCCAAAAGCCACAATTCCAAATAGACCAAAGAAAACCAAATCAATTGTTGATCAAACCACGCGGGCCACGTCCGGGCTTGTCTTTGTCCTAAGTCGGAGTAAAAAGATGTGCCTGTTCCTCTATTACAACCTGTTTCCAAACATATTGTGCCAGCTCGCCACATTTGACACGTTCGTCTATCATATTCCGAAGATGCATGCAGCCTGTATTATGTCTGTCAAGCTCATGAAACAAATGTCTACTAGAATCGCTTTCCTTCTGAGTTGGCTCCCTTCTGGGAGGCTTTCTGAAGCAAGAAGTTGGGTGAACACCTAGGTCAATTTTTTCCAAAGAAGAAGTAAGTTCCGTGTATGAAGGGAATTTGGGCTCCCTCCGTTGAAATTCATTGCGATCATAGCCAAATGAGACCTTTCCATTGCCTTTATCCTTACCAAATTCGGACGATCCCTCTCCCTTAACCATATTAACCCTTCTATTTTCCTTATCTGTTCTTGCATCATATTCCCGCAAAAATCTGTCCGCTTCAAAATAAAATTTGTCAAGATCCCGTGGTGGATCCCGTTGAGGCAAGATCTTGAAATCTGTCTTGTCCAATACTCTAAAAACAGCAACCATCAATACCATTGATGGATCTGGTCGATCAACCGGTGCCACCACTGCATTAAACCTTTCGAAGAATTTTTGTAAAGTTTCTCTAGTCCTTTGCTTGATTGCCAAAAGAGTCATAATGTTCTAGGGTCGGGAAATGTGGACCCTGAACTGTTCAATGGAATTTCTTACCAGAATATTCAAACTTTCAATACTTTCTGATTCCAACTACCGAAACCACATGGCAACAAACACCACACCAAATAAGTGATTTTATAACATTTCATATTTCTCGATTTCTAACATTTACAAATGTTGTAAGCTACCAACAATGAAAAAGTGTTAGGATGTCCAGAAAAGCATTACTAAAAATAATTGATCTTTTGTATGAAATGTGCAAAACATTAATATTCGATCCTAACACACAAAGGTGTTAATAGTGGCTGGTAATACGTAAACATTCATTTCTCAATCTGCCCATGTCCATTACAAATTTAGGCCAGAAATTTCATCACTCCTCTATCTTTGGGTTTTATGTCTTCACAATTACGATTCTTATCGCCACCATGTTTATGACACCCCACATCCGTTAATGTCACTCTTTATCAGAATGCATTGAGTTCCGTTAAGCGCTATAGGTAAACAAAAACAGAATCTCAGAAGACAGATATATAATTAGCAGTGAAAATTTAAATCTTCATTATTCAGCAGAAAAACATCGTAGTCTCAAAATCAGCTACAACATCAGGCTAAAATACTGATACCAAGTACATTAAACCAAACCATTTGCCATATGCTAAAAACCTAGAGTACATAAATGTAAAATCATAATCCCCAATAATAGCCATAATAAAGTAGACAAGTAGTCGAAGCGATACATCAAAGTAGATTCAGTACCAAGCAAAAAAAAGAGAAAGTCCTAATCACGCCTGAGCGTTCCTACCCTGAGAACCTGGGGGGAAGGAAGAGAGAGAAAAAGGAAACAAAAAGGGTCAGGCATAAAGACTGGCGAGTCCAATGACTTTTAGCATATAAAGAGATAAAAGTATCAAGACAAGCATATGAGACTGGATGAGAGAAAACAATATCAAATAACAGGTATAAACAGAGTGAATTGGATTAGTAGGATAAATAGAATAGACTATGCTTCTCAAATACTTTTCTCTGCACTGATACTAGTATAACAGGTTTTATGACAGAATTAGGTGTCCTCTAATATAACAAAAACAGAATGATCCCAACAGAAACATAATGGTAGTTTTAGGTGTACTCTAGTTACATAACCGTTTTACTCCAAAAAGAAATAATAGGTACCTTAACAGAAAATAGTGGGTGTTACCCAAAAAGAAATAACATGTATCCTAATAGAAACAGGCAGGTCTAGATATACCCCAATTACTACCTTAAGCGATCGACTCCCAAATGTGTAAATACCCTATGTCGGCCCCATAGTTGGGTGTATTACTTCCTAAAGTGGCAATCTACAAAAGGACACATACATATTAACTATAGCTACAGCGGCTTATTTTCACCTATAGACCGGACACATGTACGCACATGACTCTATTGGAACGCGCCCGTATACACCCCCATTCAGATGAACCTCTTATAATCAGTTCAGTATGCATGTCTGACCCCTACCTAGTGCGGGGTCCATTTTTAATTCCTCAACGGGTTACTGACTGATATGAGCCCCACACAGCAGATGACACAAGTCAAACCCCTAAACTTGTCTCCCTCAATTAACTAGGATTTTTAACAGGTTAAGCCTTACAGATTAACAAGTTCGCCTAACCCCTACAAATAAAGAGGTTAAGTTAAGGTTAACAGGTTCATATAACCCTAACAGATTAAACATGTTAAGTATTACAGGTTAACAGATTTATATAACCCCAACAGATAAAATAGTTTTACTTAACCCCAACAGATTAAATAGGTTTACTCAACCCCAAACAGATTAAATATGTTAACTGGTTTATATAACCCTAACAGATTAAATAGGTTAACAACATATAACCCCAACATATTAAATAGGTTAACAGGTTCATATAACCCTAACAGATTAAACAGGTTCATATAACTCCAACAGATTAAATAGGTCAATAGGTTCATATACAGTTTCATTAACATGTTCCACTTAATCTTTGAATTAAGCCTACAGATTTACATGTTCGTACACCCCAAATGTTCAATCATATTCCATGGTACAAGACATGCCCCCAATTTTCCCTCTTTTATCATTCCCAAACATTCCCTAATTGTCCCAATGCAACATCCATTTGATGATACATCCATTTACACCCACAAAATAAAATAAAATGCACATACATCCATATGCAGTACGAGAGTGTTTGAGCCAATCTAGTGCCTAGTGTGTGTATATGCATCCACGAGCAACCACTAGTAAACACTTTCATCCACTTGCATTTATCAAACATAACATGTCTCAAACACATGTTTACACCCATTGGTTTTCTACCTAAAGGTCAAAGATTCGATCGATGGGATATACTCGAATGACAGAAGCAAGTATGAATAAATGCTTGGAAAAAGAAGTTAAGAACATACCCTTGAAAAAAAGGGTATGAAGTGCGAATCTTATCTTCATTCTCCCAAGTTTCATCCTCGCGGTCTTCTCCCCATTGAACTTTCATCAACTTAACCTCTATGTTGCGTAGTTTCTTAACCTATGATCCAAGTATACGGGTAGTAACTCGTCTTACTATTGCCTCCTTTTCTACCTCTACTTCCTCAAGCATGCTCGGCTCAACCACCTTTGTTATATCGTGAAGGCACTTCCGCAAATGGGAAACATGGAAAACATCATGAATACCCGCCAATCTCTCTTGTAATCTATATGCCATCTGACCTATCCTCTCCACTATGGGAAATGGACCTACAAACCTTGGCGCCAATTTCCCTAATGATTCAAAGCGAACCACACTCCTCGGAGGTGATACTTTGATGAAATCCATGTCTCCTACCTTAAACTCAATGTCCGTCCTCCTCTTATCCGCGTAGGACTTCTTCCCTTTCCTGAGCTATCTTCATACGTCGTCGGATAAGATCAATCATTTTTGAAGTCTCTTTAATCATCTCAAGTCCAAGTAGAAGCCTATCAGTAGTCTCCCACCAACAAGGCGGTGATCTACAAGGTCGTCTATATAGTGCCTCGAAGGGTACTATGCCTATACTAGCCTAATAATTATTGTTGTAGGCAAACTCCACAAATGGAAGATGCTCTTCCCAAGTCCGTCCGAAGTCTAGGATACACAGCCTCAATATATCCTCAAGGACTCTATTCACCCTCTCAGTGTAACACCCCACACTTTTCTGCACCCAAATTTTGACAAAAATCAAAAGTTGAACACATCCAAGCATGGAGAGTATATCTGGTACCAAAAATAAATGAGCATGAGCTTAATTAGAGTACGATAAAATAACTCACAACGGCAACAAAATAGGATAAACTAGTATTAACTCAAGTAACTGCCTTTTACAAAGTAAGTCACTTTGCCAATACCAAGCACGAGAGAGAACAAGAACCGAAAGCCAAACTTAATCATCTGTGAGAACCCGACCTTCTCTATGAAAGTGGTTGTAATGAGGAGGGGGTCAGAACAACAAGTTCTGGTGACTAAGAAATGTACGACACAGACTATAACACAGACATATTCCGTTTGGTTCAACCCAAGCTGTTTGCCTAACAAGGTTAGTGATTCTAAACCAACCTTGTTAAAATTTACGCACAACTCTACTACTCTTTCCAAAGTAGTATTTCCAAATTATATTACCGAGATAGGACGTTTACATTCATTTTTGTGAAGCCTTTATACCAGAGCTTAACTGGTTAATTTTATTGAGAGTGAGCCCCTAATTATGGGGTTTCTATCTATATCCTCATTCACTATTCTTTATTATTTAACGCCTCACTATCCATGATAGATAGGGTGGATTCTTCTTGATCACTTAAGACCCTAGGCGGACCTATTGGTCACTTATTAACCCTCGATAATATATTCAATGTTAAAATAAACTAGAGGGCACTAGCTACGGGCCCTACTAGTTAAGGCTTCCATCATTCAGGCATACACCCGTGCCTCGCATAAGGTGAGAGAAGATATTTTATCGTGCGTTATACCTTCCAGCTGACATTATAAGATAACCTCCTTAGTCGTTTATTGCTTCCCGTAGGATAAATGGCCATATCTGACCCTTTTAATTTCCAAGTTTGGGTAGGACCACACACACATGCCATTTAAGACCCCTATACTGGAAAACCTATTCCCAAGTGGACTCTTTAACCCTAGTCACTTAGACTTTTAGGACCTAGGAAGCGGACTATACGCGAAGGTTATTAATTCGTACCTCATTTTCCTTTAACACCTTTCCCTTTTTGGGATAAAGTAGGCTACGTTATTAAGTCATTCCTGTTTAGTTCCTTTATACGGAAATACTATACATACACCATTTATTTGCGTCACGAGTTTATATGGTTAATAATATCTTACATTATCAACCTACTAAGTCCAAATATATTTCTATTTCCATTACTATTAATAAGGAAGGTTTTATTCCTTCTTCCCTAGGATATTTGTTTATTACCTTCCCTAATTTAGATTTAGTGTTTAAACAACAATCAATATCCATTAATCCTTTTTTTGACACCCATTTACTTCCCCTTTTTATTGCCCTTTACGACTCTAACGGTCATATTTTCCTAAGGCAACTATTTATCAGTCCCAAGTTATTAATTTGTTGTACCCCAATAGGGAATTACTATTCTTATTCTTTTAATTTTGTTTGTTTGTTTACTGGTTGTTATATATATATATTTATGCACTAGGCCTCCCACATTAATTTGACTACCTGTGGATGCTGGATTTGCCGGTCGGTTCCGAGCAGGCTTCTACCACAAGTGAACTTAACCTCGTGCTATAGTACATTTATTTTTATGCATTAGACCCCTCACATTAAACTGACCACCTGTGGTTGCTGAATTTGTCAGTCGGTTCCTGGCATGCTTACACCACAAGTTGAGT
Source organism: Allium sativum (assembly GCA_030737875.1). Lineage (NCBI taxonomy): Eukaryota > Viridiplantae > Streptophyta > Magnoliopsida > Asparagales > Amaryllidaceae > Allium > Allium sativum. Next base: position 305,125,102 of record CM060919.1, read on the forward strand.
TTAACCTCATGTCTAAATGCGGTTATAATTTAAATTTCCTAATTTGGGGTCCACAACAATTATCCTAATTGATTTTAGGAATTGTAACCATTTTCCTATCACATTTCTTTTCCCCCAATCAATATTGGTTACAATGGTTATTTCTTTATTTGCGGTCTCATTTACAGTAATTAATCACATTTATTGCCATGAATGGTCACCACGAATATATTAATTCAAAATGGAGTATATTTACACATAATTCCATAATTGAACCTTATCCAACATTCAAACATTCCATACAATTTATATTTCACCGTTTTACGCTGATTTCAACGAATAATATGTATATATTTATTTTTATGTTTTTGTGCGGTCAACGTAGTTATTAATATTTTATTTATTATTTTGCAATACTTATTCTTAAATTAATGATTTGGTCTAATCAATTAACCATACATTCCCTTTTTATATTCAATCTTACCAAAAGGTTTCAAGTCTCACAAGGACCGTTAATCGTACTAATTGTAAATAATGCCTATTTTGTGGAATTTGACATATTTCCAAATTACAAGAAATATATGTAATATGTATATATTTGAATAGTCGATGCAAATTACATACAAATACATGTATTTATATTTATATGTACCTTTACACCACTTTTCCCTTTTTAATCCTTTTCGTTATACATCTTGTGATTCTAAAATAATGCCTTTTTATATTTTTAAGGAGGAAAAAGGCATATTTTACAATGCTTAAGCTAAAACCCAACAATATTGAATATAACAGGTATATTTCTTTTTATTCTTACAATCACATAATACAAAAATTCGTCTTTTTACCCAAATTTACATATTTCATATTTCAGCATTGAACTAAAGATCTGGAACATAACTACAACAAATTTACGTTTAGTGGGACTGATTTCCAGATCCATAATGATATGTAACATGTACATAACTGTAGGAATATGTGGGAAAAATATATAAAATCCTACAATTCATGTTATACATAATCACAACTTATCATTTTCCAATTTTTAACATATTCATAATCAGATCTGATGGTTGCCACAATTTACAATTATTTAAATAACAGATCTGATAGGCATAAAACATAGATTGGATTCAAATGAAATAGAGAAGTCATTATAACTGTATTAGTAAATTTCCCACTCACCTTATAGCTTCCAATTTCTCAGTTTTGAACCCTTTAGGCTTATAATCCCCAAATTCTTATAAATCTACAATTTATCTAGAAAGGGGAAATTCTAGATCTATAGAAATGTAAGAAAAAGGGAAAAAAGAGAAGAAATCTATCGTTGAGCATCCTTTTCCATTGAATTTATTTATCTTCCCCATTTCATACCAATTTGATTTGATTTGGTATATATATGAATATATTTTATTTAGAAATTAGGTTAGAAGAGGAAGAAAAATGGCAGAGCTTCGTTGCCTCTGTAGATTTGAATGGAAGAGAATGGGGGCTCTACCCCTTTATTTACAAGGGTGGAAATGTCCTAGAACCATAGGATTAGTTTTATGTTATATCTGTCCATTCTTTTATATAATATAATAAAACAATATCTCAAAACCTAGCCGTCACTGGGCAGTTTGACGCCCAGTAGGTCGACCTGGGTGATCGACCCCCATGTCGACCGCCTGAGCATCAAACTGCCCAGGTCGGCTGGGTTTTATTTAGTAAATTATTAATTAAATGTTATGTTTATTAATTTTTTGTCCATTTTCGTATTTCGTCTGTAACTTTTTCATGCGGACTCCAATCGCGAAACTGCAAACATGAAAGTTGACCAGAATCATGAGATGATCGCAACGGTTAAAGTTTCATGGTAAAATTCCATCGTTTACAGAAATCCCTATTTTTGAAATTCTAATAATTAATTTATATCGCCAAAATTCCGGGTTGTTACACTCAGTCTGTCCATCGATCTGAGGGTGATATGCGGTGCTCAAACATAACTGTGTACCTAGTGCCTTCTGCAAGCTCTTCCAAAACTCACTAGTGAAGATGGGATCACGATCACTCACTATGCTAGAAGGTACTCCATGTAGATGGACTATCTCACGAAGATAAACTAATGCCAACCATGCTGCCGTTCTCTTGGTCTTAACAGGAATGAAATAAGCGATGTTAGTAAGCCTGCCTACTATAACCCAGATACTGGTGTTGCCTCTCCTCGATCTAGGAAAACCATCGATGAAATCCATAGAGACCCACACCCACTTCCATTATCGGACCTCCAAAGGATAAAGCAAACTACCAGGCTTATTCTGTTCAGCGTTTACTAACTGGCAAACTAAATATCGAGCTACAAACTCTGCTACATCTTTCTTCATCCCAGCCCAAAAAAAAATCCTCTTCACGTCCCTGTACATCTTATCGCCGCTCGGATGGATAGTCATCCTAGAATGATGGGCTTTCCTCGAGGACTGTCCTCAACAAATCCCCCACTTGGGGAACACAAAGCCTCCCATCTCGCCGTAGCCACCCTCTGTTATCTTTGGAATATCTACTGAGGTGACTAGAAACCTCCCCACTACTGAGTCTATCCAAGATGTCTTTTAACTATGGGTCCTCTCACTGCGAAGATCTTATTCGATCCATAAGAGTAGGTCGCACCTCTAAGGCTGCCAACAAACCAGGTGTAAAATCCGTAGATGACCTAAAATCGAAGATCAATATGTACTCCAAACTCTGCCTCTCTACGAATAGAGGACTCAAAGTCATCCTCTGCCTACTCAATGCATCTGCCACCACATTACCCTTTCCAAGGGTATAAGCAATCTCAAAATCATAGGACGCTAGGAACTCCACCCATCTATGCTGTCTCAAATTGAGATCCTTCTGTGATAGCAGATACTTGAGTGACTTATGGTCCGTGTATAACTTGAAACTCTCTCCAAGGAGATAATGCCACCAAGTCTTAAGTGCGAACACTATAGCAGCCAACTCTAAATCATGGGCAGGGTAGTTCCTCTCATGAACTCTCAACTGTCTACTACCATAGCATACTACCCTTCCCTCTTGCATCAAGACGGCACCAAGCCCTGTACCACATGCATCAATGCATGCTGTGAACACCTTGCTCCCATAAGGCAATGTCAAGACTGGGGATGTTGTCAAATCCCTCTTCAACCGTTGAAAAGCATCCTCATAGTCAATACTCCAAGAAAAGGTCAGATTATTCTTCGTCAGTCTGGTGAGTGGGGATGATATCTTTGTGAAATCCTTAATAAAATTCCTATAATAGCCCGCTAAACCAAGAAAGCTTCTCACCTCCGTTGCATTCTTTGGAACCTTCCAACCTTGAACTGCAACTACTTTCGTGGGACCCACCGCTATCCCATCCTTGGAGACCACATGCCCTAGAAATCTTACCTCTTTTCTCCAAAAAGTGACATTAGAGAATTTCGCCTTAAGTTGGGGTGCTTTGAGAGTCCTCAAACCCTCTCCTAAATGTAGAGTATGCTCTTCCTCGCTCTTCGAGAAAACCAGGATGTCATCCACAAAGACCACCACGAACTTATTAATAAACTGCATAAATACCTTACTCAACATATCAACAAAATATGCGGCTGCATTCGTCAACCCAAACGGCATTACTAGCCACTCAAAGAAGCCATATAGAGTTCTGAAAGCGGTCTTGTCTATATTGTCCTCGGCCACCCTCAACTGATGAAATCCCGTGGCCAGATCTAACTGCGAGAAAACAGATGTGCTAACAAGCTTGTCAAATAGATCGTCAATCCTCAGGAGTGGGTGCCTATTATTCTTAGTGAGCTTATTCAACTCCCTGTAATCTGCACATAGGTGAAGCGATCCATCTGCCTTAGTTGCAAAGATGACTGGAGCACCCTATTCTGATATATTTCACCTGATAAACCCCTTCGCAAGTAGCTCCCCTACTTACTTGCTAAGATCCCTCCTTTCTCTAGGATCCATGTGGCGCACAGGCAATGCGATTGGCTTCGCATTATCCACCAAGTATATCCGAAAATCAATCTCATGTCTCGGAGGTAAGCCCCGAACCTCATCAAAAACATCTGAATACTTATAGACTATGGGTACAGATCGCAAATCATCGGCAAAAGCATCAAGTGATTCTAGGAAGCTAAGCATGACAGGCCCCTTTGGTTCACAAGAAATCTCGAGAGTCCTTCCTTGACAAGTCAAAAGTTTAACGACCCTCTTCTCACAGTCTAGGATGACACCATACATGGCTAGCCAATCCATCCCTAGAATCAGACCATAGCCCATAAAACCAAGCACATACGCGTCGCACTCAAACTCGATACCTAATACATATATCCTCAAACCTCGACATATCATAAACAGATGAGTCGTGCCCCTAATGGGGTTTGAGATGCTAACGGGATCAGAAACAATACTAGTACTAAGATGCTGATACTCAACCACAAAATCAGATATATAAGAGTGGGAAGCATCAGAATCCAAAAGAGTCCTAACTGGATGATCGGAAAGAGAAATCAAACCTTCAACAGAAACTTTCCTACCTCTAACCAGTCCAATAGCCTCGAGAGCATGCACCTATCCTCCAGAAGGTCATACCCTTTGCCCCTGTCTTTGCTTCTCAGGCACTCCCTAGTATAATGTCCGACTTCACCACTGTTGAAGCAAGCATTCTTCCTTTTTATGCAATCCTTGACAAGATGACCCAAGCTCCCACAATCATGACATTTCTTCTTGTTCTGAGCGTTGTCTTTCTTTCTACCTTTCTTTTGTGCTTCTTTCTTTGGCTATACTTTCTTATTTTGAGTCTCATCAGTCTTAACGTCTTTCTTTTCATCTTTACCCTTTTCGTGCATTAATTCCATGTCAACAAGCCTCTCAAAAGTTGCCCCCATTGGTATATGAGACAATGCCAATGCTTGGAGAGGTTGATTCAATCCTCTTGCGAACCTTAAAGCTTTCTTGTGCAGGGTATTCACCAGTTCCAGTCCAAACCTTGCCAATTGATTGAACTTATTGACATACTCTTTAACAGACGTACTTCCTTGCTTAAGTGCCAAGAATCTCTCCATCTGCATACTCTATTCTGCATGAGAAAGAAACTTCGTCTCAAATCTCTATTGAAAATCAGCCCAAGTATCAACTGGACGCCCTGCTTGCATAACCTCCCACCAAAACGAAGCCTCGTCCATAAGATGCCATGAAGCCAACTGTTCATCGACATCGAAAATTCCCTACAAGTTCTTTGTCTCTCGCAACCAATTCCGCGCTTCCACAAAGCTTTCAGTTCCACAGAATGGTTTTCCTCCCATAGCACAGAAGTCCTTGCATATCTTAGATAAATTATCTACTCGTGGAGGTGGAGGAACAATGGCTGCTGCTTGGGGAGGGGCATCTCCTTGTCCTCCGGCAGGTGTGGTAGCCTCAAGATATCTATGGAACCAAGCTGGTATCGGAACGCCCTCGAGAAGATTTGGTTCCCCAGACATGCTAAAAAGGAAAGGGATTCAAACAAAGAATCGAAAAGATATTTTACATGGCTTTGGGGAATATGTTTTTCAAAAACAGGCTTTTCTTTGAAAACACTTTATTTTTGAAAACAATTTTCAAAACTTTTATTAGGTTTTGTAACCTTCAGCTCTGATACCAAATGTGACACCCTGCGTCCGTTAATGTCACTCTTTATCAGAATGCATCAAGTTCCGTGAAGCGTTATAGGTAAACAGAAACAAAATCTAATAAGATAGATATAAAAATAACAGTGAAAATTAAAAACGTCATTATTCAACATAAAAACATTGTAGTCTCAAAACAGATACAACATCAGGCTAAAATACTTGAACCAAGTACATTAAACCAAAGCATCTGCCTTATGCTAAAAACCATCAGAGTACAGAAATGTAAAATCATAATCCCCAATAATAGTCATAATAAAGTAGACAAGTAGTCGAAGCGATACATCAAAGCAGATCCAGATCCAAGAAGAAACATAAGAGAGAATCCTAATCACGCCTGAGCGTTCCCACCCTAAGAACCAGAGGGGAGGGGAAGGAAGAAAGAAAGAGAAAAAGAAAACAAAAAGGGGTCAGACATAAAGACTAGCGAGTCCAGTGACTTTTAGCATATAAAGAGATAAAAGTGTCAAGACTGGATGAGAGATAACAATATCATATAACAGGTATAAACAGGGAGAATAGGATAAGCATGATAAACAGAATAGACTATGCTTCTCAAATACTTTTCTCTGCACCGACATTAGTATAACAGGTTTTATGACACAATTAGGTGTACCATAATATAAAAGAAACAGAATGATCCCATTAGAAATATAATGGTAGTTTTTGGTGTACTTTAGTTAATAACGGGTTTTACTCCAAACAGAAATAACAGGTACCTTAACAGAAAATAACGGGTGTAACCCAAGCAGAAATAACAGGCACTCTAACAGAAACATGCAGGTCTAGATGTACCTTAGTTACTACCCCAAGCGATTGGCTCCTTAATGTGTAAATACCCTGTGTCGGCCCCATAGCAGGGTGTACTACTTCATAAAGTGGCAACCTACAGAAGGATACAGATCTATTTACTGGTGCTACAGCGGCTTATTTCCCCCATATACCTGTAACAACCCGGAAAATCTGAGCCAGTTTAAAATTTTTAATTTGGCTAATTTAGTGGATTTTAGGTATTTAAAATAAATTATTTTAAATAATAATGACGAAAAGTATGTTTGATTTGATGTTTGAAAATAAATATAATTATTTTAAATTATAAACAAGGCCTGAAATGGCGCGGCAGTTTCAAAATTTCAATTCAAACTTTGACTGACTGTACCGGGTGCAAAATAAAACGGATTTTAGTGAAACCAAAAATATTTAAATTTGTTAGTGAAAATCTTTCTAACGAATCTGAAAAATCGAAGTTTCATAGTGGGAATCAAAAGTTATGGCCAAATGAATTTTCAAAAAGGTCACTATAGAGTTTATATAGCCCGTGAAAATAGCCATTTTGCAAACGACCTCAGAATTCGATGAAACCACTTTTGTTGGATCCGGGATGTCAAATTATTGCTAGGTTTCAAATTCCATAATTTTTGAAGTTAATATGCGAGCATGGCAAAGGAAAATGTGTTTGGTCAATTTAAGTTAAATTGGATCGACCAGAAAATGGCCATTTTTCAAACGGTCTCAGAATTCGACGAAACTAGTTCTGTTGGGACCGTATCGTCAAAACATAGATAGATTTATTTTTTGGAATTTTTGGGATCAGTGTATGGCCCCGGCAAATTGAAATATACGTTCAAATCGAATATTGAATGTTTTATATTTTAATTTGAAGGAAAACTTACTGAAACAGTCGAATGGGCCTACGAAACATATCCCATTGTGTTCGGAATGGGGGTATTTAGCTAGGGACGACAGTCGTTGGGTTTGGATTGGAGTTCGTATGAGATAAGGGGTATTTTTGAATTTTTAAAAATATATAAATAAAAGAAAAAACCCTATTGGCCAACACAATTTCTCTCTCCCCGATTGAGCTCCAGGCGACGGCGGAAAACGTTCATTTCTTCTCTCCTCAATTTCTCCCTCTACACGCAACAAAATGCCATGGCCCTGTTGAGCTTTTTGTAGAGAATCTTGAGCTCTTCCAATCCATGTAAGCCTCGCTCCCTATCGTGGAGTATTTTCTCCGAATCGCACCTCCAAAGTCACGGCTTTTGAGCAGCCGCCGACGCCAGCACAGGCCACCGAGTGGAACCGCTTCCCCACATGCCTGAGCGCCTCTCCAAGCCCTCCAAGGTGGTAACCTCCGATCGTCACCACTCTGCACGGATTTCGAGATAAGTCGAAACCTAGTTTCGAACCATCCAAGGAGGTATACGACTTTATATTATTTAAACTGTTCTATAGCACTTTAAAGCACTACGGTTTTTGATTTCATGATAAAAATCATATCTTTTTGCTATGTGATTGAAATCCAGTGAAACAAGAGACAGTGGACTCGTGCAGACGTCTTCTACATTCTAGAAGAGACCGCATATTTTTCTGAGCCTTCTACAATTTTTGGTGGAGTGGAACCCAATATGAGATTTCTAATTTATAAACAATATGGAAAACAACAATGTATAAATTATATAGTCGATGTATGAGTTATATAAGCGTTGTACACCTCATGTATAAGCGTTGTATAAGTTGTATGTTCGATGTATAAGTTATATATGCGTTGTAAAAATAATATATGCATTGAAATAAATTGAAATGATTTGAAGTGAAATCGAAATATATTTATATACGAATATATATATATATATACACATATACTCCCCTCGTCCATAGACCATGGACGATATATATTGGTTGTGATATTGTTTGGATTATTAGTTGATGTGAAATTTGGTGAATATCATGAATGGTTGATTTGAATCGATTGATTGTGATTGAAATCCCAATTGGATTAGTATATGGGAAAATTCGTCTGCGTACGAACTAGATATTGAAAATCCCCATTGTCAAAAACCGCGAGGTTTTAGGGTAAAGTGAGGAGCCGTACTGGGGATGGTGCCGGTTTTAACTACCCTGCCGTTATGCTGCCGAAATTTTCAATAATATTCATATGTTAGAATTATTTTCATGTGTCGAAACTATGTTGAATAGAAATTCATGTATTGAGTAGAAATTCATGTGTTGAATGACGTTCATGTGTTGAATTAATTGTTTTACAATAAAAATCACATTTTTATTATATATATAGACTATATAAAATATTAGTATTTTAAATAAATTGTTTTAACACCAAAAATAACATTTTTACCTTATGTATAAACTATATAAAATAATCGTCTCTTGAAATAAATTGTTTTACAATAAAAATCACATTTTTATTATATATATATATAAACTATAGAAAATATTCATGTGTTGAATAAAGGACTAGAATGATAAAAATCATATTTTTATCGTATGTGTGAAGTCGAAAACATTCATGTGTTGAATATATAGATTAAACAATAAAATCTACATTTTTATTGTAAATATAAAGTGTTAAAAATAGTGATGTGTTGAAATAAATATCTGTTAGATAAAAATATCATTTTTATCAAATATACGAAGTGAATATAGTTTTGAAATCGAAGAATGAATTATATTTATATATGTATAAATATAAATAAAATAAATCAAATAACGATGCTGCAGTTCGTATTTTGAAACCGTGATTTCAAACGATTATTGCGGGAGATTCGACCATCGGATTTTCTCGAGACCGAAACCGTTGGGTTCGCTTTGGAAATATCTTTCCAACGACACCCACTTTGTGAAGATCCAATGGTTGGATTGTCTGGAATGTTTAATTCAAATCTGAAGGAAAACAGCGCCAGAATCAATTATATTTAAAATTATATATATAATTAAATTACATCGAATAACGACGCTGTAGTTCGTATTTTGAAATCGTAACTTCAAACGACTGTACCGGGAGATCCGACTGTCAGATTTCCCCAAAACTGAAGCCGTTGGATTCGTTTTGAAAAGATCTTTCTAATGATATAAAATTTGTGAAGATCCAACAGCTAGATTTTCAGATATGTGTAAATCAAATCTGAAGAAAAACAACGCCACAGCCGCGTTATGGCCTGAAGCGTCGTTTGATTAAATTAGCTATTTTTAAATAAATAAAAATAGCGATAAATCGTGATAAAATATTATAAATGATATGGAACGAAAATAAACTGAATTTGCTTGGTTTATGTGATATTTGATGGTTGAATGAGTTTGACGTGAAAATTACATTAAAGAACAGAATTAGTGATATCGAATAATTTAACCATTGAAATGAATTGATTTGAAATTCTAAATATACGTGAATTATTTGAAATGGCCGAGTTGATTCTCATTTCAAATAATTGATCGACGATTGAAGGTCGAAGATATGAAGACGGTGCAAGACCGATGTTCTTCACGTCGAATGGAGGGGTGCTACTGATGCTCATGATAGGAGTAGCTACCTGGAAGGGCTGAAGTAGTAACCGTCCGGACGTACTTGTTGATTGTACGGGTATGCGAGGTATTGAGTGCCTCCGGTTTCGTTCAGATCCAGAACGAACTTGTAAATGGACTGTGTGTCTGACATTGGATTTTGTTCTGTGCTGATTGATCTCTATTAAATATACATCTGCTTAGCGGCGGAGAATTTATTCTCTTGCTTAACGCCCTTCTCTGAGACGTACGAGCTCATAGGTTATATATCGATAAAAATCAGTCGCATGGAGTGAATTGCCTGTGTGGCATGCCTAAGTGGCAGATGATCAAGGCTTCTGTTGAAAAGCAAAATCTTGTGGTTGATGATCAAAGCACGGCCTGTGTGGCAGAGCTTTGTGTATAACGTTGATTCGCGAGCCTCACACCCCGGTATAAACCATAAACGGGAGAGGACATCAGGGAGGGCATGCGTTTCTTTCTAGCTAGGGTGGTGTCAGTGACCTACCAGCCCTGACATTTATATTATTTTCACTTGTGTGGTTGTTGTTGTTGCGAGGCGCCTCGGATATATCGGTGACTATGTGGAGCCGGTGGAGTCATAAAACTCATTTACGCCCCCAAAGGGCGGGGAGACGTAGTGTTCAGGCATAATAATCCACATCGGTGGACCAGCCCTGACGATCCAAGGCTTGCCTGAGGCTCGGGCTAGAGAGTCTCGAATTCGGTAAGGACTATCTTTTGCCTTGGTTCATGATAGAAATCCAATTTCCAAATACGACACCGTGCGGTTTTGATTGTATATATATATATATATATATATGGCGACATGATATATGGTACCCATGCCGTCTATGATTGATAGTTATGATTGAAATTGTTTTTGAAACATATATACATTAGCAATAAAATTAAATGATTTGTTTTGCTCGTATCAAGCATATTTTGGCCATTATAAGGTAAAACTCTATCCTTCGGTTTGTGTTGCATTGTGTGATGGGAAATGAGTCTTATAATGGCTTCATTTTTATAAAAATCATTGCGATGTTTAAAAGATTTACTTGTTTTTTAAAGCACTGGCAATCTAATAGAGTAAACCCGTTCTGCGAAAGTGGCGTGGTCCTGTGATTAGCCATATTGAAAAATATGTTAAGTAGATTTCTCATACCAGTCTCATGACTGACTCGTAGTTTGTTTCACTTGCAAACTCGAGTGCTCCTATTTCTACACGGGCAGCTTGTATTCAGGTTTTAGCAGGCTCTTTCTGGATAGCTGGAGCTGAAGATGGATTCTATCATTTATCTCTTTTTATGCTGTTCAGCTCCCGTTGTACATATTTTGTTTTCTTTTCCGCTGTAGACACTTTATGTAAAGCTGAACTGTATTTTGTACTAAGTATGATCCTATATACTGTGTAACTCTGATGATTATGTTTATCCAGTGTATTCTATTTACATTATCTGGTGTATTTATCTATTTCTGTTCTGCTGTTATCTGTTTATGTGTTATATTCCAAAGATTACCCTTGCCACCGTCTTACGCAGGTTTGGGGTCGTCAGAAATGTGGTATCAGAGCTTTGGTTAAGCTTAGTTCTGGAATATAACATATTAACAAATTCGTCAGAAATAGAACCAGTAGTGTTCTAGGACGAATAGCACATTACAGATAGGATCAGTAATATCCTAGTATGAGTATAACAGAATGAAATACACCTTGATAGACACATTTACATTAACGTATATGTCTCTATATTTTAAAAATATCTTTTCTGTTGACCTGACACTTGGTCTGCTATTTGCAGACATAGAAAATGAGTTACAGAAGCAGAAGAAATAATCCTATGGTTCAACAAATTAATGAGCCAGTTGTGCTCCTTCAGCCAGGATCGGATATAGAAGCTCTATTGAAAAGATATCGAAATCTGGGTGGAGTACCATTCTCGGGCAATGAATCTATTATTCAAACTCAAGCTTGGATGAGTTCTGTTGAAAGAATTTTTGAAAGTTTCCAGCTGAGAGATGATCAGAAAAGATTAGTGGCATCTTGGGTGCTCAAAGATGAAGCTTTAATCTGGTGGGAAACGGTTATTAAGGTTAATCCAGAAGGTAATATTACCTGGGATAGATTCAAAGAGATTTTCATAGAAAGATTTACTCCTCCAGGAGCAACTGAGCGATTATGTGATGAAATTTATTATCTGATTCAAGGAGATATGACCATTCCTGGATATCATAAGAAATTCAATGAACTTTCTCATTTTTCCCCACATCTAATTCAAGATCCAAAGAGGAAGAATATGAGGTTTATTAATGGTCTTCAAAGAAAATACCAGAACAGTGTGATGGGGCATGTGAAGCTTCCTTTTTCTGAAATGATATATATGGCTTATCAGTATGAAGATCTAGATAAGCGAGGCCTTTTTGTCGAGGAAGAGGAAGTCAGTTTTAGCAATAAAAGGAAGTTTGAAACTGATAGCCCAGAGACAAGTGCACAGCCAGAGGCCAGTACGAAGTCTGTGCTCAGAAAGAAGCCTAGATTCAATCGGGAAAAGGTTAAGTCTGAGAAAGAACCAGTAACGACTGCCATATGCTCTAACTGCAATAAAAAATGGAGTGGAGATCCGCGAGATTGTACTTGGGAAATAGAGGAAAGCATTAAGAAAGCCTATCCTAAGTGCAGGGTGGATATCTCTGATTGACTCCGGTGCAAGGTACATTTACCATACTTTGCATTACCATTTTGTTCTCTACTTTGCTACTTTGCTGTTGTTTTCTTTTCATGCATGTAAACCTTTTAATTATATAGTCTGAATTTTTTCAAAAGAGTATATGAATTATTTGGTATATTTTTGAAAAATTAAAAACAAATTGATTGTTAGTTGCGTTGTGTGGTTGTGGATTTGATTAATTGAATTATTAGAATGATAGTTAATTTAATCAATAAGAGAATGACGTCAAATGTATGCAATTGAACAAGTATTGAAATGATTTAGAAATAGATAGAAATATATACATGTGTGAACAGGTTATGGATAAACAGCTAAGCAGAGGTATAAAATTGTTTGCCCGACAAATAGGTACATGTTTATTGTATTTCTTGGGATCTGAGGATTTTATGAGCCGATTGGCTAGCCGCTTGGCTTTTCCTTTTTCTTTTGGATTGGTGAAGGCCATGGGAGGTATTTGAAATATCCCGAAACTCCCCGTACAAAGGAGGTTATGGCGAAATTTTTCGAAAATTTAGGGTGTTAGCCAAATTTTTGAAGAATTTGAAAATTCTTAAAAACTGAAAAGTTGGAGAATGGAAGCCAGAAGGAAAGTTGAGTTGGTTAATTAAACCACTTTCGACTTTGTTCCTTTTCGGGGACGAAAAGTTTTAAGTGGGGGAGATTGTAAAAACCCGGAAAATCTGAGCCAGTTTAAAATTTTTAATTTGGCTAATTTAGTGGATTTTAGGTATTTAAAATAAATTATTTTAAATAATAACGATAAAAAGTATGTTTGAATCAATGTTTGAAAATAAATATAATTATTTTAAATTATAAACAAGGCCTGAAATGGCGCGGCAGTTTCAAAATTTCAATTCAAACTTTGACTGACTGTACTGGGTGCAAAATAAAACGGATTTTAGTGAAACCAAAAATATTTAAATCTGTTAGTGAATATCTTTCTAACGAATCTGAAAAATCGAAGTTTCATAGCGGGAATCAAAAGTTATGGCCAAATAAATTTTCAGAAAGGTCGCTATAAAGTTTATATAGCCCGTGAAAATAGCCATTTTGCAAACGACCTCAGAATTCGACAAAATCAATTTTGTTGGATCCGGGATGTCAAATTATTGCTAGGTTTCAAATTCCATAATTTTTGAAGTTAATATGTGAGCGTGGCGAAGGAAAATGTGTTTGGTCAATTTCAGTTAAAATGGATCGACCAGAAAATGGCCATTTTTCAAACGGTCTCAGAATTCGACGAAACTAGTTTTGTTGGGACCGTATCATCAAAACATAGTTAGATTTATTTTTCTGGAATTTTCGGGATCAGTGTGTGGCCCCGGCAAATTGAAATGTACGTTCAAATCGAATATTGAATGTTTTATATTTTAATTTGAAGGAAAACTAACTGAAACGGTCGAACGGGCCTACAAAACATATCCCATTGTGTTCGGAATGGGGGTATTCAGCTAGGGACGACAGTCGTTGGGTTTGGATTGGAGTTCGTATGAGATAAGGGGTATTTTTGAATTTTTAAAAATATATAAATAAAAGAAAAAACCCTATTGGCCAACACAATTTCTCTCTCCCCGATTGAGCTCCAGGCGACGGCGGAAAACGTTCATTTCTTCTCTCCTTGATTTCTCCCTCCATACGCACCAAAACGCCATGGCCCTATTGAGCTTTTTGTTGAGAATCTTGAGCTCTTCCAATCCATGTAAGCCTCGCTCCCTATTGTGGAGTATTTTCTCCAAATCGCGCCTCCAAAGTCATGGCTTTTGAGCCGACGCCAGCACAGGCCATCGAGTGGGCCTGCTTCCCCACGCGCCTGAGCGCCTCTGTAAGCCCTCCAAGGTGGTACCCTCCGATCGTCACCACTCTGCACGGATTTCGAGATAAGTCGAAACCTAGTTTTGAACCTTCCAAGGAGGTATACGGCTTTGTATTATTTAAACTGTTCTATAGCACTTTAAAGCGCTACGGTTTTTGATTTCACGATAAAAATCATATCATTTTGCTATGTGATTTAAATCCAGTGAAACAAGAGAAAGTGGACTCGTGCGGACGTCTTCTACATTCTAGAAGAGACCGCATATTTTTCTGAGCCTTCTACAATTTTTGGTGGAGTGGAACCCAAGGTGAGATTTCTAATTTATAAACGATATGGAAAACAACGATGTATAAATTATATAGTCGATTTATGAGTTATATAAGCGTTGTACACCTCATGTATAAGCGTTGTATAAGTTGTATGTTCGATGTATAAGTTATATATGCATTGTAAAAATAATATATGCGTTGAAATAAATTGAAATGATATTGAAGTGAAATCGAAATATATTTATATACGAATATATATATATACTCCCCTCGTCCACAAACCATGGACGATATATATTGGTTATGATATTGTTTGGATTATTGGTTGATGTGAAATTTGGTGAATATCATGAATGGTTGATTTGAAATGATTGATTGTGATTGAAATCCCAATAGGATTAGTATATGGGAAAATTCGTTTGCGTACGAACTAGATATTGAAAATCCCCATTGTCAAAAATCGCGAGGTTTTAAGGTAGAGCGAGGAGCCGTACTAGGGACAGTGCCGGTTTTAACTACCCTGCTGTTATGCTGCCAAAATTTTCAATAATATTCATGTGTTAGAATTATTTTCATGTGTGGAAACTATATTCATGTGTTGAATAGAAATTCATGTGTTGAGTAGAAATTCATGTGTTGAATGACGTTCATGTGTGGAATAAATTGTTTTACAATAAAAATCACATTTTTATTATATATGTAGACTATATAAAATATTAGTATTTTAAATAAATTGTTTTGACACAAAAAAAAAACATTTTTACCTTATGTATGAACTATATAAAATAATCGTCTTTTGAAATAAATTGTTTTACAATAAAAATCACATTTTTATTATATATATAAAATATAGAAAATATTCATGTGTTGAATAAAGGACTAGAACGATAAAAATCATATTTTTATCGTATGTGTGAAGTCGAAAACATGCATTTGTTGAATATATAGATTGAACAATAAAATCTACATTTTTATTGTGAATATAAAGTGTTAAAATAGTGATGTGTTGAAATAAATATCTGTTAAATAAAAATATCATTTTTATCAAATATACGAAGTGAATATAGTTTTGAAATCGAAGAATGAATTATATTTATATATATATAAATATAAATAAAATAAATCGAATAACGACGCTGCAGTTCGTATTTTGAAATCGTGATTTCAAACGATTATTACAGGAGATCCGACCATCGGATTTTCCGAAGACCGAAACCGTTGGGTTCGCTTTGGAAATATCTTTCCAACGACACCCACTTTGTGAAGATCCAACGGTTGGATTGTCTGGAATGTTTAATTCAAATCTGAAGAAAAACAGCGCCAGAATCGATTATATTTATAATTATATATATATAATTAAATTAAATCGAATAACGACGCTGCAGTTCGTATTTTGAAATCGTAACTTAAAACGATTGTACCGGGAGATCCGACCGTCGGATTTCCCCAAAACTGAAGCCGTTGGATTCGTTTTGAAAAGATCTTTCTAATGATATAAATTTTTTGAAGATCCAATGGTTATATTATCAGATATGTGTAAATCAAATCTGAAGAAAAACAGCGCCACGGCCGCGTTATGGCCTGAAGTGTCGTTTGATTGAATTAGCTATTTTTAAATAAATAAAAATAGCGATAAATCGTGATAAAATATTATAAACGATATGGAATGGAAATAAACTGAATTTGCTCAGTTTATGTGATATTTGATGGTTGAATGAGTTTGACGTGAAAATTACATTAAAGAACAAAATTAGTGATATCGTATAATTTAACCATTGAAATGAATTGATTTGAAATTCTAAATATACGTGAATTATTTGAAAAGGCCGAGTTGATTCTCATTTCAAATAATTGATCGACGATTGCAGGTCGAAGATACGAAGACGGTGCAAGACCAATGATCTTCACGTAGAATGGAGGGGTGCTACTGATGATCATGATAGGAGTTGCTATCTGGAAGGGGCTGAAGTAGTAGCCGTCCGGACGTACTTGTTGATTGTACGGGTATGCGAGGTATTGAGTGCCTCCGGTTTCGTTCAGATCCAGAACGAACTTGTAAATGGACCGTGTGTCTGACATTGGATTTTATTCTGTGCTGATTGATCTCTCTTAAATATACATTTGCTTGGCGGCGGAGAATTTATTCTCTTGCTTAACGGTATTCTCTGAGACGTACGAGCTCAGAGGTTATATATCGATAAAAATCAGTCGCATGGAGTGAATTACCTGTGTGGCATGCCTAAGTGGCAGATGATCAAGGCTTCTGTTGAAAAGCTAAGTCTTGTGGTTGATGATCAAAGCACGGCCTGTGTGGCATAGCTTTGTGTATATAGTTGATTCGCGAGCCTCACACCCCGGTATGAACCAGAAACGGGAGAGGACATCAGGGAGGGCATGCGTTTCTTTCTAGCTAGGGTGGTGTCAGTGACCTACCAGCCCTGACATTTATATTATTTTCACTTGTGTGGTTGTTGCTGTTGCGAGGCGCCTCTGATATATCGGTGACTATGTGGAGCCGATGGAGTCATAGGACTCATTTACGCCCCAAAGGGCTGGGAGACATAGTGTTCAGGCCTAATAATCCACATCGGTGGACTGGCCCTGACGATCCAAGGCTTGCCTGCGCGCTTGCCTGAGGCTCGGGCTAGAGAGTCTCGAATTTGGTAAGGACTATATTTTGCCTTCGTTCATGATGGAAATCTAATTTCCAAATACGACACCGTTCAGTTTTGATTGTATATATATATATGGCGACATGATATATGATACCCATGCCGTCTATGATTGATAGTTATGATTGAAATTGTTTTTGAAACATATATACACTAGCAATAATATCAAATGATTTGTTTTGCTCGTATCAAGCATATTTTGGCCATTATAAGGTAAAACTCTATCCTCCGGTTTGTGTTGCATTGTGTGATGGGAAATGAGTCTTATAATGGCTTCATTTTTATAAAAATCGTTGCGATGTTTAAAAGATTTACTTGTTTTTTAAAGCACTGGCAATCCAATAGAGTAAACCCGTTCTGCGAAAGTGGCGTGGTCCTGTGATTAGCCATATTGAAAAATATGTTAAGTAGATTTCTCATACCAGTCCCTTGACTGACTCGTAGTTTGTTTCATTTGCAAACTCGGGTGCCCCTATTTCTACACGGGCAGCCTTGTATTCAGGTTTTAGCAGGCTCTTTTTGGATAGCTGGAGCTGAAGATGGATTCTATCATTTATCTCTTTTTATGTTGTTCAACTCATGTTGTACATATTGTGTTTTCTTTTCCGCTGTAGACATTTTAGGTAAAGATGAACTGTATTTTGTACTAAGTATGATCCTATATACTGTGTAACTCTGATGATTATGTTTATCCAGTGTATTCTATTGTACATTATCTGGTGTATTTATCTATTTCTGTTCTGCTGTTATCTGTTTATGTGTTATATTCCAAAGATTACCCTTGTCACCATCTTACGCGGGTTTGGGGTCCTCAGAATACTGGACCCATGTATGCACATGACTCTGTTGGAACGCGCCCGTATACACCCCCATTCATATGAACCACTTACAATCAGTTTAGTATGCGTGTCTGACCCCTACCTAGTGCGGGGTCCCCTTTTAATTCCATAATGGGTTACTGGCAGATATGAGCCCCCACACAGCAGATGACACAAGTCAAACCCCTAAACTTGTCTCCCTCAATTAACTTGGATTTTAACAAGTTAAGCCTTACAGATTAACAGGTTCGCCTAACTCCCACAGATTAAGAGGTTAAGTTAAGGTTAACCGGTTCATATAACCCCAATAGATTAAACAAGTTAAGTATTACAGGTTAACAAGTTTATATAACCCCAACAGATAATATAGGTTTACTTAACCCCAACAGATTAAACAGGCTTACTTAACCCCTAACAGATTAAATAGGTTAACTGGTTCTTATAACCCTAACACATTAAACATGTTAACAAGTTTATATAACCCCAACATATTAAATAGGTTAACAGGTTCATATAACCCTAACAGATTAAACAGGTTAACAGGTTCATATAACTCCAACAGATTAAATAGGTTAATAGGTTCATATACAGTTTCATTAACATGTTCCACTTAATCTTTGAATTAAGCCTACAGATTTACATGTTCGTACACCCCAAATGTTCAATCATATTCCATGGTACAAGATATGCCCCCAATTTTCCCTCTTTTATCATTCCCTAATCGTTCATACGCAGATCTCTTACGAGATTGGCCTAGGCTCGAAGGTAGCCTAGGCTTATAAAATAAAACGGGAATAAGAGAGGGAGAACAACAGAAATAGGCATAATAACAACAGAAATAGGCATATAATAACAACTGAACAGCAGAATAGGTGTATGTAAAAATATATGTAATTATAACAGAACTGTTTAGATATGAATCAGTTTAACATGCATAGGCTCAAATCCAGGTTTATAAACATGTCAATGTTAGTATTAAATATTTATATCTAAAAGTAACATGAACTCACAGGGATTGGATTTAAAGATCAGAGAATAATATGCTGATGTTGCAGAAGAAATTCTTGTATATGTTAGGTAATAATTATCTTGATTCAATCCAAGTTTCGGCAGCATCTCCCCATCTTCATTTTATATTTTCAGAACAAGAGTTTGAGGAAGAAGTATGAAGAAATATGATTTATTTGATAGGAATGTATGCCTTTATATAGAGTTTACAAGACAATCCTTAACCGTCAGATCTCTATTTTCAAATCCAACCATTCAGAAAACAATGAACCTGGTTAACAAATTCGTCCAAAAATAGAATAATATGCTTGGCCAGATCAGGGTTGGGTCGACCCACCCCCACCTGGGTCGACCCCTCGGTCGACCCACCTGACCTTGGGTCGACCCATAGGTCGAGCCAGCCAGACGTGGGTCAACCCTTAATGGGTCAAATTCGCACCTACGGTTCCCGCTTAGTAAATTTGATTTATTTTAAATTCTGGTTTTGCTACATATACATGTAAGTCTCTTATGTGTATAAAAACTTCTAACCTTTATATCTTCCTCTTACGGTGTTCGTTTTACGCAAATTCGGAGTCTATCTTAACCAGAATTCTGAGACGAACGCAATGTTTTGGTCCGTTTTACTTAATTCCCAATATTTAATTAAGTATTCCTTTAGTTTATAAATGTTCTATAAAATTACAGGGTGTTACAATGTTGACCGAGTTGTCTCCTCTCATATTCGCCGATATCTCTTCCCACTCAACTGTGTTGTTCGACTTAGGGTTTCTCTAACAAACTCAAGTTTCTCAAATCTTTGAAATCGGTTGAATCCAGATTCTTCTCTACTATGTCGTTTGATTTAGGGTTGCTTTCTTAATGGTATTTCTCTCTATTTTAAGCATACGTCTTCTATTACATACGTCTTGTTTAATTTTTTTATGTTGTGCCTTGAGCACAACTTAGTCGGAAACTATGAGAATACAATATTGAAATGAAATTACAACCAGAATTATATATCATCAGTTCTCCATATACAAACGATCCTACATATTTACCGAGACTGGAATGATTAGAATGATAAATTATGTTAGCATTTTTATTCTCCTAGTGTTCATCTTTAGTCGGTTGTGCTCTTTCTTTAATGGTTAGTAGTCCAATAAGTAATAACGGCCGTTAAATACTTATGCATGAATGCCAATATTATTATTATTTCTAGTAAGTCATTTATAGGTGTTTTCAATAATTATGTTAGCGTTTTTATTTTCAATTATTGGAAATTGCAATGAATGAATAAATATAACTATATATTTTGTAGAAATTAGTTTTGTAAGCAATAAAGAATGTACGAAGTTAATAAAGATCAAGCAAAAAGTAGTATATATTCAAATATGACATTATTTCTTTCATATATTACAATAGAATATTTCATTTATGAATTTCCTATGATTAAACATACAACAAACAAAATGTCCAATCACTTGTTTGAACGTCTTATCTATAATGCAGTAAAATTACTTTTCAATGCTAGTACAATAATATTAATATATGTCGTTGTGTATGTAATTTTAAGATATGATGCTAACTGACCCATTTTAAATAGTATTCCCCTCTATCTAATTTTCTAATTTATGCCACAAGCCTTAATTTTTAAAACTCTTTCTGTAGAACATCAAGGATTAAGCATAGGGCTAATTTGCTTTATATTAGTAATCACCAACATTTTTAGATATGCAAAGAGTATTCGTTTAGAAAACAAGTTTATCTTTAAACTACTGGTGATACTTTATAAGTTAATGCACTTCAAATTTAATCATGCATTTAATAGTGATTTAGTAGAATGGAATAGGTTCAGCTATGACATGCAAATTTAATTGATTAACTACCCACCTATTTTCTTCTGTCATCCAAATTGTACTTGGTTTGAAAACTGAGTTGGAAACCGAGTTGCAAACTCAGTTTGCAAAACTGAGTTGCAACTCAGTTTGCAAAACTTAGTTGCAACTCAGTTTTGCATTGAGGATGATAATTTTATTCTTTGATGTTGAGGTATGTCATTGTAATTGCAAATATTTATGTAAATTTTCGAACCTTAGTCATCTATACAAATAAGCTTTGTCATGTCTATTATTTTCTCTAGATTGCCATTTCTAAGTTCCCTTCGACTTGAAATGATTTTTCCTTCTTCGAAATTGACTTAGTTTTCTATATGTGGAATATACTTTACTAGCTTCACTGCTATTTTTGGATTTTAGTTTTACAATAGTGCACTTGTCTATTAATACGAGGTTTTATTGATGTACTATGAGTTTGGGTTTGACCCGCGAAAAGAATGGCTCCAAGATACAAGTAGAAGTCTTTTTATCATTACTTGAAGTTTTTTGGATGAACTGTATGCATATATAGATTTTATTTTACGTAAAAGTTATTGTATTGGATCCAATGAGCGAATGGGGTCTTTTTTTACATTATATTCTCTATTCACTTATTTTTCTCGTGCTTAAAATTGCTTCCATATTCATGCAATTTTATTAATGTTCAGAAATTATGATCTATTGTTTATTTTCAAACTTAATAAATGAAGAACTCTTCTAAAAAAAATAAGTTTCACGAAAGATTCTCTTAATCTTTGCAGTGAAGATGTGCATTTCAAAATAAATATATTTTAAACTACATATATTTGCAGGTAGAATTGCAAGAGTTTATAGATTAAACTGAAATATGTTCAGTTTAAAATGCACATATTTGTAAAAATATGTAGAGTATGGGCCAATATTTGAAGTATAAAATGCAAATCTTGCTATTTACAGATATGTGTAGTTATAACTACATGTATTTATAGTGTAGAATGTAAATATTTTCATTTTTAACTAGAAATATGTGTAGTTTAAAACATAAGTTTTAGTTGAAAACTGTGAGAGGGGGGATGAAATTAAATTTTGCAACTCTAGAAGGATGTTGTAACAACCCAGAAAATCGGAACCAATTTAAAATTTTCATTTTAGCAATTTTAATGGATTTTGAATATTAAAAATGATTTATTTTAAATAATAACGACTAAAAATTTATGTTAATCGAAGTTAGAACATATAAATTTATTTTAATTATAAAACGAGACTGAAATTGCGCCATAGTTTGGAAATTCGATTTCTAATTTCAATTGATTATACAGAATTCAATATAAGTCAGAATTGAACGAAACAAGAAATATTTGAATCTGTTTAATAATATCTTTCTAACGAAAGTAAGAAACTGAGATTTCACTTTATGAATTGTATCCAGTTTAAAAATCAGAAAAGTCGCTATGGAATTTATATATATTTTAATATAATATATAACCCTTAAAAATAGCCATTTTGCAAACGACTTCCGTTTTTGACGAAACCACTTTTGTTTGATCTGGAATGTCAAATTATTGCTAGATTCCAATTTTCGTAATTTTTGGAATCAATATGTGAGCGTGGTGAAATTAAACGTGTTTGGTACTTTTAGTTTGAATTTAATCGACTGAAAAATGACCGTTTTTCAAATGGTCTCCAAATTCGACGAAATTAGTTTTTTAGGACCGTATCGTCCAAACATAGCTAGATTTATTTTTGGGGAATTTTTGGAATCAGTATGTGTCCCCAGTAAATTAAAATGTACGTTCAAATCTAAAATTGAAAGTTTTATATTTAATTTGAAGAATAACTGACTGTAACAATCGAATGGGCCTACGAAACATATTCCATTGTGTCTATAATGGGGGTATTTAGCTAGGGGCGACACTCATTGGGTTTGATTTGGATTTCAGATTAGCAAACACTATTTTTGGAATAAATATATATGGGCCAATAGAATAATTCCATTCATTATTTTAATTTTCTGGAAAACCCTAAAAAAAACCGTAACCCCTAGAACGAACGGTGGCTTACTACTCCGACCTTCTCTCTTCGTATCCAGCGAATCCACTCAACGAAATTGAACGCTCCAGTTGGGGATTTTGAAGTGCTCCTCCTCCTCTTCAAATCCATACCCACTACACCCCGTACCATTGCGCGAATCTCAAGAACCGCCTGCTCGAAGTCCGCGACTTCAAACCGCCGCCGCCGCTCAGATCCGCCGTCGAGTTCAACACCTCCACCAGGCGTAGGCGTGGCCTTCGACCCCCTTCGACGTGGTACCATCTGATTTTGACCACGTGCTTCGGATTTCGCGAATTTGCTAAACCTAGTTTTGAACCTTCGCTAAAGGTATACGGCTGATGTTTATTTTAAAGGCTATAACGCTTTAAAGCGTTGCAAAGTGTGATTTATTAATAAAAATCATATCTTTTTCGTATGTTGTCCAAATCCAGTGAAACAAGAGACACCGGGACCATGACACCGTACGCTCCATTCAAGAAGAGACTATAACACATTTGGAGCTTGCTACAATTTTAGGCGAAGCCGAAAGCATAGTGAGAACTTCTCACTCTAATTTTGATTACAGTTAAACATATACTAGGATGCATACGGGGCTTAGTAGCTCCTGACACCGTCGTCCACAGACCATGAACGACTTGTTTGATTGTGATGTGAAATGGATGAAAGAATATTCATGTGTTAAAATGAATAAATATTTAATCGTTAAAAATATAATTTTTAACGTGTATACGAATAAAATAAATATTCATTTACAAATCGGACGATTTGTTTATATACACCCATTTAACTGATATTGATTGGGACAATAAATTTTACACATCGCCCAACTGCACAAATAATATTCAGTATTTGTTGGTTGAAACCCCACACGGGTATTGGGATGATATTTGACATACACAAATCCCAATTGTTTAGTTATATGTCAATCTATTGGTTAACAGACTGTTGTAAGCGTTAATTATTTATATTTAATGCTTATGCAGTTGTGTAATGCACTCTGGATGATGTTGATTGTTTATCATTGTTATTATATACATGTGTTGTGTGGAATCCATATAAATAACATTATATGGTAATTGATTGTGTCTCTTTCCAATTTGGAAAATAACAAATATTTTAAAATAATATTCAGAAAAGGATTAAGAATATTCATATGTTGAATAAAATATTTAAATAATGAAAATATCATTTTTATTGAATGTATAAACCATTAAAAATATTCATGTGTTAAATAAAATATTTAAACAACAAAAATATCATTTTTATTAAATGTATAAACCATTAAAATTATTCTTGTGTTGAATAAAATAAAATAACGACTATTTTAAAATAAAAGATCAAAATATGTTTTTGATGTCTGATTTTGGATAGATACGAAAATATTGAAATGTGTGAAGCGGTATTGATTAGATATGCGCCATTTTGATGCGAACAATATTTATATTGATTTTATTCATTTTTATAATGAATATCGAAAAGTAAATGATTTCAAAATCTGATATTTTGAAAATATTATCATTTATACATTAGTGATATGGAATATTCAATTTTGATTTAAAATTGAAAATGAAGTTGGAATCGTTTTTAAAATAGATTTAAAACGATTTATAAAATACGTTTTAAACAAAAATCGATGAAATATATATAATATATATTATATATATTTAATAGCCTGAATAGAACGCGCCGCGCAGCGACCGTTCGCGAATTTCAACCACTGGCTTCGAATTGACATTATGGGAGATCCGACCGTCGGATTCTGCTAAAACCGGAACCATTGGGTTCGTATCGAAAAGAGATTTCCAATGAATATAAGAGATTTGAAATCTAACGGTTGGATTTCGAATTATGTCCAAATCAAATTTGGAAAAGGTCGTTGTAAGTGCAGTTCGATGACCGTTTATGGAAATCGACTGAAAGGGCCTTAATAAAATTATTAAAAATATTAGTAATTTATGTAAAATCATAATAAATGATTTGGAAAGAATTGGGATGAAAAATTCCACGTCTGTAAAGATAAAAAACATTTTTATCGAAATGTATTAGTTATTAACCTGAAATAATAATCCAATATTTTTAAATAAATAAATTGGATTGAAATGGTTTTAATATAACTAGAATTTTCCAAAGTATGAATTGGAATAGAAATAATCTTCGGAATATTTCGATATTGGATTCTGTGATTATACGGATATTGTTAAAGAATTTGGAAGATATAGATATCATTATTTCCAATACAATATCTGTTGGTTTCAGAATTTGATATTGAATATAAGCCTATCTAATTTCTATTCAGAGCCTTGTATTTAATATCGAATTGGATTTTGGGTTTGTCGTGAACGGTGTCTTAAATAACACTGTTCTTAAACCCAGTTGAGAAAAGAATAAATCTTTTAATTAAGATTTAGTGAAGTTTTCCAATTAATTAATATTTAGTTGGAATTGAATAAAAGAATTGGATTTTGGGTTCGTTGTGAATGGTGTCTTAAATAACACTGTTCTTGAACCCCGTGTGAAAGGAATAAATCTTTTAATTAAGATTATTAGAGTTTCCAGTTAATTAACATTTAATTGGAATAAAATGGAATGTGAATTGGGTTTATTGTGAACTGTGTTTTTAATGATATTAGTTCTTTAACCCGATTTACAGTAAAATGTGATTTGGAATATATAAATCTTTTGTTAAGATTTAATGGGATTTTCCAAAGTAAAGTTTCCAATTTAATATATTAAATTGGAATTGAATGGAATTCGATTTGATAATAATCGAAGTGAGCTTCTATGGAGGAAGACTGTTACTATATATGGAATTTAAAAGGCTTTGTCGTTATTCCATTTATATTATTAGTCGGATACAGAAATTGATATCGATTATATATTGATATGTTTTCCGTATAGATTCCATAATTAATGGAATGTGATTTTGGGTTTATCGTGAACTGTGTTTTAAATGACATTGGCTCTTTAACCCAGGTAAAGACAGGATATGATTTCCCAAAGTTAAATAATCATTAATATTGATTTTTAGGAAGATTAAAACCAAGTGAAGTTTTAATGAATCTTTAATTAGATTGAAAAGTGAATGTGATAACTAAAATTATCAATTCAAGAAAATGATCGAAAATGGAGTACCACCAGTTTTGCTCCAAGCGATAGTTAAATATTTAATTAGATTTGAACATGAAATGGTAATTAAATTTTACCGATAACAACGTGGTGTTAGATATGGAGTATCATCTGTTTTGCTCCACGGGATGAATAGGTTGGGATTGGGAAATATAATAAATGATTACTTCGGTAAGGCTCGCTAATCCCGACTAGTTTGGATAAACCTTAATATGGTTTGAAATGATATCCAAAGGAAGATTAAAGAATAAATTTAAAAGAATTTGTCTTTGATAAAATTAATGGGAACCTTTACCTAAAGATATGAATAAAGGAATATTCTGGATTGGAATGAGGCGTATGTTGTGTGTTTTTATCACTTGATTATAATATACGCAGGTTATACGGAAAGGCCGGGTTTATACCCATTCTGAATAACTGATTCGACGATGAGTCAACGATGAAGACGGTGGTTGAAGACCGGAGGTCTTCACATTGTTTGGATGATTATTGATGTCTTAATTGTGAAGTACACCCAAGACAAGGTAATACATGGTGATCGTCCAGATGTACTTGGAGATCGACCGGATATGCGAGGACCTCTCTCCTGTATTGGACATATGGGATGGGGAATAAGGTGCCTCCGGTTTCATTCAGACTCAGAACGAACTAGTAAATGGACTGTGTGTCTGCCATTGTATTCCTTTATACTGTATTTGTTGATCTCTGCTAAATATATATCTGTTTGGTGGCAGAGAATTTATTCTCTTGCTAAACACCCTTCTCTGAGACGTATGAGCTTGGAGGTTATATATTGGCAGAAATCAGTGGCACAGTATGGATTAACTGTGTGGCATGCTGAGTGCATGGATCAAGGCTTCTGTTAAAAAGCAGAGTCTTGTGGTTGATGATCAAAGCACGACCTTAAATGTAACGAAAAGGAAATTCGCTCGATCCGAATCAGTCGCTAAACCGATCAAGACCGTTCGAAACGCCTGATTGTTTTGAGAACAAGACGAAATAGAATGCAAACGGAAGAACATTTCATTGTATATTACAACAATTCATCAGATTACAAGAATATACAGAGTATAAATAAATATTACACCACAGAAAAATATCAGAGATTACAAAAAAATTACATAGCAGCGGAAAATAATACAAAATACAACTGAAGAAGATACACGGATACAAAGCTTTCCGGATATCGTTCCAGCTGTAAACCAGGTTCCTGTGAATATAAATCTGCAAAAATGAAACTACTAGCTGCCCATGTCAAAATAAGGGCACCTAGAGTTTAGGTTAAAACAATAAGCTCCAGGTCAGTCATGTGACTGGTGTGAGAACTAAAACAGTTATTAATCTTTATTTTCAAAGTTAGGTAAATCAAGGGACCACGCTGTATAACACGGAACGGGTTTCCTCCCAAGAACACCAGTGCATAAAACAACAACGCTATGCTAAATAAAGAAAAATGAAGCTATTATAAGACCCAGGTCCCATCACACAATGCAACACAAGCCGGAGGATATGGTTTTTACCTTATAATAGCCAAGAATGCTTGATACATTTAAAACAAATCATTTGATACTATTATAAGTGCATAGTGTATAAAACAACTTCAATCATAAATATCAATCATAGGCGGCATAACATCCCATGCTACTATGTCGCCAATACTAGGCTCTACAAATAAAACCGAAATATCACGTATTGGAAGTTGGATTTCCATCTGTGAACAAAGACAAAAGATAGTCCTTACTGATTCGAGCCTGTCTAGCCCGAGTCTCAGGAACAGAACGCATCGTCCCTTGGATCGTCAGGGCCGGTCCACCGATGTGGATTAAAATGCCTGAACACTACGTTTTCCCGCCCTATGGGGCATAAGTGAGCCAACGAATGACTCCATCGGACCCGGATCGTCCGATCTAACCGAGGCGCCTCGCAACAACAACAACCACATAAGTCAAACTCGTCAGGGCGTGTAAAACCACTGACGCCACTTCTAGCTAGAAGGAAACGCATGCCCTCCCTGAGGTCCTCTCCCGTTTCTGGTTCACAACCGGGGTGTGAGGCTCGCGAATTCACGTTACACAAAGCTATGCCACACAGGCTGTGCTTTGATCATCCACCACAAGACTCTGCTTTTCAACAGAAGCCTTGATCATTTGCATCTTAGCATGCCACACAGGCAAACCACTCTATGCAACCGATATCAGTCACACAGAATGAAATCCAATGTCAGACACACAGTCCATTTACAAGTCCGTTATGGGTCTGAACGAAACCGGAGGCACCTAGCACCCCGCATATCCATCGATCTCCAAGTACGTCTGGACGATCACCAACTGATTCCCTCCTCTTGGGTGTACGACCCAATCAAGATCATCAGTAATCACCCAAACGACGTGAAGACCTCCGGTCTTCGACCACCATCTTCATCTTCGACACCACGTCGAATCAGTTATTCAGAATGGGATAAACCCGGTCTTTCTGAATAACTCGCGTATATAATAAACAAGTGTTACACAAACACAACATAAGCCTCATTCCAATTCAGAATATTCTTTTGTTCAAATATTCTTATACTTTGGGAAAGGTTCCCATTAATTTTATCAAAGATAAATTCTTTAAATTTATTCTCTAATCTTCTTTGAATATCAATTCAAACTAGTCGGGATTAGCGAACCACACTGGAGTAATCATTTATTTTATTTCCCAATCCCCACCTATTCATCCCATGATGTAAAACTGGTAATACTTCATATCTAACACCACGGTGTTATCGGTAAATTCAATTACCATCTCACGTTCAAATCTAATTAAAGATTTAACTATCGCCTGGAGTAAAACTGGCGATACTCCATTCTCGATCTTTTCAATCTAATTGAAGACTCATTAAAACTCCACTTAGTTTTAATCTTTAACTGGGTCAAAGAACCAGTGTCATTTAAAAACACGGTTCACGATAAACCCAAAATCACATTCCATTAATTATCGGGTTAAGGAACAAGTGTTATTTAAAACACTATTCACGATAAACCCAAAAATCAATACCAATTCAATTCCAATTAAATATTATTTAATTGGCACACTTCATTAAATCTAAATAAAAAGATTTAATCTTTTTCTCAACTGGGCTTAAGAACAGTGTTAATGAAGACACCATTCACGACAAACCCATATCTCATTTGATATTAAATACAAGGCTCTGAATAGAAAATATATCGGCTTGTATTCAATATCAAATTCTACGACCAACAAATATCGTATTGGAAATAGCGATATATATATAAATATATATATATATATCTTTCAAATTTCCATAACAACATCTGTATAATCACGAAATCCAACATCGAACTATTCCGAAGACAATTTCGATTTAAATCCATTCCAATGCAATTATTGGAAATTTTGGTCATTTTCAAAACCATTTCAAATCCAATTTATTTATTTTAAAAATAAATAAATTACTATTCTAGTTCAAAACTAGTTCATTTTGGTAAAAATCTATTTTTATCTTTTCAAATATGGAGTTTTTCATCCCACTTCTTTCTAAATCATTTCTTATGATTTTACACAAATTATTACTATTTTTAATAATTTTATCAAGGCCCGTACAGTCGATTTCCATCAACGGCCATCGAACTGCACTTACAGCGACCTTTTCCAAATTTGATTTGGACATAATTCCAAATCCAACCGTTAGATTTCTAATTTCTAATATTCGTTAGAAAGCTCTTTTCGATACGAACCTAACGGTTCCGGTTTTAGGAGAATCCGATGGTCGGATCTCCCACAATATCCATTCGAAGTCAATGGTCGAAATTCACGAACTGCAGCGGCGCGGCGCGTTCTATTCAGGCCATTATATTATATGTATAATATATATAATATATACTTCGTCGATTTCAATTCAAAATGTGCTTTATAAATCGTTTTAAATTCATTTTCAAAATGGTTTCAACTTCATATTCAATTTTAAATCAAAATTGAATATTCCAATATAAATTCGCTTTAATTCATTTCAAATCGATTTCAATTCAATTTCAATTCAATTTCAATTCAATTTCAATTTAATTCGAATTTCAATTCATTTCTATTTAATTCGAATTTCAATTCTACTCAATTTAATTCGAATTTCAATTTATTTCAATTTACTTCGAATTCAATTCTATTCAATTTCAATTCGAATTCAATTCTATTCAATTTCAATTCGAATTCAATTCTATTCAATTTCAATTCGAATTCAATTCTATTCAATATAATTCGAATTTCGATTATTTTCTATATAATTCAAATTTCGAAATCACTTTCAATATAATTCAAATTTCGAAAACACTTTCAATATACATTGAAAATTGAATAAAATCGATATAAATATCGTTCATGTCAAAATGGCGTCAATCTAATCAACACGGCTTCATATATTTCTATTTTCAAATATTCTATTTCAAATGTTTCTTTTTCAAATATTTCTATTTCAAAACTGGAATGAGGCCCAATCAATTACCATATAATGTTAATTATATGGATTTTCTACAACACATGTACAAAATAACAACGATAAATAATCAACCATCATCCAGAGTGCGTTCTACACTGTATAAGCATCAAATATAAATATTTAACGCTTATAACAGCATGTCAATCAAACGATCGACATACAACTAATTATTGGGATTAGTGTATGTCATATATCATCCCAATACCCGTGTGGGGTTTCAAACAATCAAACACAAATTTTATTTGTGCAGTTGGGCGATGTGTAAAATTTATCGTCCCAATCAATATCAATCAAATCAGTGTATATAAACAAATCTCCGATTTGTTTATAAATATTTATTTTATATACATGTTAAAAATTCTATTTCCAACTATAAAATATTTTTAACTATATAAATATTTTATTTCATTTCACATCACACAATCAACTGCACATCAAAATCAAACAAACAAGATACAAACCGTCCATGGTCTGTGGACGACGGGTGTCGGGTGCTACTAAACACCGTCTGCATCCTAGTATATATTTTAACTAGAAATAAATTTAAAAGTGAGGAGTTCTCACCGAGGGTTCTACTCCGCCGTGCTTTGCTTTTCAACAGCTGAACCGTCTGGATCCCTTTGAAATTCCTATGCAGTCCTTGTCCCGCTGTTTATAATAAAAATTATATTTTTATCATTTCATTTCAATAAATAAAAAACATATTTTTATTTCTACTTTATATATTTTTACAACACTTCTTCTTATATAAAAATTATATTTTTATATTTTTACTTCTTATATAAAGATAGAATTTTTATCTTACTACACATATAAAAATCGAATTTTTATTTCATCGTTATAAAAATCACATTTTTATTTCAACATAGATATAATAAAAATCAGATTTTTATTTCGCTACATATATAAAGATCAAATTTTTAATTCGCTACAAGTATAAAAATCATATTTTTATTATCTACATTCTATAAAAATCTCACCTTTACTCCATTAAAAATCACGTCCTTCATATAGATAAAAATATATTCTTACACACTTCATTCTCATATAGAAAAATTCGATTTTTATACCTCCTTTACATATATAAAAATTTGATTTTTCCTAGTTTAAAAATTCGATCTTTCTTAGTTTAAAGATTCGATCTTTTCTATGTATTTATATAATCTTTTAATCACTAAAAATATAATCTTTTTGTTTACAAACACAATTTAAAAACTGAAAATAGAAATTAAATTCGGATTCATAGTAAAATTAAATAAAAATAATTTAAAAACTCACATCGATCGGATTTGGGCGGAGGGTGGCCTGTCGTGGTCGGAACAGTCCGACAAAGTTTGAATTCAATTTTTGAAACTGCAGCGCCATTTCAGGCCTTGTTTATAATTATAATTAATTATATTCGTTTTCAATTGTCGATTCAAACTCCGTTTTCATTGCTATTATTTAAAATATTTATTTTAAATATTTAAAATCCATTATTTTAGCCAATTTAAAAAATTTAAATTGGTTCAGATTTTCTGGGTCATTACGGGGGGGAGGGGGGAGGGAGTCTTCCCCGCAGCGCGGCTCTGACAGGGGGGCGGCGGTCGGTTGCGTCGGGCCGGGGGGGTTGCGGTGGGTTTAGGGGGGGGGGGCGCGAGGTGGGTAAGAAGAGGGGGAGGAGGAAGGAGGGCGGCGGTGGAGGTTGAGCGATTGGGGGGTTGTGTTCTCGTCTCCCCCTTTTTTTAATCTTTCTGAATGACTGAAAACGGCGGGGGGGGGGGGGAGGGAAGAGATAAAAGGTGGGGTAGTTGACTTTTTTTTATTTAATTTAATTCTAAAAAGCAACTTTAAATTTCAACCTAGAAATCGAACCCACCGCCTGTCGTCCATAGCTAATTACCCCCATTCCGAACACAATGGGATATGTATCGTAGGCTGATTCGCTTGTTTCGATCAGTTTTCGTCAAAATTAAAATATAACTCTATATATTGATTTTGAACGTGCATTTCATTTTACTGGGGGCACATACTAACTCAAAAAATTCCAGAAAAATATTTTCTAGCTTCGTATTGACGATACGGTCCTAACAAAACTAGTTTCGTCAAATTCTGAGACCGTTTGAAAAATGGCCATTTTCCAGTCGATTAAAATAAACTAAAACTGGTCAAACACGTTTTCCTTTGCCACGCTCACATATTGATTCAAAAAATTATGAAATTTGAAACCTAGCAATAACTAGACATCACGGATCCAACAAAAGTGGTTTCGTCGAAATCCGAGGTCGTTTGCAAAATTTCCATTTTTAAGGGCCGAAATTCCATAGCGACTATTCTGAAATTTCAACTGGACATAACTTTTGATCCCCGCTATGAAATTTTGATTTTTCGGATTCGTTAGAAAGATATTCTCAATTAGATTCTATTATTTTTGGTTTCGCTAAAATCCTGTTTATTTTTCACTCGGTACATTCATTTGAAGTTTGAAATCGAATTATCGAACTACCGTGCCATTTTCAGTTCCTTTTATAATTTAAAATAAAATTTTTATATTCTAACGACGATCTATATAATATATACGTTCGAATTCCATTCAAAATAAATTTTTCGTCGTTATTATTTAAAATAATCTATTTTAAATAATTAAAATTTGCTAAAATAGCCAAAATAAAATTTTAAATTGGCTCGGATTTCCGGGTTATTACAATCTCCCCCACTTAAAACTTTTCGTCCCCGAAAAGGAACGAAGCCGAAAGTTGTTTAACTAATCAACCAAACTTTCAATATTTTCTTTGCGGCTTAAGTTCTTCAACTTTTCAATTTTTAAGAACTTTTCAAATTCTTCAAATATTTGGCTAACACCCTAAATTTTCGAAAAATTTCGCCATAACCTCCCCTGCACCGGGGACTTAGGAATATTTCATATAGCCTCGCATGGCCTTCTTCAATCCAAAAGAAAAAGAAAAAGCCAAGCGGCTAGCCAAGCGGCTAGCCAATCGGCTCACAAAATCATCATCACCCAA
This sequence comes from Allium sativum, assembly GCA_030737875.1. Taxonomy (NCBI): domain Eukaryota; kingdom Viridiplantae; phylum Streptophyta; class Magnoliopsida; order Asparagales; family Amaryllidaceae; genus Allium; species Allium sativum. Next base: position 305,158,862 of record CM060919.1, read on the forward strand.
ACAAAACAGTAAATTATGATAAACATGTACCTATTTGTCGGGCAAACAAATTTTATTCTTCTGCTCTAGCCTCCTTGCTATGACCTGTTCAATGTAAGTACATGTATATGCAAGCAAATGCGACTAATTCTCCATACAACTCACTATTTGGTTCAAATTGGCTAAATGGTTCAAAATTTTAATTAATCAGACGATAGTCAAACAACACAACCATCAATCAATTAGTTGATTAGCTTTTCAAATTCATAACTTTGGTATATAGTCAAAAATCAGATTTTTGAAGCCAAATCACATCAATAGGTCCTATCTAATTTTGGTTCTCACACCAGTCAATAGGAAATATATAGAAACCCCACTTTCGTCACTCGAACACAAACTACTGATGCTATATAGTCATCAATAGTTTCATCCTCGGGCGACTAGAATGTGATTCTATATCTATCCAGTATATTAAAACTTCGAATACACGTGGATCAGACGCATACGCAAAATCTATATATACTGGATAGTCCAAATCAATATAAATAAATAATCAAATACGAATAATTGATTTAAATTTTCAAAACAAGAATCGTTTTCATTTTAAAAATATACTCTTCACACTCGTTCTAGGATACTACTGATCCCATCTCTAACGAGTCATTCTTATTGGATATTACTAATCCAATTTCTGATGAATTCTTTCGTTTGGTTCTAACATGTCTTGTTCTCTGAGCTTTGTAAACCAAGCTCTGATACCAACTGTAACGAAAAGGAATTTCGCTCGATCCGAATCAGTCGCTAAACCGATCAAGACCGTTCGAAACGCCTGATTGTTTTGAGAACATGACAAAATAGAACGTAGACGGAGGAACATTTCATTGTATATTACAACAATTCATCAGATTACAAGAATATACAGAATATAAATTAATATTACACAACAGAAAAATATCAGAGATTAAAAAAAAATACATAGCAGCGGAAAATAATACAAAATACAACTGAAGAAGATACACGGATACAAAGCTTTCCGGATATCGTTCCAGCTGTAAACCAGGTTCCTGTGAATATAAATCTGCAAAACCGAAACTACTAGCTGCCCTTGTCAAAATAAGGGCACCCAGAGTTTAGGTTAAAACAGTAAGCTCCAGGTCAGTCATGTGACTGGTGTGAGAACTAAAACAGTTATTAATCTTTATTTTCAAAGTTAGGTAAATCAAGAGACCACGCCGTATAACACGGAACGGGTTTCCTCCCAAGAACACCAGTGCATAAAACAACAACGCTATGCTAAATAAAGAAAAATGAAGCTATTATAAGACCCAGGTCCCATCAAACAATGCAACGCAAGCCGGAGGATAGGGTTTTTACCTTATAATAGCCAAGAATGCTTGATACGTTTAAAACAAATCATTTGATACTATTATAAGTGCATAGTGTATAAAACAACTTCAATCATAGGCGGCATAGCATCCCATGCTACTATGTCGCCAATACTAGGCTCTACAAATAAAACCGAAATATCACGTATTGGAAGTTGGATTTCCATCTGTGAACCAAGGCAAAAGATAGTCCTTACCGATTCGAGACTGTCTAGCCCGAGTCTCAGGAACAGAACGCATCGTCCCTTGGATCGTCAGGTCCGGTCCACCGATGTGGATTAAAATGCCTGAACACTACGTTTCCCCTCCCTATGGGGCGTAAGTGAGCCAACAAATGACTCCATCGGACCCGGATCGTCCGATCTACCCGAGGCGCCTCGCAACAGCAACAACCATATAAGTCAAACTCGTCAGGGCGTGTAAAACCACTGACGCCACTTCTAGCTAGAAGGAAACGCATGCCCTCCCTGAGGTCCTCTCCCGTTTCTGGTTCACAACCGGGGTGTGAGGCTCGCGAATTCACGTTACACAAAGCTATTCCACACAGGCTGTGCTTTGATCATCCACCACAAGACTCTGCTTTTCAACAGAAGCCTTGATCATTTGCATCTTAGCATGCCACACAGGCAAACCACTCTATCCAACCGATATCAGTCACACAGAATGAAATCCAATGTCAGACACACAGTCCATTTACAAGTCCGTTCTAGGTCAGAACGAAACCGGAGGCACCTAGTGCCCCCGCATATCCATCGATCTCCAAGTACGTCTGGACGATCACCAACTGATTCCCTCCTCTTGGGTGTACGGCCCAATCATGATCATCAGTAATCACCCAAACGACGTGAAGACCTCCGGTCTCCGACCACCGTCTTCATCTTCGACACCACGCCGAATCAGTTATTCAGAATGGGATAAACCCGGTCTTTCTGAATAACTCGCGTATATAATAAACAAGTGTTACATAAACACAACATACGCCTCATTCCAATTCAGAATATTCTTTTGTTCAAATATTCTTATACTTTGGGAAAGGTTCCCATTAATTTTATCAAAGATAATTTCTTTAAATTTATTCTCTAATCTTCTTTGAATATCAATTCAAACTAGTCGGGATTAGCGAACCACACCGGAGTAATCATTTATTTTATTTCCCAATCCCCACCTATTCTTCCCATGAAGTAAAACTGGTAATACTTCATATCTAACACCACGGTGTTATCGGTAAATTCAATTACCATCTCACGTTCAAATCTAATTGAAGATTTAACTATCGCCTGGAGTAAAACTGGAGATACTCCATTCTCGATCTTTTCAATCTAATTAAAGATTCATTAACTCCACTTAGTTTTAATCTTTAACCGGGTCGAAGAATCAGTGTCATTTAAAAACATGGTTCACGATAAACCCAAAATCACATTCCATTAATTATCGGGTTAAAGAACAAGTGTTATTTAAAACACTGTTCACGATAAACCCAAAAATCAATACCAATTCAATTCCAATTAAATATTATTTAATTGGCACACTTCATTAAATCTAAATAAAAAGATTTAATCTTTTTCTCAACTGGGCTTAAGAACAGTGTTAATGAAGACACCATTCACAACAAACCCAGATCTCATTTGATATTAAATACAAGGCTCTGAATAGAAAATATATCGGCTTGTATTCAATATCAAATTCTACGACCAATAAATATCGTATTGGAAATAACGACATATATATATATATATATATATATATATATATATATCTTTCAAATTTCCATAACAACATCTGTATAATCACGAAATCCAACATCGAACTATTCCGAAGACAATTTCGATTCAAATCCATTCCAATGCAATTATTGGAAATTTTGGTCATTTTCAAAACCATTTCAAATCCAATTTATTTATTTTAAAAATAAATAAATTACTATTCTAGTTCAAAACTAGTTCATTTCGGTAAAAATCTATTTTTATCTTTTCAAATATGGAGTTTTTCATCCCACTTCTTTCTAAATCATTTCTTATGATTTTACACAAATTATTACTATTTTTAATAATTTTATCAAGGCCCGTACAGTCGATTTCCATCAACGGCCATCGAACTGCACTTACAGCGACCTTTTCCAAATTTGATTTGGACATAATTCCAAATCCAACCGTTAGATTTCTAATTTCTAATATTCGTTAGAAAGCTCTTTTCGATACGAACCTAACGGTTCCGGTTTTAGGAGAATCCGATGGTCGGATCTCCCACAATATCCATTCGAAGTCAATGGTCGAAATTCACGAACTGCAGCGGCGCGGCGCGTTCTATTCAGGCCATTATATTATATGTATAATATATATAATATATACTTCGTCGATTTCAATTCAAAATGTGCTTTATAAATCGTTTTAAATTCATTTTCAAAATGGTTTCAACTTCATATTCAATTTCAAATTAAAATTGAATATTCCAATATAAGTTAGCTTTAAATTCATTTCAAATCGATTTCAAATCGATTTCAATTCAATTTCAATTTAATTCGAATTTCAATTCATTTCAATTTGATTCGAATTTCAATTCTACTCAATTTAATTCGAATTTCAATTTAATTCGAATTCAATTCTATTCAATTTCAATTCGAATTCTATTCTATTCAATTTCAATTCGAATTCAATTCTATTCAATTTCAATTCGAATTCAATTCTATTCAATATAATTCGAATTTCGATTATTTTCAATATAATTCAAATTTCGAAATCACTTTCAATATAATTCAAATTTCGAAAACACTTTCAATATACATTGAAAATTGAATAAAATCGATATAAATATCGTTCACGTCAAAATGGCGTCAATCTAATCAACACGGCTTCATATATTTATATTTTCAAATATTCTATTTCAAATGTTTCTTTTTCAAATATTTCTATTTCAAAACTGGAATGAGGCCCAATCAATTACCATATAATGTTAATTATATGGATTTTCTACAACACATGTACAAAATAACAACGATAAATAATCAACCATCATCCAGAGTGCGTTCTACACTGTATAAGCATCAAATATAAATATTTAACGCTTATAACAGCTTGTCAATCAATCGATCGACATACAACTAATTATTGGGATTAGTGTATGTCATATATCATCCCAATACCCGTGTGGGGTTTCAAACAATCAAACACAAATTTTATTTGTGCAGTTGGGCGATGTGTAAAATTTATCGTCCCAATCAATATCAATCAAATCAATGTATATAAACAAATCTCCGATTTGTTTATAAATATTTATTTTATATACACGTTAAAAATTCTATTTTCAACTATAAAATATTTTTAACTATATAAATATTTTATTTCATTTCACATCACACAATTAACTACACATCAAAATCAAACAAACAAGCATACAAGCCGTCCATGGTCTGTGGACGACGGGTGTCGGGTGCTACTAAACACCGTCTGCATCCTAGTATATATTTTAACTAGAAATAAATTTAAAAGTGAGGAGTTCTCACCGAGGGTTCCACTCCGCCGTGCTTTGCTTTTCAACAGCTGAACCGTCTGGATTCCTTTGAAATTCCTATGCAGTCCTTGTCCTGCTGTTTATAATAAAAATTATATTTTTATCATTTCATTTCAATAAATAAAAATCATATTTTTATTTCTACTTTATATATTTTTACAACGCTTCTTTATAAAAATTATATTTTTATATTTTTACTTCTTATATAAAGATTGAATTTTTATCTTACTACACATATAAAAATCGAATTTTTATTTCATCGTTATAAAAATCACATTTTTATTTCAGCATAGATATAATAAAAATCAGATTTTTATTTCGCTACATATATAAAGATCAAATTTTTAATTCGCTACAAGTATAAAAACCATATTTTTATTATCTACATTCTATAAAAATCTCACCTTTACTCCATTAAAAATCACGTCCTTCATGTAGATAAAAATATATGCTTTCACACTTCATTCTCATATAGAAAATTTCTATTTTTATACCTTCTTTACATATATAAAAATTTGATTTTTCCTAGTTTAAAAATTCGATCTTTCTTAGTTTAAAGATTCGACCTTTTCTATTGTATTTATATAATCTTTTAATCACTAAAAATATAATCTTTTTGTTTACAAACACAATTTAAAAACTGAAAATAGAAATTAAATTCGGATTCATAGTAAAATTAAATAAAATAATTTAAAAACTCACATCGATCGGATTTGGGCGGAGGGTGGCCTGTCGTGGTCGGAGGGGGGGTCTTCTCCGCAGCACGGCTCTAACAGGAGGGGGCGGTCAGTTGCGTCGGGCCAAGGGGGGGTGTTGCGGTGGGTTCAGGGGGACGCGAGGTGGGTTCAGGGGGGGCGCGAGGTGGGTAAGAAGAAGGGGAGGAGGAAGGAGGGCGGCGGTGGAGGTTGAGCGATGGGGGGGCTGCGTTCTCATCTCCCCCTTTTTTTTTAATCTTTCTGAATGAATGAAAACGGGGGGGAGGGTGGAGAAAAGAGATAAAAGGGGGGGTAGTTGACTTTTTTTATTTAATTTAATTCTAAAAAGCAACTTTAAATTTCGACCTTGAAATCGAACCCACCGCCTGTCGTCCATAGCTAATTACCCTCATTCCGAACACAATGGGATATGTATCGTAGGCTGATTTACTTGTTTCGATCAGTTTTCGTCAAAATCAAAATATAACTCTATATATTGAATTTGAACGCGCATTTCATTTTACTGGGGGCACATACTAACTCGAAAAATTCCAGAAAAATATTTTCTAGCTTCGTATTGATGATACGGTCCTAACAAAACTAGTTTCTTCAAATTCTGAGACCGTTTGAAAAATGGTCATTTTCCAATCGATTAAAATCAACTAAAACTGGTCAAACGCGTTTTCCTTTGCCACGCTCACATATTGATTCGAAAAATTATGAAATTTGAAACCTAGCAATAACTAGACATCACGGATCCAACAAAAGTGGTTTCGTCAAAATCCGAGGTCGTTCGCAAAATTTCCATTTTTAAGGGCCGACATTCCATAGCGACTATTCTGAAATTTCAACTGGACATAACTTTTGATCCCCGCTATGAAATTTTGATTTTTCGGATTCGTTAGAAAGATATTCTCAATTAGATTCTATTATTTTTGGTTTTGCTAAAATCCGGTTTATTTTGTACCCGGTACATTCATTTGAAGTTTGAAATCGAATTATCGAACTACCACGCCATTTTCAATTCCTTTTATAATTTAAAATATAATTTTTATATTCTAACGACGATCTATATAATATATACGTTCGAATTCCATTCAAAGTAAATTTTTCGTCGTTATTATTTAAAATAATATATTTTAAATAATTAAAATTCGCTAAAATAGCCAAAATAAAAATTTTAAATTGGCTCGGATTTCCGGGTTATTACATTAAATGACATAGCTTTGTGTATAGCGTAAATTTGCGAGCCTCACACCTTGATATGAGTTAAAAACGGGATAAGGGACCCAAGGAGGACATGACGTTTCTTTCTAGCTATGGGTGGTGTCAGGGTTTTGCAAGCCCAGACATTTTTATATTCTTACCTATGTGGTTGTTGGAATGCGAGGCGCCTCAGATATATCAGTTGCTACGGAGCCGATGGAAAGGTCCTATAGGACCGGGGAACGTGTGTTCAGGTATAACTAATCCGCTATGTGTGGACCGGCATTGGAGGATCCAAGGGATCGCTGTGTGTGACCCTGAGCATTTGCTAGAGTGTCTCGAAGCCGGCAAGGAGTACATCCCTTGCCTCGACTCATGACGGAAATCCAATTTCCAATACATGACATTTCAGTTTTGATTGTAGAGCCTAGTATGGCGACATGATATATGGTACCCATGTCGTCTATGATTGATACATTTATATTTGAAGTTGATTTCTTCACTTATAGTAATAATAAAAGATAAAATTTCACGTACCAAACATTATTTGGCTATTGTAAGGGAAAAATCTATCCTCCGACTTGCGTTGCATTGTGTGATGGGACCTGAGTCTTATAATAGCTTCATTTTCTTTAATTAGCATTGCGTTGTTTCTTTCATGCACTGGTATTCTTGGGGGTAAACCCGTTCCATGTTATACGGCGTGGTCCCTTGATTTACCTAACTTTAAAAACCAAGTTAATAATTGTTTTAGTTCTCACACCAGTCACATGACTGACCTGGAGTTTATTGTTTTAACCTAAACTCTAGGTGCCCCTATTTTCCACATGGGCAGCTAGTAGTTTTGGTTTTGCAGATATTATATTCACAGGATCCTGGATTTACAGCTGGAACTATACTCGAAAAGCTCTGTATCCGTGTATTCCTTTCAGTTGTGTTATGTATTATTTTTCCGCTGCATTATAATTTAAATCTCTGATATTTATCAATGTGTAATATTTATTCATACTCTGTTATATTCTTGTACTCTAATGTAATTGTTGTAATAAGCAATGAAATGTTCTTCTGTTTGTGTTCTGATTTGTTTTGTTAGATGTTTTAAAAAACACTCATAATATGCATTCGTTGTTTTACATTTAATTTGATCCCTTATATTCATATGCTTTCTGAACTCCACGTATATTTTTTAGCTGTCTTATCCTCCAACACTTGTCACACATTATAAAACAAATTTTTTTGTGCTTGTGCATTGTACCGTACAACCATAAAATAATAAGCGTAGCCAAAGTCAACACTTGTTCATCATTAATAAGAACAGATTCTATATATAATTCCCTACATGGTTCCTTTTGGTCATGCTCATGCAGAACCTTGAGCACAATTCAATTTTCCAAACTAATTTTGCTTAAAACTGCGCTTGTACAAATGTAACCATGGGATTTTTTGAATAAGTTCCCCAAAATCTACATTCACTCCTTAAAAAATGACAGTATGCTCTGTAAATCATTTAAGTGAACCTCTTTGGGAGGATTAAGGCATGGAAGTTGTAAACCTGCAATGAAAAAATAGAATTGATGATCACAATCTTCCAGCTATGACAACAACATGTTGCAACTAGTGGTTCATTTTGTTTATGATCTTCTCAGACAAAGGGAGGCAACATCTAGTTTGAATTCTAGATTAGGTGAGTAGAATGCTTAGATAAAAAAATCCAAATTTCTAGATCAAAAATTCAACCAGAGTCACAATCTCATTGTGCACAACTAAATTTAGACTAGAGATAACAATTGAATGCATTTTCTTGTTCACATTTCACTACAACAATATAGGGATTTCATTGCGTTTGAAAAACGCTATTATATCCTAACATAGCGTTTTAGAGAACGCCATGTAACGACATGCTATGTTAGACCTTCTGCTTTAAATAGCAGAAACAAAAACGCTATGAAAAGTTGATTTTCAATAGCGTTTTAGGCTTGCTATCGAACAGAAACGCTATAGAATATACCATCTGATACTTACTTTCTATAGCGTTTGTTTGTATGTTTCCATAGAGTTTGTTTGTATGCTTCTATTGCGTTTTTTGTATGCATTATAGCGTTTATTCACTAATTGTCGGCGTTTCTATTGCGTTTTTGAAACGCTATTGCTAGTTATATTAATTCGTATATTTTATTTACTATCGTCTCAGCTTTGTTCATATATAGATACACACACACACACACACACACACATATATATATATATATATACACACACACACACACACACACGACATATATTCACAAACAACAAATATATAGATTAACATAATAGTTCATACATATCATTCAAACAAATTTTCATATACCCAAACTTAGTACTTTATACACATCATTCAAACAAATTTTCATATACCCAAACTTAGTACTTTATACACATCATTCAAACAGCTCTTTACATATTCAAACTTAATATTTCATATACATTATTTTATCGACATGTTACTATATCATACAATTTTACATCAACAAGTTTCATTAGTTTCTTACAAAGTGGATAAACGGTAGATTTAACCTTGCTTTGCTTTTAATATTTTTTCCTTAATCAAAGCAATAGCAGTCCTGTTAATGTCAAATAAATAAGGTGTTAGTAATTGTTATATCATGCATTTTCAAAGTAAAAGAAACCTAAAGAAGGAGAAAACTTCTAACTAGAACATAAAATATGATGCATATATACGACATTGCAACTACTTTGCATTTGAAAAGCTAAACCATCTACAATGGCCTCCAACGCATTACCAGCTGCAAGATCGGATGCAGCATTGAGTCTCGGTTCACCAATTTAAACCCATCCCTGGAAACATTCTCAGTGCCATCCCAATTGAAAACAATCTCTCTTGTTTGACCCATAGGTGTGACTTTTTATTCTGAAAATTAATTTCTTTATTAATAACTAACAAATATACTATATACTGTTTTTGCCATCATCGATAAATATATTTGGTAGTCATGATAAGTAGAACAGGCGGTTTAAGACCCTTCCAGCCTGAAAGATAATTTAACAATATAAGAACTTTTCAGTTTTTTCATTTCTTTTTCTAAACAATAATAAATTGTTGTGAGTCCAATTGTCATGCGTCAAGTTTATATACCAATATTAGTTGTTGAGACAACTTTTAGCTTAACATTCATATTTCATTTTATCTAGTTTGATTACCACTTATTTGTGCAGATTCTTGCAAGCAAATTCTGAGTTACATGCATACATATTGTACATACATATAGCAATATTTAAGCATTTGGCATTTAGCTCCAGTCACTTTCCAAAGTGCCAACATAAATGAAGCAAGACAAGTTACTAAAAAAATAATATCATCTCATTATTAATATGTTTATAAGATAAAGCACGCTCAATATTACCTCATGTAGTTTCAACTTCTTATCAAGCTTGAATTTTTTTTCCTAAAAGCCATATTAACAAGAATAATAGAAGCATCTTTCTGGAGATTTTTCCATTTTGTCATTATAATTATCCCTGAATTTAAACTATATATATGTATGTGTGTCTATATATATATACACACACACACACATTCAAACTAAAAGAAAGATAGAAAAAAATGCGAATGCAACAGAAATATTGTTGTCCAACAACCTTTATGGTCTGAATTCTTCAGGCTCGATATTTATCGTGCTCAAACGCTAGTTAGAGTAAGTAGGAAGGTCACTATATTAATGTTCAGTAATTTTATATCATTCAAAGAGTATTTCAGTGATTTTGATAAATGGGTGTGCAATATCAAGTAAATCAAGAATGTTCCCTTTCCAAGTTCAAATCCATCTTTACTAAACTATATCTATCTTCTTGTTTTTAAACCTTTACTTGAAGGGATTACATTTAACCCAGTCTCACCCAGCTATTGACTACTATATGATTCATTTTATAAATACTATGTATATTGGGACATAATTTATAACTTGCTGGCGTCTTGTTTAACAAACAACGGCTAGTCTTATTGCAGCAAGGGTTGAGTCTTCTGGAAAAATGGATCTCGAGGTAAAAGTTCCAATGCCTATAAAGGTCGATCTAAATCTAGAGGCAAATACAAGTCTTGCAAATATTGTAAGAGGGATGGACATGAAATATCTGAATGTTATAAGCTGCAGAACAAGGAAAAGAGAAATGGCACATACAAACCAAAAGATAACAAAGAAGATGAAGTTAATGCCAATTGTGCTCGTAATGATAGTTCTGACAATGAGGTGCTTGTTGTTACCGTGTTTGCTGGATGTGCTGAGATTAAGGATGAATGGTATCAGAGCGCTAGTTCGTTCAACATGGCGTCGTTAAAGTATGATCTTTCGCTATTGGATCGAAACACTCGATTCTCATTGTGGCAAGTGAAGATGTGGGCGTTGCTCGCACAAGCTGATTATGATGATGCATTGGATGGATTCGGGAACAAGAGATTTGAACTATGGACCGATGATGAGAAGAGAAAGGATCGGAAGGCTTTGTCTCAAATTCAGCTCCATCTACACAATAATATTTTGCAAGAAGTTTTGAACGAGAAGACAGCTGCTTCTCTTTGGCTGAAACTGGAGTCAATTTGCATGACCAAGGATCTCACAAGTAAGATGCATCTCAAACAAAAGCTGTTTCTGCACAAATTGCAAGAGGGAGGTAATTTGTTTGACCATATTTCTGATTTTAAAGAGATTGTTTCTGACTTGGCTGCAATGGAAGTCAAATATGATGATGAAGATTTGGGTTTAATCCTGTTATGTTCTCTGCCGAGTTCTTACTCAAATTTCAGAGATACCATATTATATAGTCATGATACTCTCACTCTAAATGACGTTTATGAAGCCTTGCACGCCAAGGAGAAAATGAAACAGCTGGTGTCTTCAGATGGATCAAGCTCTCAAGCCGAAAGCTTGTCCGTTCGTGGCAGGATAAAGGAGATCTTTAATTTTTTCTCTTGATTGAGATATTTTCAGCAACCTCGTTTAAAGGATAAAGGAGATCTTTAATTTATTCTCTTGACTGAGATATTTTCAGCAACCTCATTTAAAAGATAAATGAGATCTTTAATTTATTCTCTTGATTGAGATATTTTCAGCAACCTCATTTAAAGGAGATTTTTATTTTATTCTTTCTCTCCTTATTTGGCTGCATGAAAGTAGAATATAAATTCATTGCTATGGTTTGTAATGAAAATAAGCTTGTAAAACTCCATCAATTAATTAATAAAGTTTGCCTTTCTCCCGTGGGTTTTTTCCCAAAAAGGGTTTTTCCACGTTAAATCTTGTGTGATTCTATTCTTTGCTTGCTTCTTTGATCATTTATTTATTAACATCAAGAATGCTCCCTTTCCAAGTTCAAATCCATCTTTACTAAACTATATCTATCTTCTTGTTTTTAATCCTTTACTTGAAGGGATTACATTTAACCCAGTCTCACCCAGCTATTGACTACTATATGACTCATATTATAAATACTATGTATATTGGGAAATAATTTATAACTTGCTGGCGTCTTGTTTAACAAACAACGGCTGGTCTTATTGCAGCAAGGGTTGAGTCTTCTGGAAAAATGAACTACAACCAATGTTAAGAGTTGGAGTGATAACCTTCCGTAAGATGAAGTATAATATAAAAGAGATATTTATACATAGTTTTTTAAATTTGTGTAACATAGTGTTTTCCTTATGTTACCAATTAAGATGTATCAAGTTGCCAAATAAAAATGTGCATACCGAATATTTGAATCACAACTTCTACAACATTATAAAATTTATAAACATAAATACAAACAAGTTACTTTATAAATCCGTTTACCTTTCTTAAAGGAACCAAAATAAGAAATCCAATAGAACTTGTAACAAAAAGAAATGCAGTCATTCAACCAATTGCAGGCTTTTTATAACTCCCTGCTTGATTTCCTTATATGCTCGCTGCTTCAATCAAATCATATGTCCTCTTATTCAATCCCAATAAATATGATCCAAATTTCCCTACATTCAAATATCAAACTTGATTAATCCAACAATACTGAGTATTGTGAAGAATATTCTATTACTTTTTAATGATTTTTCTATCAAAACTATTGCTAGCCCATCTTAGGAGTGTGCTGACCCAAAAAATAAGATGCCAAGTAAATGGTGCAAGTAAGAAATTCAAATACCATATTTAAAACCTCATATCTACCCCTAAAACAACACATTTGATTTAGACAAAATGATACCCTTAAAAGAAATTCCCGATATCTACCCTTCTACGAAAACTCTCTTTTGAGTCTTCTTTACAGCTGTCCAAATCAGAATCTGGCTTGGATAATATTGTGAGAAGTTGTATATATAAATAACATAGATAAAAAATCGTACCATATGTTTCAATTTATAATGTGATTGGACTTCATGACAGAGAGTTGAAGGTTAACTCGTGTAGCTGTCCTAGATGCACTTAAACTATTAGTCACCTACTATTAGTATGCATTAGAGAAGCATTATGGTAAAAGCTTATTGCAGTATCATATATCAAGTACACAAAACCAAGGATGGTAAAAAAAATGGCATGTAGTTCAAAGTTATGGGCACATCATATTAGGGCACTTTTACTTGAGAAATGGCAGGAAAACAAACATATAGCAGGCCTGGATTGAAGTGCGGAATACTTAGGAAATATAAAACTAATAAGAATACAAAACATCTGGTTAGCTATATTTCTAAAATACGATGTGAAATGTCATTTGTATGAATTGCAACTGGAAAAAATATCAAGGAAAATAGGGAATAATCCCAACAATAAAACTTTCTCACTGAGTTTGTAATAAGATGTGAACTGCCATTTATATAAATTTTAACTGGACATATTATTATGACAGAAGAATTGGTGACTATTTACATATTTCGATCTGTCCCTAATCAGTTTCGACTTCAGTTCTTTCCATGCACATTCTATGGTTCCATAATGATTCCCTAATTTTAGAAGTTACTTATTTTATTCTTTATTGATATACTGAGGTAGACTACCTAATTTCATAGTTATATGCACCTGCAGGTGAATTAATAATAAGTTTATTCTCATTATTGAAAGTAATGTATTATGACGGCTCAGGAGAATAACACGTGTATTTTCATATTGTATCCAGGCTGTACTTTCTTGTAATGGGCTATTACCCTGTTGGGCTTAGCCAAAGCCACATATATATTTATTATATATATGTGGCGTATTCTGTACTTTTAATTCAATGAATACAATTACATTTTCTGCATTCAACCATATCCTCTCTGCTGCTAATTTCTTCATTTCAAATCTCCAAGTTTTTCAACTTGGTATCAGAGCAGCTTCGTGTGCTATCTGCATCATTAATCAAGGCTACCATTTGTTTCTCACAGTGATTGATCATAGATTTGGTGTCCATCAGTTTTATTTCATCATCTGGACCCTCTTATCAAAGATCAATTAATCTTCTCATTTAAGAGTTGCTGCTAAGACTGAAAAAACTGTGCCTTGCCTACACTTTGGTGGCTGCATCAATTTTCAGTCAGAATTGTTAATCCCTCAGCCACAAAACTTCAAGAAAACCGATCAAGAAAATTCAAGCAATTGTGTTGATAAAAGTACCTTCCAAGATTGCATATCAGTTAAAATTTCTCGGAATCTCAAAGAAAAAGAGGTCATCATATAAGCAATCAAGGTAGCAGCAGTTATCAATAACAAAAGTTCTTGTAAATCTCAATTCAAGGTGTTCTTGAGTTTGTTGTGTCATACCTTCATTATTTCTTGGAAGGTTTTCTTTTTCTTTCTTCCATCATGACTAATTCAGGTGATCCCGCTGCTAGAAGCTCTGAAGCATCAAGCAACAGAACCACTCAATCCCAAACTCAGATCGATCCCACTCTTGATTTAATGAAGGCAATCATTAAGCCGCAAACCCAGATAATCTCTATACAACTTGATGAATCCAACTATTTGCTGTGGAAACTGCAAATAGAGACAGCAATAAGAGGTTATGGTTTAGATGATTTCATTTTTGGAACAAAAATTGTTCCACCGAAGTTCATCAGAGATAATGAAGAAAAGTTAATACAGAATCCAGAATATGTAGCATATCAGAGACAAGACAGTCTTGTCTGTGCTTGGATGATGTCATCCATTGGGGCAGGAATTTTACCACAATTAATTGGTTGTAAAACAGCTCAAGAAGTATGGTCAACAATTGAAAGGAATTTCAATTCACAATCCTCTGCAAGAATTATGCACAACAGAAGACAATTGCAAAGCATTAGAAAAGATAACTCAACTATGAATGAGTACTTACTCAAGGTTAAGAATATCTGTGATCAACTCGCTTCTGCAGGTCAAAAAGTGTCAGAGTCTGAACATGTTCTGTCCATCGTTAGTGGGCTCGATGATGACTATGAGGCAGTTACTGCAATTATTCTATCAATGGAGCCTACCCCATCCTTACAGTATGTTTACTCCACTCTACTTGCCCATGAAAGCAGAATTGAACACAAAAGAAGTGTCAATTCAGACCTCGCTGTTAACTATACCAACTTTAACCGTGGCAAGAATCAAGGAGGAGGTTCAAGAAATCAACCGACCAGTCAAAGAGGTGGTCAATCAAACAGGGGCAGAGGTAGAGGAAGAAATAATAATAGCAGAATCAGGTGTCAAATCTGTGAGAAGTTTGGGCATAGTGCAAGCAAGTGTTACTTTAGATTTAACAACAACTATACACCCACACAACAAAGCAGTAATTCAAGTGCAAACATGGTGAACATGCAAAATGGAAATAACAAGGGTCAAGCAGAAATTCTGAATACTGACACTGCAAAAATTGAAGATATTACTGATGATTGCTGGTACCCTGATTCTGGTGCTACTAACCATGTTACCAACGATCTCAACAACTTAAATTTGGGAAACAAAGAGTACAAAGGTATGCAGAATCTTACTGTTGGTAATGGTAAAATTGCTCACATTACACACACTGGAAATGCAAGCATCAGGGGACCTAAACAATTATTTCTAAAGAACTTATTAAGGGTCCCATGCATTAAGAAAAATCTAATGAGTGTTTCCCAATTTGCCAAAGATAATGATGTTTACTTTGAATTCTATCCCAATTCTTGTATAGTAAAGGACATACTGACACATGAAATTATTTTGCAGGGTAGAGAATATAAGGGGCTTTATAAATTTGATGTTTCTGGTTCTAGATACCCTGAAAATAAGGGGAATAATTGTGTGTTGACTATTATGAATAATTCTGAAAACTCTAATAGCTGTAAACAATTTGATATATGGCACAGTAAACTGGGTCACCCCAGTCCAAAAATAGTCAAATATATTGTTGAAAGCAACAATATTTTTGTTGATAAAATCCCTACTTCATATGTGTGCTCGTTTTGTCAAATGGGAAAGAGTCATAAGCTTGCATTTCCAGACTCACAAACTACATACACTAAACCATTACAATTAATAGCTGCTGATCTTTGGGGACCAGCACCTATTAATTCTGATTATGGTTACAATTATTACATATCTTTCATTGATGCTTATTCTAGATTTGTGTGGATATATATGATTAAATCCAAATCTGAAACCTATAATACTGTCAAGAAATTTATTGCAAAAGCTGAAAATATGACAGGAAACAATGTAGGTATCTTTCAAACTGATGGTGGTAAAGAATTTCTACCACTTAAACAGTATTTTGAGTCAAAGGGAATTTTACATAGAACCACATGTCCATACACCTCTGAACAAAATGGCATTATAGAAAGAAAACATCGACATATAGTAGAAACTGGTTTAACTTTGTTAGCACAAGCTTCTATGCCACTAAAATTTTGGCCAGAAGCATTTGTCACTGCTGTACATTTGATTAACTTGTTACCAACAAAGGTACTTAAGTACAAATGTCCACAGGAAGTACTTACTGAAGTTAAACCAGAGTATAATCATCTAAAAGTTTTTGGATGTCAGTGTTTTCCCTATTTAAGGCCATATAACTCAAACAAATTAGATTTTAGATCTACATCATGTACCTTTCTAGGTTATTGTACCAGTAAAAAAGGCTATAAGTGTATAGATGATAAGGGTAAGGTATACATATCAAGACATGTGGTGTTCAATGAGAATGTGTATCCATTCAAAAATGCTGAAATAAAAACCACAAATAGAGTGGTAAATCCAAGAGTATCTTTACCTGCCATGCCTGATGAGCTTGAAGTAATGTTGCCAACTCAACAACATCAGCAAGCCACTATCACTAAACCTCAGCTCACAGTACCCACAGCTAATTTTGGGTCAGGCCAAGGAAGTGAGGGCACTGGAAGTGAAAGCCCACCAAGCAACAGCAATGAACAACCAAGTCAAGACATTGACTATGATGATGCCAGAACTAATATTGTTCCTGAAATCAGCTCATCTAATAGCAGTCATGATATCAATGTAAGAGATAATACTAACAGACATCCAATGCTCACTAGAGCTAAATGTGGTGTATATAAACCAAAAACCATTTATACTGCAACGGTGCATGAAGAACCATCTTCATACACTGAAGCAATTAAATGTGAAAATTGGAGAACTGCTATGATTGAAGAATACAATGCTCTTATTAGGAACAAAACCTGGACTTTAGTTGAAAAACCCATCGACAAAAACATTGTTGGATGTAGATGGATTTTCAAACTAAAGAAAAATTCTGATGGTTCAATTTCAAAACATAAAGCAAGGTTGGTTGCAAAAGGATATTCACAACAGTATGGTTTTGATTTTTCTGAAACTTTTTCACCTGTTGTGAAACCCTCATCAATCAGAATTATCTTAACCATTGCTTTATGTAGAAATTGGAACATCAAACAATTAGATGTGAATAATGCCTTTCTCAATGGTGTTTTGCAGGAAGAGGTGTTTATGGAACAACCCCAAGGTTTTAATCAAAAAGGAGACAAGGAATTGGTGTGCAGACTTAATAAGGCAATTTATGGTCTAAAGCAGGCACCTAGAGTGTGGTTCGACAAGCTGAAATCAACACTTTCTAACCATGGATACAGCTCATCAAAATCAGACAACTCAATATTTATTAAGTTCTCTGATAATTGTATAACATACATACTTATATACGTTGATGATTTTATAATTACAGGAAACAGTATGCATGAAATTGAAAGTGTCACAAGAATGCTAAATTCAGAATTCTCTATTAAGGATCTTGGAGACTTAAATTACTTTCTTGGAATTGAAGTAAAAAGGACAGCAAATTCTGAAATGCACCTCAATCAAAGGAAGTACATTGCAGAAATTATATCAAGGGCTAATATGACTAATGCCAACCCTCTTCCTACCCCAATGATCACAAGCAATCAATTGTCAAAGCACAAAGGGGAATGTATTCAAAATGATAAACAGTACAGGAGTATTGTTGGGGCTCTACAATATGCAACTATTACTAGGCCAGACATTGCTTACAGTGTAAACAAAGTCAGTCAGTATATGCAAAAACCACTTAACACTCATTGGAAGGCGGTCAAAAGAATACTTAGATACCTCAAAGGGACTATCAATCAAGGGATTATACTAAAAGCAAGCCAAACTCTTAACATAAATGCATATGCAGACTCAGATTGGGGGAGTGACTTAGATGACAGAAAATCCACATCTGGATATTGCATTTATTTAGGCAAAAACCCTATTTCATGGTGTGCAAAGAAACAAACAACAGTTTCTAGATCCAGCACTGAAGCTGAATTCCGAAGTGTTGCGAGTACAGCAGCAGAAATACTTTGGATAAAATCTCTACTCGGTGAACTTAGGGTTAAATCAGAAAAAGTTCCGACAATTTGGTGTGACAATATCAGTGCCATATCCCTAACTGCTAATCCAATATTACATTCAAAAACAAAGCATATTGAGCTAGATTTATACTTCATTAGAGAGCAAGTTATAAACGGAAAAATAAAAGTGGGATACATACCGACAGCTTATCAAAAAGCCGACATACTTACGAAGCCACTGTCAAAGCCCAGGTTTACATGTCTAAAGCGTGAACTGAATATTAATGAAGAAGATTCGAAGCTGAGAGCACAAAATTCCTCATACATACCAGAATAACACTCTCTGCAGTGAAGAATAGGGTGTATTTCGTTGCTGGAGTCTTTAATTGCTGCTTCATCCTTGAATTTGCCGTAGTTCAGCCATTATCGTTCAATCGCTCTGCTCTCCAGTGAAGAATAGGATGTATTTTGTTGCTGAAGTCTTTATCTTGCTGCATCATCCTTCGATTTGCCATCGTTCAGCCATTACTCCTCAATCGCCTCAAACCCTAACCCTAGATGGGTTTGCGGGGGGGTATTGAAAGTAATGTATTATGACGGCTCAGGAGAATAACACGTGTATTTTCATATTGTATCCAGGCTGTACTTTCTTGTAATGGGCTATTACCCTGTTGGGCTTAGCCAAAGCCACATATATATTTATTATATATATGTGGCGTATTCTGTACTTTTAATTCAATGAATACAATTACATTTTCTGCATTCAACCATATCCTCTCTGCTGCTAATTTCTTCATTTCAAATCTCCAAGTTTTTCAACTCTCATTTAAGTACTTGCTCATATATCTTTTTAAGTACCAATCCCTCTTCAAACCCAAGCGAAGGATTAGAGATTTCATCATCATTAATAATTAGTAACTGAACCAAACAGCATATAATCCAGCATGCAAAAACTTAAAATGTAGAATCAAAGAATGGTTATGTGAAGGGATGTCATGGTAAGAAAGCACTACATGATCAAGTAGTGAATTAGGAAGTCCATGAAGGAACGCTGCATTAATGAATGTTAAAAAAAAAAAAAAAGAAGAAGAAGGTTGCTGCAGCAAGTTCTACTTAGCTATAAAATAAATATCAAAGGAAAGCAAAGTGGAATCTTATCACGCATATAAAATCTTAACAGACATGCATATAAAGAAGATCTAATCATATTCTTAATTCACAATCCATCCTAAAATGATTTTCCAGCTATGAATTAACATAAAATTAGTGGGAAGTAATGAACTGTTTTAGCTTTTAATACAATGTCAATTAGAAATTTAGAATTACAGAATTAATTGGCTTGTCAAATAATTTGGTTTTAATTCAAAAAGATTCAAGGAGCATTTACATTCAAATTTTCAGTCTAAACCAAAAATTGGATTTGGATTTGAATTACCAATCAAATTTAGCATTTTACACAGTAAAGCAAATTAATCCCATCTTGATTAGCAAAGCAAATTCAGTAATTAGATTAAATACCTAAGAGTGGATGTGAAGCACGATGAGCCTAAGATTGATCAGGTGACAGTGCTTGATGAGATAAATGTGTAAGATGAGACTATGGTTATAAATTACGTGTACGCTCATGTTTCTAATGAGAAAAAGTATAGTGACAAATCAGAGGAAGGAGAAATGGTGAAGGTACCAACAAGCAACAAATTCTAGCTTCTTGAACTGCCAGATGTTTTTCGACAGAAGGAGCTCCCGATTAATGCAGTTTTGCAACAAAATCATTCAACTGGCAGTGCAGAATTGACTGTGGCACTGTATTAGATGGTAGTAATGCACAGTGCCAAATGGCGATAAAGTGATGGCTTGCATAAAGAAAACTAGAAACATGCATGATAGGCATGCAGATGACAAAATTTTGCATGAAAATCAAGCTTTTAAACATTGCCAATTCTTATAAATTACCCATCCCAAACGCCTTTAACCAAATCCTTCTCCAATAATCCATCTGATCATCCAGCTCAACTAAATAGAATAGCAGATCCCAGTCTATCTTCAATGCAAAATACCATGCAAGCTTAAACACATGCACGTGTTGCTATCATGCAACAAACCCAACCTGACAACATTTACCCTCTGAATCTGTCAAACTCAGCTCTCGACCAAAATAGTCACCACAAACGATACGTGATGTGAAGCAAAATCGTCATCATGATTCATCACATAATTTGGATAGTTCATATAATAAACTCACAGAAACCATCAGGCAAAGCAAACCCCCAAAATTGCTTCTTGAACACGGCTCCGACGTCGATTTCATCATCACAGGCAGCAGCTTCTTACCGCTCTCACCGCTTGTTCTTGCCGAGTGGCTCCTTATCATGACATGACAAAAGTACTTATACATACAGAAAGATCAATGTATAAAACATGAAAAAGAAAACAATGTCATGGTAGCATTTACGAACTACCATTTGAATCCTTGAAATGACCAGATTGTATGAATATTCTATCTCAGACAGCACGGACGACCGTAACTTTTATCCAAACTTATAACTAAATGCAGGTTCGTATAATTGCACTGCTTCTTCTTAATCATATCGTTTTCTGACCTGTACCATTTGAATATTCAACTCCAGTAGTGGAAGAAAGAAGAGTGAATAGACAGAACTCTGGTTTCTAACAACTTAGATAATCAACTGTTCGGACTCACAAGCATACAAATGCATAATTATGATTATACGATGGCGATGCATGCATTATAAATTTAAGTGTTGCGTTATTTGAATTGGTGAAAGCATGCTGTTATATAGGAACAACTACGACATGAACAAACGACGTGTAGTTTATAATCATATATCAAGATCATGTGATGCATTAAAGGATAAATTAGGCAAATTACACTCATAGACAAAAAGAAATATTCAAACGAATATTTAACTGACCAAGGTTTTTTTTTTAAAAAAAAACAAAAACAAAAAAAAAACTGATGCAGAATGCTAGAACCAAACATATACAGACAACTTATGCACTTATATGCCAGGAGATACAAAAAAATATGTCCAGTCCAGGTCTTTGGAAACAACCATCAAATTGCTTAATATGTGATAGATACGTGATGTGAAGCAAAATAGTCATCATGGTTCATCACATAATTTGGATAGTTCATATGATAAACTCACAGAAACAATCAGGCGAAGCAGACCTCCAAAAGCTTCTTGAACACGGCTTCGATGTTCATTTCCTTATCACAGGCAGCAGCTTCTCATCGCTCTCACCACTTGTTCCTGCCAAATGGCTCCTTATCATGACATGACAAAAGTAATTATCCATACAGAAAGATCAATGTATAAAACATGAAAAAGAAAATGATGTCATGGTAGCATTTACGAAGTACCATTTGAATCCTTGAAATGACAGAAGAGTATGAATATTTTATTTGAGTTGGTCTGATTAAAACAAATGTTTCTAACAAACACGTTATAAGTATTTCTACCAGCATATTAAGGGCCGAAATATATCATAATTTCACAAAAAATCGTACCATAAAATTTCATTCATGGGTGTTAAGACAAGCCAAAAATATGGAAGAACTATGAGATATGAAAAGCTGGTGCTTTTTCCAGTTTTGAGCAAAAAAAAAAAAAAAAAAAAAAAAAAAGAAGCAGCATGAACATGCTCTGCAGCAGCCTTGTGCTTCTTGTACCAGCTGAGCGCTAAAAACACACTGCTTGCGGTAGCCTGTTGCTATTGCCTCATAGGCAGCACTACTCTGTTTTTTTCAGCTATTACTTCATAGGAACCTTATAGTTTTTTTTTTTCCTCTCCTTCTTTTAAGTCAGCAAGGCTCGGTTCATATAATCAAAACAAGTAGGTTTCTAATTCATGCCATAGAAAATTAGTGTACTGGAATTGCATGCGGTGGACGTTCTGAAGCATATAAGACAGGAAAGCTACCCGACACACATTTTAAAAAAAAATGTATATTTATTTGTGAGCACATGCATATTGTGTGAGTGTGTGTGTATATATATATATATGTATATATTGTACGAATGTATCTATGTATATCTCACGTAGAAGAGAGTTCACTCAATCATCCATAGGCTAATAAAATCTACCGCTAAGCATGTATGTGCTAGATCAGTGTTATTTATTTATTTTTTTACTTAACTTTTCTAGTTATCAAAAAACACTTTTTTTAATAGCTTAAAATAAAACTGGATTTATTTAAATATTTGCATGTGTACTATAAAAGCATTCATAGGTGGAAAGGTTCAAGTTACATGCACAGCTAGAAGTCATCGGAATATAATTCAATGCAAGAATCACATTAGGCAACAATAAGGAAATGATCACCAGTCATCTCAGATTGCGTGAGATCCTAAGTTTGGGTCATTTCAATTCACAAGGATTTCCAATTCAGGAAGTATGGTCTACTTACAATCGCCCGCGCACACAAACATACACACACAAAAATAATGTTCATGTGTCTTTTCTTCAAACATTATTTATACCATTGTGTTTCAGACCTGCCACAACTTACGTATGCACCAAACATATAGAATGCACCATATTTATGTGATCAAAACCTAGTAACCTAGTTATCTATGCAGTCAAATGCCCTGCCTGAGCATTATTAGAATCCACCTTAGCTTTATTATTTATCTTTGCAGCCCATGCATTGAAGTTACTATAGCACTCATCCTCGTCTTTATAGTATAACTTATCAATGTATCAATTTCTTACAAAAAAAAAAATTAAGGTTTAGCTTTTCTTCCTTACCACGACAGATAACTACTTAAAAAAATATTAATATGCTCTCACAAGTAATTTCCACTCACCTGCCTACAATAAACCAACTGGTTTCCATAGACGAGTTGGAACTACTTATTTGAGATACTGTTTAACTTCTATATTTTAGACAAGTGAATGAATATATATCTCTTCTTAAGTTTACTGTAAGCTTTTCCACTCGCAACTAATAAATACTCCATTTTATGCCAAAAGTTTGAGAGGTGCTTCTAATTCATCAAACATTAATAAATAAATAAAATCAGTAAAAATTGTTTTTCAGGTTAAGTAGAATGTAGCTAAAAACATAAAAGAAGCTGAAAACTTTTTAAATCAACACAGCAAATACCTGCTTCGTGGAAATCAGAAAATTAATCTTACCAGAAATTTCAGGAATTTTAACAATCTCTTTCATAATTTCTCTACAGCGTCTACAAACCCAACACAGGCAATGCCGCCTTAAGGAGTGGCCACGCGGCTTTGCTCTCCTCTTCGTAATTTCCTGCTATTGCATGGAGGATATTTAGTATTTGCGATTTGAAACCTAGCTGTTGGGATCCTCAGCTTGTTTTTGTTTTGTGAGTAAGCTTCATCTTCTTTGCCATTTCCTATGGTAACAACAAAGTTAGAATTTTCATGGCTCAATGTACTTTAGCAGGTTGCTAAAGCATGCATTGAAGACAAACATGGCTTTTGAATGAGTTCCTATAATCTTATTTTTGAAGACAAGCAAGCATTGTATGCAATTTACTTTTAAATCTGCAGTTACATATATTTAATTACTATAATGAATGATGTACATTATACATCTACTTTAATTATATATCTGCACTTGTGCTAATTGCATAAACATATATACCTAGCTACGATTAGTATGAAAAAAAATGTAGACGTCTTTTGACTCGATGTATGGATAACTAACAGTTGACAGTCATTCAATGATCTTATAATAATCTGAAATGTTCATATCAAACTGAGGTTTTTCAAACATACGGATAAGCAAAAGTAAAATAGAAGGCTGAAAATATGCATTCAAAAGCAAATACATTGAATTGGCATATAGCTTCACATGAAAACTAACAATATATCTTAATAAGAATGTCAAAGTACATTGACAGCATCATTTGTGCCAAACAAAGAAACAAAGAAAAAATCTCTGGATTCTATTAAGAATTTTTTTTCTTAAAAGTTTAAAATAATTTATGTGCTTCATAAAAGAAAGAAATTCGTGATGTTTACATGAGGCACAATAACGTACAACTTAATAGGCTTCATCTTGTTTGTCATATGTGTGTGCTGTATTCCAACTGCAGGACCAATGTTAAAGAGTATGAAGCAAATATACGGTTATGAGAGAATATTAAAAAAAATCTCCCTTATGATTCAAATATATTATTGTTTAGAGGTAACCTCCTGAAAAACAAAGAAAACCAGAGTATGCAATAGTGCTAACCTTACAAGTATTGCTTCTGTTACACCGAAAACCATGACAATGTAGATGATCATTAACTATAGGTAAGCAATATACATAACTCGAAGTCTTAACCATTAATCAGATGATACAGCAATTAGTATAAATGACTCAAACAAAACACATATTCAGACTTTTAATACAGCCCAAACATTAGCAGTCTATCATAGTTTTGGAAAAATGTTGTTATGTTTAAAAAGAAAAAAAGGACAAAAAAAAACAGAAGTTTAGCAGCAATCGAAACTATTTCTCATATTATTACTACATTGGCGATGATCAAGCATCACTCTTAGACCTGACATTAGAAAGCCAAAAACTTCTCACTACTAGATCCTTTGGCAATATGTATAGAATAATACGAAAGTTTTTTTATGTATAGTTTTAATAAAAACAAAATCAAACACCTTGTGCTTTTTGGAAAAGGTTGAATAATCATAGTGAGCTAACCTTAAATTACTGAAATAAGTATAATATATTTTCTTTCTGTTTTGAAAGTTGAGGTTGATTCAGAATACATTCAAATATAGTATGGCTTTGTCATATTTGCTTTAAAAAGAAATCATTATTCGAAAATAGAGAGTTTCAGTACATTCCTATGCTATAATTTTGACATGGTTTTTCACATTCAAAATTTCATTTAAGCATTTTGTTGTTAGTGCATATCGACTTTTTCCATTGTTTAATCCAAAAACGCTTCAGAGAGCATGAGCTTGGAACACATGAATCTGTGAATGAAATCCGATCATTTTTCTTTGTTTCTACCAAAACACCCCACACACACACAAATAGTATACGCATTATGTTGTCAATAGCGATCAAAACAAGCAATTTAAAATTGGATTAACAAGATAGCTAACACTACCCAACTTGTCATATGTCAATGTTGCAATTGTTGGCTATCTACAACAACATAGATGATACAAAACAATTGTTGTTATTATAAAACTTGCACTCATTGATACACTATTAACCAACAAACACATGCAACCTCTCACATAGTACTTTAGCAAAACATGATACTAAAGTAATCCGGTGACAAAATCTGTTCAGAGCAGGCCAACAAGCTTGGCCTTTGAAATGTGGAAAAAAAGTTGGCCAAAAATAAAAGTGGACATGGATTAGATCACTGAATATGCTAGCGAGATCATAAGGCTTAGCTAAGGTGAAATGTAGAGTTTGATAAAGCTTGCCGTGGAAAAACAAAAGAGCGCAAGCAACTTACCAATATCATATAGCATGCCCATTGTCTTTGTTTTAATGCTTAGGAAGTCATTACGATGGTTGTAAAACTTGAAATAGTTTAACAAAAAAAACATCGTACTAGACATTATAGACAAAACATATGATAAATGTATAAACATGATCATTTGAAAACACAATAGGGCACAAAATGTAGACAAAACATATGATAAATGTATAATTTTGGACTGGTATGAGATTTTAGACATTATAGAGTAGACGGAAAATGTATGGTTAAAATGGCATAAAATAAGGACAATACTGTATAATTTGACAAACAAATCCCAAAACACATGGCTTACAAAATGATACTAACAACTGTACACCTAGACCATAGAAAGTAATGAACTAAACGACTACAAAATCTAAAAAAAAAAAAACGCTTGGCATATGAGACAATATAAATTTCCCAGCCACACGCTTCTATCTTGACCACGAATAAAATGGTACAATATAGCACTACAACAACTACAATAAGAAACTATAAATGATTTAAATAACAAATACAACACAGATTACATATTATTTCTACAGCATAAATATATAAAATAACTGCATAACCTATAGTGAAGCATAAATAGAATATAATAGAACATTTGATTTCAAAAGCATAGATAGACTGTAATTGAATAATTGCATGATAACGAGTTGTTCACATAGCCTGACAATTAATATTATAGGAAAAACATAGAATAATACCTCTCACGGAAGTTCAAATCGAAGAAGATTGTCTAGGGTTGTGATTGGGATCGGGATCGGGATCGATTTGGGAGATGTGCGAGAAAAGAAATTATGACATCGATTAATTGTTAATGATAGTGATTAAGGTTGATTTCGTGGGGATAATTCTTTCGGGAGCTGGATGACGTCGATTACTGTGTATTTGAGGTGATACAGCGAAAGGAAGAAGAGTTGTTGGAGGGGAAAGATAAAATAGAATACACTTGTTTAAGTTCCCGCACAAATTTTGTTTACCGCCTGTTTTTTTAAATTAAATAGTAGTACAGTAATTTATCGAGCCAAATAGTGTTGGAAAGCGAAGACTAAATAGCGTTCTATAGTCAAATACTATGGAACGCTGTACGATGGTGCTGTTAGAAGCCAATATTGTTGTAGTGTTTAATCTAGTCAGAAGATTGTATTCCTCCAAACTGATCTTGAAGGCATTGATCAATTTTACATTGGGCTTAGTAAATACCATTATTTCATCATAAAAACACAAGGAGGTTACCGAGGATTCATGGAATTTTGAATGGGAATCCATTAGACCCGCAGAGAATCTACTTTTAAGTATAGTGAACATTTTCATTACAATCAAAAACAGATACAAACTAATATTATCACCTTTCTGGTTCCCTTGAGTTCCAGGAAAATATCCATATATTTGAACATTGGCAAGGATAGAAAATGTAGATGTCCATAGTATTAATATTTGCATTTTCTGTAACATTTTTGCATTTTAGATTGTTCAACTGTGTTATAGTTGCAAACTTAGTTTTCAACCGAGTTGTAAATAAGTTTCGAAAACTGAGTTTGCAACTCATTTTTGCAAATTAAGTCTACTCAGTTTCGAAAACTTAGTTTGCAAAACTGAGTTGCAAGCTGTAACAATCCAGATTTTAATAATGAATATTTAATTAATTTAAATAATTAAAATGATTAATTTTGAGATTTAACAACTTGGAATCAATTTAAATGAGAATTTGAATCTCGATTTAACGTGAAGTTTAAATTATTGAGTTTAAAATCCAAATTTGTTTATTTTGAAGCTATATAAAATTCTATTTGAATATATACGATAATAATAATTTATTATCAATGGTTTTGATGGTTTGAAATCGAATTTTGTATTTTAACGATTTGATTTAAAATGTGAATATAGCTATTTTCCTAATGAACTCGGAATTCAACGAAACTAGTTTCTTCGGATCTGGAATGCTTAATCAGTGTAAGAATTCAATTTTCATCGGAGTAGTTATGTGAGCATGCACAATATAAACGCGTGTTGATAAACGATTTGAATTTATAATTTGATTTTAATAATAACTATTATAAAATATCAAATTGGCTTTTGAAACTTGTTCCATTGAGTTCGGAATATGGGTAATTAGTATGTAACGACTGTGAGCACGGTTAAATTGGAATTCGTGAAATTTCGGATGAATGGTGCATGAATAGTAACTTTTGTTTGTTATATAAAGGGGCCTGTGTTTCTTTCTTCCTATCTAAAATCCTAAATAGCACGTTCTACCTGCCATTCCTGTAATCACACATCCAATGACCATCGTTCACCCAATGATCCAAGCAGTATCAGGCAAAGTCTCCAATGGCAATGTCATGCGCGTGACCATGGGAAGTCGATCCATTGCGCCCAATCATCGATCGGAGCTAAGGATCACCGTGAATCAAGATTGGATAGTCGTGCTGATTTGGGTAAAATTCTCGAGCTATATACAACTGTGGTGGCGATTGTGGTGGGGATGGGGAGGTTATGGCCTGGGCGGTCTTCGATGATAAGGAGGTGGCATCTAAAGGAATGAGGAGGTAGCGGCAATTGGGTTTGTGGTGGTTTTAGGTTTCATTCGAAAACCTGGGGATGTCATGTATTCTAATTTCGAGATTTAAGCACTAATAGTTGGATAAGGTGATTAGAGTAATTAACAATTCATTTAAAATTGTTAATGACATTTTAAATTGTATCAATCTTGTAATAATTATATCTTTGTCGTACAATGTCGGATTTGAGTGAAACAAGTTGCGTTGGAATCGTATTGGCAACCACTATGCATTCGAGTTGGATTAGAGTGATTTGGAGCTAATTGTAATTTTATCTAATTTTAAACATCTGCTTAAAAATAGATAAATCGATGCGAAATCGTCGATCAGAAATGGGTAATGAGTTAACTCTCACACTTTCTGGAATACTGTTGAATATTGTTATACCATATAATAATATTCAATATCGATTTTTATATCAAATTGTGTGCTTGGATCATTGGATGATTTATTGTTGTATTGGCGATTATCGATATTTATATTTTCGTCTGCGAACGGATGACCTTTGATGCTATCTGCGGGTTAAGGATCTTAAGGCAAAACTAATAATAGAGGGGAAATATGAATAGTATTTTTATGGATTTGATAGATTTATTGAAATATTTTTAAGTTTATTAGAATGTTAGAATCAAATACAGACGCATAAAATAATAATAAAAAGCAGTAAAAGGAAAGAACACGCCAGGATTTTATATTGGTTCGAAGTTACCCTACATCCAATCCCACAAAACGCTGGGTTGATGTAGATTTCTTTTCAAATAATATCCAAATTACAATCCTTGATTTCCGAGCTACAAGGGCACACCCCAACTGTTTTCAGAGTACAACGAGACTCAGTTAATTTCCGATCAATAACCAACACCTAGTTGTTTTTCGAGCTCCAATCACGCCTAGTCAATTTATACGAGATACGACCACACCTTTTCAGTATCGGTTTTGGAAGATAGACTCAATAGGACATGATCAGAAAAACTATAACTCTTAAATAGCACTTGAATCTTTGAGAGAGCTTGATAGACAATTGAACTAGAAAGAGATTGTGTGATTCTCTTTGAAAATTGGTAGAGTATAAGTATATAATTTAGGGATTTATATTAATGGAGAGAAGAGAAAGGAAGAAGATGATAATAAAAAGTTAGTCAAAATATCGATTTTAGAAGCCTATTTATTTCCACCTAGTAGTCAAATACTTTCAAAATAGTTTTTAATTCAAAAGACACAACTTTTCAAAATTTGAATTTAAAAATAACCGACTACTATGTCGACATACCTTAGAGATTTTTCAAAAAATAAAATTTTGAATTAAAGCAAATAATGGTTAAATAAGTTATGATGATTCTTGAGTTAAAACAAACTACATTCCTTTATATTAAAACAAAGTTTTTCAAGTAAAAATATATATTAAAAATAATATTAAGATGATTTAAAAATGTAAAGACCTATATATAAAATTATATTAAAGCATATATATATATAACTATGAATATAAGAAATACTTTAGAACTTAATATAAATATAAGTAAGGAAATTTAAAACATAAGTAACAATAATAAAACTAAATATAAAAATTAGTATTAAATATATAAATAAGAAATATTGAATCAGGAGTTAAACAGTAATATGAAATAAATTATATTTAAAAATAGGAGTTAAAAAATTAAGAACAAAGAAATATATTTAAAATAAAGAAGTAATTTTGAGATCATTAAGATAGGAATATTTAAAAAATAGTGAGAAAAGATCGAAATAAGGATTCAGCGCTAACCAGAGTTTTAACAAGACATTTAGACTCAACTATTTTTTATTCCTTGAACTCTAGTTACTCATGAGTCTTGTATCTTGAACTCTTCTTTTTTGAAATCTTGATTCTCCAAGTTGTACAGTCTTCAATAATCAATACTTGCATATATTTCCTGTGTGTGTGTGTGTGTGTGTGTATTCTAGATAATACTATTAGTATAACAAGGTTGTTGTCATCAAATCCATTTTCATCAATGTCTCAATCCCTAACAATCTCCCCCTTTATGATGATGACAACCTTGGTTTATAAAATATTCATACTTGACGTCTTGATTCTCCAGTTACTCCCTCTTACTCCATTAACTCCTTCTGAAACTACTAACTCCCCCTTAATCTAAGCCCCATTTTATAATTCTCCCCCTTTGTCATCAACAAAAATCGTATATTCCTAACTGGACTATAATACTCTCCCCTAAAACTAAGACATAGTTCTAATAACTAAAACTAATATGGTTCTAATATCTTAAATTAATCAAAAATAGGACAAGATCTAATATATAATATTCTAAGTAATGACTTGAATAAGCATAAACTAGATTAAATTATAATTATGCAAACAAACCAATACATACAATCAATCAA
Source organism: Allium sativum (assembly GCA_030737875.1). Taxonomy (NCBI): domain Eukaryota; kingdom Viridiplantae; phylum Streptophyta; class Magnoliopsida; order Asparagales; family Amaryllidaceae; genus Allium; species Allium sativum. Next base: position 305,189,843 of record CM060919.1, read on the forward strand.
TTCACATAATCCAATCCAAACAAATTTTAAATTTAGTTATTTACAAATTATTGATTCAACTTTAAGTTTAAAACAATCCAAGCAATAAAACAATTTTAAATATAAATTCATACGTTTCTTGGGATTTTTACCCATCCTGAATGGATCAACCTTTATATCATCCCATTCTTCGTTGTATCTAGTGAGAGTTGCTCCTGTGATGTTGTTGTCTTAGGGTTTGGTAAGAGAGGAAATCATCCATCGAATTGCATCAAAATGCCTTTCTTGTTGCTTTACCATCTGTATTTGACTTACTCTAAGTGATGCTAGTTACGAAGGATAATAGAGAGAATATCCTTGAGTGAATTGAGTGTTCTTCAAGTTTTTAACACAAGTTATGAATTGGGGAAGCCATGGAATTAATAGTATTAAAGAATACTAAAAGCAAATGAAAGAGGAATGAAGAAATGAGTTTTCTGGAAGAAATAGGTATATATAGGCTATGGAATTTGTTTAAAATGAATAGACACTAGTTAATTAAGACAGATTTTAAATTTAAACTAATTTGAAAATATTATTGTTATATGCCGACATATGTAGTAAGGTATGTCGACATACCTTCTGCATTTTTTATTTTTGAAATTTTTTGTGACTTATGCTTTGCTTTGACTTATATATACTTGTTTTTTGTTACTTTAACGGTTATTCCAGAGTTTTTTAAGAAAGAATTAACATAAATATAAAACTTCATTGATAATAATGATAACGATACATAGGATTAATACATAGCACGAAATGAAAATACAAAAAATGAAATAGAAACTAATACAAAATGATAATAAAGCTAGAATTCAGTAGAGGAGGATGAGGATGAGGATGAAGACAAGCCAAGTTTTCTACTCACTTTCCCGAAGAACTTGGTCATTTTAGTGGACATCTTTTCCATCTTCTTACTAAATGACCTCTTTAACGCCTTTTTATTTTTGGCTAGAATTTTTTGATTGTTGAGGAGGATTTTTTTGGAAGGGGTTTTGGTGTTAGCGAGATACTCTATACTTTTTTAGGAAGTATTTTCATCTTCTCCCTTTTCTTCGATTTCCATTTGTTCTTTTTTTTCTTATTGATTCATTCTTGCTTATTTTTTTTCTCAAGTGTTTCATATGGTTGAAACACAAGTGGAATCTTCATAAGAGATATGTTTGCAGAGTTCAAAACCTTTCTAGATACGAACTCTTTGCCTTTGAAATCCACTTCAAAATATTTGAAAATACGAGTAAGATAAATTCCATGATATAACTTATTTTCATTTGATGTCATATCCTTTGGAACAATTTCATTCAAAATCACTTGAGCCCAATTTATGTTGTAATTTCTGAAAATAATGAAAAGAGCCTTACAAACTTTCATTGTCGGGTTGTTGAAATTTCTCGAACATGGTGTGATGGCATGTTGAAGAAGTAAGTTAACAATCCTTGCCTTAGGACGAAAATAACAGTTTTTGAAATCCAAATGTTCATCACTCTAAAAAATTTAGTGAAATTCTCTTGATTATTTTCATCGATCTTAAAATTCGAGAGATCCATTCCTGTACTTTTACAATCCAAAATAATACCCAAAACATCACAATTCAAAACAATTTGTGTTCCTTTTACGCTACTCCAAGTTTCACTTTCATTTCCTTGATAAAAACCACGATTTAAATTTGCATAAACATTCTGACAAGATTTGGGTAGCAAACTTCATCATTATCCCGAGAGTCAATTAAACTAAGAACACCATTTTGATGAAAAAGAGTTGGACGATCATAAAAAGAGAAATCACTAGAAAGGGCTAATTTTCCCATATCGACTTTACCAAAGTTTACATAGCTTATGTAATCTTTGATAGCATCCGGATTGTTAAAAAGAAAGCCTTTGGTGGTCTTGGTCAGCCCATGGTGCTTGGTGTGCTCGAGGAAGCCATTAGAGTGTTTTTGTGAAGAGTATAGAATAATGAAGATAAATTTGAATTTTGAATTTAAGATGGAAAGAGATGAAAGGAATAAATGGATAAATAGAGAATCCAAGGACATGTTCGCTGGTCAAGAGACACCTTTTTAGATCATTGGGTTTGGTGAAAAGGTGGAACGAAATTGGAAAGTTTGAAATTTAAAACTTTAAATTTTAAATTTCTGCATATATGTCGACTTATAGGTTATGCATGTCGATATGTCTTCTGAAATTTTCAAAAGACATGTGATATTGACTTTTTGATTTATTTATATCTTATATTCTTATTTAATTATTTCCTGATAATATTTGTTATAATAATACTTTTATATTATTATTTTATTAAAATAGTTATTATGTTAAAATTTAAATTTCTAATTTTGATTTTTGAATTTGAAATTTAGATTTTCAAACAAAGCACTCAAACAAGCAACTATTCAAACAATTTAACCAAAAAATATTATTATAAAGGCGTACCTATTTTTAGATCCGTTCTTCAATTTCTTCTGATTCGTGAATTGCTGTGAATCACATATCCGAATTGTTCTTTTATTTCTCTTCGTCACTGGAGGATGAATCAAAATCATCTAGAGTTGCTGCATAAGCTCTTTTTCTCTTCTTTGACGAATTATCATTTGAAGGTTAATTTTGTTTCTCTAAATATAGACATAATCTTTTCAGATGGCCTGGTTCATCGTAGTTAAAACATTTGGCATTATTTGGAACCTCATTATTTTTCATAGAATTCCCTTGCTCACTCCTCTAGAAATTATTCCTTTTTCTAAATCTTAGGAATTTTCTAAAATTCCTTTTCAATAATGTTGTTTTTTCATCACCGTCGCTATTTGAGTTAGAATCTTCGTTTATTGCATTAAATGCTATCGATATCTTTTTAGATGAATTTCTTTTCTTTTCTTCCTTGCATTCGAACTTCAAATGACATTAGATTTCTGATTAGTTCTTCAATTTTCATTACAGTGATATCATTGTCCTCTTCAATTGCAATAGTCTTTTAATCCCACTCTGAAGTTAATGAATCTTGGATTTTTCTAACTTGATCTTCCTTAGAATATATTTTTCTCAAAGCCATTAGTGAATGAACAATCTCGTGGAACTTATAGTACATATCAGAGACAGTCTCATTCTGATTCATTTTAAATAATTCAAACTGATGGTTAACATAAATATTTTGATATGTTTTACTTTGTTTGTTCCTTTATGAGTCACTTGCAATGTTTTCCAGATTTCATATGTAGATTTACAAACAGATACCCTATTAAATTCATTTATATCTAGTGAACAAAATAAAATATACATAGCTTTTGAATTATTTTGTGCAGTGGCTTTTTGATCATTAGTCCATTGTGCAAAATTAACAGTGGGTTCAATATATTTAGTTTGTGTGATATTCCAAGTGTCAATCCTACAAATTGTAAATAAATTTTCATTCTACAAGCCAATATGAATAACTACTACCATTGGATAGTGGTGGTCTAACAGTGGATTGACCTCTACAAAAGAACTATTAGTATTGATGATACCAGTGTTGGTTGCCATTTAAACCTTTTCAAAAATTCAGATTATGAAAACTTTGAAAACCTTGCTCTAGTGCCAATTGTTGGGGAATGCGAATTAAGGATCTTAAGGCAGACTAAACACTAAAGGGGTTGAATAGTGTTTTTATATATTTTATAGATTCCTTGAAATATTTTTATGTTTACCGCAGATATGAATAATCATAGAATCAGATGCAGAAAATAATAATAAAAGAGTATAGGAAAACACACACACCAGGATTTATACTGGTTCGGAGTTACCCTATATCCAGTCCCACACAACGTTGGGTTGATGTGGATTTATTTTCAAAATATACAAATTACAATCCTTGATCTCTTGTTACTCATGAGTCTTGTATCTTGAACTTTTGAAACCTTGAACCAAAATGTTATCCAAATTAAGGATCTTAAGGAAAACTGAACACTTGAACTCTTGTTACTCATGAGTTTTGTATCTTGAACGCTTCTTTTTTGAAATCTTGATTGTCTAAATTGTACAGTCTTCAATAATCAATACCTGCATATATTTTTTCCTGTATATATATTTTCTAGATAATAGTTTTAGTATATATTTTATAGCAATACTAGTTTAAACAAGGTTGATGTCATCAAAACCATTTTCATCAACATCTCAATCCCTAACAGGTTAATCTTAAATGAATCATATTAAAATTTCTATTTCATATGCATTTATAAACCGATGTAGGAGCTGTGAGGCAAGGGGATAGGCTTGAAGGATCCAACAGGATTCCTCAATGTTTTGGAAGTTACCTACTTTCATATTATTCAAATATGAACTGTCTAACCTAAGTAACATTAAGATCTGGTTTGATGTGGATTGTTGAATTAAATTTAACACTTATGTGTTATTAATCAATAAACAATATTGATTAAGTGATGGGCATCAAATGGACTAAAATCCATCTTTTTGAGACGTTGATTCACCGTCAGGCGAATTGACTAAGTTGAAGTTATAAAAATTATTTTTATAACTGAAGCATGGTTTTAAATTTTATTTTATATAAGTTATATAAAATATAAGTTTTATAGATAAATCATTATTTATAATCGAATTTAATAAAGGAAATTATAAAATGATTTCTGTAGCAAATTCCTGTGTTTTAAATAAATTCTATAAGCAATTAAGTCAGAAGTTAACCTAAGGATAAGTAGTTTGGAAAAATTGTTTTCAAGAAACAACTAAGTGAGATTATGTTAAATTAATTATGTTATTAACTAATTTAATGGGAAGGATTAATTGAAATCAGTTAACAAGTTAAATATGTTTTTTAAGTTGATTAAGTTAACTTTTTAAATTGAAATTGGTTATTAAAATAACTTTTTTACATTTAACCTAACAGAAACAGGTGTAAAAAAAAGTTGTTTGAACTTACTAAGATTTCTTAAAATTTGTTTAATCACCTAATAACTGTGTTTAAAGATAACTATCGAGTTGATAATCATTAATAAAGTTAGTTATTATTTTAATAATTTTTTTAAAAGGGATTAACTATTTTAGTTTTAGTTAATAATGAAGTTAACTACTTTTACTTTAGTTAATGTTGAAGTTAATTATTATTTTTAATTAATAATCATTAAAGTGATTACCTTTTTGATTGGAATTCAATAAAGGAAATTTATCAAGTTCGTAATTAGATTTTAATAAAGGGTTTTATAAAGGAATTTTATAATAAATCCAAGTTTTATAAACAAAGTTTATAAAAGATATTTAAAGCTAATGTAATGGTTTTAAATGATGGTTCCCTTAATAATTGAATTAAGTAAAAGTGATTGTAATTGAAAAGACATTTTTCAAATTCAAGAATGGGTCTTAAAGACCATGTTTAAATTGAATGGTAAATGAAACTTATTGTAACATTTACTAAATATTAGGTTTTGTGTTAACGAAATCTATTTATCTTGAAGATAAAAATGTTGTTGAGTCAAGGTCTGAGAGGTAAATAAAATACCCCACCTTGAACGACTTCATTGTTATCCAAGGGATGATACAAGTTTAAAACGTAAGTAGATGTTTGAAATTATATTATTATTTCCATAAATGATATTATAAACTTTAATCTGCAAAGTTTATAAGTTAAATAAAATTGTTTGGCATTTTATAACAAATAACTTCATGATATTATTTGGCTCAGATATGATGGGTGACTATACTTATACCATTTGGTTAAGTATATAACATTATTTTCTAAGTACAAAAAAGGTAGGGATTTGTGAATACGCTTATCCCAAAGAGATAAGTATATGGCTATCGTTTTCAAAGTAACAAAAATAAGAGATTTGTGAATATACTTACCCCGTTGAGAAAAGTATATGGAATTGATTTTTATAATCGATGAAATGATTTTAATGAATGGTTTTAATTAAAAGGGTTTGTGTTGGTGATGTACTTAACTAAACTAATTTGATTTGATAATTAAAAAACCGACTATCGGTAAATATTCCTTTTAACTTTTAATGTGTTGGTTTGAGGAACCAGGATTGGGACTGGATCCAAAACCACTTTGAATCGATTTTGCGTTCGAAAACTGAATTTGCAGGTATGATTACGTGTATTAAGATGATTTGAAGGCGTAGACCTTCGAAGTGAAAATGGATGCTCGCTGATATCTTTGGTTAACTACCACGATTATATTTATAGCAATAGTCCTTACGTTCTTGGTTTTGCATGATGCAAGGACTTATTGTTACTACTCCTAGGGGTTATCTCGACGGGTTACAGTAAAGAGTAACTTCGGGTAGTCCTGATCCTAGACAACTTGTATGGACAGATGTCTAACATTGTATTTCTTAGACCAAGTACGTTGATTTTTTATAAACATACATCTGTTAGGTGGAGGAGAAGGCAACTTCTTTTAGCTTAACACCTAGATTATCTTTGTGTATATCAATTAATGATTGACGGATCTAACAATGTAGCATTCGAAGTTGAATGTGATATTTCCAAAACTTAATCGTAGCCTCAACCCTCATCAATTGGGAAATGACTGAAATCGGGTAGGCAGCAAAGCTAAATGGGTCATTCCCATTAGGGTATATGTTCACCCGATCTAGAAAAATTAGTTGTCCCTTTTGTATGCTTCCGAATGAATATGGTTGATTGGCCCCCAATCGTGGTGGTGATATATTCGGTACACTCAAGTTGAATGAGTGGTTGGTTCTGTGTGGTCGGGATACAAGATGTTCTTGTTGAACCCTAGTGTTTTTTATCATCTAGAGGAACACTGTTCGGGAGGTAATTCTTTACCTAGTCATGTATGGGAATAAAAACTCCAATACGAACTGTACGGTTTTAGATGTAAACCAACTATGTTGAAATGTGAGATGCAAGCTTTTCAGCTATATACCTATTTTATTTGCGGATTTTAGACATTATTATAATATCATTGTATTTATAATAAAAGTGATTTGGTTATCGTATGGGAAAAACATGTTCCATGTTTATGTGTGGTCGTGTCTTACAAGAGTTCCATTCTTTTAATGGATTTCTAAAAATTAAGCAAGTTGTTTTTGATGTGAGCTTTCTCACTGAAAGTATTCCAGACTGATTCGAGTGATTTTCTTTTCCTCAAAATGTGCTCGGGTCAGACCGAGTATATTTTACAGGTTGCATTGGGTTAGGCTTGGAGCTTCAGGAACGAGTCAGAGTCGAGACGTATTCCAATATTTTCTTATATAAATTTATTCTGCTGTGTGTGTTGTATTTATCAGCATTGTATAGACATATTGTATATGCTGATCTAGTTGTATACTCTAATTTTGTAATCATGTATATACAGTTTTCCCTTTGTGTAAAGATTATTGATATATCATATTTTATTCATTCCACTGTGAGATTCTTTTTTTCTCTTATTCTGTAGTGTTGGTGTTTTTTCTTCTTCTTTTATTCTAACATTTCTTTCTCCCTTCTTCTCACCCTCTAAATTCTTACTTCTTACCTTATGGGTTTTTGATACTTAAGTTAGGCACGTGAATACAGAAGAAGTATTAGTGTCGAAATTTGAGCATCGATTTCTCCGATCGTTACACAAGCTCAGCTTGGAAAACTGAATTGTGCAAATGTGCTTGCAAACCAAGTTTCCAACTTAGTTTGAAAACTGAGTTGTGACAGTACGCTCTTGCATGTTATAGGAGCCACGCTGGAGCCACGCAGTTGCAAATAGCGAAAATCCCGCTGTCTTCAATTCAAATGATTCCAAGCACTTAACCTTAGCTCAAACAAAAGCAAACAACCTAAAATTTTAATTATATTTTTTGCTAATTTTGTGTAAGCAGCAAAATCGAAGAAAGTTTTATAGTAATGTAACAAAATGGAAGGAGTAATGTATATAGGAAGATTATGCAATACTTTTCATGATTATAGATTTAGTCTGCAAAAAGCATAGTCATATGATATATGAAACTATGTTGGACGAAGAGAGAAGAGTTTACAACCAGTAGTTTTTTACTTGAACATATCGTAATTAGGTACCTTTATTAATAGGCCTCACTCCTGATAGTACAAGACGAGAACCATTATTCTTTCCATACTTCAGTTTAGTTTCAAATATGAAAATTAGGTCAAGTGAACATAAATTGATTCCTAAATGACAAACAACAATGTATCAAGTTTGTGATATGAGCCGTCTACTTATTTTAGAAAACTGAGGTGCGACTATGTTTTGCGAAACTAAGTTGCGACTAAATTTTGCAAATTGAGTTTGAGACTCAGTTGCAACTCAATTTCGAAAACTGAGTTGCAGACTCAAATTTTGAAACTGAGTTGCAACTCAGTTTTGTTGTTTATCAATAAACTGTGCAACTCCGGTGGATATGCCATTGTAAAGATCGATTTTTGATTGTGGATATAGATATGTATTACCTTAGCGAAAAATGTTCCACTGCAACTTGTTACTTCTGTTGTTTTTTAAATGAGTGCATTTATATTTTGTAGGTGGCGTGTTACTAATTTGGGCGACCAATTCCTTACAGGCCATTGGTAACACTTAAAAAATGTTACATAAACTATTTGTAACACTTATAAGTTTTACAATTTTCCCTTTCTGGTGTAGTAGAGTCCGTAAGATAGAGTGGAAAACATTTTTCCATGATGTTATCCGATGCCACTAACACTTCCATGTGGCACATATGGGGCATAAGGTAAATAGTAGGATCCTTCCTACCGTCATAAGTATCCAAAACTCGTAACTTGAAATCCAGGGGGTTTTGAGAATTCCTTGTAGCCTGAATGAATGGACTGCGATTAACACAGTCCAAATCCGAGTGAGAATCTCCGCCTCGAGTTAACTGTCAAATCACATCTGCAATTCGATTCTCATTTTCTAATAATTACCCAATCTTCCAAACCTACACTGGTTCCCCCGGTGTCTAATCCAATATTAGCCATTTGTTGAATCCCAACATAAACATCTGCTTCAGCCCTGGCTTAAGGAGTTGTCGCAGGCACAAACCAAACTTCCGAGGCCACATGAGTTCTACCAGCATTTGTACCCTCATGCACCAGCGCTTTAGTCATAGTTCTAACTCCAAATCTCATAGCTTGACAAACGAAAACATCACGAATCATACTCCCATCAAGATTAGGGGAGATGTCTCCCAGCCAAACTAGATCAACTTAGGGTTGATATAAGGGGATTCCCTCATGTCCTACAAACCTTGAGCTCTTTGCGTGTTTGCTCCAGCTTGAGTTCCTTGACATGTCGGCTTTCCAAATCCTTCCATGTGAGTAAGAAAGGTATTCATCATTTCCTCTTTCCTTCTAAGAAGATCTTCTTGTCGTTGCATGCGTGATGCAAATCCTTAATCACTTCATCAATCTTTTCCCGAGTTAGAAGATGGAGGGATTTCCACCTTTTGGCTTCCTTCCAGTCCAGCTTCTTCAGCTTGATTAGTAGTGTCAGTCTTTTTCCTTTTCACCATTCTAAATCCCAAGCAATCCAAATCCTTAGCAATCCAAAACTTGTGTTTCCCCTACATGGTGCGCCAAAATGTTGACATGGGAAAGTTGTCACTTCCCAGATCAACACCCAAGTCCAAATTGCCCAAACATGCAGTGTAGAAAAAGTAAATAACACCGGATATTTATAGTGGTTAGGCAAGAGTGCCTATGTTCATTTTGATGTAACTTCGTTTATTTATACTGTATGGTTTCAAGTATAGTTCTTCTGATTACAACGTTAAGTGTTAGCATTAACAAATCCTTGCTTAGAGCCAACAAGTCCTCTTCAATTCCAAGGAGATGCTTTAATGTCCAAAGGAGTCCAAGTAGCAAGCCAAATGTCAATGGAGTCCAAGTTAAGCCCGAGAAGAAGTTCACAAGTCCAAAGATGATTCCCAAGTCTATGAAGCCATCAGAGAAGCTATTAAATGTCTTCAAGTCCAAGAATCCGAGTTCAGCCAAAAGAATCCCGAAACTAGCCCAGCATAGGGCAATTTATACACAGAGGAGAGTTTGCCCGAAGCCCGAAATTCATCCCTCGGGATCTGTACCAAACACATGATCGGTACCAACCTGGAGACACTTAGCCATTTTATAACAACCCGGAAAATCTGAGCCAGTTTAAAATTTTTAATTTGGCTATTTTAGTGGATTTTAAATATTTTAAATAATAACGACGAAAAGTATGTTTGAATCAACGTTTGAAAATAAATATAATTATTTTAAATTATAAACAAGGCCTGAAATGGCGCGGTAGTTTCAAAAATTGAATTCAAACTTTGACTGACTGTACCAGGTGCAAAATGAAATGGATTTTAGTGAAACCAAAAATATTTAAATTTGTTAGTGAATATCTTTCTAACGAATCTGAAAAATCGAAGTTTCATAGCGGGAGTCAAAAGTTATGGCCAAATGAATTTTCAGAAAGGTCGCTATAGAAATTATATCGCCCTTGAAAATAGACATTTTGCAAACGACCTCAGAATTCGACGAAACCACTTTTTTTGGATCCGGGATGTCAAATGATTGCTAGGTTTCAAATTTCCATAATTTTTGAAGTTAATATGTGAGCGTAGCAAAGGAAAATGTGGTTTGGTGAGTTTCTGTTAAATTGGATCGACCAGAAAATGGCCATTTTTCAAACGGTCTCAGAATTCGACGAAACTAGTTTTGCCGGGACCGTATCATCAAAACATAGCTAGATTTATTTTTCTTGAATTTTTAGAATCGGTATGTGGCCCTGGCAAATTGAAATGTACGTTCAAATCAAATATTGAATGTTTTATATTTTAATTTGAAGAGAAACTAACTGAAACAGTCGAATGAGCCTTCGAAACATATCCCATTGTGTTCAGAATGGGGATATTTAGCTAGGGCGACAGTCGTTGGGTCTGGATTGGAGTTAGTATGTGAAGAGGGGTATTTTTGAAATTTTAAAAATTTATAAATATAAAAAAATCCTGGCCAATCAAATCTATTCACTCTCCCCTTCGTTCAGACCCGACTCTCTCTCTTCTCTATACAGCCGACGACGATAAAGGCTTCACCGCTTCCTTCCTCCATAACTCCTCAACCACGCCACGAATCCGTTCAGTCCTTTGGAGGTTTCTGAAGAGCTCTCCATCCTCTTCCAATCCATACCTGTGGCGCCCTTCCTCGTTCAGTGTGGAGTGAGATCCAAGCCCGAGAAGAACGCAACTTTCGAGCGCCGCCACTCCTCCAGGTCGCCGACGAGCTCAACGGCGTGGGGACCCCTTGGCGTGGATTTCAGAGCTGTTTCATGTGGCGCCGACCGATCTTGACCTCAAGCGACGGTTTGGCCAGAATTTCGTAACCCTAGTTCGAACCAAATTAGAAAAGGTACGGGTTTGTTTAATGAAGCTGACTTCAACAGTTTAAAAGTGTCGCAAAACATGATTAACTTCTAAAAATGATATCTTTTTGCTATGTGATCGAAATCCAGTGAAACAAGAGACGCCGGGACCGTGAGGACGTCTTCTACATTCTAGAAGAGACCGCATATTTTTTTGAGCCTTCTACAATTTTTGGAGGAGTGGAACCCAATGTGAGATTTCTAAATTATAAACGATATGGAAAACAATGATGTATAAATTATATGGTCGATGTATGAGTTATATAATCGTTGTACACCTCATGTATAAGTGTTGTATAAGTTGTATGTTCGATGTATAAGTTATATATGCGTTGTAAAAATTATATATGCGTTGAAATAAATTTAAATGATAATTGAAGTGAATGGAAATATATTTATATACGAATATATATATACTCCCCTCGTCCACAGACCATGGACGATATATATTGGTTGTGATATTGTTTGGATTATTGGTTGATGTGAAATTTGGTGAATATCATGAATGGTTGATTTGAAATGATTGATTGTGATTGAAATCCCAATAGGATTAGTATATGGGAAAATTTTGCCCGCGTGCGAACTAGATATTGAAAATCCCCATTGTCAAAAACCGCGAGGTTTTAAGGTAGAGTGAGGAGCCGTACTAGGGACGGTGCCGGTTTTAACTACCCTGCCGTTATGCTGCCGAAATTTTCAATAATATTCATGTGTTATATTTATTTTCATGTGTTGAAACTATATTCATGTGTTGAATAGGAATTCATGTGTTGAAAGAAGTTCATGTGTTGAATAAATTATTTGAAAGATAAAAATCACATTTTTATTATATATATATAGGCTATATAAAATATTAATATTTTAAATAAATAATTTTAACACCAAAAATAACATTTTTACATTATGTATAGACTATATAAAATAATCGTGTTTTGAAATAAACTGTTTTACAATAAAAATCACATTTTATTATATAAAAAAACTATAGAAAATATTCATGTGTTGAATAAAGGACTAGAACGATAAAAATCATATTTTTATCGTATGTGTGAAGTCGAAAACGTTCATGTGTTGAATATATAGATTAAACAATAAAATCAACATTTTTATTGTGAATATGAAGTGTTAAAAATATTTATGTGTTGAACAAATATTTTTGATGATAAAAATATCATTTTTATCATGTGAACGACTCGCTAAAAATGCACAAGTGTTGAAATAAATATTTTTTTGATAGGAATATTATTTTTGACATGTGTATGAACTAAATAAAATAGTCATGCGTTGAGAGATATTTGTGTTCACTAAAAATATCATTTTTATGCGAAATATGAAGTGTTAAAAATAGTGATGTGTTGGAATAAATATCTGTTGGATAAAAATATTATTTTTTATCAAATATAAGAAATGAATATAGTTTTGAAATCGAAGAAAGAATTATATATATATATATATAAATAAAATAAATCGAATAACGAAGCTGCAGTTCTTGTTTTGAAACCGTGATTTCAAACGATTAGTGCGGGAGATCCGACCATCGGATTTTCCCGAAACCGCAACCGTTGGGTTCGCCTTGGAAATATCTTTCCAACGGCACCAACTTTGTAAAGATCCAACGGTTGGATTGTCTGGAATGTTTAATTCAAATCTGAAGAAAAACAGCGCCAGAATAGATTATATTTATATATATATATAAATATAATTAAATTAAATCGAATAACGACGCTGCAGTTCGTATTTTGAAATCGTAACTTCAAACGACTAGTGCGGGAGATTCGACCGTCGGATTTTCCCGAAACTGAAACCGTTGGATTCGTTTTGAAAAGATCTTTCTAATGATATAAAATTCGTGAAGATCCAATGGTTAGATTTTCATATATGTGTAAATAAAATCTGAAGAAAAACAGCGCCACGGCCGCGTTATGGCCTGAAGCGTCGTTTGATTGAATTGACTATTTTTAAATAAATAAAAATAGCGATAAATCGTGATAAAATATTATAAACGATATGGAATGGAAATAAACTAAATTTGCTCGGTTTATGTGATATTTGATGGTTGAATGTATTTGGCGTGAAAATTGCATTAATGAATTTAATTAGTGATGTCGAATAATTTAACCATTGAAATGAATTGATTTGAAATTCTAAATATACGTGAATTATTTGAAAAGGCCGAGTTAATTCTCATTTAATATAATTGATCGACGAGTGAAAGTCGAAGATATATAGACGGTGCAAGGCCGATGATCTTCACGTCGAATGGGGGGGTGCTACTGATGCTCATGATGGGAGTAGCTACCTTGAAGGGGCTGAAGTAGTAGCCATCCGGACGTACTTGTTGATTGTACGGAGATGCGAGGTATTGAGTGCCTCCGGTTTCGTTCAGACCCAGAACGAACGTGTAAATGGACCGTGTGTCTGACATTGGATTTTGTTCTGTGCTGATTGATCTCTATTAAATATATATCTGTTTGGCGGCGGGGAATTTATTCTCTTGCTTAACGCTCTTCTCTGAGACGTACGAGCTCAGAGGTTATATATCGATAGAAATCAGTCGCATGGAGTGAATTGCCTGTGTGGCACGCCTAAGTGGCAGATTATCAAGGCTTCTGCTGAAAAGCAAAGTCTTGTGGTTGATGATCAAAGCACGGCCTGTGTGGCATAGCTTTGTGTATAGCGTTGTTTCGCGAGCCTCACACCCCGGTATGAGCCAGAAACGGGAGAGGACATCAGGGAGGACATGCGTTTCCTTCTAGCTAGGAGTGGTACTTTGGGTTTTGCACGCCCGGGTATTTTACTTATGTGGATGATGGAAAGCGAGGCCTCGGTTTGCTTCGGTCTCTTCAGAGCCAATGGTGTGGTCGGATATGACCAGTTACGCCCCATAGGTCGGGGAAACGCAGTGTTCAGGCATTATAATCCACATCGGTGGACCTACCCTGACGATCCAAGGTGCAGTTGCGGCTATTCCTATGACACGGGCTAGAGCGTCTCGAATCGATAAGGACTATCTTTTGCCTTGGTTCATGATGGAAATCCAATTTCCAAATACGATACCGTGTGGTTTTGATTGTATACCTATATATGGCGACATAGTGGTATGGGGCATTAATGTCGTCTATGATTTATACTTATGATTTGAATTTTTTTTTAAAACATATAAACACTAGTAATAATATCAAATGCTTTTGTTTTATTCGTATCAAGCATATTTTGGCCATTATAAGGTAAAGCTCTATCCTTCGGTTTGTGTTGCATTGTGTGATGGGAACTGAGTCTTATAATGGCTTCACTTTTATAAAAAGCATTGCTGTAACAACCCGTATTTCGATAACATGTTAAAACGAGAATCAAGGCAGAATTTAATTTTTAAATTCTGAATCAAGTAAAACGGGCTATGCCATTGCGTTCGTCTCGGAAAAATACGCGAAATAGAGTCTGAGTTTTCGAGAATCGGAGTCCGTATGACCAAGTTATGGTCCGACGAAGTTTTCAGAAAATTCAAGTTCAAAAACGAGTTCAAATTTCAAAAATTAGGGCTGGAAGGCCAGGCGGGAAAATTCCCGCCAGGCACCCCAAGTCGACAGCCCTGTCGACTTGGGAGTCGACTTGGTTTGTCCCAAGTCGACAGCCCTGTCGACTTGGTTGTCGACATGGGTGGCCGAGCCATCTTGGCTTGGTGCACCTGCACTGGTCTCTGGTCTTGTTCTGGAAGCTTCTGACGTGGTTTGATGGCTCAGATCCGATTTAGGGTTAATCTAAGGGCCTAAAACTATCCTAATCTCTATAAAAACACCCTAAACCTAACCTAAATCCCTAAAAATCAAACCTAGCAACTAAGTGCTGCCAAAATCAATCTTGATCATGGCCTCCATCTCCAATCCCTAGAGCTTATGCATTCAAATCGGGTCCAAATCAAAAGGTGCAAGCTTGCTACACCAAATCAAGGCCAAATCAACATTGCTATGCGAGTTTCATGACGGTTCTTCATCAAAGGAGCCACCTTTCTTCGTCAAGATGATGCATGATCCCTTTTCCTAAGCCTCGCTATGTAAGTTCTAGCTACTTGTAGATTTAAACGATGATTTGGATGTGACATGGGATAAAATGCAAAGTAACATGAGTATGTTAGCCTATGGGAACCTAGTTTGCCTCTTTATCATGAACATATGACTTTGGGTGATGTTGTAGCGACTAAACCATGCTATTCATGTTGCATTGGACTTAGTTTGCCATGCAAGATTGGACCTTTACTTGTAGTATGATAGCATGAACACTTAGAGCCACTTTGGCTTGTGAAATAATGGCATAAATTGGACCTTGGGGCTTATGCATGTAAATGAAACCAACCCCTTATGATATCATGTTTATGTAAGGTCAAACCCCGTTATGACAATATGCAAGTTTGTGGCCAAATCCTTTATGACATTGTGCATGCTTGTGGCCAACCCTTATATGATAGTATGCATGCTTATGGCCAATCCCTATATGACACTATCATTCATGTTTTAAGGCCAAACCCCCTTATGATGCCATGCATGTTTGGAGCCAATCCCTTTTGTGGCATTGTGCATGTTTTGGGGTCTACATGTAGCCATAGTATACCTACTATGTTGACTCATTTTTACTCAAGTGAAAACACGACTTTGGGGTAGTTAGATAAACATGAACATGATGTGAAATCTTGACTTGAATATGACATGAAAACTTGACTTGAGGTTACATGTGAACACGACATGTAAGTTGAACCAAAATGGGGGCATGACACGTGGGGTAAAACTTGGGACGTGAAATTAGACACGTATGGGTTGTAAGTGTAATATAACACTAGATCAAACATGAAAGTGGCCAACTCGAGGTTGGGTTGAGTTTGTAGCATAAATCTACCCGGACCCGCCCGGCTTAACTAGTGGCTACAAACAATAGGATCCAATGTGAGAAGTTGGTCATGTCGTGCTTAAGACCTGAGGTTAGACTAGGTTGTGGTGTAAATCTACCCGGACCCGCCCGGCTTAACTAGTAACCACAACAAGGTCTAATGTGAGAGGTTGAGAGTGCATTAATTAAATTAATGCCACATGATAAGGTTAAGTAAATTTGATTAATGACACTTAACCGATATGACACGAATGGGTAGGTTAAGTGGGACCGGGCTTGATTTCTTAATGACACTTAACCATGCAAGATGATTAGGGGATGGGGTTAAGTAATTTACACTTAACTAATCCGACTTGGTAATTAGATGGGGTTAAGTAATTAAGACTTAACTAATCTAAACACGGTAATTAGACGGGGTTAAGTAATTGATACTTAACTAATCTAACCACGGTAATTAGATGGGGTTAAGTAATCCACACTTAACTAATCTAAACACGGTAATTCGATGGGGTTAAGTTAAACACTTGACCAATTTAAACTTGGTAATTCAATGAGGTTAGGTAACCAATACTTAACCAACTTAACGAGATAATTTAATGGGGTTAAGCAACTTATACTTAACCAATTATACATGATGATTTGATGGGGTTAAGTGACCTACACTTAACCAATCTAATACGCGGACCTGATAAGGTTAAGTCACAAGACCTTTTTAGAATATACTTAACCATTGTAGTATGATTAGAGGATGGGGTTAAGCCAACCTATACTTAACCAATCCGACTCGATAATTTGATGGGATTAAGATAATCTATGCTTAATCGATCTAGCAAGATAATCCGATAGGATTAAGGTAAGCTAGTACTTGACCAATTTGACTTGATAGGGTTAAGTCATGAGCCTCTGGGTACACTTAACCAACTTGTAGGACTAAGTCTTGAACCTAAATACTTATCCAATCTTTGACGTGATTCGTGGGCGGGTTAAGTCATGGACTTGAATGATAACACTTAACCCAATAGACAAACCCTAGTTAGAAGAACTAGGTAGAAAACCGTGGTTAATCAAGGATAACGGGAAAGGAAGCTAAGTGGTAAACCTTATTTAAGGGTAACTAAGTAATAATTCTTAGCTAAGGACATAGGACTAATTCACAAAGCGATGAGTAACCTGATACGGTAGGTCATCGCTTAGTATACGAGGAGGAGCAAGTTATCTGACTTGGATAAAAGCTCCAGCGCACTGGGTGCCGAAGTGGAAGCTTCGGGGGACGTGAGGATATTATTGGGATCCCTCTGTGGGCTGCCAGGTAATTATACTAGGCCCATGAGAGGTTAAGGTCTGCGTTAGAAGGACCAAGAGTATGCCTTGGTTGCTATGCGAGCGACCTAAAGACTGGGATGGATTAGCGTGGAGTCGACGATTCTTGGTTTTGCCCTGGATAGCACATCGTCGACTACCTACCATCTTTAGTCAATCGTGTACGTGCGGAAAGGCAGGGAACCCCCAACAGACCATGTGCTTGCTATCGAGTCATGGGTGAGGTTGGCACGTAGGAAAGTGGGCTATAGTGGGGCCGTGGAGTGGTTCTTATACATGATTTTTCTTGGATTGCCTTTCAGTAGTTGAGGGAGGGGTCACGTGGGACCATAGCCATGGGTACAAAAACAGACCTTGATATCTGCATCGGCAGACGATTTAAAGCTCCCGACCGAGTTCCGTATTTCTTGATTTGCCCTGGCACGGAACTCGGATGGCACATTGGGGAACATGTGCATCTAGACATGGAAAACGATTCACGATACATACGTGGGATCAAGGGCGCGGTTGACGGGTGGCATAATCCCTAGTGGTTCTAGGTGGCCAAAACCCAGACCGAGACACGGAAACGTTCATTAGGTAGCATAATCCCTAGCGGTCATAGGTGGCATAAATCCTAAGTGGACGCGCGATAGTTCATGGTAAGGAAACACAACTAGATCAAGGGTTGCGGTCCAAAACAACTTCAAGGATAAAACGTTTACATGGAAAAGCCCGTATGGCCTACGGCAAAGGACTGAACTTATACATGGAAAGAAACATACGAGTTGGGAAAACCTACATATGCTATATATTAGGTTGACATGGACCATTACATGACCTTGGGCAAGGGACATTCATGGTTAACACATGACGCGGGTTGGGATACTAGTGCGAGAGGTGCAGAGCACATACACATGTTAGAGCCAAGAAAAAAAAAATATACATAATAGATACCGAGGGATGTTAGACGGGGTAGATACCTTGGGATAGTATACTTGATAGAAACCCGACGATGTGATACCTTGATTTATCATGACACCGTAGTTTATCACGATACCTTAGTCTAGCTTGCTACAGTAGTTCATCTAGTTATCTTGGTTTAGCTTATCTATCTTGTCGTCATCCTTATGTTTACTTTCAGTTTATGCATGTCATGTTACCTTTACCTGTTTTTATACTGGAAGTAGATAGGACTTACCAGTCTTTATGACTGACCCCGTTTTCTTTCGCCTCTTTGTCTTCCGTTTCCCCCCAGGTTTCAGGGAGGAAATGCTATTGTTTAGTTCGGACCTCTTATGCTTGAAGGTCATCATGTATAGCTTGATGTATAGCTTGGTCTTCTCTTGGCTATGGCTGCTTCACCGCTTTATTTTGGGGAATAATTTATGAAAAGGTTTTTATGCTTCTTTATTATTGCAAGACAGGTTTTGATGTATTCTGATGTAAAAGGCTTTAGACCTTGTTTATTAATGATATGAAAGTTGGTTTTACTTCCGCTGTTTTATATATGTTCTGTCTTGTAATATTTCTGTGCATGTTTACCAATAATACTCCTCCAAACCTAGTGCATTCCCCTTGTGAGTGACCCTAGCGGAGGTGGGGTGTTACATTTGGTATCAGAGCAGAAGGTTACCAGACTGGGCAAAAGTTTTTAAAACCTTCTGAAAACTATTTGAGCAACCGTTTACAAAGAAGCATTTTTCAAGAAAAGTTAGTTTAAAAAAAAAAAGCTATTCCCCAAAAGCCATTAGCACCATTCTTTGATTCCTTGATTGAATCTCGTTTCCTTTCTTTCCTCCATCTGTGGTCACGGTAGTTCCAACTGTGACTAATCTTTGTCTAGCCACGTAGGTGTTTCCCGTACGATGGAGGTGGTTCTCGAGAGACCCATTGCCGTGTTACAAGAAAGGATAATAAGAGTAAGGGTAAAAGATACCAGCTTAAGGATAAGCAACTGTTGTTATGGCTTAGTCCATCAAGGAGGACAAGGACAAGATCATCGTGAAGGCAATTGTATACCCTCACTAGAGTACCTGAGTAGGGGGATAACATCCTTGTTAAAAGTTTAGTCGTTCTTTTCTATCATCCAGTCCAGACTTTGTTTTGGTCATCGCATCATTTAAGTCTGCTTGGATAGTGAGTCTCTGCACCTTAGTACTAGCATAGAAGAGGATTCTATTTTTGTCCCAAATCTTGTTAGAGGATCGGTCCATTTATTCATGACTTGTTTGGATTTGAGAGTGCCCATGTTTTTGGAACTATGGATGGATTCTAGAGGAAAAGTGGTTATCCAGTAAGGGATGCCATTCTCGGTTTTGGAAAGAGGGTAGTTAGATTTTCGACTCATCTTGATACCCTCGAAGTCTCGTGTGAACCTTTTTGGGTTCTGTCATGGTTAGTTACCTAGAATCCCGGGATGCAGTTGTTGGTAATCCGTTCGAATAGAATTCGCCGCTAAGGCGGATGGTTCGTTTCGATTATGCATGAGTTATGGGAATCACCCTAGTAAGAACTCTGGGCAACATGGATTGGCATCGGAAAACGAGATCCAGAATTCACTAGTGAATTTTGGAGAGCTTGCATGAGTGCGCATACATGTTTGAGTCGAGCATACTAGGGGAAGAATAAGTGAAAGTGAAACGAGAGGCATCAGTGAAATGAGTTCCACTCACACCTTGGAAATAGGAATCAAGGAGCTACGAAATCATGAAGTCAAAGGCGGTCAAGGCATGATGGGATTAAGCTCATGGAAATGCGGCTTGGACGCGCGCATCACGTCTCTTTTAAAAGTATATCTTTGATCCTTGGTTCACCTGTAAAGCTTACTTGCATGCTATCGCTCGGTGGATATCCTCTCGGTCCTGTTTCTGTTACAAACCCCATAAGGAGTTTGTCTTGTTTATCTTCTCGATCTTATCTTGGGAACCATAGGTAGAACGCTATGGATGTAAACATGTATTTGAGACATGTTATGATTGATATGGTTGCAAATGGTTGCAAGTGGTTGCTCGTGGATGCGCGAATACACGTTAGATACTAGATTGACGCGATCACGTTTCATGTTGCATATGCACGAGCATTTATACTTCCTTCTGGATGAAATTGAATGTGTTGTCATGTGGATGTTGCATATGAATGAATGTTTGTGCACGCATATAGTACTTATATGACTAGGACTATTTGCATACATGTTGGATTCATGGCACTTGACATATCTTGCATTAGAAAGATCATTCAGGCCTGATCATTAGCATTAGCTAAGGAGCATATACACACACGTTTTGCATATATTCATACAGCATTAGAAATCATCTAAGGACAATGGTTGCTTGTGGATGATGTTTTGAGTAGATGGATGGTAGGATATGTTCTTCCTAACTTGGAGATTTCGGGGACGAAATCCTAAAAGGTGGGGAGAATGTAACAACCCGTATTTCGATAACATGTTAAAACGAGAATCAAGGCAGAATTTAATTTTTAAATTCTGAATCAAGTAAAACGGGCTATGCCATTGCGTTCGTCTCGGAAAAATACGCGAAATAGAGTCTGAGTTTTCGAGAATCGGAGTCCGTATGACCAAGTTATGGTCCGACGAAGTTTTCAGAAAATTCAAGTTCAAAAACGAGTTCAAATTTCAAAAAATAGGGCTGGAAGGCCAGGCGGGAAAATTCCCGCCAGGCACCCCAAGTCGACAGCCCTGTCGACTTGGGAGTCGACTTGGTTTGTCCCAAGTCGACAGCCCTGTCGACTTGGCTGTCGACATGGGTGGCCGAGCCATCTTGGCTTGGTGCACTTGCACTGGTCTCTGGTCTTGTTTTGGAAGCTTCTGACGTGGTTTGATGGCTCAGATCCGATTTAGGGTTAATCTAAGGGCCTAAAACTATCCTAATCTCTATAAAAACACCCTAAACCTAACCTAAATCCCTAAAAATCAAACCTAGCAACTAAGTGCTGCCAAAATCAATCTTGATCATGGCCTCCATCTCCAATCCCTAGAGCCTATGCATTCAAATCGGGTCCAAATCAAAAGGTGCAAGCTTGCTACACCAAATCAATGCCAAATCAACGTTGCTATGCGAGTTTCATGACGGTTCTTCATCAAAGGAGCCACCTTTCTTCGTCAAGATGATGCATGATCCCTTTTCCTAAGCCTCGCTATGTAAGTTCTAGCTACTTGTAGATTTAGACGATGATTTGGATGTGACATGCGATAAAATGCAAAGTAACATGAGTATGTTAGCCTATGGGAACCTAGTTTGCCTCTTTATCATGAACATATGACTTTGGGTGATGTTGTAGCGACTAAACCATGCTATTCATGTTGCATTGGACTTAGTTTGCCATGCAAGATTGGACCTTTACTTGTAGTATGATAGCATGAACACTTAGAGCCACTTTGGCTTGTGAAATAATGGCATAAATTGGACCTTGGGGCTTATGCATGTAAATGAAACCAACCCCTTATGATATCATGTTTATGTAAGGTCAAACCCCGTTATGACAATATGCAAGTTTGTGGCCAAATCCTTTATGACATTGTGCATGCTTGTGGCCAACCCTTATATGATAGTATGCATGCTTATGGCCAATCCCTATATGACACTATCATTCATGTTTTAAGGCCAAACCCCCTTATGATGCCATGCATGTTTGGAGCCAATCCCTTTTGTGGCATTGTGCATGTTTTGGGGTCTACATGTAGCCATAGTATACCTACTATGTTGACTCACTTTTACTCAAGTGAAAACACGACTTTGGGGTAGTTAGATAAACATGAACATGATGCGAAATCTTGACTTGAATATGACATGAAAACTTGACTTGAGGTTACATGTGAACACGACATGTAAGTTGAACCAAAATGGGGGCATGACACGTGGGGTAAAACTTGGGACGTGAAATTAGACACGTATGGGTTGTAAGTGTAATATAACACTAGACCAAACATGAAAGTGGCCAACTCGAGGTTGGGTTGAGTTTGTAGCATAAATCTACCCGGACCCGCCCGGCTTAACTAGTGGCTACAAACAATAGGATCCAATGTGAGAAGTTGGTCATGTCGTGCTTAAGACCCGAGGTTAGACTAGGTTGTGGTGTAAATCTACCCGGACCCGCCCGGCTTAACTAGTAACCACAACAAGGTCTAATGTGAGAGGTTGAGAGTGCATTAATTAAATTAATGCCACATGATAAGGTTAAGTAAATTTGATTAATGACACTTAACCGATATGACACGAATGGGTAGGTTAAGTGGGACCGGGCTTGATTTCTTAATGACACTTAACCATGCAAGATGATTAGGGGATGGGGTTAAGTAATTTACACTTAACTAATCCGACTTGGTAATTAGATGGGGTTAAGTAATTAAGACTTAACTAATCTAAACACGGTAATTAGACGGGGTTAAGTAATTGATACTTAACTAATCTAACCACGGTAATTAGATGGGGTTAAGTAATCCACACTTAACTAATCTAAACACGGTAATTCGATGGGGTTAAGTTAAACACTTGACCAATTTAGACTTGGTAATTCAATGAGGTTAGGTAACCAATACTTAACCAACTTAACGAGATAATTTAATGGGGTTAAGCAACTTATACTTAACCAATTATACATGATGATTTGATGGGGTTAAGTGACCTACACTTAACCAATCTAATACGCGGGCCTGATAAGGTTAAGTCACAAGACCTTTTTAGAATATACTTAACCATTGTAGTACGATTAGAGGATGGGGTTAAGCCAACCTATACTTAACCAATCCGACTCGATAATTTGATGGGATTAAGATAATCTATGCTTAATCGATCTAGCAAGATAATCCGATAGGATTAAGGTAAGCTAGTACTTGACCAATTTGACTTGATAGGGTTAAGTCATGAGCCTCTGGGTACACTTAACCAACTTGTAGGACTAAGTCTTGAACCTAAATACTTAGCCAATCTTTGACGTGATTCGTGGGCGGGTTAAGTCATGGACTTGAATGATAACACTTAACCCAATAGACAAACCCTAGTTAGAAGAACTAGGTAGAAAACCGTGGTTAATCAAGGATAACGGGAAAGGAAGCTAAGTGGTAAACCTTAGTTAAGGGTAACTAAGTAATAATTCTTAGCTAAGGACATAGGACTAATTCACAAAGCGATGAGTAACCTGATACGGTAGGTCATCGCTTAGTATACGAGGAGGAGCAAGTTATCTGACTTGGATAAAAGCTCCAGCGCACTGGGTGCCGAAGTGGAAGCTTCGGGGGACGTGAGGATATTCTTGGGATCCCTCTGTGGGCTGCCAGGTAATTATACTAGGCCCATGAGAGGTTAAGGTCTGCGTTAGAAGGACCAAGAGTATGCCTTGGTTGCTATGCGAGCGACCTAAAGACTGGGATGGATTAGCGTGGAGTCGACGATTCTTGGTTTTGCCCTGGATAGCACATCGCCGACTACCTACCATCTTTAGTCAATCGTGTACGTGCGGAAAGGCAGGGAACCCCCAACAGACCATGTGCTTGCTATCGAGTCATGGGTGAGGTTGGCCCGTAGGAAAGTGGGCTATAGTGGGGCCGTGGAGTGGTTCTTATACATGATTTTTCTTGGATTGCCTTTCAGTAGTTGAGGGAGGGGTCACGTGGGACCATAGCCACGGGTACAAAAACAGACCTTGATATCTGCATCGGCAGACGATTTAAAGCTCCCGACCGAGTTCCGTATTTCTTGATTTGCCCTGGCACGGAACTCGGATGGCACATTGGGGAACATGTGCATCTAGACATGGAAAACGATTCACGATACATACGTGGGATCAAGGGCGCGGTTGACGGGTGGCATAATCCCTAGTGGTTCTAGGTGGCCAAAACCCAGACCGAGACACGGAAACGTTCATTAGGTAGCATAATCCCTAGCGGTCATAGGTGGCATAAATCCTAAGTGGACGCGCGATAGTTCATGGTAAGGAAACACAACTAGATCAAGGGTTGCGGTCCAAAACAACTTCAAGGATAAAACGTTTACATGGAAAAGCCCGTATGGCCTACGGCAAAGGACTGAACTTATACATGGAAAGAAACATACGAGTTGGGAAAACCTACATATGCTATATATTAGGTTGACATGGACCATTACATGACCTTGGGCAAGGGACATTCATGGTTAACACATGACGCGGGTTGGGATACTAGTGCGAGAGGTGCAGAGCAAATACACATGTTAGAGCCAGGAAAAAAAAATACATAATAGATACCGAGGGATGTTAGACGGGGTAGATACCTTGGGATAGTATACTTGATAGAAACCCGACGATGTGATACCTTGATTTATCATGACACCGTAGTTTATCACGATACCTTAGTCTAGCTTGCTACAGTAGTTCATCTAGTTATCTTGGTTTAGCTTATCTATCTTGTCGTCATCCTTATGTTTACTTTCAGTTTATGCATGTCATGTTACCTTTACCTGTTTTTATACTGGAAGTAGATAGGACTTACCAGTCTTTATGACTGACCCCGTTTTCTTTCGCCTCTTTGTCTTCCGTTTCCCCCCAGGTTTCAGGGAGGAAATGCTATTGTTTAGTTCGGACCTCTTATGCTTGAAGGTCATCATGTATAGCTTGATGTATAGCTTGGTCTTCTCTTGGCTATGGCTGCTTCACCGCTTTATTTTGGGGAATAATTTATGAAAAGGTTTTTATGCTTCTTTATTATTGCAAGACAGGTTTTGATGTATTCTGATGTAAAAGGCTTTAGACCTTGTTTATTAATGATATGAAAGTTGGTTTTACTTCCGCTGTTTTATATATGTTCTGTCTTGTAATATTTCTGTGCATGTTTACCAATAATACTCCTCCAAACCTAGTGCATTCCCCTTGTGAGTGACCCTAGCGGAGGTGGGGTGTTACAATTGCCATGTTTAAAAGATTTACTTGTTTTAAAGCACTGGCAATCCAATGGAGTAAACCCGTTCCGCGAAAGTGGCGTGGTCCTGTGATTAGCCATATTGTAAAATGTGTTAAGTAGATTTCTCATACCAGTCCCATGACTGACTCGTAGTTTGTTTCACTTGCAAACTCGGGTGCCCCTTTTCTACACGGGCATCCTTGTATTCCGGTTTTAGCAGGCTCTTTCTGGATAGCTGGAGCAGAAGATGGATTCTATCATTTATCTTTTTTTATGTTGTTCAGCTCCTATTATACATATTATGTTTTGTTTTCCGTTGTAGACATTTATGTATAGCTGAACCGTATTTGTACTAAGTATGATCCTGTATACTGTGTAACTCTGATGATTATGTTTATCCAGTGTATTCTATTGTACATTATCTGGTGTATTTATTCATTTCTGTTCTGCTATTATCTGTTTATGTGTTATATTCCAAAGATTACCCTTGTCACCGTTCTACGGGGTTTGGGCTCGTCACAAACGTGGTATCAGAGCTTTGGTTAAGCTTAGTTCTGGAATATAACATATGAACGAACTCGTCAGAAATAGAACCAGTAGTGTTCTAAGACGAATAGCTCAATACAGATAGGATCAGTAATATCCTAGTATGAGTATATCAGAATGAAATACACCTCGATAGACACATTTACATTCAAGTATATGTTTCTATGCTTTATAATATCTTTTCTGTTGACCTAACACTTGGTCTGCTATTTGCAGAAGTACTAGAAAATGAGTGTCAGAAACAAAAGAAGGAATACAGAACCAGATCTAGAAGCTCTATTAAAGAAATATCGAAATCCGGGTGGAGTATCATTTTCGGGAAATGAATCCATTAGTCAAACCCAAGATTGAGTGCGGTCTGCTGAAAGAATTCTTGAACGTCTCCAGCTGGGAGATGATCAGAAAAGATTAGTGGCATCTTGGGCACTCAAAGATGAAGCTTTGTTCTGGTGGGAGACAATCATTAAGGATAACCCAGAAGGTGATATCACCTGGGGTAAATTTAAAGAGATTTTCAGTGAAAGATTTACTCCTCCAGAAGCAACTGAGCTATTAAGTGATGAATTCCGCTATCTGATACAAGGAGATATGAATATTCCAGAATATCATAAGAGATTCAATGAACTTTCTCATTTCGCCCCGCATCTAATTCAAGATCCAAAGAGGAAGAAACTGAGGTTTATTAACGGGCTTCAAAGAAAATACCAGAATAAAGTAATGGGGCATGTGAAGCTTCCTTTTTCTAAAATGATATACATGGCTTATCAGTATGAAGATCTAAATAATCGAGGTCTTCAAGTCGATGAAGAGGAAGTCAGTTTGAGCAACCAAAGGGAAACTGAAACTGATAACCCAGAGAAAAGTACACAGGTTGAGCCAAGTACGATGTCTAGGGTCAGAAAGAAGCCTAGATTAAATCATGAAAAGGTTATATCTGAGAAAGGATCAGTAACGACTGCAATATGCAATAACTGCAAGAAATCAGGACATTTGGCGATAAACTGTGGACCCTTAAAGAAGCGATTAAAGAGTGCATTTAAATCAAAGAATAAACTTCCAGAGAATAAAAGATGTAATCTTTGCCATCGGGCTGGCCATGTAAAGCAAGATTGCCGGCTATTAAAGAAATCATAAATAGTACAAGTGAATGAAGTAACAGAGACTTCTGAACCTTCAGCTAGTCAGGAAAGACTAGATGTGTTAGAAGGCACGCTTACTGTCAAAAACATTCCAGTTAAAGTACTGTTTGATACAGGCGCATCGCGAAGCTTTGTTACAAAGAATGCGGTTAAAAAACTAGATTTGAATTTGAAAAAGCTCAGAGAACCCATGACTTTTCATAATCCGGTCCGGGGTTCTGTCGATCTTAGTTGGGTTTGTGGGGTTCCAGTTTCTTTTTCCTGCTATTGATTCCCTACTATCGCGATTGTCATGAATTTTATAGAGTTTGATCTGATTCTGGGAATGGATTGGTTAACCAAATATGAAGCTGAGGTTAAATGCGCCGACAGAGTCGTAAGGGCGAAGATTAAATCAGGCAATTATATAACCATTCCATGTGAAGGCCCGAATTCTGATAGAAAAGACTTCTGGGCGGCATTAGATGTTTCTTCTGCTCAAATAGAACCCGTTCCTGTCGTTCCGGAGAATATTTCGGTCGACATTGAGAATATCCCTGTTGTCAAGAACTATGTGGATGTGTTCGAAGAAGTTGTTAGCTTACCTCCGCAGAGAGAAATTGATTTTAAAATCTCTTTAGTTCCGAATGCAAGGCCAGTAGTTCACGCTATTCGAAGAATGGCCTTGAAGGAGAAAGAAGAGTTAGATAATCAAACTCGACAGCTTTTATGGAAAGGTCTGATGAGGCCTAGTTTCTCTAATTGGGGAGCAGCAGTGGTATTTGTCCCAAAGTCAGACGGTACTCTCGGACTATGTGTGGATTATCGTTACTTGAATAAGCAGACGCTGAAGAACAAATATCCATTGCCGCGGATTGATGATTTGTTGGACCGATTGAATGGAGCACAAGTGTTTTCACGAATGGACCTAGCTACAGGTTTCCATCAGCTTCGTATTGCCGAAGAGTGTGTCCCTTTGACAACATTCAGAGGTCCAGATTTATTCTATGAGTGGTTGGTAATGCCGTTCAGCTTATGTAACGCTCCAGCCTATTTTGTCGATCTAATGAACCAGGTATTCAGGGGAGTATTGAATAAATTTGTTCTGGTTTTCATTGATGATATATTGATCTTCTCTAAATCAGAAAGCGAGCATGAAAAACATTTGGAACAAGTGTTAGAAATTCTGAGAAAGAATGTGTTGAAAGCAAAATTTTCCAAATGTATATTCTTGCAAGAAGAAGTCAAATTTCTTGGCCACGTCGTGTCAAAAGAAGGAATTTCAGTGGATTCCAATAAAATCACTGCTATTCAGAATTGGAAACAGCCTCGTACGCCCACAGAAGTTAGAAGGTTTCTCGGATTGGCCAGTTATTATCGGAAGTTCGTTAAGAATTTTCGAAGATATCCAGTCACTTGACAAAGCTTACTAAGAAACATTCGAAATTCAACTGGACTCCCGAATGTGAGGCAGCTTTCCAGGAGCTGAAGTGTTAAAATTGACGACTGCTCCAGTGCTCACAATTATTGACGGCAATCAGGATTTAAAAGTCTGGACCGATGCTTCTAAAGAAGGTCTTGGTGCAGTGTTAATGCAAAGAGGCCATGTAGTCGCTTATGCTAGCCGTCAATTGAAACCACATGAAAAGAATTATGTTACTCACGACCTTGAATTGCTTGCGATCATGTTTGCTATGAAAATCTGGAGGCATTATCTATTGGGTGAGAAGTTTGAATTATACACTGATCATTAATCATTGAAATATTTATTCACCTAGAAAGATCTGAATATGAGGCAGCAGCTTTGGTTAGAATTTCTCACGGCATATGATCTTGATATCTTATATACTCCGGGGAAAGCTAATGTTGTAGCTGATGCGCTCAGCAGGAAGAATGTGATCATCGCCAGTATTATCATTACACCATCATTGATTGATAAAATAGCTATTCTTCATAAAGACGATAGTTTTGTTAAGGAGATGATCAGAAGAATTCAAAAGGGAGAAGTCTCCAGTTTCAGGTGGATAGTGCAGGAGTTCTGAGATTGAAAGGAAGGATTTGTGTTCCCGACAACATTGAGCTAAAAAGGGAAGTATTGGACGAGTGTCACAAGTCTAAGTTGTGTATCCACCCAGGGGTCAGTAAAATGTATAATGACCTCAAGAGAACTTTCTGGTGGAAGGCAATGAAAAGAGATATCTCTATATATGTTAGCCGGTGTTCTACTTGTCAACAAGTCAAAAGCGATCAGCAGAAGCTCGCTGGATTGTTGCAACCTTTGGAAGTTCCAGGTGGAAAGTGGGAACAAATTTCTATGGATTTCATAGATGGGTTGCCCAGAACCAGGAAAGGAAATGACAGTATTTGGGTGATCGTAGATCATTTCACAAAGACCGCCCATTTCATACCTGTCAAATCGAATAGAACTGCTCAGAGTCTGGCGCAGATTTATTTCAAGGAAATAGTTAGACTGCACGGAGTTCCCATGAGCATCGTTAGTGATTGATACCCAATTTTTGCTAGTAAATTATGGGAAGCATTCCAAGCAGAATTGGGAACGAAACTGAATTTGAGCACCGCATATCATCCTCAAACAGATGGTCAAACTGAGAGGGTGAATCGTATTCTAGAAGATTTATTGCGGGCTTGTGTTATTGATTTTGGCGGATCATGGGAAGACCATTTGCATTTGGCCGAGTTCTCATACAACAACAGTTACCAAGCGAGCCTGACAATGTCACCATTCGAAGCATTATATGGTAGACCGTGCCGATCTCTTGCTTGTTGGGTAGAACCTGGTAATAGACTCATATTAGGACCCGATATGATTCGCGAAGCTGCAGACAAAGTCAATTTCGTTAAGAAACGATTGCTAGCCGCCCAAAGCCGACAGAAAAGATATGCAGATAAAAGAAGAAGAGATATATCATTTGTTGTTGGCGACTATGTGTATTTGAAGGTATCTCCGATGAGAGGAGTAATCCGGTTCGGGAAAACAGGGAAATTGGCGCCCAAATTTATTGGTCCGTTTCCTATTCTGGAACGGGTTGGAACTCTCGCTTATAGGGTTCAATTACCTAATTGGTTGCCTGGAGTGCATAATGTGTTTCACGTATCTCAACTTCGAAAGCATGTTCATGATCCAGACTTGATCGCGGAAGAAGCAACGCAACGGGATATAGAAATTACTCCATAATTGGCTGTGAGAAGAGAGCCGCTAAAGATTATTGGCAAAAAAACCAAAGAGTTGAGGAACAAGAAGGTTCACTTAGTCAAAGTGCAATGGAGTGGAGATCCGCGAGATTGTACTTGGGAAACAGAGGAAAGCATTAAGAAAGCCTATCCTAAGTGCAGGGTGGATATCTTTGATTGACTCTGGTGCAAGGTACATTTACCATATCTTTGCGTTACTGTTTTGTTCTCTACTTTGCTGTTGTTTTCTTTTCATGGATGTGAAATTTTTAATTATGTGGTCTGAATGATTTCAAAAGAGTGTATGAATTAATTAGTATATTTTTGAAAAGTTAAAAACAAATTGATTGATGTTTGCGTTGTGTGATTGTGGATTAGATTAATTGAATTATTAGAATGATAGTTAATCTAATCAATAAGAGAATGAAGTTAAATGTATGCGATTGAACAAGTATTGAACTGATTTAGAAATATATACATGTGCATTATATATGTGTGAACAGGTTATGGATAAACAGCTAAGCAGATGAATAAAATTGTTTGCCCGACAAATAGGTACATGTTTATTGTATTTCTTGGGATTTGATGATTTTATGAGCCGATTGGCTAGCCGCTTGGATTTTCCTTTTTCTTTTGGATTGGTGAGGGCCATGGGAGGCTATTTGAAATATCCCGAAGTCCCCCGTACAAAGGAGGTTATGGAGAAATTTTTCGAAAATTTAGGGTGTTAGCCAATTTTTTAAAGAAATTGAAAATTCTTAGAAACAGAAAAGTTGAAGAATGGAAGCCAGATTGAAAGTAGAGTTGGTTAATCAAACCACTTTCAACTTTGTTCGTTTTCGGGGACGAAAAGTTTTAAGTGGGGGAGATTGTAACAACTCGGAAAATCTGAGCCAGTTTAAAATTTTTAATTTGGCTATTTTAGTGGATTTTAAATATTTAAAATAAACATTTTAAATAATAAAGATGAAAAGTATGTTTTAATCGACGTTTGAAAATAAATATTATTATTTTAAATTATAAACAAGGCCTGAAATGGCACGGTAGTTTCAAAAATTGAATTCAAACTTTGACTGACTGTACCAGGTGCAAAATGAAATGGATTTTAGTGAAACCAAAAATATTTAAATCTGTTAATGAATATCTTTCTAACGAATCTGAAAAATCAAAGTTTCATAGCGGGAGTCAAAAGTTATGGCCAAATGAATTTTCAGAATGGTCGCTATAGAAATTATATCGGCCTTGAAAATAGACATTTTCCAAACGACCTCAGAATTCGACGAAACCACTTTTGTTGGATCCGGGATGTCAATTGATTGCTAGGTTTCAAATTTCATAATTTTTGAAGTTAATATGTGAGCGTGGCAAAGGAAAATGTGGTTTGGTGAGTTTTTGTTAAATTGGATCGACCAGAAAATGGCCATTTTTCAAACGGTCTCAGAATTCGACGAAACTAGTTTTGTCGGGACCGTATCGTCAAAACATAGCTAGATTTATTTTTCTGGAATTTTTAGAATCGGTAGGTGGCCCTGGCAAATTGAAATGTACGTTCAAATCAAATATTAAATGTTTTATATTTTAATTTGAAGAGAAACTGACTGAAATAATCGAATGAGCCTTCAAAACATATTCCATTGTGTTTGCAATGGGGATATTTAGCTAGGGCGACAGTCGTTGGGTCTGGATTGGAGTTAGTATGTGAAGAGGGGTATTTTTGAAATTTTAAAAATATATAAATATAAAAAATCCCGGCCAATCAAATCTATTCACTCTCCCCTTCGTTCAGACCCGACTCTCTCTCTTCTCTATACAGCCGATGACTATAAAGGCTTCACCGCTTCCCTCCTCCATAACTCCTCAACCACGCCATGAATCCATTCGGTCCTTTGGAGGTTTTTGAAGAGCTCTCCATCCTCTTCCAATCCATACCTGTGGCGCCCTTCCTTGTTCAGTGTGGAGTGAGATCCAAGCCCGAGAAGAACGCAACTTTCGAGCGCCGCCACTCCTCCAGGTCGCCGACGAGCTCAACGGCGTGGGGACCCCCTGGCGTGGATTTCAGAGCTGTTTCACGTGGCGCCGACCGATCTTGACCTCGAGCGACGGTTTGGCCAGAATTTCGTAACCCTAGTTCGAACCAAATTAGAAAAGGTACAGGTTTGTTTAATGAAGCTGATTTCAACAGTTTCAAAGTGTCGCAAAACATGATTAACTTCTAAAAATGATATCTTTTTGCTATGTGATCGAAATCCAGTGAAACAAGAGACGTCGGGACCGTGAGGACGTCTTCTACATTTTAGAAGAGACCGCATATTTTTCTGAGCCTTCTACAAATTTTGGAGGAGTGGAACCCAATGTGAGATTTCTAAATTATAAACGATATGGAAAACAACGATGTATAAATTATATGGTCGTTGTATGAGTTATATAAGCGTTGTACACCTCATGTATAAGTGCTGTATAAGTTGTATGTTCGATGTATAAGTTATATATGCGTTGAAATAAATTGAAATGATAATTGAAGTGAATGGAAATATATTTATATACGAATATATATATACTCCCCACGTCCACAGACCATGGACGATATATATTGGTTGTGATATTGTTTGGATTATTGGTTGATGTGAAATTTGGTGAATATCATGAATGGTTGATTTGAAATGATTGATTGTGATTGAAATCCCAATAGGATTAGTATATGGGAAAAATTCGCCTGCGTGCGAACTAGATATTGAAAATCCCCATTGTCAAAAACCGCAAGGTTTTAAGGTAGAGCGAGGAGCCGTACTAGGGACGGTGCCGGTTTTAACTACCCTGCCGTTATGCTGCCGAAATTTTCAATAATATTCATGTGTTAGAATTATTTTCATGTGTTGAAACTATATTCATGTGTTGAATAGGAATTCATGTGTTGAATGAAGTTCATGTGTTGAATGAATTATTTGAAAGATTAAAATCAAATTTTTATTATATATATATGCTATATAAAATATTAGTATTTTAAATAAATTATTTTAACACCAAAAATAACATTTTTACCTTATGTATAGACTATATAAAATAATCGTGTTTTGAAATAAATTGTTTTACAATAAAAATCACAATTTTATTATAAATATAAACTATAGAAAATATTCATGTGTTGAATAAAAGACTAGAACGATAAAAATCATATTTTTATCGTATGTGTGAAGTCAAAAACGTTCATGTGTTGAATATATAGATTGAACAATAAAATCTACATTTTTATTGTGAATATGAAGTGTTAAAAATATTTATGTGTTGAACAAATATTTTGATGATAAAAATATCATTTTTATCATGTGAACGACTCACTAAAAATACACAAGCGTTGAAATAAATATTTGTTTGATAGGAATATTATTTTTGACATGTGTATGAACTAAATAAAATAGTCATGAGTTGAGAGAAATTTGTGTTCGCTAAAAATATCATTTTTATGCGAAATATGAAGTGTTAAAAATAGTGATGTGTTGGAATAAATATCTGTTGGATAAAAATATTATTTTTATCAAATATAAGAAGTGAATATAGTTTTGAAATCAAAGAAAGAATTATATATATAATAAATCGAATAACGAAGCTGCAGTTCGTATTTTGAAACCGTGATTTCAAACGATTAGTGCGGGAGATCCGACCATCGGATTTTCCCGAAACCGCAACCGTTGGGTTTGCCTTGGAAATATCTTTCCAACGGCACCTACTTTGTAAAGATCCAATGGTTGGATTGTCTGGAATGTTTAATTCAAATCTAAAGAAAAACAACGCCAGAATCGATTATATATATAATTAAATTAAATCGAATAACGATGCTGCAGTTCGTATTTTGAAATCGTAACTTCAAACGACTAGTGCAGGAGATCCGACCGTCGGATTTTCCCGAAACTGAAACCATTGGATTCGTTTTGAAAAGTTCTTTCTAATGATATAAAATTCGTGAAGATCCAATAGTTAGATTTTTAAATATGTGTAAATCAAATCTGAAGAAAAACAGCGTCACGGCCGCGTTATGGCCTGAAGCGTCGTTTGATTGAATTGGCTATTTTTAAATAAATAAAAATAGCGATAAATCATGATAAAATATTATAAACGATATGGAATGGAAATAAACTGAATTTGCTCGGTTTATGTGATATTTGATGGTTGAATGTATTTGGCGTGAAAATTGCATTAATGAATTTAATTAGTGATGTCGAATAATTTAACCATTGAAATGAATTGATTTGAAATTCTAAATATACGTGAATTATTTGAAAAGGCTAAGTTAATTCTCATTTCAAATAATTGATCGACGAGTGAAAGTCGAAGATATGAAGACTGTGCAAGACCGATGATCTTCACGTCGAATGGAGGGGTGCTACTGATGCTCATGATGGGAGTAGCTAACTTGAAGGGGCTGAAGTAGTAGCCATCCAGACGTACTTGTTGATTGTACGGATATGCGAGGTATTGAGTGCCTTCGGTTTCGTTCAGACCCAGAACAAACGAGTAAATGGACTGTGTGTCTGACATTGGATTTTGTTATGTGCTGATTGATCTCTATTAAATATATATCTGTTTGGTGGCGGAAAATTTATTCTCTTGCTTAACGCCCTTCTCTGAGACGTATGAGCTCAGAGGTTATATATCGATAGAAATCAGTTGCATGGAGTGAATTTCCTGTGTGGCATGCCTAAGTGGCAGATGATCAAGGCTTCTATTGAAAAGCAAAGTCTTGTGGTTGATGATCAAAGCACGGCCTGTGTGGCATAGCTTTGTGTATAGCGTTGTTTCGCGAGCCTCACACCCCGGTATGAGCCAGAAACGGGAGAGGACATCAGGGAGGACACGCGTTTCCTTCTAGCTAGGAGTGGTGCTTTGGGTTTTGTACGCCCGGGTATTTTACTTATGTGGATGATGGAAAGCGAGGCCTCGGTTTGCTTCGGTCTCTTCGGAGCCGATGGTGTGGTCGGATATGACCAGTGACGCCCCATAGGGTGGGGAAACGCAGTGTTCATGCATTATAATCCACATCGGTGGACCGGCCCTGACGATCTAAGGTGCAGTTGCGGCTGTTCCTGAGACACGGGCTAGAGCATCTCGAATCGGTAAGGACTATCTTTTGCCTTGGTTCATGATGGAAATCCCATTTCCAAATACGATACCGTGCGGTTTTGATTGTATACCTATATATGGCGACATAGTGGTATGGCGCATAAATGCCGTCTATGATTTATACTTATGATTTGAAATTGTTTTTGAAACATATAAACACTAGTAATAATATCAAATGCTTTTGTTTTATTCGTATCAAGCATATTTTGGCCATTATAAGGTAAAACTCTATCCTCCGGTTTGTGTTGCATTGTGTGATGGGAACTGAGTCCTATAATGGCTTCACTTTTATAAAAAGCATTACGATGTTTAAAAGATTTACTTGTTTTAAAGCACTGGCAATCTAATGGAGTAAACCCGTTCCGCGAAAGTGGCGTGGTCCTGTGATTAGCCATATTGTAAAATGTGTTAAGTAGATTTCTCATACCAGTCCCATGACTGACTCGTAGTTTGTTTCACTTGCAAACTCGGGTGCCCCTTTTCTAGACGAGCAGCCTTGTATTCAGGTTTTAGCAGGCTCTTTCTAGATAGCTGGAGGTGAAGATGGATTCTATCACTTATCTCTTTTTATGTTGTTCAGCTCCTATTGTACATATTATGTTTTATTTTCCGCTGTAGACATTTATGTATAGCTGAACTGTATTTGTACTAAGTATGATCCTGTATACTGTGTAACTCTGATGATTATGTTTATCCAGTGTATTCTATTGTACATTATCTGGTGTATTTATTCATTTCTGTTCTGCTATTATCTGTTTATGTGTTATATTCCAAAGATTACCCTTGCCACCATCCTACGGGGTTTGGGGTCGTCACACATTTCCTTAGAATCATTTC
The DNA here is from genome assembly GCA_030737875.1 of Allium sativum. Lineage (NCBI taxonomy): Eukaryota > Viridiplantae > Streptophyta > Magnoliopsida > Asparagales > Amaryllidaceae > Allium > Allium sativum. The sequence goes on from CM060919.1 coordinate 305,226,074, forward strand.
GATGCTCTAGATTTCGTCACAACATCCCATTTCGTATCCGGAGACATAACCCATTTCGTATCTAGAGGACGAAACACAATTACCGATTCTGGAAGCTCCTTTAGTTTGCTCTGATCTAGGAAGATGCCTAAAATACCAATCTTCCATGCCTTAGTTAAAACCATACCATACCAGGGATATGAGATCCCAAATATCTATCTCGGGATTCAACGCGTTAATACAAATCCTGGGATATGAAAGACCAATACCGATCCCGAAGAACATGCTATATTTTAGCCAATTCCTGATCCATTGTGATTCCTATCGATTTCTGATATGTTTTGGGAATACCTACCAATCTCGTAACACCTAGTCAAAATTATGAGTTTTTCGTGAATTCCGCGACTTCATCCAAATCGCTACGAGTTTTCCTAAGTCCATATTCAAGTCTTGATTACTCCAATATCCTGAAATCCATAGTGTGCCTGCCTTGTAAAAAGGTGGGTGAACACCTAGAATCTTGACGGTGCTAACCAAATCGAGCTAAAACCATTGCCAATCAAGGTGAATTGTTCAGGTCATACTTTCTAGCCTAGATATATCTACATGTTTGAAATCAGTAATATATTGCGATGTTGCTAACTATAAATTATTTCTTAGTTCATGAATTTACAATAATTATATTGTTTGGGTCCAACTTTGTGAATATATATAGATTTCATCTTGCAGCATAATTATGATGTGTTGATCCCGGATTGTTGTCCAAGTTTTGGTGTATGTTCATGCTTAAATCAATCGTTGAATATCACTTATAAATTGTTCATAATCATGCTGAAAGGCGGATGCGAAATTGGCATGCAAGCCTGTAGCTTGCGCGCATATAGGGTCAACCCATACCTCCTTTGGGTCAACACCAAAGTCGACCTATGCATGGGAGGATCGAAACATAAGTCCACCCAAGAATGGGGAGTGTCGATCCCTATAAAGCAAATCTGTATGTCCTCTTATTTTACTTCTTGTGCTTTGTTTCAGTTTTTGGTCCTAGGTATTGTTAGTACTCTTTTCCCATGCTATGTATTATTTATGAGTTATTATCAATTGATTTCTTAAGGATATTTCTAGATATTGAAAAGCCAATGTTTATGATAATCATAACAGGGGACCGTGTAGTTTTGTGTGTGTTTTCTCGATGATGATTTCATGAGTATTTTGTGATTTTGTGAACATATTACACATGGTTTAGAAGTTAGTTTTAAAAGAAGTTTATATATTGTTATGAGAAAATGTTTTACAGTGTTGTTTAGAAAATTATTATTATTTATATGTATAATATATAAATTATTATTATATAAAGTGATTTTTAAAATCAGTGAATTAAAATATTTTTTGATATTGTTTTAAAACCTGATTCCTCAAGTATATTTTCATATATATATATTTTGAAACTGGGTTAAGAATTTATTTAAGCCTAAAAGTCGGCTCGGCCCAAATTACAGCCCATTTATAGAATACGGGTATATTACACAAACTTCCAACGAGAACCTTTTAGCGTCTTCTACATTCTCTGTAAAAGCACAAAAGTAAAATTAGGGTTCATTCATGGCGGACGTAAATTCTCTCGTAACTTTTCTCCAGTTGCTTCCTTCCAGCTCCACCTCCCCAATAGCAATCGTTCTCGTTCCGTTGCACTGGTAATGTGACTTAAATGATGTAGTACACCTTGTGGTATGGGACACGAAGGTATATTATATCGGATAATTCCAAACTCGTCAATTGAAGCTATCTTATGGAATCGACTGAGTTGGAGTAAACCGATAAATGAGAATATATGGTATGGGACGTATTGTTGGAAAGTCTATGACACATACTCAGGGAAATGTGCAAGCATTTAGGTCAATTCAATATATTTGATGTTTATCAGTACTAGGCCAAGTAAGGCCAATTATGTTAGACCTACAAGTTTAACACATGTAGACCCAGGTCTACTTATTTGGAGAAACTATGTGGTTCGTAACTTATGGGGCGCCAAATCCATGTGGTAGTATTAGATAGCTTAGGGTGACTGTGTAGTGCATTGCAGGTATAACGAGTTCTCGCCTTATTGGACCCAAGCTGTGTAGTTCAGTATTCAATAATTTCTCCAAGACTGTGTGGTATGACTATTGTGTTGTGCTATATTTTCTAGATTTCAAGTATTCTTTGATTTCTAGAATTCTGTGACGTTCTATAATGTTTTGCCATCTTATGTATATAAAGTTCTACACATAACTGTTGTGCTATTTGATGTTTATTATATAGTGATTTTTGACATGTTGCATTTACATGATTTCCATTGTATGCTTTGACTTGACTGAGTGTGTATTACCTTACGTGAGACCCTTGAGCATGAGCTAGTGGACCTATCTCATATAATCTATGTTGCTTGTGTATTTATCATAATTGAAACACCCTACCCTCCATTAAGGTCAGTAACAAAGGGAATGCCTTAACTTTGTGGAGGTTTATAAGTAAAAGTCACAGATAAAACATAAGATAGATATATAAACACATATATATAAGCAGCGGAAAACAAACAGACTTTTATTTCATCAAATACTTGTTCATACAAAACATTTCCATAATTGTCTCATAATAACTTCCAAAACATTACATCATCATTTCTGTCTTGGTTATTAAATAAAGAAGCATAAAACATGATAAAAGTTGCATAAATCCCCATAAAACGTGTCCAAAAGCCATAGCCAAGGAAAGAGAGTCAAACCATACATCTACTATCTTGAAGCTTGCAAAGAGTCTGACTAAGCTGAGTTTTTTCCTCCCTGTCGACCTGGGGGGGGGGACGGAAGAAAAGAAGACGAAAGAAAAATAGAGTCAGACATAAAGTCTGGTAAGTCTAGTGACTCTTTAGTATGAGAATAAGAATAAGGGTATGATAGGTATAAACTGGAAACAGGAAAGTATCATAAACTAAGATAAAGCAGTTTTGAAACGAATATACTATCGCACCCCACACTATATCTATGCACCTACTTGTACTGCCTCAACTGGCACCCCATGGTCAGGGTGAAGTGATCCCCTTTTTCTAAAGATCGGCTCCTACTCGCAAAGTCATACGTGTCATACGACCACCAATGAGTGTAGATACCTATGCTGGTCCCACCATGGGGTGTATCAAGTCCCATGGTGGCGGCCCGACACAATCCTAGAATGCATAGGGTATACTACTGGTGCCCCCAGTGCCCTGTTTGTCTGCTCCGAAGTGTGTGCACGCCCGCACTCCGTTAGAACCCACACTGTTGCACCCACCGCCGTCGCTTTGACCGCTTACAATCAGCCCAGTAATCGTGCCCCACCATGCCTAGTTTAAGGGTACCATGATCCTAATTGGGTTACTGATGAAATGGGTCCCCGTTACTAGGGTTTTCTAGTCAAACATGATAAGTGGTTAATGTCTGTATTTACCTAACCCCCACCCATCAGTTTAATTAACATGTTGAATTGGTTAAGTGTTTTAGTTAACTTAACCCTACCATCCTGACTTGTCTGTCCTTAGCTTTTTAAAGCACCGACCACTCACATTAGACAGGTATTGTTACGGTTACTGGATGTGCCGGTCGGTTCTGGGCAGATTTACACCGTAACTCAGTCAAACCTCGGGTTCTTACTGGGCTCAATGCTTAACCTCTCACATTGGATAGGTATTTTTGTGACTACTGGACAGCGGGCGGGTCCGGGCAGGTTTACATCACAACTCAATTCAACCTCGTGTTAAGCATACTCGTATTTTCTAAATTTACATATCTGTCTCTATTACTTGTTATATGTAAATTTGTTAACAATTGAATGTTATGGCCCACTTTCCAAGTTCATCCTTTTTGGTATAAGAATTTATACCATTTAAATGCCACCAATTTTGGCATGTGACAAACATGCCAATTTCATATATTTTCACCAATTTATGTCAAGTTTCCTATAATTACCAATTTATCCCAACGTTACCCCGTCTAAGTATTAGGCTAACAATCTTAGCCTAATTTTCATCCGCATGAATTTCAACATATAATATTAGGCTAAAAACTTAGCATAATTTAGCGTACACAAAATTGGCATAAAGAAATTCATTAACGCAAACATGACATAGGTGTAAACTTGGCATTTTTGGCATAGTCAATATGAACATCGTAGGTGTGAACTTGCAAAATAATAAATATACATATATGTGAATTTGCAACATAGACTGAATCATGGGTTTCAACTTGTCATGTGAACTTGCATTAAAAAGGGGAATCTAAGTAAACAGGTGTCACATGAATTAGCATATGATTTAGACAACATAAGCCTAAACATGTTTAGATCTAGGCATAACATCGAGCACCACTAGCATATGACAAGAATATGGCATTTCCATAAAGTATTTTATTACAAGGGTGTGAACTAGATCAAATAATGTTTACAACTATAACATGAAGCTTGTATTAAAATGAATCTTGGCATGGATCCAATTATGAACTTTGCAATTTTGTTATAAACATATGATCATGTATACGAACTTAATCATTTAGACATAGAGGTTTTAGCATAAAGTATATACATGAGATCTTAACTTGGTCATATCACATACAACTTATCTAATCACATAAACATATAGGTGTAGATTATAACATGAACTATACAACTTGCATGTGATGTTGTTTTCATTTGAATGGATCCAATCACCAAGTAAATTTTAACCACAAACATTCCAACCATTCGCAATACAATCATTTCAATACACATCGTCGTTATACAATAGCACAATTCCATTTCCATTTTACATCGCATCAAGTCTTAATTTTATTCACATCGGAAGAATCACTATACTTACAACAAACGACGAACTTGAATTCTGAATTCTGAGTTCTGAATTTGAAATGCTTTCCTTTGGGTATAAAAACGTTGTTTTGATTCTTGTTTTTCTTTAGTTTTGCTCGTATCTAAACTTTCTACAAGTGGAGGCTACTCTTGGCTTCCTTCCATCAGCATGACGGCTCTAGTTCTATATTATTTGTGTGAATTTAGGTTGAGACTAGAGTTGTTTATATAGAATTTCAAATTGATTAGAGCCGTCAATGAAGCTAGAGTTAATCAAGGCCATCCATCTCAAGAGAAGCCAATCAGAAAGCGACAAGTCAACCCTAGTGACACAACCAAGCCCCAGAAATCGAGCCAGGGCCAGACCAGCAGGTCAGGTCGACCAGGTAGGTCGACCCCCAGGTCAACTACATAGTCGACCTGGTACCCAGGTCGACCCCTTGGTCGACCTGGGTCCTGGGCGGGACAATTCCCGCCCAGCCCAGTTTTGGTCCAGATTTGAATTTTGAACTTTGTTTTTGGGCTGTTTGAATTTTAAATCAAATTCTGAAACTTCTGGCGGTCATAACTCCTTCATACGGAGTCCGATTTACGCAAACTCGGACTCTATCTCAAGCATAATTTTGAGACGAACGCAATGGCGTAACCCATTTCCCTTAATTCTTTCATTTAGAATTAATTACACTTTGATTTGTTAATTTACAGTTAACAGAAAATTCGGGGTGTTACATTCTCCCCTTCTTAAAGGATTTCGTCCCCGAAATCTTCAAGTCTAGGAGAACGTAAATCCTAACGCCCAATCGTCCATCTACTCGATCATCAAACACAGGTGTCCATTGTCCTTAAAAGACTTCTAGTGCTTTATGATCATATGCATAGTGTGTGTATATGTCCTTATCTAATGCAAAATCAGGCGGTCTGTTGATTCAGTTGACATCCTTAATGCAAATCATGTATGTGTCATGAATCCATTATGTATGCAAATTTTTCCCTTACTCATAATTCTACATGAGTGCGCAACCATTCATACAAATGCGACATCCATATAACAACATATCAAGTTTCAACCACATACAAATATGAATACACATATGCATATGCAATATGAAGTGACTGAGCCAATCTAAAACCTAAGTTGTGTGTGTATATGCATCCACGAGCAACCACTAGCAACCACTTGCAACCATCAACTATAACATGTTTCAATTACATGTTTACATCCAAAGGGGTTTCTACCTAAGGATAAAGGATAATATGGAGGAGATATATCTAAAAAGATAGATACAAGCACAACTTAAGGAAAAAGAGAGATCAAAGATGTACCCTAAAAAAGAAAAGGGTAAGCCGCGCATATTCTGTCCTCAGTTTCCCAAGTTGCGTCTTCCTCGGCGTCGCTCCACTGAACTTTAATGAGCTTGACTTCGCGGTTGCGTAGCTTTTTCACTTCAGTTCCTACGATTCGAGTTGGAACTCTCCTCACAGTTGCTTCGCGTTCCACTTCGGCTTCTTCTAGAATGCTTGGCTCCACCACTTTCCGCAGATTCATGTAGACATTTACGGAGATGAGAAACGTGAAAGATGTTGTGAATTCTAGCCAATCTTTCGGGCAGCTCTACTCTATAAGCCATTTTCCCAATCTTCACGATGATAGGGAACGATCCTACAAATCTTGGTGCTAGCTTTCCTGCGGATCCAAAGCGAGCGACGTTCCTTAATGGAGATACCTTAAGGAAAACCCTGTCCCCGACCTCAAACTCAAGGTCGGTCCTTCTTTTGTCGGCGTAGGATTTCTGTGTGTCTTGGGCAGTCTTCATTCTCCTTCGTATCAAGTCCACTTTTTCTGAAGTCTCTCTAATCATGTCTGGCCCAAGTATAATCTTATCAGTAGACTCCCACCAACAAGTTGGTGATCGGCACGGTCTTCCATACAAAGCTTCGAAGGGCGCCATGCCGATGGTGGCTTGGTAGCTGTTATTGTAAGCAAACTCCACTAAAGGAAGATGATCCTCCCATGTCCCTCCAAAGTCAAGAACGCACAGTCTCAAAAGATCTTCTAACATTCTATTCACCCTTTCCATCTGACCATCAGTTTGGGGGTGATAGGCCATGCTCAAGCATAACTGTGTGCCTACAGCTTCTTGCAGACTCCGCCAAAATTCGCTCGTAAAGATGGGATCTCTGTCACTCACTATGCTGGAGGGTATTCCATGGAGTCGAACTATTTCCTTAAGATAAAGAGAAGCTAGAGACGAGGCAATCCTTCTACTCTTGATAGGTATAAAGTGGGCGCTTTTAGTGAGCCTGTCCACTATTATCCAAATGCTAGTATTGCCCCTTCTTGACCTAGGCAACCCATTAATGAAGTCCATTGAAATGCTGTCCCACTTCCACTGTGGGACTTCTAGAGGATGAAGCAGTCCTCCAGGCTTCTTCTGTTCCGCCTTGACCTGTTGGCATGTCATGCACTTAGATACGAAATCTGCCACATCTTTCTTCATGTCGTTCCAAAAGAAAACTCTCTTTACGTCCTTGTACATCTTGTCCCCACCTGGATGTATTATCATCTTGGAATGGTGCGCTTCCTCGAGAACCTTCTTTACCAAATCCCTTACTTGTGGGACGCATAGCCTTCCATCTCGCCTCAGCCAACCTTTATCATCGATGGAGTACTATTGAGGTGACTGGAAGTTTCACCCCTAATTAGTTTATCAATCACATCCACAAGCTGAGGGTCTTCTCGTTGTGCGGTCCCTATTGAGTCTAAAAGAGTGGGCCGTACTTCTAGGGATGCCAATAAACCAGGTATAAATCAGAGGAGGGCCTAAAGTCAAAACTGGCTATATACTCCAAGCTTTGCCTTTCTACAAAGAGAGGGCTTAGGGTCAGTTTCTTTCTGCTCAACGCGTCTGCTACTACGTTGCCTTTGCTGGGAGTATAGGAAATCTCAAAGTCATATGAGACAAGGAACTCCATCCATCTTTGCTGCCTTAAGTTAAGATCTTTCTGCGAGAAGAGATACTTCAACGATTTATGGTCAGTATATAATTCGAACTTCTCACCTAGGAGATAATGGTGCCAAGACTTAAGCTCAAAGACGATGGCGGCTAACTCAAGATCGTGGGTTAGGTAGTTCTTTTCATGAACTTTCAATTGTCTCCCACCATAAGCTACTACCCTTCCTTCTTGCATCTGAACAACGCCTAGCCCCGTACCACAAGCATCCGTATATACTGTGAACATCTTGCTTCCATCCGGCAAAGTCAGAACTGGGGCTGTTGTAAGAGCCCTTTTTAAGCATTGGAAGGCAATATCACAGTCCAAATCCCAAGCGAATGCTAGATTCTTCTTTGTTAGCCTCGTGAGTGGAGCTGAGATTTTCGCGAAATCCCTAATGAACTTCCGGTAAAAACCTGCTAGCCTGAGAAAGCTTCAGACTTCGGTTGCATTTCTTGGTGTCTTCCGATCTTGCATTGCCACCACTTTCGCGGGGTCCACAGCTAACCCCTCTTTGGACACTATATGCCCAAGAAATCTTACTTCTTCTTTCCAAAAGTGGCACTTGGAGAATTTGTCTTTTAGCTAATGAACTCGGAGAGTTTCCATGATCTCCTTCAAATGCTGAGCATGCTCTTCCTCATTCTTTGAGAAGATCAAAATATCGTCTACGAAGACCACCACGAACCTATTGAGGAATTCTCTGAACACCCTGCTCATTAGGTCCACGAAATAGGAAGGTGCGTTTGTCAAGACGAAAGGCATGACAAGCCACTCGAAGAAACCGTCTGGGGTTCTAAACGCCGTCTTATCAATGCTATCTTCAGCTACCCTTAGCTGATGGAACCCAGTAGCTAGATCAAGTTGGGAGAAGACCAACGCACCTACAAGCTGATCAAACAAATCGTCTATTCTGGGAAGCGGGTGTCTACTCTTTTTAGTCAGCTTGTTTAGCTCCCTATAGTCCACACAGAGACGTAGTGAACCATCTGCTTTGGTGGAGAACACCACTGGAGCACCCCATTCCGAGATACTTCTCCTTATAAACCCTTCTCGAGAAGCTCCTTAACTTGGTTACTGAGCTCCTTTCTCTCCTTTGGAGCCATGTGTCTAACAGGCAGAGCTACGGGCTTTGCATTATCAACAAGATATATGCGGAAGTCTATTTCCCGCTTTGGAGGTAAGCCCTTTACCTCTTCAAAGACATCCGGATATTCCCGGACCACTCTAACTGACTGCAAATTCTCAACAGAAGCATCAAGCGACTCTAGATAACTAAGCATAACAGCATTCAAGGGATTACAAGAAATTTCAAGAGTGTTACCGACCCAAGTCAAGAGTCTAACCACTCTTTTCTCACAATCAAGAATGGCACCATTACTGGATAACCAGTCCATGCCTAAGATCAGCCCTATCCTGAGAAGCCCAAAACAAAGGCACTACATCTAAATTCAACACTTAGAATGGAGATTTTCAAATCCAAGCAAACCATCAACAAATAAGCCGAGCCCCCAATTGGATTTGAAACAAACAAGGGATCTTCTACCATACTAGTGTCTAGGTGCAGAGATTCTACTAAAGCAGATGAAATAAAGGAGTGTGATGCACCAGAATCAAAGAGAGTGAGATCTGGATGATCATAGAGATAAACTAAGCTTTCTACAGAAATATTTCTCCCTAAGGTTCTCAAGATAGGATTGAGAAGATAAGCAAGATAAAACAAAGCATCTAGGAGAAGACGTTAAAGATGTACCCCCAGAAGGTCCTGCTTGCGGGCCTTGCCCTTGCATCTTAGGGCAGTTCTTGCTGATATGTCCAGTATCACCACACTGAAAGCATGTTCCCCTCTTCATCTTCCTCTTTCTACAATCCTGGTCTATATGCCCAACAATGCCACAGAAATAACATTTCCTTTTCACACGTGTCTTATTATTATTGTTGTGGTCCTTTCCTCCTTGACTATTATCCGTCTTCTTGTTCTGCGATTCTTCCGCTTGCTATTTCACATAGAGGAGGAGGAGGAGTAAAAGCGTCTGTAGCTGGGGAGTAAGGTCCCCAGACATGCTGAAACGAAAAAGGAAAGTATTCAAGAAAAAAGGATAGAGAGAGAGATAGTGCATATGGCTTTGGGGGATTATGCATTTTAAAAAAAACAACACTTTTTCTTGAAAAAGATGCTTCCTAAACTTCATTTTGAAAATAGTTTTAATTTTTTTTATCTAATCTGGTAAATCTGTGCTCTGATACCAAGTGAAACACCCCACCCTCCATTAAGGTCACTCACAAAGGGAATGCCTTAACTGTGGTGGAGGTTTATAAGTAAAAGTCACAGATAAAACACAAGACAAATATATAAACACATATATATAAGCAGTGGAAAACAAACAGACTTTTATTTCATCAAATACTTGTTCATACAAAACATTTCCATAATTGTCTCATAATAATTTCCAAAACATTACATCATCATTTCTGTCTTGGTTATTAAATAAAGAAGCATAAAACATGATAAAAGCTGCATAAATCCCCATAAAACGTGTCCAAAAGCCATAGCCAAGGAAAGAGAGTCCAAACCATACATCTACTATCTTGAAGCTTGCAAAGAGTCTGACTAAGCTGAGTTGTTTCCTCCCTGTGGACCTGGGGGGGGGGGGGAACGGAAGAAAAGAAGACGAAAGAAAATAGAGTCAGACATAAAGTCTGGTAAGTCTAGTGACTCTTCAGTATGAGAATAAGAATAAGGGTATGATAGGTATAAACTGGAAACAGGAAAGTATCATAAACTAAGATAAAGCAGTTTTGAAACGAATATACTATCGCACCCCACACTATATCTCTACACCTACTTGTACTGCCTCAACTGGCACCCCATGGTCAGGGTGAAGTGATCCCCTTTTTCTAAAGATCGGCTCCTACCCGCAAAGTCATATGTGTCATTCGACCCCCAATGAGTGTAGATACCTATGCCGGTCCCACCACTGGGTGTATCAAGTCCCATGGTGGCGGCCCGACACAATCCTAGAATGCATAGGGTATACTACTGGTGCCCCCAGTGCCCTGTTTGTCTTCTCCGAAGTGTGTGCATGCCCGTACTCCGTTAGAACCCACACTGTTGCACCCACCGCCATCGCTTTGACCGCTTACAATCAGCCCAGTAATCGTGCCCCACCCTGCCTAGTTTCAGGTTACCCTGATACCTAATTGGGTTACTGCTGAAATGGGTCCCCGTTACTAGGGTTTTCTAGTCAAACATGTTAAGTGGTTAAGTGTCTGTATTTACCTAACCCCCACCCATCAGTTTAATTAACATGTTGAATTGGTTAAGTGTTTTAGTTAACTTAACCCTACCATCCTGACTTGTCTGTCCTTAGCTTTTTAAAGCACCGACCACTTACATTAGACAGGTATTGTTACGATTACTGGATGTGCCGGTCGGTTCCGGGCAGATTTACACCGTAACTCAGTCTAACCTCGGGTCCTTATTGGGCTCAATGCTTAACCTCTCACATTGGATAGGTATTTTTGTGACTACTGGACAGCCGGACGGGTCCGGGCAGGTTTACATCACAACTCAATCCAACCTCGTGTTAAGCATACTCGTATTTTCTAAATTTACATATTTGTCTCTATTACTTGTTATATGTAAATTTGTTAACAATTGAATGTTATGGCCCACTTTCCAAGTTCATCCTTTTTGGTATAAGAATTTATACCATTTAAATGCCACCAATTTTGGCATGTGACAAACATGCCAATTTCATATATTTTCACCAATTTATGTCAAGTTTCCTATAATTACCAATTTATCCCAACGTTACCCCGTCTAAGTATTAGGCTGACAATCTTAGCCTAATTTCTGTCCGCATGAATTTTAACATGTAATATTAGGCTAAAAACTTAGCCTAATTTAGCGTACACAAAATTGGCATAAAGAAATTCATTAACGCAAACATGACATAGGTGTAAACTTGGCATTTTTGGCATAGTCAATATGAACATCATAGGTGTGAACTTGCAAAATAATAAATATACATATATGTGAATTTGCAACATAGACTGAATCATGGGTTTGTCATGTGAACTTGCATTAAAAAGGGGAATCTAACTAAACAGGTGTCACATGAATTAGCATATGATTTAGACAACATAAGCCTAAACATGTTTAGATCTAGGCATAACATCGAGCACCACTAGCATATGACAAGAATATGGCATTTCCATAAAGTATTTTATTACAAGGGTGTGAACTAGATCAAATCATGTTTACAGCTATAACATGAAGCTTGTATTAAAATGAATCTTGGCATGGATCCAATTATGAACTTTGCAACTTTGGTATAAACATATGATCATGTATACGAACTTAGTCATTTAGACATAGAGGTTTTAGCATAAAGTATATACATGAGATCTTAACTTGGTCATATCACATACAACTTATCTAATCACATAAACATATAGGTGTAGATTATAACATGAACTATACAACTTGCATGTGATGTTGTTTTCATTTGAATGGATCCAATCACCAAGTAAATTTTAACCACAAACATTCCAACCATTCGCAATACAATCATTTCAATACACATCGTCGTTATACAATAGCACAATTCCATTTCCATTTTACATCGCATCAAGTCTTAATTTTATTCACATCGGAAGAATCACTATACTTACAACAAACGACGAACTTGAATTCTGAATTTTGAGTTCTGAATTTGAAATGCTTTCCTTTGGGTAGACAAACGTTGTTTTGATTCTAGTTTTCCTTTAGTTTGCTCGTCTCCAAACTTTCTACAAGTGGAGGCTACTCTTGGCTTCCTTCCAGCAGCATGACGGCTCTAGTTCTATATTATTTGTGTGAATTTAGGTTGAGACTAGAGTTGTTTATATAGAATTTCAAATTGATTAGAGCCGTCGATGAAGCTAGAGTTAATCAAGGCCATCCATCTCAAGAGAAGCCAATCAGAAAGCAACAAGTCAGCCCTAGTGACACAACCAAGCCCCAGAAATCGAGCCAGGGCCAGACCAGCAGGTCAGGTCGACCAGGCAGGTCGACCTGTAGGTCGTCCCCCAGGTTGACTACATAGTCGACCTGGGTACCCAGGTCGACTCCCAGGTCGACCCCCTGGTCGACCTGGGTCCTGGGCGGGACAATTCCCGCCCAGCCCAGTTTTGGTCCAGATTTGAATTTTGAACTTTGTTTTTGGGCTGTTTGAATTTTAAATCGAATTCTGAAACTTCTGGCGGTCATAACTCCTTCATACGGAGTCCGATTTACGCAAACTCAGACTCTATCTCAAGCAGAATTTCGAGACGAACGCAATGGCATAACCCGTTTCCCTTAATTCTTTCATTTAGAGTTAATTACACTTTGATTTTTTAATTTATAGTTTACATAAAATTCGGGGTGTTACAATAATCCTCCTTTATTGTTAGGAATTGTTCCTTATATGGTATTATCTTCCATTTACCATGTGTTAACTAGTATGTTTAAGCTAGACAGACCTATGTATATTATACTCGGGTCAGATCGAGTTGTTTTAGTTTTATAGCTTACTGTTAATTCATGTTTAGTTGTTTCACCTTGGACTACCTCTCTTGAAGTTATTACCTAATTTGTGTAGTTGAGTATTTGTGTCATATGCATATTCATTCTTTTGGGACATGGTGTATATGTATCTGGCTCATGTAAAACCATTGGAGTATGTAGCACATGTATATTTTGTATTTTTCTGTTGTATCTAAATGTATTTTGTTCTGTGATCTACTATCCCTGATGTGTTAGAGTTTGTTCTAATACGACTCTTATACATCGTAGTTTTATATTAGATAAATTGAGTTTGTTGATCCACTTAAGGTAAGAAAAAAATTATACATCCACTCGACATATTCAATATGCATTTAATATCAGCCTTACCGATGGTCGCTCCTAACCAGCCCTATTTTCCGCTCTAATAGACGACATTACTCGTTAATGTTATTTATTAGTGTAGGTCTCAGGGTGGGGCATTACAAAATGGTATCGGAGAAAAATTAAGAATAATGTACGATAAATACACTTGTGTCTAATATTACCACTTTCCATAGTTATCCTTAATTAGTGTTCTTTGATCATTTGGGTCTTTTTTATACCATAGATTTGGGAATACGTATAGGAATGTATTTCATTCTACAGTATTCCATGGGTTGAGCTCGATTATCTGTGATTTATCTTTGTAGAATTCTCCATCCTCTTAAATCCTTTTGGTGTTTAAAATCTTAGGCTTAAATTTGACGAAACTGGAATCTTGTCCTCTTAAGTATGGTTGATGGCTGAGTTAAATAAAATAAAATGGGAAATGAATTAAAACCAAGTTAATATATGTGAAATTCATTTTGGGATGTAAGACTACAAATTTGGGGTTAATCAGAATTATGCAGCGGAAATTACTGAAATTTTTTGGCTGTGCCAGGTCTAATAAATTTAGAAGTGTGATTATGGGATGGAATATAAATATTAGTGTTTAAACTTTTGTAAAAAACTAATTGAGGAGTGAAAATAAAATGAATGATTGATAAGTGAGATTTAGTTTTGAGTTGTATTTATTTAAAAATAAATCAAGAGTATTTGTAAATAACAAATATAGCCATGAGTAAACTAAAAATTTGTGATTATCTTTTATGTTGAATTTCCCATTCGAAATTTAAGGGGTTCTGATCTATACGTCTGATCAACGTTATCTATAAGAATTTCTTAAACACTTATATGTGAAAATCGAGCACGTTATTTTGAGTAATGAAGTAATTTTTTGGGAAAGAATAATGTAAAATATTCTAATGAGTATAGTGTTAAACCACTATATGAGACGAAAATTAGAAAAAAGTTGGCGAGGCAATAATGATATTATATCGACTTTGCAACCAAATAACGAGGGAAATTGTTATGATCTTAGTTGTCTAATATTATTCGAAGCGGAATAAAGAGTTGTCAAGTAAAAAATTGCATTTTGAGAGAATTAAAAATAAATATAGAGTGTTTTAAGAATAAAGAGTTATTTTAGATAAGTAATTATCATGAACATGAGTAGTATTTTTGAAATACACTCTCATACTTGAAGTTCAAAAGATGATTGCAGCCATCAAGATGTGGATAATAAAAGGTAAATGGCATGGCTGTTTGATTCTATAATCTAAATAGCAGCCATTGTTGGGTAATTGATATAGATCTAATAGCATGACGACATCAATCATTGATTGGAAATTGGGAAAAGATGAGTGCGTATTCAAGTTATATGCTATGTAAAGATAAGATGTGATATCTTGAATCTATTTGGTATATTACTTGGGATGTATGTTGAAATTTTATGAACTGTGCATTTAAGACTGCGAACTGTATTTTGCTAAAAGAAATGAATTTGAGAAGAGTCATTTTGAAATTGAAAATATAAATGTTTTATCATAAGGAAAATTGGGGGGATGCAATTTCTTTAAGGGAGGAGTCTATAACTACCCGGTTTTTTGGGTACTTGGGTAAACGGATTTTAATTTGATTTGTAACCTTAAAGTAGGAAAACGAGATACGAATTCAAAAGAGGATAATTCCTATAATTAAATAGGAGTAAACAGAGAAGATTTGGGGATTTATAGGCGATTATATGAATTGGGAATGGGTTGAATTTAAAAGATGTAATATGAAAACTAAATTCACCATATGCTTGTTGTATAAACATGTAACGACCCGTATTTTTGGCAGTTAAATATTTTATTTATTTATTATTTTATTTGGAATATTAATGGATTTTAATATTGAATTCGTTATTAAAATGAAGTTTGAACCTTATATATTTATATATAATATAAATCGAGCTCGAAATGGCGTGGTAGTTTGCAATATTGAGTTTTCAACTTTAATTTAATATACATGATCCGATATAAGTTGGATTTCTGTGAAACAAGAAACGTTGGAATCGTGGTGATTATAATTTTCATATGGAAGAGGAAAAATCCAGATTTCGTTTATAGATTGTTAGTTATGGCTAAATCAAATTTTAAAATAACCGCTATGGAAATCGATAATAAAATATAGACCTTTAAAACAGTCGTTGTGCAAACGAAGTCCAATTTGATCAGCACCACTGGATCAGACTCCGGTGGACGGCGGTTAAAAGGGAATGGAAGGGGCAGCGATTAAGGACATCGTGCAGGCCGAGGTTTATGGCAAATCGAAGAGAAGGATCTGGCGCTTAGATCAGCACCACTGGATCAGACTCCGGTGGACGGCGGTGTGTACAGCGATGAATTGACGGGATTGAACGTGGGGGTTTCCGACAATGCTCGCGGTCACGGATGGGTCCACATTTGCTGGTGAGAAGAGCTGAAAGGAAAATCACCGGCCTGGTTTACTTTGGATACTTTCAGCGTGGCACCAAGTGTTGCCAACTCGACCAGTAAATCATGGCCAATTGGGCTGAGCGGATTTGAAGGTACAGAGTTGGCGTTAAACTGAGCATCTGCGTGTTGGGGCTTTCAAAGTACACCAGTATTGCAAAGGAAACAGTGAAACAAAGGTTCCAACTGTTAATGTTATAATTAGAAACAAATATTACTAGTTAGTATAATTAAAATAATTATTTAACTTGGGCGCCAGGTTCTAAACGAAGGGAGGTTGAATACCTGGAACAAACGAGACAGTGAAGAGTTGAGGATAGCGTGAAGACAAACGAGGCACAGCAGCCATCCGCCGGTTAAAAGAGTGGTTAAGTAATTAGAAAGATTGAAAGTTAATTTATTTAGTTATATAATCTAATTAAGGAAATATTAAGTGATGTGTGGTATAAATTTATGACAGGGTGAATACGGAAGAAGGGGACATGGACGAAGCCGTAGGAAGGAATGGTTTAGCCTAACCCTAAGTGAACAATGTAATTAACTTAATTTGATTGTAATTAAGTAATGAAATTAGTTTATTAATTAAGGGATAAGATATGTATTATTAAAATGGTGCTAATATCCATTTTGAACAGGAATTATCATGAGGTAGGTTCATACGAGAAAACAAAGGCAACGCAGTAAGGGATGAAGCTTATCAACCTAATAATTTATTTGCATAAGTAATTATTTAAAACTTAACCATATAATAAAGGAATTAATGTTCTAATTTAAATCGTGTGCTTATAGTTGTATAACTCTCATATATTAACTGAACTGAACGGGACAAACTCGATAAGTACTGTATTCTGGAACCAATCTGGGCAGATATGGAGACATCAGAGATTTACAGTTAAATTAAACGACTGTTTAATTTAATTATAACCGAATAGTTCAGAAATAAATCAGATCAAGACGAGTTAAACTCACTCAGTTCTCCCCATTTATATTTTATATAAACTGGGTTTTTATTTTGTGTGTTCTATTTGCCAATGGTTGACTGTTTGTTAGTCATATATTTATTTGTTGATTTAACCAATGAAATTAAACTGTTGTTTAATTTCAGTGACATACCAAATCATTATTTTAATGCTTGGGTCCAATGAAGGTAATTTACCTTTTTGGTCACGTTTATTTATAAACGTGTTTTAATTATTTGAATTAATTTGATTGTTTTGTTTATTGGTTGATGTTAAATGATCGTTATTTATTATTATCGAAATTATCAGTTAAATGGAATTGAATGGTCTGATTTGAGCTAATCGATTCGGATACAGGGAAGAACAAATTGGAGGGATTCAACGGGATTCCTCAAATATACGGAATATTATTTATTTCATTATCTGAATTGTTGATTGATGACTGTTGAACTGAAATTCAACATTTGTTCGGTTTAAACTAATGGGCAATATTGGTTGGGTAATCGGCAGTAAATGGCCTATAATAATAAATTGTTTTGTTTATATTGATTTACCGTCAGGTGGATCGGTAGAACTGAAGTTATAAAATTTATTTTATAACTGGAAATAGATTTTGAAATATATTTTATTTTGAATAAAAGTTTATAAACAAGAAATAAATATTTATTATTTATTTAATTAATTTATAATTAATTATTAATTGACTTTATAGAGTAAATTCTGATGTTAATCAGATTTATAAATATAAGAATAAGAAATTAACCTAACGATTAAAAATTGGATAATTGTTTTGTTAAGAAACAATTAAATGGATTTATTTAAATTAATAACATTATTAATTAATTTAAAGAGAGAACTAATTGGAATTGGTTAACAAGATAACCGTGTTTAGAGTTGACTAAATTGATCATTTTTAACTGGAATAAATTATTAAATTATTTTGTTTGGATTAATCTAATATAAGTAGTTTAAAGAATATTTGTTTAATTTTAATAGGGTTTTAAAAAAGGGAATTTACTATTTATTTTAGTTAATAAAGAAATTAACCATTGAAGTAGTTAGTGATCAAAGTAAATTATTATTTAATTAATAATATTTAGGAAGATTTCTTTTTAATTGAAATGCATTTAAAAAGAGTAATCGAAGTTGAAATGAAATCTAGTTGAAGGGTGAAAGGAGTTTACGAACAATTTTATATTTAAAACCCAAATTTTTACAATGAAGTTATAAAGAGGAATTTGAACGAATACGATGGCTTAAATCATGTTGACTTGATATTTGAATTAAGTTAAAAAGAAAGTGAGATGGAAAAGGTTTAGATTAAACCAAAATTTAATTAAACAAGATTTATAAAAAGCGAGGAGGGGTCGTATCGTAAATTTTGAATTGAAGTTACTTAATAGGATTAAGTAAATTTGGGAAATTGAAATGAGAAATTTCAAGATGGGAAATGGTTAATTAGATTAGGAAAGAATTGGTGAAAGTGAATTTGGTAAAAGAAGTGGATCATTGTCAGGGCCCGAAAATCCGTACCAATTTGAGCTGACTAATATTCTACACGTTCAACTCAAAGTGCACGAAAATACAGGTATTTAATAGAAATAAATTAGAGGGTGAGAAAGATAAGATAGAGCTAATAGAATAGAAGAAGAAGAACTCAACTGAACAGAATCAGTGTAAACACGGATCTCACAGCGGAACGAATAAAATTTATTATATAACAAAATCTTGAAATACAAATCTGAATTTGTACTTACATATCATATCAGAGTATAAATCATATACATCACAGCGGAATAATCTCTAAATAACTAACGGTGGAACCTCCTGCTTTGAGCACCTCCAAGTGAATCTGTAAAATCCTGAAACACTTGTCTGCCCGTACAAATTTGGGCACCCAAGAGTTTAGGGAAAACACAAACAAAATAAACTCTGGGTCAGTCATGGGACTGGTGTGAGTAAACTCCAACCATATTGTTTAACTTTGGAATTCCTTTTGAAAACAAAAAGATAATAGTAAGACCAGCCCACACATAAACATGGATGATTTTTACCTTACTATAACCCAAATCATTTGATATCAAAATCCAGTGATATTGTAATAATGTCTAATCAAATAAATAACCAAGTAGTAGAATGCTTGCATCTCACGCTCCACACACATATATATAGTATTAAATTTAAAACCGCAGGGCGCTTATTGGAGAATGGATTCCAACAGACAAGGTATGGGAGCACCTACCGATCAGTGTACTCTGGAGGATATACACCTGGGTTCAACAAGAACGTCTTGCAACCCGGCCACACATGACCGCCCACTCATTTAGCTTGAGTGTAGCGAATATATTATCACCCACGGTTGTTGGCAATCCAACCGTCATCCAAAGATACAGAGTCGAAAAGAAGAACAAATATGAATTTTCTCTAGATCGGTGACAATACACCCTGCTTGGGTATGACCCAACTAGCCATACTGCCTAGCCCAACTTTTGTTACTTCCTGGTTGTGAAGCTAGAGGCTACGTCTATCTTCAGAACATCTGATCACCATTCACTTTGAATGCCACATCGTCAAACCCATCAATTCACTAATCGATTTCCAAAAATATCACGGGTATAAAAAGCTTAGAAGAACGAATTCCTCCGCCACCAGACGTAATACCTTTTAGAGATTCCAACGTTTCTTGTTTCGCAGAAATCCGATTTATAACGAATCTTGTACAGTCAGTTGAAGTTCAGAACGTTAAATTACGAGCTGTCGCGATATTACAGGCTCGATTATATTTAATATATATTTTTATACATTCAACTTTGTTTTAATTAATATATAAATCCACTTATATTATGATTTCAATATTTACTGACTTAAATATTCAAAAACAAACCAATAAAAATGCGGGACGTTACTTCCCCCTTAAAAGAATTTCGTTACTAAGGTAGGGAAAATACTACAATCCATATTATAAGCAGGTTAAGAATCTTTTATTTAATTTCTTAACTTCAGTTTCGATTGGACCAATTAATTTCAATATTAATTCTTTCTAATTAATGAATATTTTCAAAATTCTGAAAATTTCCTAATACTTTAATTTCCGTGAAATTCCGCCAGCTTCTACTCTGCATGGCTCAATCGGTACTACTACACTTCGCCCTCTCTCGACATTCTCCAACCCAAAAGAAAATCAAACAGCCAAATGACTTGCCAAACAGACTCATAAAAATTCTCATACTCAATATAATTTAAACATGTACATTTTATCGGCATTCAACTCTCTCTCTGCGATTTGCCACCACTTCAGCATATACCATTTCATTTCCACTCGATTTCCATTCAAATTATCCTCAAACCACATCATCCACTTATAACTCCATTTAATCTCCAATTCTAACTCTTTATTCATCAATTCAATCCCATTCCAGATTTTCTCTAATCCAAACCAATTTTAATTTGACTTAGTTAAATTTCTATTTATTTACTTCATATGTAAATTTTAAATTTCAGAATTCAAATTCCTGAGGTTTTTATTTCAAATCAGTTTGAAATAATATATATTCATAATATAGCAATTCAAAACATTTGAATTTTCAAACTTATTTCAAAACAAAATCTTTGGTAGTAATCCGTCACTTAGAAACTCGAAAATGAACACCGATAATGTCGCGGTTCATCATCAGAATTATTTTCCAGCCACCAATGTGAGTTCAATACTATATTGCTTTAAAAACTCATTTATCAACACTTCAAAATACCTTTCAAAATGTTTAGAAAACATTTTCAAATTCCCTCAGGATTTTAAATTTCCATATATTTAATCCTTTTCCAAGTTTCCAGGGTTTATTTCAATTCTGGATTTAAATTTAGATTCAATCCATTTAATTTCACAAATTATATTACACAAGTTATGATGGGTTATTTACATAACCATCTTGGCCATAATCTTATTCGAATATATCCAATATATTAAATAATTCTAATCTATATACTTTCTTTATATCAAAATATATTTTGGGAAAAATTATTTTATTTACCCAACTTTCAAAACAATACCATGACGAATTACTCTGTTCAAGAGTTTAGAAACACCTATCGATACAGTTTGCAATACCGCATCGACCAGAATTCATAAATCACTCGCCAGACCAATCAACACAATATAAAATAGTTTTTATATCAATTACAAATACGCGCTCATATATATACACTCAAACTCAATCTAGGGTATTACTAACCACATGTCTAATGAGTTACGCCACAGAGCCAAGGTAATCACTTAACCTTCAACTCTGATACCAACTGTCATGGCCCGAAAATCCGTACCAATTTGAGCTGACTAATATTCTACACATTCAACTCAAAGTGCATGAAAATAAAGGTCTTTAATAGAAAGAAATTTGAGGGTGAGAAAGATAAGACAGAACTAATAAAATAGAAGAAGAAGAAGAACTCAACTGAACAGAATTAGTGTAAACACGGATCTCACAGCGGAACGAATAAAATTTATTATATAACAAAATCTTGAAATACAAATCTGAATTTGTACTTACATATCATATCAGAGTATAACTCGTATACATCACAGCGGAATAATCTCTAAATAACTAACGGTGGAACCTCCTGCTTTGAGCTCCTCCAAGTGAATCTGTAAAATCCTGGAATACTTATCTGCCCGTACAAATTTGGGCACCCAAGAGTTTAGGGAAAACACAAACAAAATAAACTCTGGGTCGGTCATGGGACTTGTGTGAGTAAACTCCAACCATATTGTTTAACTTTGGAATTCCTTTTGAAAACAAAAAGATAATAGTAAGACCAGCCCACACATAAACATGGATGGTTTTTACCTTACTATAACCCAAATCATTTGATATCAAAATCCAGTGATATTATAATAATGTCTAATCAAATAAATAACCAAGTAGCAGAACAGTTGCATCTCACGCTCCACATATATATAGTATAAAATCTAAAACCGCAGGGCGCTTATTGGAGAATGGATCCCAACAGACAAGGTATGGGAACACCTACCGACCAGTGTACTCTAGAGGGTATACACCTGGTTTCAACAAGAACGTCTTGCAACCCGGCCAAACATGACCGCCCACTCATTTAGCTTGAGTGTAGCGAATATATTATCACCCACGGTTGTTGGCTATCCAACCGTCATCCGAAGATACAGAGTCGAAAAGAAGAACAAATATGAATTATCTCTAGATCGGTGAAAATACACCCTGCTTGGGTATGACCTAACTAGCCATGCTGCCTAGCCTAACTTTTGTTACTTCCTGGTTGTGAAGCTAGAGGCTACGTCTATCTTCAGAACATCTGATCACCATTCACTTTGAATGCCACATCGTCAAACCCATCAATTCACTAATCGATTTCCAAAAATACCACGGGTATAAAAAGCTAAGAAGAACGAATTCCTCCGCCACCAGACGTAATACCTTTTGGAGATCATCAGTATGTGATTTGTTAGGTATACTCTGTCAGACACTCGTCCGTACAAGTTGTCCTGGGACTGAACAAATAGAAAGCACCCTTCTGGAACATAACGACCCTTGCATTTCATTTCGTCTTCAATTATCTTCAGCACGATCTAATTTGCAGCGCTTGTGCCCATACGGAGTGGTTTTCGGATAATATATCCAACCGGTCTCTACGTATTTACAACGATGGTCAAAACACTTCGATAGTCGGTTATTTAACTATCGAAGTAAAAACAAACTTCCATTCTAATGTATAACTAAACATCACACAATTACTGGCCCGTTTTATCCAATTTTATTAAATTGCCACTTCCAAAATTCCCAATTTTCTTATCTTACCCAGATGTTTCATAACTCGTTAAATTAACTTAACTTGGTTTTATAAATAAATATCATTTCCGGTTAAATTCCATCTATCAACTAATTTCCTAAGCTTATAATCCAACTTCACTTTATAAACTCTGTTTCCAAGTCAACTTCTCCTTAATTATAAATCTTGTTTATCACTTAATCTCGATTACCTATAAATTATTGGTTTTAAACCAAATATTTAATGTCTTATCAAATTCTAAATTATATATATATATATATAATTTCCAAAAGTAAATTATTTTTAACTTATTCGACATTGTCGAATTTTCATTATAAATCCTTATGGATTTATTCAATCCTACTCTTATTTCGAACCTTGAAATGAATTTCATTCTTCTCCATTTAAAATCGATCTCCCCATTTCCTAGAATCATGCTTGGATATATCTTTCTAAATGATAATTATCTCATTTCATTTATAACCCCTCGTATAAACCTAACCACCTGTTTTTTTACAACAAGTTATTTATCTAACCAAATCGAAATTCAATTACCATATAAAAATAGTTTTTTACCCTTTAAACTTCACTTTCTCTCTTAATATAATTTCACGGTATTTAAAGGCCAGTTATTTCAGAGCCAGTGTAATCCCATATCCCCAACCAACAATAATAAATAACAGATTATCTATCACATCAGATAATGCAATATATGAAAACAACAAATAATTATTTCAACCAATTTATCAGCAATGCATCCAAACAACCATCACGCACCAATATTTACCAATATTAAATAACAATTATAATATTATAAAAAATGATCAGAGTTAGTGAGTTTACTCACCTTAGCGCGTTAACCGTTAAATAACGATTTGCGTCAGTTGATTAAACCAGGTGTTCAATTCTGCCATAAATCGTAACGTGCTCCAAATCGCTTCAGACCAATTCCAGTGCGTAGTCGTCGTCCACACGATCCCAACGGATCAGACTGTTCCATTTATCATTGCGCTTCTTCCTCCCAACCAACTACCGCTTCATCCGTGCTTTAATTCATCGCCTAAACTCGGTTTCTCAACCGAAACCAATTCCGACTACACCGTTGTTCAACTCTACGCTTGCCATAATCATGCATGCTTCAACGCAAGCACTCTCTCACCCATCTTCACGTTAAAAATACAGAGTATGCCCCTGTATAAAAACCCATACCCAAAAAGTTACAACATCCTCATTTCTTCTTCGCTGCTCCATCATATTTCATTACGTGCCTTTTTCCACTTTCCATTTTGTAAAACAAAAAAAAACGCGAACTTCCCTTTTTTCTTTTCTTTATTTAGATCTTACTACTTTAGCCTAGCCCAATTTGTCACGTGTACTACCCAAGACCACTTCTTTACCATACTTCTTCTTCCACTATTTGATACCAGGTACCCGCCACTTCATTTTTCTCCAAAGCCGCACGTTTTCACAATGCCATCTCCCTGTACAAACATCCCATCCCTTCACACCTTTCTCTTTCCATTTGTAAAACCATTCCCATCCCGTAGCAGCGCCTGCCATGCATACACTCTTTGATCCCTCCTCTATCTCTCTCCTAACTCCACAAATCCAAACTGTGAATACCACTACCCTCCTCGTCTACATCTATACAGCGTCCATTTTCCTGATCCGTTCTTCACGCCATCACCTTCTTCCCGCCCATTTGCTTTCCCAACGCACTAAGTTCGCTGATCCACTCTACAACATGTCATGGCCAAACCCATCCTCTCCCTCTTCAAGTAGCACGACTGCATGACATGCACACAAATTTACCAGTACCATCAGATACTTTCACTTCAGAAACCATTCACCTCGCACACCATCGCTCTTGCGTTTCAGCCATACACATTTCCTTTGATCCAGGTACGGTTGTAAATGTTTCGCGCCAAAATTTGTTCGGACCCAATGAGAAACCTTCCAGAATGAAGCGCGATGTATCATGGTATCAGAAGTGTTTAGGTTGGGATGTTTAGTAGAGTATAGATTTTTTTTTTTTGATTTATGGTGGAGGACCGATGTTGTTTGCCATTATTTTTAGATCTCATTTTTACTTATAGTTGTAGAAGCTTCAGAGTTAAGCAATAGAGTATATAAAGTAGAATGCGTAGGTGTATGGGTCATTCATGAAATAGCTGAGTGACCATGAGATTTCTCAGCGTATAGGGTGGTATGGTTCAACTTTATAGGGCATGCGTTGGTGTCCTATATGCATTACTTCATACTGAAGGGAAAAAATATATATACTTCAAAACATTTTATACATATATGTTTATTTAGTTTATAGGAACAAGCAAAACTTAGCATGTACGTAGGTCCATTTTATTTATTTAAATGGTCCTTCTCCATGAAGTATTAGCAGTAGGTGGCTGTATACTTTGCTTCGCTGTGAAGTATTAGGACATAGCACTGAGAATAGGGTACTGTGGAATGATGGAACAATGTATTTAAGTTGGAGGAAATAATATATAGGTATGCTAATCTGAGCATTGGACCTCAGGTATAATAACGTATAACTTAACCGACCTTATGGTTTAAGGACACATTTTAATTAAATAATAACGATAAATTTCAATTGGAATTTGAAATATGTTACCTTTATTTCGTGTGTAGTGATCTGCCTTATGTAAATTTCGTTCATGCCCGGGTGGCTGCGGACAGAAATAAAGATACGGTCGTGTCCAGCGAGGTGCCATGATCCCAAAAATATAATGATATCGATAGGTTAACTTATATTGTGAAACCCCGAAATACTGATATAGGGTGCAAAATACTCCAAATTAAAAGTTGCATATTTAATTAATTAAAAACTACAATAAAATTCTAAAAATTAAATTATAACTATGTCTCAAAAGAATCTTGTCCAAATTCGAAACCGATATTTAAATATATTTAAATAACCGTTATGGCCATAAATGAATATGCCGCTGCTTTTCTGAATATTTAATTTGAACATAACTTCCCATTTATAATACGAAATCTTGGTTTTTCACTTCTATTAGAAAAACACAGATCAATAAATTTCAATGTTTCTTGTTTCGCAGAAATCCGTTTTATAACGAATCATGTACAGTCAGTTGAAGTTCATAACGTTAAATTACGAACTATCGCGATATTACGGGCTCGATTGTATTTAATATATATTTTTATATGTTCAACTTCGTTTTAATTAATATATAAATCCACTTATATTATGATTTCAATATTTACTGATTTAAATATTCAAAAACAAACCGATAAAAATGTGGGATGTTACAATCATGAGGTTGTATAACCATTACAAAATGAAGTTGTTTAAAGAGGCAAAGTTAGAAAGTGGTGTTTTATAAAGAAGTTACTTAATTATTGAATTAAGAAATAATGTTATATTCGAGAAAGAGTTTTTCCAGAGGATAAGAAGGTTGTATGAAACTGTATTTTGAATAGAACAGTTAAATGGAATTTGAATTTATATTTGAATGAAATATTAGTTTTTTGGGATTTCAACTTGTATTTATCTCCAGATATGAACGTGGTTGATCAAGGTCTGAGAGGTAATTAAAATACCCCAACTTGAATGACATCAGGAGTATCTGCAGACGATATTAGTTGAAATGGTAAAAGAGGTTAGTAAATATATATTATTTCCATTAGAGAAATAATAGTGCAACATTAATGGATATGCGGGGAATATATAACGAGAGTTCCAAAGTAAAAGGGAAATAAAAAGGGGTTGCCGAAAATATAATGATATGTTCGAGTTAGAAAGGAAATGTAAAGTTGAGTTTTATTATATAAGAATAAGCATGAGTACTGTCAAGAAATGAACAAAAGATATTTCGTAGTGTTATTTTTACGAATAAATAAGTTGAACTGATTTCCCCAATATTAGATAATAATGTGGCTAATGTTTTGAAAGTGAGAATAGGAAACTGGATATATGAAAGTGAATTTGTTAAAAGAAAAATCTTATGTTAAATAAATAGCGAAAAACTATATTTATAATCTTGATATATCTAAGAGTTTTAAATTTTACATTTGTTTTAATTAAAAGGCCAATTGATGCTGAATACTGAACCGATAAACTCATTGGATTTACATGATTGAATCACTGTATATTTTGGTAGTTAAATCACCGACTATCAAATATGTCCAATACAATTGTTGGTACGGGAAGACCGGGATCGAATTTATATTCGAAAACCATTCCGACCGACAAAAAACGTGAAGATATCAGAAGATGATTGAGACAAAGAAATTGAAGACCGTGGATCTTCATAAAACGTTAGAATTACTTATAATCTCCGGTTTAGCGGCCAGAGATATACTGTGATTTTGTCGTGGTTGGAATCTACGGATTGCAAGGACTTCTCGCTACCAATTTGTAGGGTGATTCCTTGGATGTGGTAGGAGGGTGCGTTCGGTTCATCCTGTTCCTGGATGACATGTATGGACGGATGTTTGATAGAGTATTTCCAAAGGAATTACGTACGTTGATTTCTTCAAACGCACCATAGTTGATGGCGAAGAAACGGTTTTCTCTAGCCAAATAACTAGAGTATTTTTGTGGACGTCAATTAGTGATATCTGGTGGATCTGACGATGTGGCATTCAAAGTGAATGATGATCAGATGTTTCAGAAGATAATTCTGACCTCAAGCCTGATCAACCGGGAAATGACAAAAATCAAGCAGGCAGCATGGCTATGTGGGTCGCTCCCATTAGGGTGTATAATCACCTATCTAGAGAAATTCCTTTTGCTTCTTTAATCTATTTCAATGCTGTCCCTTTTTGGGAAACAGTGGTTTGAGCCCAATTGTTGGTGATATACATTCGATACACTCAAGCGAAATGAGTGATCGGTCATGTGTGGGCCGGGTTGTAAGACGTTCTTGTTGAACCCAGTGTATTCGCCTCTGGAGATACACTATCGGTAGGTGGTTCCATACCTTGTTATAGTTGGAATCCAATCTCCTATAAGCGCCCGCGGTTTTGATTGTATACTATATATGTGGAGCGTGAGATGCAAGCGTTCCACTAGATTGTTATTTATTTATATTTAGACACTATTATAATATCAGAAAAGATATTGATTTCAAAAATGTTTTGGGTTATCATAAGGTAAAAACCGTCCGTATTTATGTGTGAATTTGGTCTTACGATTATCCTTTTCTTTCGAAAAGACTTTTGAACTTTAAAATCAAGTTGGATGATCCCCTTAAATACTGTGCGGGTTTTTCTCACTCTGGTTCAACAGACTGACCCGGTATTTGTAATGCTCGGGTTAGACCGGGTTGTACAGGTCCAGGTTATCGGATGCTGCAAATTTCAGAAGACGTGCTGGAGGTGATCAGGCGTATTGTATCTAGTATTTATTCCGCTGTGTGATTGTATATGAGGACAGGTTATTATCACTGTCCAGATGTGTGATGTACTCTGATATTGTCAGTATTTTTAAAGCTCTCAATAAAGTTTATTTCTGTATTATATTTTGTTCCACTGCGATGTGAGACTCTTTGTTGTGGGTTCTTCTTCTTCTATTCTAATATTTCTTTCTTTCTTATCTCACCCTCTAATTTCTTTCTAATAACGTTCCAGTGTTTTCAGTGTTTGGAAGATCGACATAAGGTACAGTAATTGTATTTATGTTGATTTTCAGGGCCGAAAATCCTTGGGTCTTTACAGAACATAAAATTGAAGATGATGAGGTTGGTAATTTTATAATATGTGTTATTTCATCGAAAGAAATAATTTGTATAAACTGCTGCTAAACAACAAATTTGGTTATTCACGTGAATATTAAAAATATGAAATATTAATTGGGGAAATCAATATTTAGACGTAACATGTTTTTAACATGATTTATTAAGTTGGTTAGAATAAAACAATGAGTATTTGGGTAATTTTATAATTAAAATGTAAATTGTAAAGCAATTGAAATTGTAAGAATGGGAGGTTAATCAAAAACCTTGGTTGAAAATGGTTAGATAAATTCATTACGTAACATTGTAATATTTAGTTATGCCAAGATACAACAATTTTATAAATTAATGTTCAAAAGTGAATTTTGCAATCACAACAATATTTGTGAATTATTGGGTTTCTATTGAAATAAGTAATGTGAATATTGATTGAGAATCAGCATTTAAGGATTAAGATATTTTAATAAGGTTCTTAGTTTTATTTTGTTTAAAACTTTGAAGTTGTGTATTTTTTATTGAAATTGTAAGTTTTAATAAAATGTGAAACAGAAACATGTTTATAATTAGAAGTTATGTTAAATAATTGTAGATAATCTTCAATCTTGTTGCTGACAAATTTTTGTAGCATTAGAGCCATAAAAGTATATACAATTGGGTGTTGTAATGTGATTTTAGAATGTAAAATTTGTAGCAAGCTTGGGTTGATAGCCTAATTAACGCTAATCTAAATACGTATGAGTTGTTGGGTTATTTGTTAAGTTTTAAATCAAACCCGAGACCATGAAGGAAAAATATTGAAACATGATGAGAAGAGAAATGGGAAATACATACCTTTTTCAGGAAGAATCTTCTTCCTCTTCTTCAGCTGTAACCTTAAAAACAATGGCAGCCCCTTTCTCTTAAAATTCAAACCTCCTTAATGTAAAATCAAATTGAAGAGCCTAATAAATCTCCCATACTACAATAAATTTAACTCTAACAAAGGAATCAAATTATTAAATCTCTGGAATGAAAGATGAAGGGGATTACAGTGAACTTCTATATTTGCATGTTTATCTCAGGCATCCTATAGATTATGTAAGTTGTTTTCAAGCCTAGAATAATGATGGCGCTAGCCAAATCGAACAAAAATCATTGCCACTAAAGGTGAGTTGTTCAACTCCCACTTTGTAACCTAGATATATTTGTATATCTGTGTAGCGACCCAGGAATTTCGACACTCGAATCCTGACTATAACACATATCGTGTCCAAACCCTATTATCGAAAACCCAGAATGCTAATAGAGAGAAGCTAGAGGCTGAGATAAGAAAGAAAGAAAATTAGAATAGAAGAATAAGAAGAATAAACACAATACAGGGTCTTACATCGTAACAGAATGAAATATAATACAGAATTAACTTTTATTGAGAGCTTGAAATAATACTTACAACATCAGAGTACATCAATACATCTGGACAGTTATAATAGTCTATCCTCATATATATAACACACAGTGGAATAATAATGGTATACATCATACGTCAGGCTCCTTCAGCTCGTCTTTGGACTTCACATAATCCGATAACCTGAACCTGTACAACCCGGTCTAACCCGAGTATTTACAAAATGCCGGATCAGTCTGGTGAACCAGAGTGAGATAAACACGCTAAGTTTAAGGGGAATCATCCAACTTGATATTAAAGTTGAAATCCTTTTGAAAGAAAAGGATAATCGTAAGACCAAATCCACACATAAATACGTACGGTTGTTACCTTACGATAACCCAAAACATTTTGAAATCGTATATATATTCAGATATTATAATAGCGTGTAAATACAAATAAATAGAATCTAGCTGAATGCTTGCATCTCACGCTCCATATATATAGTATACAAACAAAACCGCGGGCGCTTATTGGAGATTGGATTCCGACTATGGCAAGGTATGGAACCACCTGCCGATAGTGTATCTCTAGAGGGGAATGCACTGGGTTCAACAGGAACATCTTGCAACCCAGCCCACACATGACAGTCCATTCATTTCGCTTGAATGTATCGAATGTATATCACCAACGATTGGGCTCAAACCACTGTTTCCCGAAAAGGGTCAACATCGAAATAGATTAAAGAAGGAAATGAATTTTCTCTAGATAGGTGATTATACACCCTAATGGGAGCGACCCACATAGCCATGTTGTCTGCTCGATTTTTGTCATTTCCCAGTTGTGAGGCTTGAGGTTTGAATTCACCTTTAGTACATCTGATCATTATTTACTTTGAATGCCACATTATCAGATCCGTCAAATCACTAATTGACGTCCACAAATATACTCTAGGTTTAAAAGAAGGGGCATTATTTACCACCAACTTGGTAAATTTGTAAAAATCAACGTACGTAGTTTTTAGGAAATATTCTATCAGACATTCGTCCATACAAGTCATTCAGGAACAGGATGAACCGAAGGCACCCTCCTACCACATCCTTGGAACCACCTTAAAGATCAGTAGCGAGTAGTCCTTGCAATTCGTAGATTCCAATCACGACAGAATCATTGTTAACTCCAGGGATCAGCTAGAGATATTTAACAATAGTTCTTACGCTTATGAAGATTTACGGTCTTCAATTGCTCCATCTCGATCAGTATCTTCGACTATTCGTATTTATTGGTCGGAAGGGTTTTCGAAGATTAATTCGATCCCGGACTTTCCGTACCAACAATCGTATGGGTAAAATTTGATAGTCAATTATTTAACTATCAAAATAAACAACCATAAAAATAAAATAGAACCATTGGTTGAGTACACAGTGTCACTTGGCCGCTAAAAATGATATATCAGTTTAATATATTAATATTCTCAAATCATTATATACATATACTTGGAAAAATATCTTAAAACCATATTCAAATTCAAGTTAACTACTACTTCAAAACATTTTCTATCACTTATCATCTATAATTGGGAAATAAATTCTACTTAGCATCGTAAAACAATCGTTACCAAATCTCCTTTGTTTTTGTTATTAGAAACAAAATAATGGTGCTGAATGTTTTAAATGTATACATGAATCTGGTTATGCTTTATTATGGACGGACGCAACCTTTGTTGAAATTTAATCATAGTAAATATTTACACAATGTCTGTATGGTTAAATTAACAAATAAAACATATTCATCTTTCCTCGTTTTAAAACAAATCAATAGCTTGAGTTCTAGATAGTTACAATGGAATTATCTTAATTTGGAAATGATTGAAAATTTTCCATTTCCTTTACCATTTAAATTATTCAAAGGATAATTTAATTTGAATAAAATATAACTTGGTTTAATACTATATATATATATATAATTCCATTTCTTCTTTTAGATTACAAAACTAAAGTCATAAAACTTTGGGATAAACCAAAATTTGTTTCTTTCCTTTCTTTGCTTTCTCTTATTTCTTTTAGATTATCACCAAGCATCCATCCTTTTCAATCAATACATCATCGTTTACACAACCCTAAAAACCTACAAGCTAGTTTATAGTTTACTATTTTATTTCTTCTATAAATACACTGATCTCCTCTCATACCTTCACGCACCAACCAGAAACAAAAATGAGGAATAAATGGCAGAATGCCTTGATCTTAAGTTTTCAACTAAATGGAAGGAAATCTTAAAGCACGAAACAAAGAAAACATTTAATTGTGAGTAAACTATTTCCCATTTAAAATCCATTTCTGGTTATGGTATGAATTATGTATATATATGCACATATATCCCCGAATGAGTTGTATAGTTGATTTAAATCTTGATGTTTAGGTCCCTAGTTTATTCTAAAAATGGTCGCTGACTTTTGTGACGAGTAGATCGACCATTGGAAGGGTTAAAGGGTTTTACTTTTTAGTACAAATGGTTGGTCTATTTAGTTTTTCGATGACGTATACCTGTTATTTGATTCTTACAAAGTTCTACATCATCTGTGCTACCCTTAGATGCATATTTATAAAAATATATTGATTAAGGTTAGCCTAGTTATGATATTTTATCCATTTAAATGTAAACCTACTTTTTATTCATTTTTTGTTCTCTATAATATATACTACCCTTATATGTGAATTTGTACCAGATATACTGGTTAAAATTTTCTTAGTAATGATAAATACGAGAATGTCTATGCGTGTGCTGCACCGCCATGGAGAAGAGTTGGGTGTGCACACTTGGGGGATAGATGCAAGGAGTAGTCGCGAGTCTTTGGTCGAAATTTGAGGTTGATCGGTGAAATACAGTGGCAATACGAGGTGTTTCTTCGATCGAAATGAAGTTGCACGACATGGGTTGGCACCACTAAAATTCGTTATAGGGATTGGCGCTATTTTTGGGAAATGGTGATAGTTTCAATGGGAGGAAGTCGCAGTTGTGGCAATGAGATCGGAGGAGTGATGGCCACGGGGACCGGGGTGTACGTGCACCGTTCACGCAGTGCACTGATAATAAAGAGAAAGAATAGAAGTTCAGTAGAAGAAGGAATAGAAAGTATTCTCATATCTATATACCTTGGTGTAAGTTACTGAAAATATAATTGTTTAGGTAAATTGGAGAAGTTAAAATAATTCATGATTTGAAAGTGAGCATATATGATTTGTATGCGCATGCAATTATCAAATGATCATTCTTTTCCAAGTAAACCTCGAGAGAAGGAGAAGGAATCAAAGTACCTGAAGACCAGAGCACCCTGCACCAAAGACATTCGGTGGAAAATTACTTTCCTTTATCACAAACGTAGAACTACTGCTGTCAGTAGCAAATGCAATACTTGATATTGCAAAGAACGGAAGAAGAAAACTTATAACGAAGTAGAATAAAAAAAATAGAAAAAAAAACAAACTGTAAAACAAATTACAGTAAGTTTGTATCCTTGCGAGTATCACCTTTGTCCGGGATTTTAGGGGTGCTATGCAATTGTGTTCGCTGAAAATCTTGGAAGCGATCTTGGAAACGAAGTATATTGATGTGGTTCCGGCAAGTATGACAGCGTGTGCGGAGGTGAAGTGGGTACGTGAAACATGGGGCGTGGGTGGAGAACGCTGGGGCGCACGTAAGGGCATATGCACGATGGTGTTTTCCAGCGAAGAACGTGAAATGAAGAGCAGGCATGAGGAGGCTTAGTGCATGACCGGAGCAGTTAAATGTTGCAAATGGAAGCTACCTGAAGCGGTGGTCCATTTGCACAAAATCGCTATTTTAATTCAAATATATTCATTGGTCCACGTTAAAATATAGCGCGCTCACAAAATAACTCCTATTGGCTCCAAACTGAAAATCTAGCAATAATTAGCGATACGTTTTCCAATAAAATACGTTACGTCGAAAACGGACGTTGTTTGAAAAATGACTATTTCTAACGCTTATAAAATATCGATATAATATTATAAATTATAAATTAATTATATCTAATAATAATAAATTATTATTGTCATTTATATCCAATTAAAATAATATATACTTCAAATCTAACCAATATAGAACTATAACTCAAAATTAGCATATATGAGTCAAGAAATATTCAAATTCTTAT
Source organism: Allium sativum (assembly GCA_030737875.1). Lineage (NCBI taxonomy): Eukaryota > Viridiplantae > Streptophyta > Magnoliopsida > Asparagales > Amaryllidaceae > Allium > Allium sativum. Next base: position 305,260,280 of record CM060919.1, read on the forward strand.
TTAATTAATAAAAAAATCGTTATCGTTTATAACCGATTTCCATAGCAACTATTTTAAAATTTGATTTCGACATATTTCACAATATACAAGCTGAAATCTCGATTATTCTCTTTTATTAGAAAATTATAATTAATAAGATCCTAACGTTTCTTGTTTCACAGAATCCGACTTAAAACGGATTATGTATATTCGATTGAAGTTCAAAAATCAATATTATGAACTACTGCGACGTTTCAGGCTCGTTTTATATTAAATATAAATTTAAACATTCAACCATCGTTTTAATAAACGAATTCAATATTAAATCCATTAATATTTTCAAATATAATATTTAAAACAAGTTTAAATATTCGAATTCAAATAACTGGAAACCCGGGCCGTTACAATCTGGAATCAGTAATCTATTGCGATATTGGTTATTCTAAAATATTTATTAGTTCATGAATTTACAATAGTTATACTGTCTTGGTCCAATTTTTTGAATATATCTACATTTCATTTTGCACCAGGATCGTGTCGTGTTGATCTCGAATTGTTGTCCATGTTTTAATAATCTCTTATCATGCTTAAATACATCATTGAATATTGCCTATAACTTGTTCAGAATCATTCTAAAAGATGGACGCGAAGCAAGCACAAAAGCCTGCTGCTTGTGAGCATAAAGGGTTGATCCATCCCTCCTTTGGGTCGACACCAAGGTCGACCCCAGCATGGGGAGGGTTGACACTAAGGTCGACCCAAGCAAGGGAGTGTCAACCTCTATAGAGAAAATATGGGCATCCTTTTATTTACTTCCTGCACTTTGTTTTGGTGTTTGATCCAATGTATTGTTAGTATACAAAGTTATGTATTATTTATGAATTGTTATCAAGTGATTTCTTAAGGCTATTTCTAGATATTAAAAAGCTAATGCTTATTTTCAACCTAACCAGGATTGTGTAGTTTTATGTGTGTTTTCTTAATGATTATTTCATGAGTATTTTTTGATTTCGTGAACACGTTTCACATATTTTAGAAATAAGTTTTAAAAGAAGTTATATATATATATATCCTTACAAGGAAATGTTTTAAAATGTTGTTTAATAAATTATTATTACCTAAAAGTATAATATATAAATATTTCTTACTATATAAAGAGATTTATAAAATCAATGGTTTCCCAAAAAAAATTTGATTTCGTTTTAAACCCAATTCCTGAAGTATATTTTCATATACATACATACATACATACATACATATATATGCACACATGTGTGTGTGCGTGTGTGTGTGTGGGGGGGGGGGGTGTGTATGAAACTACATGTATTTGCACTCTTCAAAAAAATGAGAATGCGACTTAAACAATGTAGTACACCTCGTAGTATGAGACATGAAGGTATATTATATTGGTTAATTCCAGACTATTCGATTGACGTTGTCCTGTGGAATCAGCATACTTAGAATAAATCGATAAGTGAGGACGTATGGTATGGGACATATAGTTACCACTACTTGGGTTACTGTTAGGATGTCTGTGACACATAATCGGGGAACTATGTCGGACCTTCAAGTCAATTCTTGATGTTTGATGTTTACCAGTACTAGGCCAAGTAGGGCCAATTATGTTAGACCTACAAGTTTAGCATACTCGATGTCTACTTATTTGGAGCAAATGTGTGGTAAGTGACTGTGTCGAGGCGCCAAAGCTGTGTGATATTCCAAAGCTGTGTGGTAGTAGTAAATGGTTTCCGCAGACTGTGTGGTTCATTGCAGGCATGAAGAGATCTCTTCTTATTGGATCCAAACTGTGCGGTTCAATTTTCTGTAGTTTCCCTGGGACTTTTTGGTATGACGACTGTACGGTGCTATATTTTCTAGATTTCAAGTATTCTTTGCTTTCTAGAATTCTATGATGTCCTATAATGTTTCACCATCTTATGTAATAGAGTTTTATACGTAATTGCTGCGTTATTTGATGTTTATTATATGGTGATTATACTATTGTGTGGCGAACTTTTAGTCAAGTTCGACATGTTGCATTTATAGGATTTCCACCGTATGCTTTGACTTGATTGAGTGTGTATTACCTTACATGAGACCCTTGTGTATGAGTTAGTGGATCTATCCCATGTAATCTATGTTGCTTATGTATATATTATATTCCTCCTTAATGTGAGTAATTATTCGATATATACTATTATCTTTCATTTATAATGTGTTAGCTGATATCTTTAAGCTAGAATGACTCGTATATTTAATACTCGGGTCTGACCGAGTTGTTTTAGGTTTATAACTTGATGTTGATTCGTGTTTAGCTGTTTCACCTTTGACTACCTCTTTTGGTGCTATTACCTAAGTTGTGTAGTTGAGTATCTGTGTCAAATGTATATTTTTCTTTTGGGACATGTTGTATATGTATATGGTTCATGTAAAACCATTGGAATATGTAGCACATATATATGTTGTATTCTGCTGTTGTAACTATATATATTCTATTCTGCGCTCTGCTATTTATGAGGTATTGTAGTTTGTTTTGAATACGATCCTTAGCCATCATAGTTTTATATTAAATGAATTGTGTTCTCCTATTTGCTCAAGGTAAGAAAGAAAATTATACATCCAATCAACGTATTCGATATGCACTTAATGTGCGAATTACGAATGGTCACTCCTAACTAGTCTATTCTCCGCTCTAACAGACAATATTACTCGTTAATGCTCTTTACTAGTGTGGGTCTTAGGGTGGAGCATTACAGTTTTAGTCATTTCAATTATGACTCGAAGGTAAAGGCTATCCATCACTGTTCTCTTACTTCATTCCACCGGCATTTTCCAAACCATCCTAGTTTGTTTTAGATTCTTCACCATTTGCATAATTGTTAAAGTGATTCCCGATATTGACAATGAATATGCCAATATCCGGCCCCGATCTCTTTAACAACCAGGCGCTTATTTCATATCATGGTCATTTACATTTAAAATCATATTCAATGGGGTAAGTCAGTTTAACTTAAAGCATTGATTTCTTTATACTCATTTTTTTCAAACAAATAAGTATTGAATTCAGTTTCGAATTTAAAATCTCATATTACCAATGGTTCATTATCGAATACAAATTCAGGTTCTAGATTTTTATATCATAATATCATTCTTAATTGAAATCTTTATCGTAAATCAATTTGGAATTATTTGCTCTTGTTGGAAATAGATTTTATTTAAAGTAGTAATTATTTTTGAAATAGTTTAATTCTAAATAGTTAAAAATATAAATAATACAAAATATTTTTATTAAAATTATAATAGTTAAAATATATAAAATAGTTCTATTAAGAATAATTACAAAATTATAATAAAATAGTTTTAAATTAAATAGTAATAAAAACAGTTATGAAAACAAATAATAAAGAAAATTAGTTTAAATAAACGTAAATAATAATAATCTAAATTAATTTAAATATGATACTCCAATCTGAACCAAATATCTATATTCCAAAATTTCGGATTATCATAAATTCAGATTTCAATATTTAAATTAATTTATATTTAACTGGCTTGAATTTCTGATTAGATTTGTTTATAATTAGAATTATAATTCTAAGCCCTTACTTCAATTTGGTTTAAAACTTAAATTCTAAATTCATTTCATTCATTATATTTCAAAACAACATTGAAAATTTAATTATCAAGTTACTTTTCCTAAATCAAATTCTTCAATTTATAAATTCGTAAATTTCACAAATAAAATATGTACCAGTTAAGTCTTTAAATTTAGGTCAAATTTTTCATTGACTTAATTTAAAACAAATTAAACATTAAAATCAAATTCTTCTTTAAATTAAATTTATTAATGTTATTATATTAAATTAAATCTTTATATTATATTAAACTACATTTTAAAATAAATCTTTGAAACTAAATAAATCTTCATATTAAATTAAAACAACCAAATTTAAATGATTGTATCAAATTAAGTCATATTATATTAAATTAGTTTATATACTAATTTCTATTTCTTAATTAATTTTTTCATAAGTTATTTTTAAATAACAAATTCAATTAAAAATGATCATATAAATCCTTTTATTAAATCATTTCTACCTTAAATTCGCAAATTTATGTTAAATATTTTAAACATTATTTTAAACTAAAATATTTATATTAAATTTCAAAATCAATACAAACTTAAAAATGTTTAGAAAACAGTTTTGTTGACCAACGGTGTCTATATTTTTTTTATCCTATGGTATGTATCATTTCAACCCGTAGTGTTTTAATTTCCGGTTATGTATCATTTCAACCCGTATCCCTAATCTGTGTCAATGATAATAAAATAATTTGGGTATGTATCATCTCAACCCATAATGATTTTCCTATCAATAAGGAATTAGCTGTGCGATAGCATATCATGTCAACATAGTATATCCATGCATGTGTCACGTATCATAAAAACTTAACATAACATAACCTATGTCACATATCATGACCGTGTCAACATTTCAAATGATGTTAATTAACTTAATATAAAATGTCAGTCATGAGTGATTGCTCACCTTTCATAACTTTTGAGATGGAAACAGAGAGACACAGATATTGATGCGAATGACTCTAGAATGACAGAAGCATAACTCTAATGACACGACACACTAGCTTAGCTATGGCTTGATGACAACCAAAACACAACAAGTCAGCTATACAGACTCGATAATCGACACGAGATAGCTATACACGAACATGACAGCGATGAACCATACAACGCAGCTTTCGTAGATTAACGCTATGCACATATTCCATCCAAGCACAGCGTGTGGAATTTAAAAGATTTAATTACTCCTACTATCCCAAGTGGATTCCACATCTCCAACACCGTAGATTTGGACGTTTTGATGGTATAACCTCCGTATTCAACTGCCAATTTTGTTCAACGATATAATCACCTATTCAATTTTTCTTAAACTAGAACGATCCATCCAGGAAGTATTTTCCCATTTCAAGTGACATTAAAACTAAACAGCCTTTTTACAATGGGCAACACCCGTTGTAATATTGGTTTCGCAACGGGCAGACCCCCATTCTATTAGATCACGTTGTAATAGGTAGGTACTTTACAATAGGCTAAAATCGTGGTTAAATGCCACTGCAATACACCTTTTAACAATGGTCATTGGCCGTTGAAATGGTATCTATGACAAAAATTACTGTTTGTTGTAAAACATTGAAACTTACAGCGGGTTCGAACTGTTGTAATAGATCCTAATACAGCGAGCTACGCCTGTTGTATTAGACAATAATACAATTAGCGCCTATTATAATAGACTTTAGTTACCACAGACATAGCCCGTTGTAATAAAATGAATTGCAACGGTTTCTGAATGTTGTAAAATGTTTCTATGACAACACGCTATCACCGTTGTAGAAAGGTCTTATAACAACATGCCCTGACCGTTGCAATATAAATGCAAATTTAAATCCATGCACATCCATACCAATAATGAATAACTTAACGAGTAATGAATACAATTATAAAACAACCAAAATCACATATGAAAAGGCTGAAAGCTATAACCATAAAATTCCAACACATTCCAAAATGTTAGATAAATTTACATTGACATAGTTCTAACATACACATGACAAATAGTTTCATAATAGCTAAATATATAAAGCATTAGTACATAGCAGTCAGCTACAAATATAATGTTCTCGTACTATCATATTAGACCAAGAAGATGAAGTCTTTGTGCCAAACGACTGTCGATCCAACAACCTCTTTGATAGTGGTCATATCTGAATTTGACCTAAATAAAATAGCTTCTGGTTCCACTGCTACATTCACCCGTACCTTCCAAGCATCTGATCCAAGCTTTACAAAATGCACTAATTAAAGCATCATGATCAGTACTTGCTATCGTCCCCTTTGCAACTACGTTCTTATGCTAACTCAATAACTTGCACTTTTTTCACCAAACCATCAATAGTAACCCGATCTAGTTGATCTTCAACCTGCATATTGTTACTCGAGCTATGTGACTACAAGAAAAAAATAGTTGATTTAGTTCTGCTTTTGATTTATATGTATATGTAGGCAATAAAAAACAATAGACATAAATTTTTAGAAAATTGAGTTACAAACAGGAACATACACCTGGTTCTTAGTTCATATGTTTTGTTTGGAATAAAACAATTCACTGGGAGTTAAGTCAGACATGTAGTTCAAAATTCTGACATTTGGCAATATGCAGGAGTAAAATCTGAGATTTAGATCAGATGTCTTAGTCTGCGTTTCAAACATCTGAGTTCAGATTATTTTGAAAACCTAAGACACGTTTCAAACATTTGGAACACAGTGTCAAACAAGTAATCTAGTTCGATATGTTTCTTGAAGAATAAATGGCATAAAATAGCATAAAAATCTTACTAGCTGAACTTCATAAAATTGCTGGACCAAGCATAAACCAAATAATAAGCACATCAGCGAGTAGTAAATAATACATCATCTACTTCCACTAATTCTGGGGTGGGGAAATGCATATAAATCCATTAAAACTAAATTCAAAATTTAGACACCCGCAATGGAGATTGAAAATAATGATAGGGAATAATCCTGACATTTTTTCGCAATTAAATGCATCTTCATTATCAAGGCATGTGAGCAATTTATACTGTGAACATTTCTTTGTACGTAACCTTTTAATAATCTAAGTAACCAAATCATCCTTCTTATGGAATACCCTTTTCACTAACCAATGGTTATTATTTCCCGTAAAGATAAAATATTATTAAGCATAACCTTCTGCCTTGCAAAAAATTTCCAAAATAACACTAAAATTTTGGTTGTCATGCAAGAAACAAAAAGTGATACCAAAAGTTGTCTAATTTTCATAAATATAAAGGATCCTATATCTTTGTGTATCATGTGAACAAAAAAAAATTCACTTGAAAAACTGGAAGAAACGGTGCTCAAGAGAAATGATGTAAAGAATTATCTTGAACTGATTTCACAAATGTAAAATGTTGTAACATGTCTGTTCACGTTACACAGACAACTTATTTATAATAACATAATAGCGGTGTAACGACCCAGAAAATCTGAACCAATTTAAATTTTTTAAATTGGCTCAAATAATGGATTTTAAATATTTTAAATAAATATTTTAAATAATGGCAATAAAAACTGAGTTTGAATCGACAATTGAAAACGAATATAATTAATTATAATTATAAACAAGGCTTGAAAAGGCGCGACAGTTTCAAAAATTGAATTTAAACTTTGTCGGACTGTACCGGGTGCAAAACAAAACGGATTTTAGTGAAACCAAAAATATTTAAATTTGTTAGTGAATACCTTTCTAACGAATCTGAAAAATCGAATTTTCATAGCGGAAAGCAAAAGTTATGGCCGAATGAATTTTCAGAACGGTCGCTATGGAATTTATATAGCCCGTGAAATTGGCCATTTTGCATACGACCTCAGAATTCGGCGAAACCACTTTTGTTGGATCCGGGATGTGAAGTTATTGCTAGGTTTCAAATTTCATAATTTTTGAAGCTAGTATGTGAGCGTGGCAAAGGAAAATGTGTTTTGGTCAATTACGGTTAAATTGGATCGACCAAAAATGGGCCTTTTTGCAAACGGCCTCAGAATTCGACGAAACTAGTTTTGTTGGGACCGTATCATCAAAACATAGCTAGATTTATTTTTCTGGAATTTTTCGAATCAGTTTGTGGCCCTGGCAAATTGAAATGCACGTTCAAATCAAATATTGAATGCTTTATATTTTAATTTGAATGAAAACTGACTGAAACATTCGAATGGGCCTTCGAAACATATCCCATTGTGTTCGGAATGGGGGTAAAACGCTAGGGACGAAAGTCGTTGGGTTTGGATTGGGGTTCGCGTGTTAAAGGGGGTATTTTTGGAATTTTCAAAGTTATAAAATAAAATAAAAATAAAAAAATTCATTAGCCCACGTCAGCCCCCCCGATTGTTTCTCTCTCCCCGATACGAACGGCTCCCCCCTTCTATCCTTCTCTCCTCTTTTTCCGCCGCCTCCGTCCACGTCAGCCAACGCCACCACCACACCTCGACAGCGCCTCCCCTCCTCTTTAAATCGAGACAACCCCTGACCCCCCTCGTCGCTTCCACCTCGAGAACGACGCCTGGGAAGTCTCCTACTTCACGCCGCTGCCACGATCGCCAGAGGCCACCAGACCCGACCGCACCGCCATCGAGACGTGCGCCTAGCTCCCCTCTTTCGTGTCGCACCCTCCGATCTTCACCACGATGCACAGGTTTCGCGAAATCATCGAACCCTAGTTCGAACAGCAAAGGGAGGTACGGCCTTTGTTCTCTTTGAATTTATTTAAACACTTTTAAGTGTCGCAAATTCATGTTATCAAATAAAAATCATATCTTTTTCGTTCGTTAACGAAATTCGATGAAACAGGAAACATCGTGACCGTGTGGACGCCTTCTACATTTTAGAAGAGACCGCGTATTTTTTTGAGCCTTCTGCTATTTTTGGTGGAGTGGAACCCAATGTGAGATTTCTAATTTAAAAATAAATATGGAAAACGACGATGTATAAATTATATAGTCGATGTATGAGTTATATAAACGTTGTACACCTCTTGTATAAGCGTTGTATAAGTTGTATGTTCGATGTATAAGTTATATATGCGTTGTAAAAATTATATGTGTGTTGAAATAGAAGTAAATTGCTATATATATATATATATACGCCCCTCGTCCACAAACCATGGACGATATTTATTGGTTGTGATTGTTGTGAAAATTGATTGATAGCGAATGATTGTTTGGGATTGTTTGTGGTTGATATTGATTGATTGTGATTGAAAAATACCCGTTTGTGGTTGAGAAATATTTGGTTGAAACCACATAGGATTAGTTTGTGGAAATGAAATAAATGTATACATGCCGCCTGCGTGCGAACTAGATGCATGATCCCCATTGTCAAAAACCGCGAGGTTTTAAGGTAGAGCGAGGAGCCGTACTAGGGACGGTCCCGGTTTTAACTACCCTGCCGTTATGCTGCCGAAATTTTCTGAAATATACATGTGTTAGAATAATTTTCATTCGTTGAAATAAATTACATATGTTGAAAGAATATTCATGTGTTGAGTTGCAATTCATTCGTTGAGTTGAAATTCATGTGTTGAATATTATTTGAATTTAAACAAATAGTTTTAGCGATAAAAATCACATTTTTATATATATACAAACTATAGAGAATATTCATGTGTTGAGTTGCAATTTATTCGTTGAGTTGAAATTCATGTGTTGAATATTATTTGAATTTAAACAAATAGTTTTAGCGATAAAAATCACATTTATATATATATATACAAACTATAGAGAATATTCATGTGTTGAGTTGCAATTCATTCGTTGAGTTGAAATTCATGTGTTGAATATTATTTGAATTTAAACAAATAGTTTTAGCGATAAAATCACATTTTTGTATATATACAAACTATAGAGAATATTCATGTGTTGAATTGAAATTCGTTCGTCGAGTTGAAATTCATGTGTTGAATGTTATCGTATTTTAAAATAAAATGAATAGACAATAAAAACTACATTTTTATTGTGAATATGAAGTGTTAAAAACATTCACGTGTTGAATAAATATTTTTGATGATAAAAATATTTCTTTTATCATGTATACGCTTTGATAAAAATATACACGTGTTGAAATAAATAATAGTTTGCTAGAAATATTATTATTGGCTTTGTTCTGCATATATATACATGTGTTGAACAGGAAAAATGGATTAACTGTAGAGTAAAGAAATTATTTGCGTGCCCGACAAATAGGTAAACCTTGATGAGTTGGCTGCGCAATTTTATTTTTATATAAACTCCTGTGAATGCCATTGGATGCGGAGTGCTGGTTATTCTATGTGAAATAATAAATATCGCCATAGGATAGTAATAATTAAATTTGAACTACGCTACATGGCATACTTCTTGACGATAGGCATACTTCATCATATTCCACATAAGCAATTGGAGCTTGTGTGACGAGGTGGAAGATTTACCATACGAGCGAGAGGCTTATATGGCGATGATTATATACTACAGGTTGAACTGATGACTGATATGGACTCTATAAAATATAACGATAAATTGCCAGATTAATAAAAAACCCACACGGGTCTGGAGTTGACAATAATCACGTCTCTCTAGTTATTAGATACGGCACATGGACTATTTATTTCCACATGGAAACGGGGTGACGAGAATTTATTATCTGGAGTGATTATCTATACATGCTCCCCCGTAAACACCAGAATATATCACTATAAATATGTGAATGCTTTTTAGGATTTATTGGGTACCTAACACGGCCCAATAAATTTCCAAACCCCTCCCCGTACAAAGGAGGTTATGGCGAAATTTTCCAAAATATTAAGGCGTTAGTGAAATATTTGAAGTGAAAACAAAGTTGAAAATATAGAATGAACTATAGTTGAAATTATAGAATGAACTATATTTATATATATAAATATAAATATAATTAAAAGGAATCAAAGCCGTGCAGTTCGTATTTCGGAATCGTAATTTGAAACGATTAGTATGAGGAATCCGACCATCGGATTTTCCCGAAACTGCAACCGTCGGGTTCGCCTTGGAAATATCTTCCCAACGGCACCAACCTTGTAAAAATCCAACGGTTGGATTGTCTGGAATGTTTAATTCAAATCAGAAGAAAAACAGCGCCAGAAGCGATTATATTTATATATATTTAAATATAATTATATATTTAATCGAATAACGACGCTGCAGTTCGTATTTTGAAATCGAAAATTCAAACGATTGTACCGGGAGATCCGACCGTCGGATTTTCCTGAAACTAGAACCGTTGGATTCGTTTTGAAAAGACCTTTCTAATGATGTAAATTTTGTGAAGATCCAATGGTTAGATTTTCATATATGTGTAAATCAAATCTGAAGAAAAACAGCGCCACGGCCGCGTTATGGCCCGAAGCGTCGTTTTGAATAAATTGGCTATTTTAAAATAAATAAAAATAGCGATAAATTGTTATAAAATATTATAAATGATATGCAATGAAAATAAACTGAATTTGATCGAATTATGTGGTGTTTGATGGTTGAATGTGTTTGGTGTGAAAATTACCTTAAAGAACAAAATTGGTGTTGTCAAATAATTTAACCATTGAAATAAATTGATTTGAAATTCTAAATATACGTGAATTATTTGAAAAGTCCGAGTTAATCCTCATTTCAAATAATTGACCGACGATTGGAAGTCAAAGATGAAGACGATGGTCGAAGACCGGAGATCTTCACCTCGTCTGGATGGTAACCGAGGTCCTGATTGGGAGGCATCCCGAAATATGGATAATGAGTGGTGATCGTCCAGACGTACGTGGTGATCGATGGGTTTGCGAGGTATTTAGTGCCTCCGGTTTCGTTCAGACCCAGAACGGACTTGCAAATGGAAAGTGTTGTCTGACATTGGAGTTTGTTCTGTGTGATTGATAGCCATCAGTCGCATGGCATGAATTGCCTGTGTGGCATGCTAAGATGCAGTGATCAGGGCTTCTGTTGAAAAGCAAAGTCTTGTGGTGATGATCAAAGCACCGCCTGTGTGGCGTAGCTTTGTGTGTAACATGAATCCGCGAGCCTCACACCCCGGTATGAACCAGAAACGGGAGAAGACATCAGGGAGGGCCTGCGTTTCTTTCTAGCTAGGGTGGTGTCAGTGACCTACCAGCCCTGACATTTATATACTTTTCACCTGTGTGGTTGTTGCTGTTGCGAGGCGCCTCGGTTTGATCGGACAATTCGGGTCCGATGGAGTCATTCGTTGGCTCCTTTATGCCCCAAAGGGCGGGGTGACGTAGTGTTCAGGCATAATAATCCACATCGGTGGACCGGCCCTGACGATCTAAAGGGTTGATGCGTTCTGATCCTGTGGCTCGGGCTAGAGAGTCACGAATTCGGTAAGGACTATCTTTTGCCTTGGTTCATGACGGAAATCCAATTTCCAAATACGACACCGTGCGGTTTTGATTGTATACCTATATATGGCGACATAGTGGTATGGGGCATTAATGCCGTCTATGATTGATGGTTATGATTTGAAATTGTTTTCAAAACGTATAAACACTAGCAATAATATCAAATGCCTTTGTTTTATTCGTATCAAGCATATTTTGGCCGTTATAAGGTAAAAACTCTATCCTACGGTTTGCGTTGCATTGTGTGATGGGAACTGAGTCTTATAATGGCTTCATTTTTATAAAATACATTGCGTTGTTTAAAAGAAAGTTTTGTTTTAAAGCACTGGCAATCCAATGGAGTAAACCCGTTCCACGGAAGTGGCGTGGTCCTGTGATTAGCCATATTATATATGTGTTGAGTAGATTTCTCATACCAGTCCCATGACTGACTCGTAGTTTGTTTCACTTTCAAACTCGGGTGCCCCTTTTTCTACACGGGCAGCCTTGTGTTCAGGTTTAGCTGGTTCTTTCTGGATAGCTGGAGCTGAAGATGGATTCTATTATTTATCTCTTTTTATGCTGTTCAGCTCCTATTGTACATATTATGTTTATTTTCCGCTGTAGACATTTATGTATAGCTGAACTGTATTTGTACTAAGTAAGATCCTGTATACTGTGTAACTCTGATGATTACTTTATCCAGTATATTCTATTGTTCATTATCTGGTGTATTTATTTAATTCTGTTCTGCTATTATATGTTTATGTGTTATATTCCAAAGATAACCCTTGTCTCCGTCTGAACGTGATTTGGGGTCGTCTCAAGCGGCTTGGGCTAAAGCCCACTTTTACATAGCACTAAACGAAGTGTACGAAGATATATAATATCTTATCTATACGGAGCCGTTATTACTTTATTTCCCCCCTCAAACCGATTAGGGTTTGAGCTTCAGAAACAAAATAATGGCGACTCCACTGGCAACAAATCACCGATTGATGAAACGATCTTCACTCTAGAGGCCTTTACGACAGATAAATCTAACAATTCGTGAGATGAAGTACTTGTGATAGCTGGAATTACTGAGGGGTTAAAATGGATGACGTAAAAAATCGGTTCTCAGTGTTTTGTTGAAGCCCTAGCTAGGTGATAAAGTTTCAACATCAATTAGCTGAATTGCCTTCTAAAGCTTGAGGCTTTAACAATCAGGAATGAAGATTAATCTCTTTGACCTCTGTCCAGTATCTGCAACATCAATATTCAACTCTTCTTTGAGCTTCCAGAAGCAAGGCTTCGATAAAGGCTTCATAAGTATGTCAGCCTTTTGGTCAGCGGAAGGTATATATACAATCTTAAGTTTCCCTTTAATAACCTGCTCTCTAATGAAATAGAGGTCTAATTCAATATGTTTAGTCTTCGAATGCAACACTAGATTAGAAGATAATGATATAGCACTAATATTATCATACCATATTGTTGCTTATTTTGATGATGTAATTTGAAGTTCACTTAACAATGATTCTATCCACATGACTTCTGCTGTGCAGCTAGCAACACTTCTAAATTCAGCTTCAATGCTAGATCTTGACACAGTATTCTGTTTTTTTGCACACCAGGACACTGGATTTTTTCCAAAAAATATGCAATAACCTGATGTAGATTTCCTGTCATCATAATCTGTTCCCAAATCTGCATCAGCATATGCATTTATATTTAATGTATTGCTAGTTTTTAAAATAAGTCCAAGATCAATAGTTCCCTTCAAATATCTGAGAATTCTTTGAACTGCCTTCCAGTGATTATCTAAAGGGTTTTGCATATATTGACTAGCCTTGTTCACGCTATATGCTATGTCACGTCTTGTTATTGTTGCATATTGTAGGGCACCAACAATGCTTCTATATAATTTTCCATTCTGAAATGGCTCCCCTTTGTATTTTGATAACTGTGCATTTGTAATCAATGGTGTTGGCAAGGAATTTGCTTTATCCATTTGAGCTCTCACTAGAATTTTTGAAATATACTTCTTTTGATTGAGATGCATCTTTGAATTAGCAGTTTTAACCACTTCAACACCCAGTAAATAATTCAAGTCACCCAGGTCTTTAATTGAAAATTTTGAATCCAGTATATTTGTGATGGCTTTAATTTTAGATTCACAGTTTCCTGTAATGATAAAATCATCAACATAAATAAGAATATATGTCGTAACAGTATTAGAAATTTTTATAAAAATTGAGTTATCAGATTTTGATGATTTATATCCAAGGTTGACAAGAGTTGCTTTCAACTTGTCAAAGCAGACCCTAGGTGCTTGTTTCAACCCGTAGATGGCCTTGTTAAGCTTGCACACCAAATTTTTATTTGCATGCTGAATGAACCCTTGCGGCTGCTCTATGTAAACTTCTTCCTGTAAATCACCATTAAGAAAAGAATTATTAACATCTAATTGTTTGATGCTCCAATTTCTATGCAAATCAATTGTTAAAATAATTCTAATTGAAGTTGGTTTCACAACAGGTGAAAATATTTCTGAAAAATCAAATCCACACTGTTGTGAATTCCCCTTTGTAACAAGTCTTGCTTTGTACTTAGAAATTGAACCATCTGCATTTTTTTTAATTTAAAAATCCATCTACAGCCAATAATGTTCTTGTTTGCTGGTTTTTCAAACAAAGTCCATGTCCCTTTATTGAGTAAAGCCTTGTATTCTTCACGCATAGCTGAGATCCATTTATCACTTTTAGTTGCATCATCATAGGTAGATGGTTCTTCAAGAATCAATTCAGAGTTGTAAATCTTTGGTTTGTATATTCCACATTTAGCTCTAGTAAGCATTGGATGCTGATTTATTGCATCTCTCATATCTGTTGCTTGATTTGTTACTAGAAATATTTTCATCTGCTATTTGAACATCATGAGAGTCACTAACATCTTGTTCTTGTTGATCTGCAACATCACCACTATTGGAGGAGAAATGCTCTTGACCTGGCCCACTTGAGGGTATGGTGTGTTGAGAGCTAGTATTGGTGTCATGTTCTTTGCAATGAACAGGCACCATTACTTCAACTTCATCAGGTATGTCATAAACAACCTGTCTAGTGCTAATAGTTTTATCTGCACTACTTTTACCTGTTTTGCTAAAAGGATATACATGTTCATTGAATTTCACATGTCTAGAGATATAGATTTTTCCATTTCTGTCTAAATATTTATATCCCTTTTGCTGATTACAATACCCCAAAAATGTACATTCAGTTGACCTGAAATTTAGCTTATGACTATTAAAGGGTCTTATATAAGGAAAACACAGGCATCCAAAGCTTTTTAGATGCTTATAATCTGGTTTAATTCTTGTTAGTATCTCTTGAGGACATTTGAAGTTTAAAACCTTTGTAGGCATTATATTAATTAAATGTACAGCTGCACTAAAAGCATCTGCCCAATATTTAAAAGGCATAGAAGCTTGTGCTAACAAAGTTAAATCAGTTTCAACAATATGCCTGTGTTTTCTTTCTATAATCCCATTTTGTTCAGATGTATAGGGGCATGTAAATCTATGAGTAATGCCTTTCTTTTCAAAAAAAAAGATTTTAAAGGCAAAAAATTTCTACCACCATCAGTTTGAAAAATCTTTACCTTATTACCAGTAAAGTTTTCACCTTATTGACAAACTGTATTACCACATTACTGGTCTCAGATTTTGATTTAAGCATGTAGATCCATATAAATCTAGAATAAGCATCAATGAATGAGATATAATATTTAAACCCATAACTTGAGCTAATATGAGCAGGTCCCCACAAATCTGTTGCTATTAATTCAAGTGGTTTTGTGTATTTAGTTTGTGAGTCTGGAAATGCAATTTTATGGCTCTTTCCCAATTAACAAGCAGGACAAATATAAGCATCAGGAATATGACAAGTAGAAATATTATTATCCATCATGATTTTCTTAGTAATTTCGATACTGGGGTGACCCAGTTTACAATGCCACTCATCAAATTCCTTAGTGCAACTAGAAGTATTAACAACAGACATTATACAGTTATCATTCTTAGTCATAGAATTCTTAGAATTATTGATATCAAAACTGTATAATCCCCAACTTTCTTTACCCTACAAGACAATTTCTTGTGTCAGTAAGTCTTTAACTATGCAAGCATTAGGGTAAAATTCAAAATAAACCTTATTGTCCTTTGCAAATTGGGAAACACTCATTAAGTTTTTCTTAATTGATGGAACTCTCAACAAGTTTTTCAATAATAGTTGTTTAGTTCCATTAATACTTGCATCAATAATTGCATTTCCAGAATGTGTGATAAGTGCAGTTTTACCATTACCTACAGTAAGATTTTGTGTACCTTTATACTCCTTATTCCCCAGATTAAGATTGTTCAAATTGTTTGTGACATGGTTGGTTGCTCCTGAATCTGGGTACCAGCAATCATTTGACACATCATCACTTGTAGTAGCTTCTATATTGAATACTACTGCTTGTGCTTTACTGTTTTCTTTAGCTGTATTAATCATATTTGCACTTGCACCATTATTTTGCTGTGGAGGAGTATAATTGGTATTAAACCTGAAATAGCACTTGCTTGCACTATGCCCCACTTTCTCACAAATTTGACATCTGATTCTATTGTTATTGTTACTTTTACCACCTCTTCTACCTCTACCAGACCAGCCCCCTCTCTGATTATTAACCTGATTTCTTGAACTAGTTGCTTTATCTTGATTTCTTCCTCTGCCATAAGAAGTAATTGATTGACAGTTCTGAATTAATATTCTTTTTATGTTCTATTCTATCTTCGTGAGACAGAAGTGTAGAATAAACATATTGTAAGGAGGGAGTTGGATCCATTGATAAAATAATTGCAGTCACTGCTTCATACTCATCATCCAAACCACTAACAATGGCAATCACTTGTTTAGATTCTGGGATTCTTTGCCCTGTAGAATTTAACTGGTCACATATGTTTTTAACTTTGAGCAAATATTCATTCATTGATGATTCCCCTTTTCTTATACTATGCAATAGTCTTCTGTGATGCATAACTCTTGCAGAAGATTGATTAGAAAAGTTTCTTGCTACTGTTTCCCAAACTTCTTGGGCAGTTCTAACTCCTATTAATTGAGGTAAGATACTTGGACCAATAGAAGACATCATCCAAACACACACTAAGCCATCTTGTCTCTGGTACATGTATACTCAGGATTATTTACCAATTTTTCTTCATGATCTCTGATGAATTTGGGTGGAACAATTTTTGTTCCAAGAATGTAATCTTCTAACCCATATGCTCTAACAACAGTTTCTACATGTAGTTTCCATAACAGGTAACTGGTTTCATCGAGATGAATCGAAATTAATTGGCTTTGGGGTTTTATGATGGACTTCATCAAGTCTTGGAAAGGATCATTTGATGAACTCTGAGTTTGTTGCGCTCTGTTGCTAGACACTTGAGAACCGGAACCGTCAGTATTAGTCATGCTGAAAAACAATGATGAATTTCAGAAGGCAAAAGGTATGATCTAAACACTTGAAACCTTGAATTGAGATAGATTCAAGAGAAATTACTATTGTATTTGTTGCAACAAGATAGTCTAAATGATGTATAACCAAGAAAACTCTGATAAAATAGAGAGGAGGAAAAAAACACTGATAGACTATCTATGACGGCACTGATGCAATAGTGGTGGTTTCTTGATTTGTCTTGATCAGTTTCTAGAGTTTAGATTGATTCCAGCACTATCTTTATTCTACAATCAAGATGCAGCCACAAAAAGGATGATGGCGAGGCACTTGATTATTGGATAAAGCAACAACCTTCAAATGAGAAGTTTTAAATTCGATGAAGGGAGATCCAAGTGATGAATCTTCTCTGATGGATCGACTGCTATCAACACTTCTGATGATCAACACTCTAATCTTGGCTCTGATACCAAGTTGAAAAACTGGAAGAAATAATGCTCAAGAGAAATGATGTAAAGAATTATCTTGAATTGATTTCACAAATGTTATAACATGTCTGTTCACGTTACATAGACAATTTATTTATAATAACATAACAGCGGCTTGGGCTAAAGCCCACTTTTACGTAGCCCTGAACGAAGTGTAAGAAGATATATAATATCTTATCTATACGGAGCCGTTAAATGGAATTATTCCTACCCATTAAGAACAAATGAATAAAGAAATAAACAACTGAACCATAAGCCATAACTATATCTGGATATTCATAGAATAAATAACATTAATATAATAGTTGGTCATTACTTAATTATATATATGAAGTGTAACAACTTAGTGCGAAAGCAATAAGAAGTTGCAAGGAAAAATAATTTGTGTTAGTTCATTTAACCATGTTTGGATATACTGCAGCAAATGATGTACATCTTATTTTGTTAACAAACTGATAGTTTTCATCAACCGCAACTAACCAATATGCTGTAATGCAAATCTTTCTATTCATCTAACAATATGTTACTAGAACCCATATTTCAAACTAATTGATAACCTGCATTAGGTAAAGGTTGATACAGTGCATTTTGAATCACAAGAAAAAAGTTCTTAAACTGATTTTTAAACGATCGTTAACCAACATTAGTTAGTATTATTTTGAATCCGCTAGTGTATAAGGTTTTTAGAAATATTTTTATATTTGCAACTTGTATGATTGTACATGATAAACTCAAATATACTGACGAATCTCCATTTCCACCATATTATCATTTCTTCTCTGTAAAAGTATAAGAGATGACTTAATAATTCATAAGCACATATCATATATTTATTAACAATAGCTAATTAACTATGAACTTACCATTATAACCAAATTAGCCAGCTCTACTACTCTAGCCGCAAATTGAGTTAATTGGTTCTCCAATGCAATCACTTTTTTTTGAATTACTTGAATAAATACCAATTTGAGATTGTATTGCACCAAAATCTAGTCCTCTTACCCTTCCCCTATGTTCATTTCCAAAAACATGTGACACTCCATCTCCGCTTACTGATGTTGTTCCATGAGAGCTATGAGCACTACTGTGCTTTTTTATCTTAGCCTATAAATTAAAATAGACCATTTGAAGTAAAAGGAAATACGAATAAACTATTATCCATCAATGTTCAGTTCTATGTATAAACAATGATGTGTATTTTTTTGAACTTTAAAGTGAGATAATTAAGTATAGCTAAAGGACTGAAGACAACCTCTTGTAAGATGTAGAATTAAAAGGAGAAAAATAATGAGCTATTATCATTGAGTGTTGTATATAATGTAGATCATACGACAATACGTCAATTATTGTATTGCATTTTTATGCACCATAACAGTGGGAACAATGGTATGATAAATTTGCTTCATCATTAATCGAGCAATATTTTCCAGCAATTGAGAAGAATGCATAAATTATTTGGTTTTGTTTAAATAAAAAATATGTAAAAATTAATAAATGAAATATGACACTAAATCTATAGTTTTATGTTATCAATGTTCAAAAATTGTATAAACTTCATGTTTGCGCACATTAATGCTTCTAACTGAAGCACAAAAAACATTTCTGGCTGCAGCTGCTTGTAATTGAAGTACTTGCTGAATATTTCACTTTAAAGTTCAAGAAAAAGGGATCTTTTTTCTGAAATATCACTATCATGTTTACATTATGATAATAATAATAATAATAATAAACAACGTACGATTTAATCGGCAACAATGAAATTCGATTGGTATCCATTTTCCTTTGTATGGGCTTTGCATCATAGCTCGTCTATGCTAATATATGATATTCTAGTTTCTTTTTCTACAAATAATAGTAGTAATAAGTAGAACTAAAGATATTATAGATGTAAACGTACATGCATTTCTTACCATATCTTCTGCTAATCTCGCATAACCCTTTCTGCTCATTGTATGTGGAATTTTGTTTTTATCTCTCAGTGCTTTGAATTTTTTGCTAGTTTCCTAAGTAGGATAAATTCATTAATAAACTATAATTTACCTTTTAATTTATAATTAATAAAATACAACTTATTACCCTAAAATTTTCCCTAACAAAGTCGTTCCACTCTTGAACATTTTTCTGGAGCGTAGACATGTTGAATTTCGGGAAGGCGACTTTGTGTGGGCTGTGTTGACGAATGACCGATTTCCTACTGGTACATATTACAAATTCGCAACAAGAAAGATTGGCCTTCGGAGATATTGTTAAGAAAATCAACCCTAATGCTTATCAACTGAGAGTACCAAGTCATAGTTGCACTGCTGATGTTTTCAACGTTAAACATTTATTACCATATTACGAGAATGATTTGGTTGAAGAGGCTGCTGCGAATTCGTGGGCTAATTATTTTGAACCGGGGGAGGATGTTGTAGCACAAGACTAAGTGGTATCGGTAATAGTTACTTTGGTATCAATAATAAGTTGTTGTGTTAATTTTCTACTTCGGATCTTCTTGTTTCGGTATCATTACAACAATTGTACTTCTATTCCGGTATCGTTCTTTCGGTGCTATTATGTTCACTAGTTTCCTGTTTGGCTTCAGATCTGACTTTGATTCAAGTGAATTTGCTTCTGGTTCGGTACAAGTGATATCGGTATCGTCATCAATAATACTTTGTCGGTGATTTCTTTATATTTTGTTTCGGTAATGTTATATTTGTATTTTGTTTCGGTATCATTGTAATTGTTGTGCTTGTATCGTCTTCAACTTTTTAGAATACTATAAATAGGTGGTTGAACCATGTAATAGTTGGTTAATTTCTGAAATCAAATTTTGGCATCCTCCATTGTAGGAAGTTCCAACGGTTTATCCCTATTTTTTGTATTCTATTGTGAATCAATGATTTGGAAGACCAAGCTTTCCAACATCATCTCGATCAACGGAAAATTGGTGACCAAGTTCCGGCATCATCTCGATCAACGAAATTGGCGTTATCCCAATTCATCTCAAAAATCATCGAAATTGATGGATTGAAATTCCATTCCGGTATCGTCATCGATCAACAAAATCAGAATTGTACCAGTTTATCAATAATTTGAATTTGTGTTGACTGACCCACTAATTTGATCCAGCAAATCATCAAGTCGTAGAATAGGAAACTGGTATCTCATAGTAATCTTGTTAAGAGCTTGGCTGTCAGTGCACATCCACCATGAACCATCCTTCTTGGGTACCAATATTGCAGTCACAGCACGGGTACTCAAGCTTTCACAAACACGGCCTTGACTCAATAAATCCTCCACTTGTCGCCATAATTCTTCATGTTCCCTAGGACACATTCTGTAATGTAGCCGATGAGGTAAAACAACACCTAGTTCCAAGTCAACCTGATGTTGGATGTCTCTTAGTGGCGATAGTCCATTCGGTAACTCTATCGAAAACACATCATCAAATTCACACAATAATGGCCTCACTGATTTAGGAATTTCTTCACTTTCTATAGCATCGAATCTCATTAACAAATACATCTCTCCACCTTCTTTCACCTCGTCCATGAAGTCATTCATCAATAGCAAATTGATAGTCTCCGTCTTCTTGTCAGGTTTTGCTCCACTTTGATCACGCCTCTTAGGAACTAAAGTGATTTGAGTGCCTTCAAACATGAAGCTATATCTGTTTGTGCACCCATCATGTTGTACACCCCTGTCATATTTCCACAGCCTCCCTAACAAGAGACGACATACATCGATATTCACAACATCAAACCATATTTCATCTTTTTACTCAAGTCCAATAGAAAAAGGAATAAATGCACATTTAGAAACCTTTACCTCTCCTCATTTCTTCAACCATGCTAGCTTATATGGTCGAGGATGTTTTTCTGTCTTGATTCCAAGCTTCTGTATAGCTTCCTCTGAAATGATGTTGTCACAGCTTCCTGCATCAATCACGAATCGATAAAATTTTCCTAAAATAGTACATATAGATTGGAAAATATTGCTTTGTAACCATTCGGATTCGTCGACTATCTTCAGAGTTAGACAAGCCCACGTCATCATCGAATTGAACCCCTCATCACCGGTTACAACCTCCTCTTTATCTTCGTCAAACTGTGGTGGATTTGAAGGATCGAACTCTTCCTCGTTGTTGCAAACTCCACTGTCCTCTGTCACCAAAGTTCTCTTTCTAGTCTTCGGACATTCATAAATTCGTTGTCCCATTTCTTGGTAGTTGAAACACTTCAAAATACCACCTCCTTTCGTCTTTGTTGAATCTATAATATTCGGTTTAATGGTTGGAGCACTACTACCAACGTTCTTGTTCTGACAGTTCGAAGTCTTGAAACTACCCCTTGTCGACCCTGCTTTTCCCATGAAAGAGCTCCCTGATGTGCCTTGGAAACTGAATTTGAATCAAACATATTGACCATGTCTTAGAATTGACTTCGAAGCCCTCCATAATATCTCACAGCTAATTGTTCTTCAGTCTCCGATATATCATTACGGGGAATTAATTGATAGAATTCTTCTGTGTACTCATTAATTGAACAAGTTCCTTGCCATAGATTTTGCAACTGTTGATACATCATTGATTGATAGTTGTAAGGTAAAAACGTCACCCTCGTCATTTTCTCCCCTGTTACCATCATAGGTTTTCCCATCCTTTTTCGATTCAACTTCGTTTGTTGCCACCAAGTTGTAGCTCTACCCCTCAATCTAGTAGCAACCAATTGAACCCGATGTTCCTCTGGTACTCCTTTATACTCTAGAATTTCCTCGACTGTGGAAATGCAATCTAAAAACTCTTTAGCTTGCATACCTCTGTTAAATTATGGAATTTCCATTCTCATTCCTGCTTCCCATCGCCTATCCATCACTTGTTGGATTTGTGATCTCGTATTCTCGTAATGCTGGAACCAAGAGCTTCCATTACCTTCATCTTCACCAAACATATTCTTCAATACAGGAGGTGTCTTATGCCACTGATTTCAATTCATATCAAGAATCATCCTCTCAAGACATCCAATACCCACATCAATCTTTGCATTAAGTCGTTTCTCCATCTGAGTTGCATCTTCTTGTCCATAAACATCCTCAACATTCCGATTTCTATTAGCTCGTCTAGGCGGCATTCTTCGGTTCGAAATGATAAAGAATTCTCGGACCTGTGGTTTTGAGGGAACCTTGAAACAATGGAGAACAATAAACCGATGCTCGAAACGATGAAGAACGATGAACCAACCTCGAAACAACGACGAACGATGAACCGAGTTGACTCTGATACCAAAGTGACGCAGCAGTAGAATAAAACAAATTCAAATTATTGATAAACTGATACAATTCTGATTCCATTGATCGATGACGATGCCGGAATGGAATTTCAATCCATCGATCTCAATGATTTTCGAGATGACTTGAGATAACACCTATTTCATTGATCGAGATGATGTTATAACTTAGTCACCATTTTTCTGGTGATCGAGTTGATGCCAGAAGGCTTGATCTTCCAAATTGTTGATTCGCAATAGAATACCGAAAATAAGGATAAACTGTTGGAGCTTCCAACAATGGCGGATGGAAAATTTTGATTTTGGAAATTGACTGACTATTACATGGTTCAACCGCCTATTTATAACATTCTAAATAGTTGATGCCAATACCGAAACAAAATACAAATACAATTATACGGAAACAAAATATAAAGAAATCACCCACAATGCATTATTAATGACGATACTGATATCACTTGAACCGAACTGGAAGCAAATCCACTTGAATCGAAGTTGAAGCTGAAGCCAAACATGAAACTAATAAACAAAATACCACCGAAAGAATGATACCAGAACAGAAGTAATATCATTGTAGCGATACCGATATTAAAAGATACGAAGTCGAAGCAACACTACACCATATCTTACCCATTCATTTTGTGGTTCACTATTGATCTGGCCTATTAAGCAGAGACTCTAGTGGAGTATGAAAAAAAATACACTGTATCATCCACTGTATCTCATAAAGTGAAGAAAGAAAAGGTGAAAACTTTATTATGTAAAGTGCACATAGCCTTGGCAGCATCTACTCACCTAAAACCATTTACCTTTTCTATTGAAAAACAGAATCTACCACTCTTGTATAGAAAAGTTTCTTTCTTTCTTTGTACTAGCTCATTAAGAAGTTACTGTATGTTCAGACATACATTACACCATATCGTAAATTTAATGATAAGTCCTTTTAACTATGAAAAAACTAGTGATACATATATTTGTAATTTATTTTGAAGAATACTTCTATAAGAGCATTCCCAACAAAGTAAGAAGAATATGCGTGAGTTTGCATTGTTCAAGCATTGATTTCTCCCATCGTTCCAGCAGTCGGTGGGAGGTCGCTGGAGAAATATTTTTTTAATTAAAAAACCTTAAACAGTTTTCTGAAAATCATTTTAAGGCGTAAACGGTTTTCAAAAAACTATTTAGGCTTTAAAAAAAATTGATCCGTTTGTAACCTAAACGGTATTATGAAAACCATTTAAACGCTAAGCAGTTTTCAGAAAACTGTTTAGCAATCGCTACTCTCAAAGTGAAACGGCGATTTCCCCCGTTCCTTGCGTCACTTCACATTCGAGCCGCCACTGTTGCATCACAAGTTCGACTAATTCTCCACCATTTCACCCTATTTGGCCACTTTTGGGAGTGCTCTAAGCGCTAACTTTCATTTTCACAATCTAAGCCAATAATCTCTTAGTACAAATTCAAATATTCAAAGAGGTTTGTTTCGCACACTATGGTTGGAACCCTACACATTTCTCTTTATAATTCATAGTTTGATATTTAAACAACTTGCTGCCTTTTTAAAAGTTGAAACATAAAGATGAATGTCAAAAGCAAAATATCTAACCGTTTCATACACTACATGGTTCACTTTAGAATGAGTAGTTGAGCACGTTGTCAAGAGAAAGGTTTTAGGTTGACTGGGTACATAGTTTATAGTTTACAAATGTCTTTATATATAGGCCACTTGAAATAACTGTATTCCTAATTATGTATACATTTTACCAACCAAACAATGGAAAATTCAAACATTTTCTCTTATTCATTGCTTCTACACACGAATAACGCCAGAAGAAACCTTAGAAGAAGCTTCTCAACCTCTAAAGACTTTTAGAATTATTGTATTTTTGCAAAAAGCAACTGAATGGTGAGTACGACATATACATCGCAAAGGAGACATACCTTTCTGGACTGAAGAGTGCAGGAAAGAGAAAATTGAAATAGATGATGCCATAAAGAAGTACGTTCAAAATACAAAGAACACTGTGAGGTACACCTTGAAAATAGTTGATGATTCAGCTTCAGAATCGAAAGAGAAACAAGTAAGCGTTATGGTTGTTGCTGCCGCTACTTGACACTAACTGTTTTTGGTTCAAAATGTATGGAATTAGGTATGTTGAGAATTTATTTGTGTTAAAACAATAACATGTAATAATGATTATTAAGTATTTTTAGATCATGCTGTAATCCATTATAATCTGCTGTGTTGTTGATATTCTAAATGCAGAAATAATCCTAATGATTAAATACACACAGACAAAATGTTTCAACTACTTGCTATTGATTAATTTCTTCTCTTTCTACAATCTATTAGCAATTAAAGTAATGGAAAGCAATACCCGATGTTTAAACTGATGTTGAAAATGGCTCTGGGTAGTTTCGTGGATTTGACTTTATTTGTGTCCAGGGAGGAAAACATCAATCCCTTAATAAACGGAGACTTCATCGTCGTTGTCATGGTAATTAACCATATTCTAACTATTTATACCAGATTAAATCTTAAAAATATAAATCATTACATATAAGATGTTTATTTTGACTTTCTTTGAAAGTTTTGTGTTCTCTTAAAATTTTTTTTTGAAAAGGTTGAAACTCATCTAAACACTACTAGAAAGGCTTCATTTTGCAACGACATACGGCGACGGCTAGCGACGGCTAAAAAAGCGGCCGTCGCTAGCCGTTTTACGGGTCTGAGTAATTAACTGTGGAGCCTTCTTCCGCAATTCACTTCAGCTAAATGGAAAAATAATAATTAAAAACCCTACTGCTGCGCCATCGCCCCCTTGCACCGATTTCATCCATTCCAATCCTCTCAAATTGTGCCGGTATGTCTTCTAAACCCTATTTCATGTTTAATTAGGGTTATTTAGGGTTAATTTGTATGTTTATATGGGGTTGTAAATTCATTGTTTATGGATATGAAATTGGTTGTCTTGTGAGATGCATATGATGTTGATTTTGTTATACATTGATTTGAGAATAAGTGG
The DNA here is from genome assembly GCA_030737875.1 of Allium sativum. Taxonomy (NCBI): domain Eukaryota; kingdom Viridiplantae; phylum Streptophyta; class Magnoliopsida; order Asparagales; family Amaryllidaceae; genus Allium; species Allium sativum. Next base: position 305,286,506 of record CM060919.1, read on the forward strand.
AATTGATTAGGAGGTTGAGATCATTGATTATCACATATGTACTTGATTTAGGAGCATGAAAACGACGACTATCATGTATGTAATTGGGCTTACGTTGATTGTGTTGTAGGATCATTTGAGAAAAAATGAAGTAAACATGATTGTTTAGCGATAGTAACTTGATTATGACTATTGAAACAGTGTAATGATGTCCCTCTATGCATGCACTATTAATTATGTCACCATTGGATGCAAGAATAGTCGGTCCAAACAAATTTGAGGAATGCATTTGCAATATACAAAAAAAAATTTGTTGCTATAATATTTAATAAAAAAATGTTATTTTACAAATTTATACTTTAAACTAAAATTAACTAAAAGTAACTAAAACTAATTTATACTTCATAATTTTCATTATCATGTTATTTTATAAATTAGAAGTACTGAAAAATATTATATAGACGCTATGTAGTTAACGCGCGAGCGTAGACGGAAAAAGGCGCAAGGCGCAACTATGGGGCTTTTTTGAAGTTTAAGGTGCAACTATTAGTAAAGCGCAAAAAAGCCCAAAGCGCAAAAAGCGCGCTTTTTTCATTTGAATTGTTTTTTTGGTTTAAACTTAGGTTGAATGTTTTTATGACTATTTATTTGAATCCCTTAGATAAATTTGTCCCCGTCCGACAAGTGTTGTATATGATCATTATATGGGTATTCGTTTTTACACAAAACAGAAATCTATATTCATCTGATACAATAATCGTTGGATTAGTCCTAGTATTGGACAAGTTACGAATATAATAACGTAAGCATATTTTATATATCATTTCAGTTTAAATGGTTAACAAAGTTTCGATGGCACTTCCTTTCTGTTCCCCATGTACACGCATTTGTGTATGATACAGGGACCAAAGGGAAGTGCTGCCAAAATTTTGTTGAACCGTTTAACCTGAAATGATTTATAAAATATGCTTACGTTATTATATTTGTAATGGGAAGTAGGTAGACTGACCGTCAAAGTAAAAAAAAAAAACGAAAACATGCAATAGTTATAAATGAAATTTTACCAGATTTAAAATAATATAAAGTGTTTCGTTCGATCGAACTTTTTAACGTATTTGTTGCAAATCAGGAAAATGTTCGATTATTTTCGTGATCGCAGTTGGATGTATCAACCCCAAACCGGTAAGAAAGGGTTATAAAGGAACATTTCTGTAATGGAGTCCAAGAATTTATTTAGATTCTCTAAATTTAATAATCGGAGTAACGTAGGCATTCGTTGTCGTGTAGTAAGTGCAGACATCTGAAGCATTGGAAGCCAGATGTAGTAGAAGTACATATGCATAAATTTGGTTTTGTGTCGAATTATCACTTATGGGATCGTCATGGAGAACTTATTCAACCTACGTCTAACCCTGTAGTGGTAGAGGACGATAATACAATGATGAACGATAATACAATGACGAATCCGATAGAAAATTTCTGTAATGGAGTCCAAGAATTTATTTAGATTCTCTAAATCTAATAATCGGAGTAACGTAGGCATTCGTTGTCGTGTAGTAAGTGCAGACATCTGAAGCATTGGAAGCCATATGTAGTAGAAGTACATATGCATAAATTTGATTTTGTGTCGAATTATCACTTATGGGATCGTCATGGAGAACTTGTTCAACCTACGTCTAACCCTGTAGTGGTAGAGGACGATAGTACAATGATGAACGATAATACAATGACGAATCCGATAGAAAATATGGTGCAAGATGCAGCACGATCAATGTTTCCTAACATTGAGCAAAGCGACAATGAGACTGAAAATGTTGAAGAACCAACGGCGAAAGCGGAAAAAATTTATGATTTATTGAATTTTGCTAAGAGGTCGTTGTGGGAAGGGTGTACAAGCGGAACCGAGTTGTCTGTAACCGCCGAATTCATCACTATGAAATCAAAATTCAATCTTACAGAAGCTGCATTTACATCAGTTGTACAAACTGCAAAACGACATATGTCGCCCAATAATTTGATGTGCGATAGTCATTATAAAGTGAAAAAAATTATGTCCGCTTTTGGACTGCCGTATCATAAGATAGATACATGTGTTAAAGGTTGCATGTTGTATTAGTAAGAAGACGCTTAGCGTAGAAAATGAAAATTTTGCAACGAAGATAGATGTAAATCAAGGAAAAAGAAAGGAAAAGAAGTTCCGTATAAAAGAATGCATTATCTACCCATAACTCTCAGACTTCAATAGCTATATGCATCTTCTGCTATAAGGTGTCATATGCGATGACATAGCATGAGAACATCAGAAGAAGGAAATATGATACATCCGTCTGATGGTGAAGCATGGAAACACTTTGATAGGACTTACCCTGAATTAGCTGCAGAGAGTCGTAATGTTGGGCTCGGTTTATGCACGGATGGATTTTCGCCGTTTTCTCAGTTTGGTTGTAAATATTCATCATGGCCTATCATTGTTACTCCATATAACTTACCTCCATGGATGTATATGAAAAATCCATATATGTTTCTAACGGTTGTCGTCCCCGGTCCCGATGATTCGATACAAGGAATTGATGTTTATCTACAACCGTTGATTGAAGTGCTGAAAACACTGTGGCATGAAGGAGTCGAAACATACGACATTTCGAGAAAAAGAATTTTTCGTATGTTTGCTTCGGTATTATGGACTATTAGTGATTTTCCCGCGTATGGCTTGCTTTCAGGTTGAAGCACAGCTGGACGTCTAGCTTGTGCTCATTGTATGGAGGAGACACGAGCATTTTCATTAAAGTAGGGGAAAAAATTTCTTGGTTTGACTGTCATCATTGCTTTCTCCATATTAATCATAAATTCAGAATGGATAAAAAGAATTTTAAAGCTAATAGAGTAGAGACTGTGCTACCGCCTAAAGTTTGGACAAGTGAAGAGATATATGAAGTTGTAAGTGAGTACCTAAAGATACATGAAACTAGAGAGCAGGTTGAAATTCCAGGTAAATAGAACATTCATAATTGGCGCAAACAAAGTAAATTTTGGGAATTACCTTACTGGAAAAATCTAAAACTTCGGCATAATATTGACGTGATGCATAATGAAAAAAACGTTTTTGATAACATTTTTAATACAATTTTGAATGTAAAGGGTAAAACCAAGGACGATGCGAATTCGATACGCGATATATTACACTTTTGTAAACGGCCGGAACTGTACTTGTATGACGAAAAGAAAAAAACCTAAACAACAGGCAAGTAAAACTCGTGCTAAAGTGGGTGGAAGGATTACGATGTCCTGAAGGGATTTCTTCAAACCTCCGTAGATGTGTGGACTTTAAAAACAGTAAATTGAGTGGAATGAAAAGCAATGATTGCCATATCATGATGGAACTACAACAAAAGTGCTTTATTACAACTTTTGTTTTACAACTGTGACAAAACGACAGTTGCAATAAAGGTCTTTTACAACATTTTTCTTTAAAAAGTTGTAATACACTAATTTTCAACAACTTGGCACTTGTTACAAACGTCTATTGCGGTTCGTCTTGCTTAAAATATTTAACAAACATATATTTTCATTTGGCTCCCGCTCTTCCCTAACAAAAAAATTACTTACGTCTATTGCGGTTCGTCTTGCTTAAAATATTTAACAAACATATATTTTCATTTGGCTCCCGCTCTTCCCTAACAAAAAAATTACTTTACCTCCACTCGTTATTTTTCTGTTCTTTGTCCTATTTTTTACCGGTGAAGCGAAACTTATTGATTCAAAAAATTATCATTGTCAAGGATTTTGTACTACTCACGCTTTCTCCTAGGTAAATTTTCAGTTTATTTTAATTTATCTTCTCAGTATAAAAATCGAATCTCGTTCCCTTTCCATTCTATAAGAAAACCGCTTCAGCTCCAAAGTGAAACCACCCTCCTCCGTCTTTGTTTACAAGTGACAATGTCTACTCCAAGCGAATTCGGGATTGCAAGTTTGAGGCAATTATCTTCGTTCGATCTTTTATTTATATAGAAAATTTGTACATCGCTCTGTCTATTTTTGGATCTTTTGATTTTGATTTGAATTTTGTTTTCGTTTCAGATATAAAAGTAGATTTAAATGCGATCGAGCAAAACCTCGCCTATTTGGGAGACATATTTTCAGTTTCCCTTGTATACTTTCCATACCTAATTCCGAAAATGATAAGAATCAATTTTAAACACAAATTAAAAATTGAACCAACTTCTAAAACAGACGCAAAAGTCATGTATTGATTTGATTTTGTAACCTATCTATGGGGAAAAGATTTGTTTGTTAGGGAAAGCTCATTACACCATCGGGACTGGATTAGGTAAATATGAGAAACTATGCAATCAAATTGTAGTTGCTTCAACCACTGTTGGATTAATGGAGGGATTTTTTTTCATGCACAAAAAGCAGGTTTGGATGTGGAAAAATGGATGGAAGCAATATCAAATTGAGCTGCAGGGTCAAAGTGCTTGGAGTTGTATGGGAAGAGGATACCAGATGGAGAAACGAATGCAGGATGCGATCGCATGGGATTAAGTTATCAGGGTTTGCATTGGCATAACAACTTAATGTTTCATTAGTGGCATGTGAGGAAGTAGCATTGGGTACATGATTAAGCATTGGTTCAAGTGGTTAAGAGATCGAATAATGTTAGTTTAAGGAAAGAGGAAACTAGTTTATATTAAAGGTATGTTCCTTGTTTTATATCTTTACATGATTAAGCTTGAAACAGAACTCATGTTTATATACGCATGAATTAACTGATGATATAATTGTGGATTTACTTGAGATGCAATTATATGTTTCATTCATGTATACAAGGTTTTTGCTGGATTTCTTGAAAGTCATATCTTCTATGAGCCATTTCGCCAACTCCTGCCGAATATATGTTTTCTTATACACTAGGTGTATGCAGATCTTTTGCGCTCAATGTAAGTATTAATTTTATTTAACAATGTGGAATATATGAGTGTATAACTATTTCCATAAGCCTGCAATGCAGATTGGTATGGACTTGCCACTACTCCCACATCTTCACTGCCACCCAACGCAAATATTAATTTTATTTAACAATGTTTGGAATATATGAGTGTATAACTATTTCCATAAGCTTGCAATGCAGATTGGTATGGACTAGCCACTACTCCTACATCTTCACTGCTACTCAACGCAAGTATTAATTTTATTTAACGATGTTTGGAATAAATGAGTGTATAACTATTTCTATATGCCTGCAATGCAGATTGGTATGGACCTGCAGCATTGCAAGAAATTATCAAATTCATTGGAAATCAACTAAAGAATGAAGACCATTACAAGACCAGCAGCATTGCAAGCAATTCCCTATTTCACTATGTTTGTATTACTCCTAGTGATGTATATTTATGAAAGATGACTTCAAGTCATTTGGATTTTGAAGTCTTGGATAATGGACTTTGTAGTTGCTTTATGTACTTGAGATACTTGTATGATTTATAAAAAAATAATGAGCATTTGAAAATTCTAGTATATTGTTTTGGTTTATGTTTTAAGTTTGTTTGATATCTTCAGTTTTGTAGATAATATGTTTTGAAATGAATTCTTTTATTATTAAATGTATATAATTTGTTCATATATCACAACTTTAAATAATATTTTAATAAAATATATTACAACAGTTATAAACAGTTGTAATAAAGTTTATTATAATGGTGGAAAACAGTTGTAAAATATACATTTCACAACGGTGTTGCAATGGTGCAAAAATGTTGTAAAAGATTTTAGTCTATTACAACTTCTTAATAGACGACGGTGGCTCCACCGTTGTAAAAAGTCTTTTACAACTTTTTTCCACCGTTGTAATATGGTCAATTTGTTGTAGTGATACTTTTTACCTGTGGTTTTCAAGGAACTGTTGCCTAAAAAAAATATGGAGTGTTATAACAGAATTAAGTTGGTATTATAAACAACTTTGTTCAACGACATTAAAGGTAGATCGTCTACGTAAGCTTGAACCAGAAATCCCTGTACTTATCTGCAAACTCGAGAAAATATTTCCACCTGGTTTTCTTAATGTAATGGAGCATTTACCTATTTATCTTCCGTCCGAAGCACTTTTTTGAGGTCCAGTCCAATATGGATGGATGTATGTGAAGACCCGTAACTTCCCCGTAAAGGAAAGTGTCGGATAGTTCGAGAACAAGCCACAACAGAACGCATATAAAAGAACATTTCACTGTATATTACAACAATGCACCAGATTACAAGAATATACAGAGTATAAATGAATATTACACAGAAATATCAGAGATTTAAATTACATTTAAATACATAGCAGCGGAAAATAATACAATACACAACTAGAAGAGATATACGGATACAAAGCTTTCCGGATATCGTTCCAGCTGTAAACCAGGATCCTGTGAATATAAATCTGCAAAACCAAAACTACTAGCTGCCCGTGTCAAAATAGGGGCACCCAGAGTTTAGGTTAAAACAATAAACTCCAGGTCAGTCATGGGACTGGTGTGAGAACTAAAACAGTTATTAATCTTTATTTTTCCAAAGTAAGGTAAATCAAGGGACCACGCCGTATAACACGGAACGGGTTTCCTCCCAAGAACACCAGTGCATAAAACAAACAGCGCAATGCTAAATAAAGAAAAATGAAGCTGTTATAAGACCCAGGTCCCATCACACAATGCAACGCAGCCGAGGATAGGGTTTTCCCTTATAACAGCCAAAGAATGCTTGATACGTTTAAAACAAATCATTTGATACTACTATAAGTGCATAGTGTATAAAACAACTTCAAATCATAAGTATCAATCATAGGCGGCATGAGCGCCCCATCCCACTATGTCGCCATATATAGGATTACAACTAAAACCGCAAAGTCACGTATTTGGAAATTGGATTTCCATCTATGAACCGAGGCAAAAGATAGTCCTCAACCGATTCGAGACTGTCTAGTCCGAGCCTCAGGCAAGTACTCTGTCAAGCCTTTGGATCGTCAGGGCCGGTCCACCGATGTGGATTAAAATGCCTGAACACTGCGTTTCCCCGCCCTTTGGGGCGTAAACGAGCCAACGAATGGCTCCATCGGTTCGAGAACGACCGATCAATCCGAGGCGCCTCGCAACAGCAACAACCACATAAGTCAAACTCGTCAGGGCGTGTAAAACCACTGACGCCACTTCTAACTAGAAAGAAACGCATGCCCTCCCTGAGGTCCGTCTCCCGTTTTTGGTTCATACCTGGTGTGAAACACGCGAGGTAAACGTTACACAAAGCTACGCCACAAAGGCCGTGCTTTGATCATCACCACAAGACTTTGCTTTTCAACAGAAGCCTTGATCATTTGCATCTTAGCATGCCACACAGGCAAACCATCCTATGCAACCGATATCAGTCACACAGAATGAAATCCGATGTCAGACACACAGTCCATTTACAAGTCCGTTCTGGGTCTGAACGAAACCGGAGGCACCTAGTACCCCGCATATCCATCGATCTCCAAGTACGTCTGGACGATCCCCAACTGTTTCCATCTTCTTGGGTGTACAGCCCAATCAAGATCATCAGTTATCACCCAAACGACGTGAAGACCTCCGGTCTTCGACCATCGTCTTCATCTTCGACTTATCGTCGTATCAGTTATTCAGAATGGGATAAACCCGGTCTTTCCGAATAACTCGCGTATATTTTATAAAAGTGTTACACAAACACAACATACGCCTCATTCCAATTCATTAGTCACTAACCGTAAATTAATCAAGAGAATAATTCCCCAAATATTAACCCCGAAGGCCGAAACCAACATCAGATCAATATCCAGAAAACCATTCTGCTTGGCCAACCGACAGTTAATTTCTAAATTTCACATTCCCAGGGAAAAGTTCCCATTAATTTTATCCAAGATAAATTTCTTGAATTTATTCTTCTTTTGAATTTCGATTCAACTAGTCGAGATTAACGAACCTTACCGAAGTAATCATTGGTTTTAATTTCCCAATCCCAACCTATTTATCCCATGAAGTAAAACTGGTAATACTTCATATCTAACACCACAGTGTTATCGGTAAATTCAATTACCATTTCACGTTCAAATCTAATTAAAGATTTAACTATCGCCTGGAGCAAAACTGGTGATACTCCATTTCGATTATTTCAATCTAATTAAAGATTCATTAAAACTCCACTTAGTTTTAATCTGTGACTGGGTTAAAGAATCGGTGTCATTTAAAACACGGTTCACGATAAACCCAAAACCACATCACATTTCAATCAGTCCCTAATTGTAAATTAGCAAGTGAGCAATTCCCTAAGTATTAATCCCGAAGGCCGAAACCAACATCAGATCAATACCTCGGAAACTATTCAACTTAACTAATCTCCAGTTAGTTTCTGATTTTCTTAACTCCTTTAGGTCTAAGAACTGTATTATTGAAGATACCGTTCACTACAACCCAAAATCGCCTTTCATTAATGATCGGGTTAAAGAACTAGTGTTATTTAAAACACTGTCCACGATAAACCCAAAAATCAATATCGATTCAATTCCAATTAAATATTATTTAATTGGTACACTTCATTAAATCTAAATAAAAAGATTTAATCTTTTCTCAACTGGGTTCAAGAACAGTGTTAGTGAAGACACCATTCACGACAAACCCAAATCACATTTGATATTCAATATAAGGCTCTGAATAGAAAATATATCGGCTTATATTCAATATCAAATTCTACGATTAACAAATGTCGTATTGGAAATAACGATATAAATATATCTTTCAAATTTCCATAACAACATCTGTATAATCACGAATTCCAACATCGAAATATTCCGAAGACAATTTCGATTCAAATCCACTCCAATGCAATCATTGGAAATTTTGGTTATTTTTAAAACCCTTTTCAAATCCAATTTATTTAAAAATAAATAGAATTATAATTCTAGTTCAAAACTAGTTCATTTCGATAAAAATCTATTTTTATCTTTTCAAATAGGGAGTTTTTCATCCCAATTCTTTCTAAATCATTTCTTATGATTTTACACAAATTATTACTATTTTTAATAATTTTATCAAGGCCCGTACAGTCGATTTCCATCAATGGCCATCGAACTGCACTTACAGCGACCTTTTTCGAATTTTATTTGGACATAATTCCAAATCCAACCGTTAGATTTCAAATTTCTAATATTCGTTAGAAAGCTCTTTTCGATACGAACCCAACGGTTCCGGTTTTAGGAGAATCCGACGGTCGGATCTCCCGTAATGTCCGTTTGAAATAAATGGTCGAAATTCGCGAACTGCCGCGGCGCGGCGCGTTCTATTCAGGCCATTTTATTATATATATAATATATATATAATATATTTCGTCGATTTCTATTTAAAACGAATTATATAAATAGTTTTAAAATTCGTTTCAAAATCTATTTCAACTTCCTATTTCAATTCAAAGCAAAATTGAATTCTTCTTTATAAATTCGTTTTAAAATTCATTTCTATTCAATTCAAATTTCAATTCAATTCGAATTCATTTCAATTCAATTTGAATTCGTTTTCAATTCAATTCATTTCGAAATCGTTTTCAATTCATTTCGAATTCGTTTTCAATTCATTTCATTTCGAAATCGTTTTCAATTCATTTTGAATTCGTTTTCAATTCAATTCATTTCGAAATCGTTTTCAATTCATTTCGAATTCGTTTTCAATTCATTTCATTTCGAAATCGTTTTCAATTCATTTTGAATTCGTTTTCAATTCATTTCATTTCGAAATCGTTTTCAATTCATTTCGAATTCGTTTTCAATCGATATAAATATCGTTCACGTCAAAATGGCGTCAATCTAATCAACACGGCTTCATAAATTTCTATTTTCAAATATTCTATTTCAAATATTTCTATTTCAAATATTTCTATTTCTAAACTGGAATGAGGCCCAATCAATTACCATATAAAATTAATTATATGGATTTTCATACAACACATGTATATAATAGCATTGAAAAATAATCAACCATCAACCAAAGTGCACTACACCGTATAAGCATCAAATAAAGATATCTAACGCTTATGACAGCATGTCAATCAATCGATCGACATATTTAATCAATCAGGATGAGTGAACTTCAAATTTCATCCTAACACCCGTGTGGGGTTTCAAACAATCAAACACATATTTTATTTGTGCTGTTGGGCAATGTGTAAAATTTATCGACCCAATCAATATCAGTCAAATCAGTGTATATACAAACAAATCGGCCGATTTGTTTATAACTATTCATTCATTCACATTCACGTTAAAAATTATATTTTTAACGATACAACATTTTATTTCAACCTATGAATTTCTATTCAATTCATTTACACAATAAAATGATATTTTTATTTTCTAACATAATTTAGAAAATTTCGGCGGCATAACGGCACGATACTAGAAACGGGACAAGGCCTAGCCTTATCCCCGGTCTAGTGAAGGCCCACGCCATTCACACATCAATCAAACCAATTCATTTCACCCCACAATTCAATTTCAATCAAATAATCTAACCAACTACACAACCAAACAAACAAGTCCATGGTATGTGGACGGGTGTCGGGTGCTTCTAATAAGCACCGTCTGCATCCTAGTATATATATATAACTAGAAAAATAAATTGAAAGGTGAGAAATTCTCACCGAAAGCTATCCAACTTCACGGCACTTCTATTGTAGAGATCTTCGCCAACTCGCCTTTCGTCGCTTTCGTTGTCCGCTTTCACTACATATGTAAAAATCGAATTTTTACGATGCTATTCAATATATAAAAATATGATTTTTATCTCGACTTTCTATATATAAAAATATGATTTTTATCTCGACTTTCTATATATAAAAATATGATTTTTATCTCGACTTTCTATATATAAAAATATGATTTTTATCTCGACTTTCTATTTATAAAAATATGATTTTTATCTCGACTTTCTATATATAAAAATATGATTTTTATCTCGACTTTCTATTTATAAAAATATGATTTTTATCTCGACTTTCTATATATAAAAATATGATTTTTATCTCGACTTTCTATATATAAAAATATGATTTTTATCTCGACTTTCTATATATAAAAATATGATTTTTATCTCGACTTTCTATATATAAAAATATGATTTTTATCTCGACTTTGTATTTATAAAAATATGATTTTTATCTCGACTTTCTATTCATAAAAATATGATTTTTATCTCGACTTTCTATTCATAAAAATATGATTTTTATCTCGACTTTCTATATATAAAAATATGATTTTTATCTCGACTTTCTATTTATAAAAATATGATTTTTATCTTGACTTTCTATTTATAAAAATATGATTTTTATCTCGACTTTCTATTTATAAAAATATGATTTTTATCTCGACTTTCTATATATAAAAATATGATTTTTATCTCGACTTTCTATTTATAAAAATATGATTTTTATCTCGACTTTCTATTTATAAAAATATGATTTTTATCTCGACTTTCTATATATAAAAATATGATTTTTATCTCGACTTTCTATATATAAAAATATGATTTTTATCTCGACTTTCTATATATAAAAATATGGTTTTTATCTCGACTTTCTAATCTGATCTTCTTAAAGTTTAAACCTTTTTCTTTAATCTTAAAATTAAAATAAAATCAGTTTTAATTCTTTTAAAACAAATCAGTTTTAAATCATTACTTTTAAAACAGTTTTTAAATTATTATCAAATCAGTTTTTAAAACTTTAACAAATCAGTTTTATTCTAAAGAAAAAAAAACTACAGTTTTAAATCTAAAGAAAATACAGTTTTTATATTTAAAAATAAAAAAACAAATAAAATAAAATGGCTCACCGATCTTGCGAAGGGGAGGAGTCGGCGGCTCTGGTGGCGTTCGGAGGTTCGCGGCAGGGTTCGACTGGGGGCTGCTTCGATTTGCGAGGATGTCTGGAGGGAGGAGGCGCTGCTTCGATGCGATGCGATGACGTTCGTCGATGAAGGCGGGTCTTCGGGGTGAGGCGGCGCGGCGTCGAGGTCTTGAGGGGCGGCGGCGATTAGTTTTTAGGTTTTCTTCCCTTTTTTTTTTATTTTGCTTTCTGGTAAGTGATTCGGGGGGGGGGGCAATGAAGGAGAAAAGGGGAGAATATTTTTTTTTTTTTTTTTTAATTATTTAAATTTGCCAAAGGGTTGACTTTTACATACGACCTCGAAACGAGGTCCACCGCCTGTCGTCCATAGCGTATTACCCTCATTCCGAACACAATGGGATATGTATCGCAAGCTGATTCGGCTGTTACAATCAGTTTTCGTTTGAATTTACATTTAAATCACTATATTGAATTTTAAACGTACATTTCAAATTACCAGGGTCACATACTAACTCTAAAAATTCTCGAAAAATATTTTCTAGCTTCGTATTGACGATACGGTCCTAACAAAACTAGTTTCGTCGAATTCTGAGACCGTTTGAAAAATGGCCAATTTCCAGTCGATTAAATTCAACTGAAATGGTCAAACGCGTTTTCCTTTGCCACGCTCACATATTGATTCGAAAAATTATGAAATTTGAAACCTAGCAATAACTTGACACTGCGGATCCAACAAAACTGGTTTCGCCGAAATCCGAGGTCGTTTGCAAAATGTCCATTTTTAAGGGCCTGAATTCCATAGCGACTATTCAGAATTTTCAACTGGACATATCTTTTGATTTCCGCTATGAAAATTTGATTTTTCGGATTCGTTGGAAAGATATTCACTATTAGATTCCATTATTTTTGGTTTCATTAAAATCCGGATTGTTTTGCACCCGGTACATTCAATTGAAGTTTGAAATCGAATTATCGAACTACCGCGCCATTTTCAATTCTATTTATAATTATATATAATTATTTATATTCTAACGACGACGCGTATAATATATACGTTTGATTTATATTCAGAATAAATTTATCGTCGATATTATTTAAAATAATTCATTTTAAATAATCAAAATTCGCTAAAATGACCAAAATAAAAATTTTAAACTGGCCCAGATTTTCGGGTTGTTACAATCTCCCCCACTTAAAACTTTTCGTCCCCGAAAAGGAACAAAGTCGAAAGTGGTTTGATTAATCAACTCTACGCTCGATCTGGCTTCCATTCTCTAACTTTTCAGTTTCTGAGAATTTTCAAAATCTCAAAAATTTGGCTAACACCCTAAATTTTCGAAAAATTTCGCCATAACCTCCCCTGCACCGGGAGCATCGGGGAATTTCAAATAGCTTCCCCGGTCCTTCGGATCTCAAAAAGAAAAAGAAAAAGCCAAGCGGCTAGCCAATAGGCTCACAAAATCATCATCACCTAAACAAAACAGGAAATTATGTATTAAACATGTACCTATTTGTCGGGCAAACAAATTTTATTCTTCGGCTCTAGCCTCCTTGCTATGACCTGTTCAATGATATACAAGTATATGCAAGCAAATGCGACCAAATTTCAATACAAGTCAATATTTGATTCAGTTAGGCATAATGGTTCAAAATTATCAAACAAATAAACAGACAACACAAACATCAATCAATTAGTGAATTAGATTATCAAATTCATAATTTTGATACATATACTGAAAATCTTGTTTTTGATACCAAATCACAACAATAAGCCCTATCTAATTTTGGTTCTCACACCAGTCAATAGGAAACATATAGAAAGCCCACTTTCGTCACTCGAACATAAATTCTAATGATGGAGCTCCATCATCAAAATCATCTTCGGGCGATTAGAGTGTAATTCTATATCTATCCAATATATTAAAATTTCAAATACACGTTTGCAAGGCGTATATGCAAAATTTTTATATACTGGACTGTCCAACTCAATATAAATAGATAATCAAATACGATTAATTGATTTAAATTTTCAAAACAAAAATTTGTTTTCACTTTAAAAATTTACTCTTCACACTCGTTCTAGGATACTACTGATCCCATCTCTAACGAGTCATTCTAATTGGATATTACTAATCCAATATCTGATGAATTCTTTCGTATGATTCTAATGTGCCTTGTTCTCTGAGCTTTGTAAACCAAAGCTCTGATACCAACTGTGAAGACCCGTAACTTCCCCGTAAAGGAAAGTGTCGGATAGTTCGAGAACAAGCCACAACAGAACGCATATAAAAGAACATTTCACTGTATATTACAACAATGCACCAGATTACAAGAATATACAGAGTATAAATGAATATTACACAGAAATATCAGAGATTTAAATTACATTTAAATACATAGCAGCGGAAAATAATACAATACACAACTAGAAGAGATATACGGATACAAAGCTTTCCGGATATCGTTCCAGCTGTAAACCAGGATCCTGTGAATATAAATCTGCAAAACCAAAACTACTAGCTTCCCGTGTCAAAATAGGGGCACCCAGAGTTTAGGTTAAAACAATAAACTCCAGGTCAGTCATGGGACTGGTGTGAGAACTAAAACAGTTATTAATCTTTATTTTTCCAAAGTAAGGTAAATCAAGGGACCACGCCGTATAACACGGAACGGGTTTCCTCCCAAGAACACCAGTGCATAAAACAAACAGCGCAATGCTAAATAAAGAAAAATGAAGCTGTTATAAGACCCAGGTCCCATCACACAATGCAACGCAGCCGAGGATAGGGTTTTCCCTTATAACAGCCAAAGAATGCTTGATACGTTTAAAACAAATCATTTGATACTACTATAAGTGCATAGTGTATAAAACAACTTCAAATCATAAGTATCAATCATAGGCGGCATGAGCGCCCCATCCCACTATGTCGCCATATATAGGATTACAACTAAAACCGCAAAGTCACGTATTTGGAAATTGGATTTCCATCTATGAACCGAGGCAAAAGATAGTCCTCAACCGATTCGAGACTGTCTAGTCCGAGCCTCAGGCAAGTACTCTGTCAAGCCTTTGGATCGTCAGGGCCGGTCCACCGATGTGGATTAAAATGCCTGAACACTGCGTTTCCCCGCCCTTTGGGGCGTAAACGAGCCAACGAATGGCTTCATCGGTTCGAGAATGACCGATCAATCCGAGGCGCCTCGCAACAGCAACAACCACATAAGTCAAACTCGTCAGGGCGTGTAAAACCACTGACGCCACTTCTAACTAGAAAGAAACGCATGCCCTCCCTGAGGTCCGTCTCCCGTTTTTGGTTCATACCTGGTGTGAAACACGCGAGGTAAACGTTACACAAAGCTACGCCACAAAGGCCGTGCTTTGATCATCACCACAAGACTTTGCTTTTCAACAGAAGCCTTGATCATTTGCATCTTAGCATGCCACACAGGCAAACCATCCTATGCAACCGATATCAGTCACACAGAATGAAATCCGATGTCAGACACACAGTCCATTTACAAGTCCGTTCTGGGTCTGAACGAAACCGGAGGCACCTAGTACCCCGCATATCCATCGATCTCCAAGTACGTCTGGACGATCCCCAACTGTTTCCATCTTCTTGGGTGTACAGCCCAATCAAGATCATCAGTTATCACCCAAACGACGTGAAGACCTCCGGTCTTCGACCATCGTCTTCATCTTCGACTTATCGTCGTATCAGTTATTCAGAATGGGATAAACCCGGTCTTTCCGAATAACTCGCGTATATTTTATAAAAGTGTTACACAAACACAACATACGCCTCATTCCAATTCATTAGTCACTAACCGTAAATTAATCAAGAGAATAATTCCCCAAATATTAACCCCGAAGGCCGAAACCAACATCAGATCAATATCCAGAAAACCATTCTGCTTGGCTAACCGACAGTTAGTTTCTAAATTTCACATTCCCAGGGAAAAGTTCCCATTAATTTTATCCAAGATAAATTTCTTGAATTTATTCTTCTTTTGAATTTCGATTCAACTAGTCGAGATTAACGAACCTTACCGAAGTAATCATTGGTTTTAATTTCCCAATCCCAACCTATTTATCCCATGAAGTAAAACTGGTAATACTTCATATCTAACACCACAGTGTTATCGGTAAATTCAATTACCATTTCACGTTCAAATCTAATTAAAGATTTAACTATCGCCTGGAGCAAAACTGGTGATACTCCATTTCGATTATTTCAATCTAATTAAAGATTCATTAAAACTCCACTTAGTTTTAATCTGTGACTGGGTTAAAGAATCGGTGTCATTTAAAACACGGTTCACGATAAACCCAAAACCACATCACATTTCAATCAGTCCCTAATTGTAAATTAGCAAGTGAGCAATTCCCTAAGTATTAATCCCGAAGGCCGAAACCAACATCAGATCAATACCTCGGAAACTATTCAACTTAACTAATCTCCAGTTAGTTTCTGATTTTCTTAACTCCTTTAGGTCTAAGAACTGTATTATTGAAGATACCGTTCACTACAACCCAAAATCGCCTTTCATTAATGATCGGGTTAAAGAACTAGTGTTATTTAAAACACTGTCCACGATAAACCCAAAAATCAATATCGATTCAATTCCAATTAAATATTATTTAATTGGTACACTTCATTAAATCTAAATAAAAAGATTTAATCTTTTCTCAACTGGGTTCAAGAACAGTGTTAGTGAAGACACCATTCACGACAAACCCAAATCACATTTGATATTCAATATAAGGCTCTGAATAGAAAATATATCGGCTTATATTCAATATCAAATTCTACGATTAACAAATGTCGTATTGGAAATAACGATATAAATATATCTTTCAAATTTCCATAACAACATCTGTATAATCACGAATTCCAACATCGAAATATTCCGAAGACAATTTCGATTCAAATCCACTCCAATGCAATCATTGGAAATTTTGGTTATTTTTAAAACCCTTTTCAAATCCAATTTATTTAAAAATAAATAGAATTATAATTCTAGTTCAAAACTAGTTCATTTCGATAAAAATCTATTTTTATCTTTTCAAATAGGGAGTTTTTCATCCCAATTCTTTCTAAATCATTTCTTATGATTTTACACAAATTATTACTATTTTTAATAATTTTATCAAGGCCCGTACAGTCGATTTCCATCAATGGCCATCGAACTGCACTTACAGCGACCTTTTTCGAATTTTATTTGGACATAATTCCAAATCCAACCGTTAGATTTCAAATTTCTAATATTCGTTAGAAAGCTCTTTTCGATACGAACCCAACGGTTCCGGTTTTAGGAGAATCCGACGGTCGGATCTCCCGTAATGTCCGTTTGAAATAAATGGTCGAAATTCGCGAACTGCCGCGGCGCGGCGCGTTCTATTCAGGCCATTTTATTATATATATAATATATATATAATATATTTCGTCGATTTCTATTTAAAACGAATTATATAAATAGTTTTAAAATTCGTTTCAAAATCTATTTCAACTTCCTATTTCAATTCAAAGCAAAATTGAATTCTTCTTTATAAATTCGTTTTAAAATTCATTTCTATTCAATTCAAATTTCAATTCAATTCGAATTCATTTCAATTCAATTTGAATTCGTTTTCAATTCAATTCATTTCGAAATCGTTTTCAATTCATTTCGAATTCGTTTTCAATTCATTTCATTTCGAAATCGTTTTCAATTCATTTTGAATTCGTTTTCAATTCAATTCATTTCGAAATCGTTTTCAATTCATTTCGAATTCGTTTTCAATTCATTTCATTTCGAAATCGTTTTCAATTCATTTTGAATTCGTTTTCAATTCATTTCATTTCGAAATCGTTTTCAATTCATTTCGAATTCGTTTTCAATCGATATAAATATCGTTCACGTCAAAATGGCGTCAATCTAATCAACACGGCTTCATAAATTTCTATTTTCAAATATTCTATTTCAAATATTTCTATTTCTAAACTGGAATGAGGCCCAATCAATTACCATATAAAATTAATTATATGGATTTTCATACAACACATGTATATAATAGCATTGAAAAATAATCAACCATCAACCAAAGTGCACTACACCGTATAAGCATCAAATAAAGATATCTAACGCTTATGACAGCATGTCAATCAATCGATCGACATATTTAATCAATCAGGATGAGTGAACTTCAAATTTCATCCTAACACCCGTGTGGGGTTTCAAACAATCAAACACATATTTTATTTGTGCTGTTGGGCAATGTGTAAAATTTATCGACCCAATCAATATCAGTCAAATCAGTGTATATACAAACAAATCGGCCGATTTGTTTATAACTATTCATTCATTCACATTCACGTTAAAAATTATATTTTTAACGATACAACATTTTATTTCAACCTATGAATTTCTATTCAATTCATTTACACAATAAAATGATATTTTTATTTTCTAACATAATTTAGAAAATTTCGGCGGCATAACGGCACGATACTAGAAACGGGACAAGGCCTAGCCTTATCCCCGGTCTAGTGAAGGCCCACGCCATTCACACATCAATCAAACCAATTCATTTCACCCCACAATTCAATTTCAATCAAATAATCTAACCAACTACACAACCAAACAAACAAGTCCATGGTATGTGGACGGGTGTCGGGTGCTTCTAATAAGCACCGTCTGCATCCTAGTATATATATATAACTAGAAAAATAAATTGAAAGGTGAGAAATTCTCACCGAAAGCTATCCAACTTCACGGCACTTCTATTGTAGAGATCTTCGCCAACTCGCCTTTCGTCGCTTTCGTTGTCCGCTTTCACTACATATGTAAAAATCGAATTTTTACGATGCTATTCAATATATAAAAATATGATTTTTATCTCGACTTTCTATATATAAAAATATGATTTTTATCTCGACTTTCTATATATAAAAATATGATTTTTATCTCGACTTTCTATATATAAAAATATGATTTTTATCTCGACTTTCTATTTATAAAAATATGATTTTTATCTCGACTTTCTATATATAAAAATATGATTTTTATCTCGACTTTCTATTTATAAAAATATGATTTTTATCTCGACTTTCTATATATAAAAATATGATTTTTATCTCGACTTTCTATATATAAAAATATGATTTTTATCTCGACTTTCTATATATAAAAATATGATTTTTATCTCGACTTTCTATATATAAAAATATGATTTTTATCTCGACTTTGTATTTATAAAAATATGATTTTTATCTCGACTTTCTATTCATAAAAATATGATTTTTATCTCGACTTTCTATTCATAAAAATATGATTTTTATCTCGACTTTCTATATATAAAAATATGATTTTTATCTCGACTTTCTATTTATAAAAATATGATTTTTATCTTGACTTTCTATTTATAAAAATATGATTTTTATCTCGACTTTCTATTTATAAAAATATGATTTTTATCTCGACTTTCTATATATAAAAATATGATTTTTATCTCGACTTTCTATTTATAAAAATATGATTTTTATCTCGACTTTCTATTTATAAAAATATGATTTTTATCTCGACTTTCTATATATAAAAATATGATTTTTATCTCGACTTTCTATATATAAAAATATGATTTTTATCTCGACTTTCTATATATAAAAATATGGTTTTTATCTCGACTTTCTAATCTGATCTTCTTAAAGTTTAAACCTTTTTCTTTAATCTTAAAATTAAAATAAAATCAGTTTTAATTCTTTTAAAACAAATCAGTTTTAAATCATTACTTTTAAAACAGTTTTTAAATTATTATCAAATCAGTTTTTAAAACTTTAACAAATCAGTTTTATTCTAAAGAAAAAAAAACTACAGTTTTAAATCTAAAGAAAATACAGTTTTTATATTTAAAAATAAAAAAACAAATAAAATAAAATGGCTCACCGATCTTGCGAAGGGGAGGAGGAGGAGTCGGCGGCTCTGGTGGCGTTCGGAGGTTCGCGGCAGGGTTCGACTGGGGGCTGCTTCGATTTGCGAGGATGTCTGGAGGGAGGAGGCGCTGCTTCGATGCGATGCGATGACGTTCGTCGATGAAGGCGGGTCTTCGGGGTGAGGCGGCGCGGCGTCGAGGTCTTGAGGGGCGGCGGCGATTAGTTTTTAGGTTTTCTTCCCTTTTTTTTTTATTTTGCTTTCTGGTAAGTGATTCGGGGGGGGGGGGGCAATGAAGGAGAAAAGGGGAGAATATTTTTTTTTTTTTTTTTTTAATTATTTAAATTTGCCAAAGGGTTGACTTTTACATACGACCTCGAAACGAGGTCCACCGCCTGTCGTCCATAGCGTATTACCCCCATTCCGAACACAATGGGATATGTATCGCAAGCTGATTCGGCTGTTACAATCAGTTTTCGTTTGAATTTACATTTAAATCACTATATTGAATTTTAAACGTACATTTCAAATTACCAGGGTCACATACTAACTCTAAAAATTCTCGAAAAATATTTTCTAGCTTCGTATTGACGATACGGTCCTAACAAAACTAGTTTCGTCGAATTCTGAGACCGTTTGAAAAATGGCCAATTTCCAGTCGATTAAATTCAACTGAAATGGTCAAACGCGTTTTCCTTTGCCACGCTCACATATTGATTCGAAAAATTATGAAATTTGAAACCTAGCAATAACTTGACACTGCGGATCCAACAAAACTGGTTTCGCCGAAATCCGAGGTCGTTTGCAAAATGTCCATTTTTAAGGGCCTGAATTCCATAGCGACTATTCAGAATTTTCAACTGGACATATCTTTTGATTTCCGCTATGAAAATTTGATTTTTCGGATTCGTTGGAAAGATATTCACTATTAGATTCCATTATTTTTGGTTTCATTAAAATCCGGATTGTTTTGCACCCGGTACATTCAATTGAAGTTTGAAATCGAATTATCGAACTACCGCGCCATTTTCAATTCTATTTATAATTATATATAATTATTTATATTCTAACGACGACGCGTATAATATATACGTTTGATTTATATTCAGAATAAATTTATCGTCGATATTATTTAAAATAATTCATTTTAAATAATCAAAATTCGCTAAAATGACCAAAATAAAAATTTTAAACTGGCCCAGATTTTCGGGTTGTTACAATGTATCCATTTGAGAGGTAATTTTGTATATAATTTCAATAATCGTGATAGATTACAACTTAGATTATTGTACCAACATATAAATTAAATTAATCTTATTATAGGTACTTGAATCATTTGAAGAAAAAAATTAGGCAAAAAGACCGAGTAGAAGGTTCGATTTGAAAATCGTACCTTGAAGAAGAAGCTTAATTTTTTTTCTCTTAATACTTTAGTGAAGATGTGAACTTGTCTTTTGTAACTGTTCCCCGTAATGAACAAGTCGTTGAGCAGGAGTCTTCTCAAACAATGTTATCTATTTTTAGACTACACGGAAGACCTGCAGGAAAATGTATGGAAATATGGTTAAGCGATAAAGACTACAATGTGGCACACACATATGTTCTGTTAAATTGTGCGGAAGTTGCACTATTTGTCAGGTAATACTAAATTCATGTATAATTCGATTATATGTACATATATATTTATTTGTCTCTATTAATAAAAAATGAACATAACACATTTATGCAATATCTACGAATCACAACATCCATCTGGTGATCTCAGTACAGAATTCACTCGATGGTTTTCAAACTATGTTCATGATCCAAAAAAGAGTGTTGTTAACAAAGGATTACGACATCTTGCTATTGGACCAAAAAGAAATGTCAAAACTTATCCAATATACTTTGTCAATGGATTTAAATTCAACACCAATGATTATGGAGCTGAAAAGTTAACGTATAGCAGTGGTGTATTTGTCAAAAGTAGTGATGGTCCAGAGGAGCATATAAAAGATTTTTACAGCCTCTTAACGCAAGTTGTAGAGTAGACATATTATGTTCAGCCCATAGAGAAAATTTATCTATTCAAATGCAACTGGTTTAGCAATGTTCCTGGTTCTGGAATCAACGTGCACAAAGATTATAAGCTAATCGAAATAAGGCATACGTCGCATCACTATAAGTGTGATCCTTTTGTGTTAGCTAAGCAAGCATTACGAGTCTATTTTGCTCCGTATCCATCCTTAAAAAAGATAAAGCAGATTGGTGGGCTGTTTTTAAAACAAAGGCAGGATTTACATTTGATGGAAATAATATTCCAAACGAAGCAGCGTATCAAACGGATTTTGAGCCAAATACTGAAATAATAATAGCTGATGACATTGATGTAGGGTCGTTGAATGATGAAGCGAATGTATTAGTAGATGCATTTGTAAGTACTGAAGAAAACAATATAGAGTATGTGACTGAGTCCGGGTCCGAAGATGATGAAGACTGATGTTATGTACTTATGTTACTTATGTACTATTCTGAGCTATGTAATAATAATGATGTTGATTGTTCTTAGATATGAATTTACTTACGTTCTGTACTAGTATGATTTATGTAATGATAATGTTGATTATGTATGTTATGCAGTATTGTTCTTCTCATTTACGATTTATGTTATGATAAGGACGACTAATGTTAATAATTCAAGTTATTTTGTATGCACATTATATGATTGTAATAGATATGTCAGATGATAGAAGACGATCGAGGAGTACATCTCAGCCTACTCCTTCACTATCTCCTAGACCAGGATCAGGAGCAGGTCCGAGCAGCTCAGTGCCAGATCTTCGCCGAGTTGCGGAGATTATTCCAAAGAGTGCCGGGTAAATGTCAAATTTATTTCAATTTAAATTATTTAAAATATATGAAATGTTTATATTAACATCTTCACAGGGGATTCGAGATTGAGCCAGCGCAGTTCATTTTAGATGTATCAAGGCAGTCTTACACAAGAAGAATGCAGGGTGCTTGGTCGCATTGGGATAGTATCCCAGCACATATTAAGAATGTCATTCTAGCCGATTTATTGGTAATTATTTTTTTATACTAATATTAAAAATTAATATACTGGGAATAATTAAAAATAAATGTAATATGCAGGCTGTTGTACGTGTTGAGGAGCAGGACATGCTAACTTTTTTGAGTTATTGGAATATGAAGATGCGCAAGAATTATCGAGAGACAATTTCAAGGGCAAAGTAAAATAATAAAAAGCCTCCATTTATGAGTGATGATGTTTGGGCAGAATTTCAAAAGTAATGGGAGACGGAAGATGCTAAATTAAGACATAATGCTAATATTCACATTTATAATATTGATTGCATTATTTTACATCATCGTGTATCAAATTTAATAGAAAGTCGCAGATAGAAATAAAGCAATAGAGGAAAGAATCCTGCTCTACACCGCAGTAGCTCAAAATCATTCCAATAGCATAGAAGGGATTTGGTATAAATTTTAAATATTCGTAGTATATGTTCAGGTAAAAATTTAGTGTATATAATCCAGTCTTATCTTTAATAATTTTATTACTGTATGTTTGCTCAGTTTATAAAGCACGGAATAGAGCCTTCGCTGGCAGACGTATTCAGACACACACATGCGGTGCAACACTCCGATAAAGAAGGAAATGTTACGTATGAGTGGGCGGATCCGAAGAGCGCGCGTATAATGGTAAATATGCTTATCCGTATAAATTAAAATGTCTCATATTCGTTTATATGACATTATATAAGTAAATTTTATAGCATTTGTGTTAAAATTATATTGCTATTGTAGGGGAAGTATGATGCAGAGGCTATTAGAGTGATAGAAGCTAGTGGACAGGAGCTTACAGTTGCAGAGTCTGATAGTATATGACATTCTATCACTGATCTGCCTACTAGAGGAAGGCGATATGGTTTCTGCGATCAGGAGGTAAAACAAATATTATTACTAACTATATACATGTTTAACACAAACTAGTAAAAATATGTTTAAATAACTTTTATGTGAACTTAATTATTTCGCATGCCGTTCAGCGTGGTTATAAGAGGTCGATGGAGGAGGCGACTATTGCTCGGATGTAGGAGCAGATGACTGAGATGATGGGCTGGCGAAAAACCCAGATGCAACAGGAAATAGAGGAGCGTAATGCAGCTAACTTTCAGGAGCATGGGTTTATGCATGGGGAGGGAGGAGAGGGAGGATATTCTGCTGTATATCGAGCGGAAGAAGATGAAGAAGACGACGATGACGACGAGGAAGACGAGGAAGAGTAGTGTAGGTGCTCATTTTTTGACTTATGCTCTGGTATGTACATATACTTGGTTTTTTATATGTTAGATGCACGTACGATGGTATATGATGTGTTTGGATATGTATGACGGTTTGTGGACGATGGTATGATGTGTTTTGACATGTATGACGTTATTTGACGATGATATGTTATGATGGTGTTTTTAATTTTGTTTTTTTCGAAATATTTGACGATGGTAAGTTATGATGAATTGATTGTTGATGAGTATTGGTGAATTGATGGGATGATAGTGGTGTGGTATTGGTTATTGGATGGATTGGTTGTTGTGTGGTTTGATGGAAAGGAATTGCTGTGTGTTGTAAAAATTTTGCTTCAGTTTTGCGACGGCTAGCGACGGCTTCCCAGTAAAATAAACTACTTGCCACGGAAGATGACACGTGGCTATTAGTCATTTCTGGCCGTTGCTAAACAAGCGACGGAGCCGTCGCTTAACTAGTTGCCATTCCTGTTGGCGACGACTTAAATAGTGACGGCTTGCGTTGCTCTGTGTCTTGTGGTGAAATGTTCTCATAAAAAAGTTCTTAGCATATTTCATACATGTTTACAAGTCCATAAATCTTTCTTCAAGTCTACGTCGACTTTTTTCCACTCTGAAATGGTCAAAGGTATCATTTCCCTTGCCAAGGCACCAAGATAGGATGATAAGTGCTTAGAGTTTGGTTGACCTTAATTGTTGAATTCAACTCCAGCCTTCGCATTCATGTCAAAGACAGCATTTTCATCATTGTCTTCCTACTTTTCTTCATTGTTGTCTCTTGTTGAATACCATCATCAAAATCTGGATTGCTAAAGGAATCCATGGCATTGAGTGTGTTAATGTTCGTGGGAGTGATATTTGGAGACTGGGTTTTATGGGGTGGAGGCTGCATTTCAGTAAGCTTCTAATGTGATCTTATAACATTAGCATACCCTGTTAAATTCATTTTTACACCAGCAGTCTTATCTTTTGCATGAAAAGCCGCAACTGTAACTAGAAATTACATCTTTGTATGTCTCATTGCTACCTTTAATATCTGAAATTTGCATATAAAGTCAAAACAAATTCTGGTACAGTCTAATAATCAGCAATAGAACTGTATCAAATGCAGAAAAGTCATAATTATTGTCTGATAATCATAAATATTTCATCTATAGAATGAAGAAGAATAAAATTAAATGACGTATGCATAACAAAGAAATATTTCATCTCTAGAATGCAAAATATTGCATGCATACATTCTTTGTTTGTACCTACATATGTATGTAATTTATTCCTGCATATAATGCATGTTGTCAGACTATGCTTTGCTTTTAGCTTTTGCATAAATATTGAAGGTCCATTTCATAATCCGAGTTTGATAATATACAAAAAGGGTGTTGGATCTAGATTAACCCTAGAGGGGGTGAATAGGGTTTATCGGAGTTTTACGAGATATTAAAATTATCACAATATAGATTGCAACAAAGAAAATAAATGCAGAAAGTAATTGACACGGATTTTTCCTAGCTTCGGCAAATCCCTGCCTACTGCTGCATTCCCAAGGTTTCTACAAGAATTAAAACAATCTCTACGCTTACAATATCCTTGTAAACTCGCGACACCTGCTCACAACTATTCTAATCATACGCTCAAAACCCTGCACTGATCTTTATCCCTGAGATAAGATATTCCCCGAATTACAGACCCGTAACACGTACACACTAGTTTACAGTAAACTAGAAAACTATAAGGTCGATTACAAAATAAATAAACAAAACAACAGTGAAATAAAAAACAAACCCCCCTTCAAAATAAAAACAAAGTCGACCTCTTGTTTTCTTTGTTACTCAAAATATCGACTTCCTCCTTTTCTAATTCAATGGCGACCGACAACATGAAATTGGGTTTTTTGCTCCTTGGCTCCAAATCGTGACTTCTGGTTGATGACGTAGATCGATTCAGGATGCTTTGATGAATTTCTTTTTCTGGGTCGATCGATTAGGCCTCTTAGATCGAAACCCTTGTGAGTTCTTTGAATTGATTTTCTTGCTCTCAAATTTATTGTTTTTGGTTTCGATAATTGTTGGTGATGAATTGGTGTAGATTATATAGGGTATACAAACCCTTAATTCACTCCAATTTCACCCTATTGATTTGGTCTATTGTTTGCTTGATTTAATTGACTTTGATTGTTGCGTGATTATGCTTGATTAAAAATGCCGTGTAGAAAACAAATGTTTCTGGAAAAATTCGGTTTGTTTCTTGCCTAAAATTGCATTCTTATTTCTGGAAACAATTTGCACACGTAAATTTTGCAAAAAATCAACTCTTCAATCACGTTCATAATTTCATGCTTGATTTTCTAGAATATATCGGGTCGAGTTTTTGTCCCTCTGCGAATTTGGTGAATTGAATCTTTGCAAAGTATAACTTGTGTGAGAAATGTCTGACTGATTCACAAAATATTGAGAGAATATTTTTCTTTGATATATTTCCATATTTGTTTTGAACCAGTAAAAGAAATTTCAACATGTGTTAATTAATCAAGGCTCTACCTTATTATTCTTTCTGGAATGCTCAAACCAATTTCTAGAACATTATTTTGCAGATTATTTAATTGCCAAAAATTCTAGAAATGGTTTCTGGAAATCTCTGCTTCTTGAGACACTTTCAATATGATTTCAACAATACTATGTTTGTTCATGTGTCAATAGCCTATACAGTCTTCTTTGCACTTGAATAATCATGCACATACATACACCATATAGTTTGACCTGCTGCTTCGACAAGCTATTTTTGTGCACCCATGTGCTTTTGTAATTGCTGCTTGCTTTGTAATTGCAAGCCTTTGTCTTGTATGCCTGAAATTGGCTTGTGTGTGCATGTATGTACATTCATATGTACACAACTCCACTATATGTTTATTGAACCAATTTTTGACCTGGCTTGATGTTGTTGTGTACAAGTGTTCAAGTGCTTCCATGTAATCGCCTTTTCACTGAGTACAGTTCTTGTTACCATGTCGAGTTATATATATATATACATACACACGTATAATACCTATATATATATATATCTGTGTGTGTGTGTCTTGGCCATGTTCATGTGTATCCTTGCACTTGTTTCAATCTGGCTTGATGTAACACCCCGTGTACTCTATAACAGTGAAATTCACAAATTAAAGTATAACTAACTTCAAATCAAAGAATTAAGGGAAACGGGATACGCCATTGCGTTCGTCTCAGAATTCTTCTTGAGATAAAGTCCGAGTTTGCGTAAAACGGACTCCGTATGAGGAAGATATGGCCTCCGGAAGTTACAGAATTCAGTTTAAAATTCAAACAGACCAAAACAGCTCAGAAAAATCAATTTGAAATTCAAAATCGGGCCCAATTGGCCAGGGCGGGAATTTTCCCACCCAAGGCACCCAGGTCGACTTGGAAGTCGACCTGGGGCTAACCAGGTCGACTGGGCAGTCGACCTGGGTCACCCGTGTCGACTACCAAGTCGACACGGTGTCGACTGACATGTCGACCTGGCCACTGAGCCAGGTCGAACCCAGCCCCTCTGGCTGGCCTGGTCTGTGTTTGGTCGATTTTCTGAGCCTTGCCTTGTCACTAGGGCTAGGTGTCAGCTCCTGGTTGGTCTCTCCTTCAAGCGAACGACTATTATTAAACCAAGCTCCATCGACGGTCCTAATCAACTCGCAGACACTATAAAAAGACCCTAAGACCTAGCCTAAATCATACTATTTCATTTTAGCCTCATGCAGCCGCCATTAAACCTAGAACTCTAAATTAAAAATACAAAGAACAAAATTATAGAAGACGAAGGACGATTCTTGAAGGCTACAACTAGAAGCTACAACAACTACGACGCTTTAGACAACGGATTTGGGGCTATTTGATTTGGAATTTTGATTACATGCTTCATATTGTAAGTTCTATGTCACTTTTTAGGCAAAAACGCTAAAATAACATGGACATGCCATGAATTAAAACCGGATTTAGGAACTATTATTAATCCATGTTTATATTGTTTAACTTTGAATGATAATTTGGGAATATTGCTATGTCAATGTTGCAAGTAAAACTTATCATGATTTTGATGTTGTTATAAATCACTTGGGCTTAATTGTATGGCAAGTTGGACTAATACATGTCCATGGAATCACTATGTTTATTGAAATCTTTATGTTGATTAAACCATGCCTATGATGCTAATTAAACCATGTCTATGATGTTGATGGAACTATGCCTGTGATGTTAATATACCTATCATGTTAATGAAAAATTGGGAATTGCTAGGTTATGATGAAAAGTTGGAATCATTATGTTTATAATGCTAGGTGAGAATCATTATGTTAAAAATGCTAAATTGGAATCCACTATGCCTATTAGAATTACCATGCCTTTAATGTTTCATGTTTGTAATAAAATTATTATTATGCCCGCAATGATTATTATGCCTGTGATGTAAAGTTGAAATCATCATGTTAAACTAAGTTGGAACCATTACTATGCCAAGTTATCATCATGCTAGTATTGAAACCATGTAATATGTTATAGCCTGTCTGTTTATTATGCAAGTGATGTTGGAATTGTCACATATGCCTATCACATGTTTGGTGTTATTCCCCTTTTTCTCTTGAATTGTTTATGCTTGTGAACGAAGTACGTTTATATACGTTGGGGATACGATTGGGTAGAATAGGCAAAACTTGAATTGATTATAATCATAAACTGTGAAATTTGGCATAAGTAGAACATGAAATATGGCACGAAAACTTGACTTGAACATGCCATAACTTGACTTAAAACATGCCTTAGTTGGGCACGAAGTTGACATATGAACATGCTATGGAAATAGCACGAATCTGCTAAGAACATGGGCATGACTTTAGAAAACAAGAAAGTGGCCAACTCGAGGTTGGGTTGAGTTTGTAGTGTAAATCTGCCCGGAACCGCCCGACAAATCCAGTTGCTACAAACAATAGGATCCAATGTGGGTAGTTGGTCACATCGCGCTTGAAACCCGAGGTTGGGTTGAGTTCGTAGCATAAACCTGCCCGGAACCGCCCGGCAAATCTAGTGGCTACGAACAACAGGATCCAATGTGAGTGGTTCGGTGCATTAACGAATCAATTAATGCCAATTAGGGTTAAGTCATGAACATGAAAAGACAACTTAACCAACTTGAACACGATTTGTAGGGCTAAGTCATGAACTTGAAACGACAACACTTAGCCAACTTGACATGAGACGTAGGCGGGTTAAGTCGCGAATTTAAATGACATACTTAACCACCTTGACATGACTAGACTGGAAAAGGATTAAGTCACGAATTACATGACTTAATCGGTTAGGCGGGTTAGGTCACGAATTACATGACCTAATCTGTTAGGCGAAAACCTAGACACGACCCTTTTCAGCAGTAACCCTCTAGATGTATCAAGGTACCCTGGGGCTAGGCCGGGTGGGGCACGATTACTGGGCTGATTGTAAGAGGTGAACGACGGCAGTGGGGTACACCAGTGTAGGTTCGGTGGACTACGGTCGTGCACGTATTCTGGGGCAGACACTGGGTATCCGTAGATTTATCTGTGCATCTTGAATCGTGTCAGGGGTTGACACCCTTGGGCTGATACACCCGAAGGTGGACCCAGCACAGGTGACTACATTCGTGATTAGCCGTATGACACGGACACTTGACGAGCTAGAACTTGTAGGGAGCCGATCGACTAGATAAGCGCTCCGTAGGACCCCGTACTTGGGTCAGACCCCGTTTCAGGGTCATTTCACGATATTGGGCCGTGGGATTTTGTAACAACCCGTATTTTTGAATAACATGTTATAACACAAATGGAGGCAGAATTAAACTGTAAAATCTGAATCAAGGGAAACGGGCTGTGCCATTGCGTTCGTCTTGGAAAAATACGCGAAATAGAGTCCGAGTTTTCGAAAATCGGAGTCCGTATGACCAAGATATGGCCTCACGAAGTTTCACGAAAAATTCACAAATTAAAGTATACTTAATTAAGTGAAATGGGTTGCGCAGAGAAATATATATATATATTGATATATATATATATATATATAATTGAAAAATAAATAAATAAATATGCAAAAATGTTCAAAACAGCGAATTGGGAGAGGGGAATAACCGAACCGGCCGATTTTTGAGGTCGACTCGAGCTCGCTGGGTCGACTAGGGGTTAATCCAGGGTGTTTGGCTGTCAACCCGTGGGCCGATTCGCTCAAATGCAGATTTTGCATTTGAATGGTTCTCATGGTTCAGCTTTAATCTAAAGGCCCTAGATGGTTCCTACACTTGACTTCTTCCCCAAGACATGCTTTGATGGCTTGGATTGAATCTAGGGTTAATCCTATGGCTAATACTATCCTAATCCTCTATAAAAAGACCCCTAAACCTAGCCTAAATCACCATTATTCAATCCTACAACTAAACTATGTCAAATTTGTTCCTCTCATGGCCTCCACTCTCATGCTAAAATTCCTAAGCCTATTTCTATGAGAGATTGTGAGTTCATACAAGTGCTTTCAAACTTGTATGAGTGTTCTTAGTTTGCATTCAAGTCAAGTTGCAACATTTCTATTTCAAAGCAAGGATTTTTATTGATTTGGCGCAAGGGTTTTTCAATTGGGGCTTTCATATTTGTGCTTGCATAAGGGCTTCGTCTCAATCTTTATAATAAATATTCATTTGTGTCTTCATAGCGTAGTAAGCCCTTTTCTACTTTCTTTCTTTCAACTCTAAAGTTAAATGAATGATGCAAGTTTGGTTGATCATTATATGCAAGTTTGGTTGATCATCATATGCAAGTTTGGTTGATCATTATATGCAAGTTTGGTTGATCATCATATGCAAGTTTGGTTGATCATTATGCAAGTTATGTATGACACATGTTGCCATGTTATGCAAGTTTGGTTGATCATCATATGTAAGTTTGGTTGATCATCATATGCAAGTTTGGTTGATCATTATGCAAGTTATGTATGACACATGTTGCCATGTTATGCAAGTTTGGGTTGATCATGTTATCATGTTATGCAAGTTTGGGTTGATCATGTTATCATGTTATGCAAGTTGGGTTGATCATTTTATCATGTTATGCAAGTTTGGGTTGATCATGTTATCATGTTATGCAAGTTAAACTTGGGTTTGTGACCTTAAAGCTTCAAGCTTTATGTTAAAAGTTGCATTTTGGCAACATGAAAGTTATCATATCCCTTATGATAACTTGCATGTGAGCCCAAATGCGAACTTCTAGCAACCTCTACATGTTATTTATCACCATGTATCACTCATATGCTAAGTTTGGTTTTATGCATGCTTTTGAAGCTTTTGAAGCCTCATAATGCAATATGCAAGTATATGAACATATGTACATTTCATATGCCACCATGTTAAACTCGTGGCTTCAACACCTTTTTGTCATGGTTATGCCAAGTTCCCTATTTTATCCTTTATGCGTTATTGCGATTATGTAAACGATGGGGTTACGTTGGGGTTGGGTAACATAATGACATGAACATGATTTTTATAACATGACGTGATATGTAATTATGTTTTGGAAACATAATGGACATGACACTTAGAAAAGATGAGTGTGGCCAACTCGAGGTTGGGTTGAGTTTGTAGCATAAATCTACCCGGACCCGCCCGGCTTAACTAGTGGCTACAAACAATAGGACCCAATGTGAGAAGTTGGTCATGTTGTGCTCGAACCCGAGGTTAGACCAGGTTGTGGTGTAAAGCTACCCGGACCCGCCCGGCTTAACTAGTAACCACAACAAGGTCTAATGTGAGAGGTTAAAGCACATTAAGTTAATGAATGCCTCCTGATTAGGGTTAAGTCATGGTCCACTTAATACTTAACCAATATGGGCTTGATGGATTAATCGAGGTTAAGTCAGGAGCCTTGGGTACTCTTAACCAATTTAATCCACGTGTGGATCGGGTTAACCACATTTAACCCGTTAAGAAACCCTAGTTGCGTGGTCCTTTTCAGCAGTAACCTTCTAGTTGTATCATAAGACCCTAGGACTAGGCTAGGGTGGGGCACGATTACTGGGCTGATTATAAGAGACCAAAAAGAGGCGGCTGAATGATGCCCCGGTTGTTCAGGCGGACCATGGTCGTGCACATCAAGTCCGGAGTTGAACACGGGCACCGGTAGGTTTGGACTGTGTATCATGGTATAGTGTCAGAGGGTTACACCGTAGGGCCAGATACACCCTAGGTTGGACCCTGCACAGTCAACTACATTACATGATTACGCTGTATGACACCGACACTTGACGAGTTAGGCTTATAGGGAGCCGATTGACTAGACCGAGTAGTTGGACCTTGATCTAGGTCATCTCAAACTATTTGGGCCAAGCTTGAGCCAAGGGATCAATTCTTGTTTTTGCTTGACATGTTAGAATGCTAGTACACCCGTGGTGCAAAACTTAACCTTGATTATGCGATGACACCTTTATCTATCTTGTTAGTTAATCATAATGCCGTATGTTGTTATCCTTATGTTCATCTCAGCTTCTCATGCCAGTTAACTTTACTAGTTCATAGACAGATAGTAGTAGGGCTTACCAGTCTTTTTGACTGACCTGTTTTCTTTCGCCTCTTGTCTTCCGTTTCCCCCCCTCAGGTCCTCAGGGTGGGAACATTGGAGCTTAGCTTGGATCTTTCTAGCTTGCTTTCTGGATTTGCTCATGTACGGGTTTGGCCATATCTCATATACCCCTGGGGGCGACCTTCGAGAGTTTGGTGAATATGGCCCTACTTCAAGAGGAAGATAAGAGTGTCAAGAAGGAGGTCAAAGCTAATGTCCTTGCAAGAGTGGCATTAGCGGAGGTGGGGTGTTACATTTGGTATCAGAGCATAAGGTTTACAAGATTTGGGCAAAAGGTTTTTTTTTTTTTTAAACTTACCTTTTGAAAAACTATTTTCAAAACCAATTAAGTATTTTCCGAGAAAAGTCTAGTTATTTTAAAAAGGCTATTCCCCAAAAGCCATAGCACTATCCTTCGTTTCTTCGTTCTGAATCTATCTTTTTCCTTTTTCAGTATGGCCGATCTTAACCTTCCCGAGGGAGTGACCATTCCTGGATGGTTCCGGAGATACTTGGAAGCTAGGGCCTACGATGTGGGCCCAGCAAATACCCCCAATATAACTGAGGTTCCTCCTCCTCCTCCTCCTCAGAACCCGCAAGCAGATTTCGCTAAGATTTGCAAAGAGAGAGCCCATTTCATTCCAGTGAAAAGCAAGAGGACCGTATCATGGCTAGCATCTATTTATCTTCGAGAGATAGTGCGGTTGCATGGAGTTCCTTCTAGCATAGTTAGCGATCGTGACCCGAGTTTCACTAGCCAGTTTGGAATAGTTTGCAAGAAGCGATGGGTACGCGATTGAATCTGAGTACAGCCTATCACCCCCAGACGGATGGCCAAATTGAGAGGGGTGAATAGAGTGCTAGAAGATCTTTTTGAGACTTTGTGTTCTTGACTTTGGTGGTACTTGGGAAGACCACCTTCCCCTTGTAGAGTTTGCTTATAATAATAGCTATCAAGCCAGCATAGGGATGGCACCATTTGAAGCTTTGTATGGGAGGCCGCGTAGGTCACCATCTTGTTGGTGGGAGACAACAGATAGACTTATACTTGGGCCCGATATGATACGAGACACATCCGAGAAAGTTGAATTAGTGAGAAGGAGGATGAAAGCGGCCCAAGATAGACAGAAATCCTATGCTGACAAGCGAAGGGCAGATTTGGAATTCGAAGTTGGGGACATGGTTTTCGTGAAGGTTTGTCCTTTGCGTTATGTGGTTCGTTTTGGAGCAGTTGGGAAGCTGGCACCAAGGATCGTAGGACCCTTCCCTACTATAGGAAGAGTTGGAAAGATGGCCTATAAGGTGGAATTGCCCGAGAAGCTAGCCGGAGTGCATAATGTCTTTCATGTCTCGCATCTCCGGAAGTGCCTACATGAGTCCGCTGAGGTGGTTGAACCAAGCATTCTTGAAGACATTGAGGTAGAGAAAGAAGCAACCTTGAGAAGAGCTCCGATTCGTATCTTGGGAACAGAGATCAAGAAGCTAAGGAATCGAGAGGTCAAGTTGGTGAAAGTTCAGTGGGGTGAAGCCGACGAAGATGCAACTTGGGAAACCGAGGAGAAGATGCGTGGGCTTTATCCATTTCTTTTTGAGGGTACATTCTCGATCTCTTTTCCTAATTAGCATATCTTTCTTTTTATCCGCGTTTATCTAGTTTATCTTGTTTCGTAGATCTTGTCATGAGAACCCTAGGTAGAAACCCTTGGTTGAAACATGTATTTGAAACATGTTATGCTTGATGGTTGCAAGTGGTTGCAAGTGTTTGCACGTGGATACTCGTGGATGCATGATACACATTAGGCACTAAGATCGGCTCACACACTTTCATACCGCATATGCATGAGTGTTTATGCTTATTCATGGATGAAACTTGTATGCTATCACATGGATGTTGCATATGGATGGATGTTATGTGCACTCATGTAGAGATCATAAATTATGTTAGGAATTTGCATACATATGGACTCATTTCACTAACATATTTTGCATTAAGGGGGTTTACTGAATCAGTAACCTCCTGATTTTCGCATTAGATAAGTACATATACACACACCTTTGCATATGATCATACAGCATTTAGAATCCTTTAAGGACAATGACTGCACGTGGATGTTGTTTTGAGTAGATGGATGATGGATGGTAGGATACGTTCTTCCTAACTTGGAGATTTCGGGGACGAAATCCTTTAAGGAGGGGAGAATGTAACAACCCGTATTTTTGAATAACATGTTATAACACAAATGGAGGCAGAATTAAACTGTAAAATCTGAATCAAGGGAAACGGGCTGTGCCATTGCGTTCGTCTCGGAAAAATACGCGAAATAGAGTCCGAGTTTTCGAAAATCGGAGTCCGTATGACCAAGATATGGCCTCACGAAGTTTCACGAAAAATTCACAAATTAAAGTATACTTAATTAAGTGAAATGGGTTACGCAGAGAAATATATATATATATATATATTGATATATATATATATATATATATAATTGAAAATTAAATAAATAAATATGCAAAAATGTTCAAAACAGCGAATTGGCAGAGGGGAATAACCGAACCGGCCGATTTTTGAGGTCGACCCGAGCTCGCTGGGTCGACTAGGGGTTAATCCAGGGTGTTTGGCTGTCAACCCGTGGGCCGATTCGCTGAATTGCAGATTTTGCATTTGAATGGTTCTCATGGTTCAGCTTTAATTTAAAGGCCCTAGATGGTTCCTACACTTGACTTCTTCCCCAAGACATGCTTTGATGGCTTGGATTGAATCTAGGGTTAATCCTATGGCTAATACTATCCTAATCCTCTATAAAAAGACCCCTAAACCTAGCCTAAATCACCATTATTCAATCCTACAACTAAACTATGTCAAATTTGTTCCTCTCATTGCCTCCACTCTCATGCTAAAATTCCTAAGCCTATTTCTATGAGAGATTGTGAGTTCATACAAGTGCTTTCAAACTTGTATGAGTGTTCTTAGTTTGCATTCAAGTCAAGTTGCAACATTTCTATTTCAAAGCAAGGATTTTTATTGATTTGGCGCAAGGGTTTTTCAATTGGGGCTTTCATATTTTGGTGCTTGCATAAGGGCTTCGTCTCAATCTTTATAATAAATATTCATTTGGGTCTTCATAGCGTAGTAAGCCCTTTTCTACTTTCTTTCTTTCAACTCTAAAGTTAAATGAATGATGCAAGTTTGGTTGATCATTATATGCAAGTTTGGTTGATCATCATATGCAAGTTTGGTTGATCATTATATGCAAGTTTGGTTGATCATCATATGCAAGTTTGGTTGATCATTATGCAAGTTATGTATGACACATGTTGCCATGTTATGCAAGTTTGGTTGATCATTATATGCAAGTTTGGTTGATCATCATATGCAAGTTTGGTTGATCATTATGCAAGTTATGTATGACACATGTTGCCATGTTATGCAAGTTTGGGTTGATCATGTTATCATGTTATGCAAGTTTGGGTTGATCATGTTATCATGTTATGCAAGTTGGGTTGATCATGTTATCATGTTATGCAAGTTTGGGTTGATCATGTTATCATGTTATGCAAGTTAAACTTGGGTTTGTGACCTTAAAGCTTCAAGCTTTATGTTAAAAGTTGCATTTTGGCAACATGAAAGTTATCATATCCCTTATGATAACTTGCATGTGAGGCCAAATGCGAACTTCTAGCAACCTCTACATGTTATTTATCACCATGTATCACTCATATGCTAAGTTTGGTTTTATGCATGCTTTTGAAGCCTCATAATGCAATATGCAAGTATATGAACATATGTACATTTCATATGACACCATGTTAAACTCGTGGCTTCAACACCTTTTTGTCATGGTTATGCCAAGTTCACTATTTTATCCTTTATGCGTTATTGCGATTATGTAAACGATGGGGTTACGTTGGGGTTGGGTAACATAATGACATGAACATGATTTTTATAACATGACGTGATATGTAATTATGTTTTGGAAACATAATGGACATGACACTTAGAAAAGATGAGTGTGGCCAACTCGAGGTTGGGTTGAGTTTGTAGCATAAATCTACCCGGACCCGCCCGGCTTAACTAGTGGCTACAAACAATAGGACCCAATGTGAGAAGTTGGTCATGTTGTGCTCGAACCTGAGGTTAGACCAGGTTGTGGTGTAAAGCTACCCGGATCCGCCCGGCTTAACTAGTAACCACAACAAGGTCTAATGTGAGAGGTTAAAGCACATTAAGTTAATGAATGCCTCCTGATTAGGTTTAAGTCATGGTCCACTTAATACTTAACCAATATGGGCTTGATGGATTAATCGAGGTTAAGTCAGGAGCCTTGGGTACTCTTAACCAATTTAATCCACGTGTGGATCGGGTTAACCACATTTAACCCGTTAAGAAACCCTAGTTGCGTGGTCCTTTTCAGCAGTAAACTTCTAGTTGTATCATAAGACCCTAGGACTAGGCTAGGGTGGGGCACGATTACTGGGCTGATTATAAGAGACCAAAAAGAGACGGCTGAATGATGCCCCGGTTGTTCAGGCAGACCATGGTCGTGCACATCAAGTCCGGAGTTGAACACGGGCACCGTTAGGTTTGGACTGTGTATCATGGTATGGTGTCAGAGGGTTACACCGTAGGGCCAGATACACCCTAGGTTGGACCCTGCACAGTCAACTACATTACATGATTACACCGTATGACACCGACACTTGACGAGTTAGGCTTATAGGGAGCCGATCGACTAGACCGAGTAGTTGGACCTTGATCTAGGTCATCTCAAACTATTTGGGCCAAGCTTGGGCCAAGGGATCAATTCTTGTTTTTACTTGACATGTTAGAATGCTAGTACACCCGTGGTGCAAAACTTAACCTTGATTATGCGATGACACCTTTATCTATCTTGTTAGTTAATCATCATGCCAGTATGTTGTTATCCTTATGTTCATCTCAGCTTCTCATGCCAGTTAACTTTACTAGTTCATAGACAGATAGTAGTGACTGACCTGTTTTCTTTCGCCTCTTGTCTTCCGTTTCTCCCCCCCCCCTCAGGTCCTCAGGGTGGGAACATTGGAGCTTAGCTTGGATCTTTCTAGCTTGCTTTCTGGATTTGCTCATGTATGGGTTTGGACATTGAGCTAGCTATGGTTTATCACTTCACTTTGGGGATAGTATTTATGTATTTCAGTTTTTCAGTTTATGTTTTTATCTAGACTTTGTTTGTTGGAAAATAATGAGTACTTTGTTGTAACATGACTATGGTTTTGAAATACTAGTTTTATCCGCTGCTTTATTTACTTTGTTTTACTTATATGTTCTGTCTTGTGATATCTGCATGCATGTTTACCTTGTTTAACGCCCCTCCAAAGCTAGTGTCCTTGCAAGAATGGCATTGGCGGAGGTGGGGTGTTACAGATTTATTTCGTGATTAACTTGTGACCTGGGCTTAGTATACTAGTACAGTCGATGCAACGAATCTTGAACATGTGATGCTTTATTTGACTTGTCTTGACTTATCACGATCACCTTAGTCTATTTGTCCACCTTAACACCATTCTTAAGTTTAGTTCCAGTTCATACATGACATGTTGTTTTAACCGTTTTTACACTGAAAGTCACTAGGATTTACTCAGTCTTTACGACTGACCCTTTTCCTTTCGCCTCTTTTTCTTTCGTTTCCCCCCCAAGGTTCTCAGGGAGGGAATACCGCAGCTTGACCAACTTTCACATCCAGCTTAAAGAGAAAGAATGTATTGCTTGGATCTTTTTCGTTTTGGACTATGGCTTTGGACAACAATTATGGGACTTATGCAGTTTATTTATGTTTTCTTTAAATAATGAAATCAAGACAGTTATGAAGATGTTATGTTTTTGGAAGATTTGTAAGACAATTATGGCATGGTTTGTGTAGCACGTATTTTAAATGAAATAAAAGTTGTTGTTGTTTTCCGCTGTTCAAAAATATGTGTTATTATATCTGCCTTATCTGTGACTTATACTTATAAACCACCACCAAAATTAGGGCATTCCCTTTGAGAATGACCTTAACGGAGGTGGGGTGTTTCACTTGGTATCAGAGCATAGGTTTACCAGATAAGATAAAAGTTTTGAAAATTTATTTTCAAAGGAAAATTTAAAGAAGCATTTTTTTTAAGATAAAATATTATATTTTAAAAAGGCAAAGTCCCCCAAAGCCATAGGTACTATCTTTTATCCTTCGTTTTGAATCTATCCTTTTTGTTTCAGCATGTCCGAAGAACTTAACTTGCCAGAGGGTATACCAATACCTGGTTGGTTTAGATGATGCTTAGAAGCAAGGGCCACTCAGCCAGGTCCTACCGTTCCTCCTCCCCCAGCTGCAGGAAATCATTCAGCTGCAGCAGCACCTCTTCCTCCACCTCCTCCGTGGGGAAATACTTTTGCTAAGATATGTAAAGATTTTAAAGCTATGGGAGGAAAGGACTTTCATGGAACTGAGTCCTTCGTGGCAGCTAGGAATTGGCTAAAGGAAACCGAGGACTTATTCGTCATCTTTGAGGTAGAAGATAGGCAGAACGTACAACTGGCAGTGTGGCTATTAAAAGGTGAGGCTTCCTACTGGTGGGAAGTCACCAATGCAGAAAGACTAGTGGAAACATGGGAGGACTTTAGGGCAAGGTTTGAGGCTAAATTTCTCTCAGGAGCTGAAAGGAGTCTTCAGTTGGAAAAATTCTTATTTCTTAAGCAAGGGAATATGACAGTCAAAGAGTATGTTAATCAGTTCGATGAGCTGGCTAGGTTCGGACTGGACCTAGTCAACACCCCGCACAAGAAGGCTCTCCGCTTTGTCAAGGGGTTGAATGAGCCATTACACAGTTTGGCCATGACCCATATACCCATGGGAGCTACGTATGAAAGGTTGGTGCAGATGGCATTGCTGAACGAAGAAGATAAGGGCAAGAAGGAGACAAAGGTAGAAAACTCTCAAGGGAAGAAAGAGGTTAAGCCCAACGATTCTCAGAATAAGAAGGTAGACTCCGAGAAAGGAGGCAAGAACGACAACTCACGTGATAAAAGGAAATGCAATTTATGTGGTACGAAAGGGCACATAGCCAAGGATTGTAGAAAGAGGAAGAGAAAACAAGGTGAATGTTTTCATTGTGGGGAGACTGGACACATCAGCAAAGACTACCCTAAGAAGCAGACCGGACCTTCTGGGGGTACATCGTTAACTTCTTCTAGATGCTTTGTTTTATCATGTTTCTCTCCTCGATCCTATCTTGAGAACCATAGGTAGAATCTTTTTGGATGTAAACATGTAATTGAAACATGTTATGATTGCGAAATGGTTGCAAGTGGTCGCATGTGGTTGCTCATGGATGCATGAATACACATTAGGCACTAGATCGGCTCAGACACATTTTCATGTTGCATATGCATAAATGTATTTATTCGTATATGGATGAAGTTTAGTGTGTTGTCATATGGATGTTGCATTTATATAGTGCCTTGCCTTGTCACTAGGGCTAGGTGTCAGCTCCTGGTTGGTCTCTCCTTCAAGCGAACGACTATTATTAAACCAAGCTCCATCGACGGTCCTAATCAACTCGCAGACACTATAAAAAGACCCTAAGACCTAGCCTAAATCATACTATTTCATTTTAGCCTCATGCAGCCGCCATTAAACCTAGAACTCTAAATTAAAATTACAAAGAACAAAATTATAGAAGACGAAGGACGATTCTTGAAGGCTACAACTAGAAGCTACAACAACTATGACGCTTTAGACAACGGATTTGGGGCTATTTGATTTGGAATTTTGATTACTTGCTTCATATTGTAAGTTCTATGTCACTTTTTAGGCAAAAACGCTAAAATAACATGGACATGCCATGAATTGAAACCGGATTTAGGAACTATTATTAATCCATGTTTATATTGTTTAACTTTGAATCATAATTTGGGAATATTGCTATGTCAATGTTGCAAGTTAAACTTATCATGATTTTGATGTTGTTATGAATCACTTGGGCTTAATTGTATGGCAAGTTGGACTAATACATGTCCATGGAATCACTATGTTTATTGAAATATTTATGTTGATTAAACCATGCCTATGATGCTAATTAAACCATGTCTATGATGTTGATGGAACTATGCCTGTGATGTTAATATACCTATCATGTTAATGACAAATTGGGAATTGCTAGGTTATGATGAAAAGTTGGAATCATTATGTTTATAATGCTAGGTGAGAATCATTATGTTAAAAATGCTAAATTGGAATCCACTATGCCTATTAGAATTACCATGCCTTTAATGTTTCATGTTTGTAATAAAATTATTATTATGCCCGCAATGATTATTATGCCTATGATGTAAAGTTGAAATCATCATGTTAAACTAAGTTGGAACCATTACTATGCCAAGTTATCATCATGCTAGTATTGAAACCATGTGATATGTTATAGCCTGTTTATTATGCAAGTGATGTTGGAATTGTCACATATGCCTATCACATGTTTGGTGTTATTCCCCTTTTTCTCTTGAATTGTTTATGCTTGTGAACGAAGTACGTTTATATACGTTGGGGATACGATTGGGTAGAATAGGCGAAACTTGAATTGATTATAA
The DNA here is from genome assembly GCA_030737875.1 of Allium sativum. NCBI lineage: Eukaryota > Viridiplantae > Streptophyta > Magnoliopsida > Asparagales > Amaryllidaceae > Allium > Allium sativum. The sequence continues at coordinate 305,327,796 of CM060919.1, forward strand.
TCATAAACCGTGAAATTTGGCATAAGTAGAACATGAAATATGGCATGAAAACTTGACTTGAACATGCCATAACTTGACTTAAAACATGCCTTAGTTGGGCACGAAGTTGACATATGAACATGCTATGGAAATAGCACGAATCTGCTAAGAACATGGGCATGACTTTAGAAAACAAGCAAGTGGCCAACTCGAGGTTGGGTTGAGTTTGTAGTGTAAATCTGCCCGGAACCGCCCGGCAAATCCAGTTGCTACAAACAATAGGATCCAATGTGGGTAGTTGGTCACATCGCGCTTGAAACCCGAGGTTGGGTTGAGTTCGTAGCGTAAACCTGCCCGGAACCGCCCGGCAAATCCAGTGGCTATGGACAACAGGATCCAATGTGAGTGGTTCGGTGCATTAACGAATCAATTAATGCCAATTAGGGTTAAGTCATGAACATGAAAAGACAACTTTACCAACTTGAACACGATTTGTAGGGCTAAGTCATGAACTTGAAACGACAACACTTAGCCAACTTGACATGACACGTAGGCGGGTTAAGTCGCGAATTTAAATGACATACTTAACCACCTTGACATGACTAGACTGGAAAAGGATTAAGTCACGAATTACATGACTTAATCGGTTAGGCGGGTTAGGTCACGAATTGCACGACCTAATCTGTTAGGCGAAAACCTAGACACGACCCTTTTCAGCAGTAACCCTCTAGAGGTATCAAGGTACCCTGGGGCTAGGCCGAGTGGGGCACGATTACTGGGCTGATTGTAAGAGGTGAACGACGGCAGTGGGGTACACCAGTGTAGGTTCGATGGACTACGGTCATGCACGTATTCCAGGGCAGACACTGTGAGACGACCCGAACTTCCCCGGTAAGGAAAGCACAGATAGAATTGAGGACAAGACAAAATAGAACGCATACGGAAGAACATTTCATTGTTATTAAAACAATTCCATCAGATACAAGAATATACAGAGTATAAATGAATAAATTACATTCGATAAATATCAGAGATTACAATAAATTACATAGCAGCGGAAAAATATACAAAACACAACTGAAAGTGATACACGGATACAGAGCTTTCCGGATATCGTTCCAGCTGTAGATCAGGACCCTGTGAATATAAATCTGCAAAACCAAAACTACTAGTTGCCCGTGTAGAAAATAGGGGCACCCAGAGGTTAGGTTAAAACAATAAACTCCAGGTCAGTCATGTGACTGGTGTGAGAACTAAAACAGTTATTGATATTGGTTTTAAAGTTAGGTAAATCAAGGGACCACGCCGTATAACACGGAACGGGTTTCCTCCCAAGAATACCAGTGCATAGAACAAACAGCGCAATGCTAAATAAAGAAAAATGAAGCTGTTATAAGACCCAGGTCCCATCACACAATGCAACGCAAGCCGGAGGACAGGGTTTTCCCTTATAACAGCCAAAGCATGCTTGATACGTTTAAAACACATTATTTGATACTATTATAAGTGTATAGTGTCAAAACAATTTCAATCATAAGTATCAATCATAGGCGGCATAGCTACCATCTACTATGTCGCCATACTAAGCTCTACAAATAAAACCGAAATACACGTATTGGAAATTGGATTCCATCATGAGTCGAGGCAAGGGGCAAGCTCCTCTCCGCGTTCGAGACACTCTAGCAAATGCCTCAGGACCCCACTATGATCCTTTGGAACCTCCAAGGCCGGTCCTCTCTTACTTTTGAGGATTAGTTATTCCTGAACACACGTTTCCCGGTCCTTACAGACCTATATCTGAGGCGCCTCGTATCCAACAACCACACAGGTGAAAAGTATATAAATGTCAGGGCTGGTAGGTCACTGACACCACCTTAGCTAGAAAGAAACGTTGTGCACTCCTTGGGTCCGTATCCCGTTTTTGACTCATACCGAGGTGTGAGGCTCGCGAATTCACGTTATACACAAAGCTACGCCACACAGGCCGTGCTTTGATCATCAACCACAAGACTTTGCTTTTCAACAGAAGCCTTGATCAATCGCCACTTACGCGTGCCACACAAGCAATTCACTCCATGCGACTGATGTCCATCGATATACAACCTCTGAGCTCGTGTGTCTCAGAGAAGGGCGTTAAGCAAGAGAATAAATTCTCCGCCGCCAAACAGATGTATATTTAATAGAGATCAATCAACACAGAATAAAATCCAATGTCAGACACACAATCCATTTACAAGTTCGTTCTGGGTCTGAACGAAACCGGAGGCACTTTCCTCGCATATCCATCCAGCTCCAAGTACGTCTGGACGATCACCAACTGATTCCCTCATCCTGGGTGTACAACCCAATCAAGATCATCAGTAATCACCCAAACGATGTGAAGACTTCCGGTCTTCAACCACCGTCTTCATCTTCGACATCTCGTCGAATTGGTTATTCAGAATGGGTTTAAACCCGGCCTTTCTGAATATCCCACGTATATAATAAACAAATGTTACACAAACACAACGAACGCCTCATTCCAATTCAGAATATTCTTTTATTCACAAAATCACATTCTTAGGGAAATGTTCCCATTAATTTTATCCAAGATAAATTCTTCTAAATTTATCCTATAATCTTCCTTTGGATATCATTTCAAACCATTTTATGGTTTTCCAAACTAGTCGGGATTAGCGAACCACACCGAAGTAATTATTTATTTTATTTCCCAATCCCAACCTATATATCCCATGGAGCAAAACTGGTGATACTCCATTCCTAACACCACGGTGTTATCGGTAAAATTAATTACCATTTCACGTTCAAATCTAATTAAAGATTTAACTATCGCTTTGGAGCAAAACTGGTGATACTCCACTCTCGATCACTTTTCAGATTTGATAATTCAAATTATCAATTCACATTTTAATCTAATTAAAGATTCATTAAAACTCCACTTAGTTTTAGTCTTCTCAAAAATCAATATTCTGTCTTTAACTGGGTTAAAGAACCAATGTCTTCTAAAACACGATTCACGACAAACCCAAATCACATTTGATATTAAATACAAGGCTCTGAATAGAAAATATACCGGCTTATATTCAATATCAAATTCTGAAATCAACAAATATCGTATTGGAAATAACGATATAAAATATATCTTCCAAATTCCCATAACAATATCTGTATAGTCCCGAAATCCAACATCGAAATATCCCGAAGATAATTTCGATTCAACTCCAGTCCAATCCACGTATTGGGAATATTGATTATTTTTAAAATCACTTTCAAATTCAATTTATTTATTTCAAAAATAAATTGATTTTAATTCTAGTTCAAAACTAGTTTATTTCGATAAAAATCTATTTTTATCTTTTCAAATGTGGAATTCTCCAGCTCAATTCTTTCCAATCCATATATTATGATTTTACACAAATTATAGATATTTTTAATAATTTTATCAAGGCCCGTACAGTCGATTTCCAACAACGGCCATCGAACTGCACTTACAGCGACCTTTTTCGAATTTGATTTGGACATAATTACAAATCCAACCGTTAGATTTCAAATTTCTAATATTCATTGGAAAGCTCTTTTCGATACGAACCCAACGGTTCCGGTTTTAGGAGAATCCGACGGTCGGATCTCCCGCAACGTCAATTCGAAGTCAATGGTCGAAATTCACGAACTGCCGCGGCGCGGCGCGTTCTATTCAGGCCATTATATATATAATATATATATATTTCGTCGATTTCCCTTTAAAACGTATTTTATAAATCGCTTTAAATTCGTTTTCAAAACCATTTCAACTCTATATTCAATTTCAAATCGATTGGATTTCAATTCAACTCGAATTCATTCCAATTTTATTTAATTCGAATTCAAATTCGCTTTAATTCAAATTCTAATTCGTTTCAATTCAATTTGAATTTACCTTCTATTTAATTAAATTCGAATTCATTTCAAATTGATTTCAATTCAATTTCAGTCCGTTTTAAATTGCATTCAAAATGATTTCAATTCGTTTTAATTCAATTTCAATTTAATTCAATTTGAATTCATTTCTATTCAATTCGAATTCAAATTCACTTTCTATTCAATTCGAATCGAATCCATTTACTATTCGATTCGAATTCATTTCAAATTGATTCAATAAAATTTCAATTTGAATTTTTAATCTAATTTAATTTGAATTTCATTTCAAAATATTAGATTTTGAAATCACTTTTCAATATTCATTGCAAAACGAATAAAATCGATATAAATATCGTTCACGTCAAAATAGCGCATCTCTAATCCACACGGCTTTATATTTTTCAAAAACTTCTTTATTCTATTCAAAAAATGAATATTTATTCTATTCAACACATGAATCTATGTTTCTTTTAGCACACGACTAATCTCAACACATGAGTACTGTCAACACATCACTATTTTTGTTATGTAAAATATTTTATAAAACTAAGGTATCTATCGTTTGATTTTAATTAGACTCCACCGTAAAGTAGTTCTAATTTTAAATATGATAAAGATGTGAATTTTATTATTAAAATCTTTTACTCAACACATAAATATTTTCAACTCAGGAACATCGTCAACACATGACTATTTTTATATTCAACACTTGAATCTTCTTTTATAATATTCATTATTTTCCCGATTGGAATGAGGCCCAATCAATCACCATATAATGTTAATTATATGGATTCCATACAACACATGTATATAATAGCATTGAAAAATAATCAACCATCGACCAAAGTGCACTACACTGTATAAGCATCAAATATAGATATCTAACGCTTATAACAGCCTATCAATCAATCGATCGACATATTTAATCAATCAGGATGAGTGAACTTCAAATTTCATCCCAACACCCGTGTGGGGTTTCAAATCAACAAACACAGATTTTATTTGTGCAGTTGGGCGATGTGTAAAATTTATCGACCCAATCAATATCAGTCAAATCAGTGTATATAAACAAATCGGCCGATTTGTTTATAAATATTTATTTATTCACTTTCACGTTAAAAATTATATTTTTAACGATAATCTAATTTATTTTAACACATGAATTTCTATTCATTTCATTTATCAAATAAAATGATATTTTTATTTTTCTAATTTATTTTAGAAAATTTCGGCGGCATAACGGCACGATACTAGAAACGGGACGAGGCCTAGCCTTATCCCTGGTCTAGTGAAGGCCCACGCCATTCACACATCAATCAAATCCATTCATTTCACCAAACAATTCAATTCAAACCAAATAAACTAACCAACTACTCAACCAAACAATTTAACAAACAAGCCATCCATGGTCTGTGGATGACGGGTGTCGGGTGCTACTAAACACCGTCTGCATCCTAGTATATATATATATATATAACTAGAAAAGGAGAATTTAGAGTGAGAAGTTCTCACCGATAGCTATCCAATCATCTTGACTCTTCTTTGATAGAAATTTTCATCGTTATCGCATTTTTGTCACCTTCGTTGCTGTAGCCACTACATATGCAAAAATCGATTTTTTACTTCGCTATCCAATATATAAAAATCGAATTTTTACTATGCTATTCAATATATAAAAATCAAATTTTTACTTTTCTATTCAATATATAAAAATCGAATTTTTACTATGCTATTCAATATATAAAAATCAAATTTTTACTTTGCTATTCAATATATAAAAATCGAATTTTTACTTCCTCGCTATATGGATAAAAATTCCATTTTCACATCGATGTTCATATAGTAAAGATTATATTTTTATCATCACTTCATATATTTAAAAATCATATTTTTATTTGCTACTTCACACGAACAAAAATCTAACCTTCCTTTAAATTAAAAATCAAACCCTTAAAAACTATAAAGATCGTATTTTTATTATCTACATTGTTATTTAAAAATCAGATCTTAACACCTTTAACTAAATAAATTCATAACCTAAGTAATTAAATTAATTACCTTTCACCGCATCGTTCGTCGGAGCAGCTAGGGCGCGGTGGTGGCGGCCGGAGGTGCTGGACGTGGCGCGGGGTGCTAGGGCTTTAGGGGTTTCAGGCTTTTGGGGTCTCGAAGGCGAGGGGGATGGCTAGACGGAGGGAGGACGAGCGATGGAGGCGGCTCAGGCGGAAGGTCGAGGGGGAGGGGCGAAGCTCAGGTGGCGGTGGCGATTTTCTGAGGGGTGGGGTCTGCGACGCATCGAAGAGAGGGGGGGCTGTAGCTCGCGTCGGTTGAAGAGGAGGGAGGCGGCGCTTGAGGGGGTCGGCCAGCGGCGGGAGGACCTGGCGGCGGTGGCCCTGGTGCGTCGCGATTTTAGTTTTACGTTTTTTTCTTTGAACGGCAGAAATAATGAGGAGAGGGAGAGAATAAAGGGGGGGGCATTTATTTATTTTAAATTTTATATTAATTCCCTAAGGTTGACTTTTCATACGACCTCGAAATCAAACATGCCGACTGTCGTCCCTAGCGTAATACCCCCATTCCGAACACAATGGGATATGTATCGTAGGCTGATTCGACTGTTTGAATCAGTTTTCGTCAAATTTACATTTAAATCATTACATTGAATTTTAAACGTACATTTTAAATTACTGGGGTTACATACTAACTCTAAAAATTCCTGAAAAATATTTTCTAGCTTCGTATTGACGATACGGTCCTGACAAAACTAGTTTCGTCGAATTCTGAGACCGTTAGAAAAATGGCCATTTTCCAGTCGATTAAAATCAACTGAAACTGGTCAAACGCGTTTTCCTTTGCCACGCTCACATATTGATTCGAAAAATTATGAAATTTGAAACCTAGCAATAATTTGACATCACGGATCCAACAAAAGTGGTTTCGTCGAAATCCGAGGTCGTTTGCAAAATGTCTATTTTTAAGGGCCTGAATTCCATAGTGGCTATTCAGAATTTTCAACTGGACATATCTTTTGATTCCCGCTATGAAATTTTGATTTTTCGGATTCGTTGGAAAGATATCATCAATTAGATCCTAATGTTTGTGGTTTCACTAAAATCTGGATTGTTTTGCACCCGGTACATTCAATTGAAGTTTGAAATCGAATTATCGAACTACCGCGCCATTTTCAATTCTATTTTATAATTATATATAATTATTTATATTCTAATGACGACGTATATAATATATACGTCGAATTATATTCAAAATAAATTTATCGTCGATTTTATTTAAAATAATCTATTCTAAATGTTCAAAATTCGCCAAAATTGCCAAAATAAAAAATTTTAAACTGGCCCAGATTTTCGGGTTATTACACACTGGGTATCCGTAGATTTATCTGTGCATCTTGAATCGTGTCAGGGGTTGACACCCTAGGGCTGATACACCCAAAGGTGGACCCAGCACAGGTGACTACATTCGTGATTAGCCGTATGACACGGACACTTGACGAGCTAGAACTTGTAGGGAGCCGATCGACTAGATATGCGCTCCGTAGGACCCCATACTTGGGTCAGACCCCGTTTCAGGGTCATTTCACGATATTGGGCCATGGGATTTATTTCGTGATTAACTTGTGACCTGGGCTTAGTATACTAGTACAGTCGATGCAACGAATCTTGAACATGTGATGCTTTATTTGACTTGTCTTGACTTATCACGATCACCTTAGTCTATCTGTCCACCTTGACACCATTCTTAAGTTTAGTTCCAGTTCATACATGACATGTTGTTTTAACCGTTTTTACACTGAAAGTCACTAGGACTTACTCAGTCTTTACGACCGACCCTTTTCCTTTCGCCTCTTTTTCTTTCGTTTCCCCCCCCCACCCCAGGTTCTCAGGGAGGGAATACCGCAGCTTGACCAGCTTTCACATCCAGCTTAAAGAGAAAGAATGTATTGCTTGGATCTTTTTCGTTTTGGACTATGGCTTTGGACAACAATTATGGGACTTATGCAGTTTATTTATGTTTTCTTTAAATAATGAAATCAAGACAGTTATGAAGATGTTATGTTTTTGGAAGATTTGTAAGACAATTATGGCATGGTTTGTGTAGCACGTATTTTAAATGAAATAAAAGTTGCTGTTGTTTTCCGCTGTTCAAAAATATGTGTTATTATATCTGCCTTATGTGTGACTTATACTTATAAACCTCCACCAAAATTAGGGCATTCCCTTTGAGAATGACCTTAACGGAGGTGGGGTGTTTCACTTGACTTGATCGTTGTTTCACCCATGATGCTCCTTGGTTGTTTACACTTGTACATTATGGTTCTCGGATCTGTTGTGCATTTGTTGCTTCCTTGCTTGCACTCTTGAATTCTGGAATGATGCACACATGTGCATTTGCACTGTTTTGACGTTATGCTTCCATTTAAACATCTCGGCCTTGACTTTGATTTGTTGCACCAAATCTGGACTGTCACATATATGCACTTAGCACACACACATATGTATACACACAAGTGTGTGTATGTGTTGATTGTTATCATGTTACTGAGCATGCTTGATGTTATGTTATGTTTTGTTTGGAAATTTGAGTTGTCTTGACATGTTTGGACTTGTTTATGTGCTTGCACTATTGCATCTGCATTATTTTGCATTTGAAAATCCATCAGTGTATACGGCGATGCACCTGCTCCATGTTTGTGTGTGCACCGTGCTCCTGTGTTCTCTTTCATGTACAACCATGCAGTGAGTCTGAATTACTTGTCCGTGCATTCTGCCTTGTGTTGATTCATGTTTCTCACTGAGCTTGCTTGTTGCACCATAATTAAAAACTGCAGGTCTTTTAATTTGTTCCATGGCCTTGTAAACTGTTGTAGCATGCTTATGTATACCTATGTAATTTACTTGAGAATGTTATACCTTTGAAACTGACTTGTTACACTACATTTGCTTTGGTCTATGCATTTGAAAAATTGTTGACTTGTTCTTGCTGTTCACTGCCAAGTTGCATCATACTTTAAAACTGTTGTACAAGAACTGTTGTTGCAACATCTTGAATGTGTGTACTTGATCTTGCCTTGACTTATTTGTATCTTTGTCCATGAATCATGCAAGCTTCCTTGTACTCCATGTATACATACATGTATATATACACGTATGTGTGCATATATATATATATATATATATATATATGTTTGTATATAATTGACGCTTCACATGTGCATTGTCACTTGCATTGAATTTCTTGATTCGTGTGCATTCACTGATATTTGACCATATTGCCCCTGCAAAAAGTATATGTGTATATACATACACATATATGTGTATACATGTATAGTGCATGTGCAGTTTATATATGTGATCTATCTGAATGACAGACAGCATGTGAGCACTAGAGATACAGTCTGCCTTGTGGTATTTACAATGAATCATTAGAGCTGTTGCGGTTGAACCGCTCAACCGTACTAACCGTTTACATGGTTACTGTCTAATATGGTAGTGATGATGGTAACAGTTGTGGATTTTGATAACCGCGGTAAAACATACTAACCGCACATATTTTTTTTTGTTGTATTTCATAAAAAAATGTTTTTTTAATAACTTAAGCTAGAGAAATAATGTGCGTATAACTTATTTGTGTTTTTATTTATAGACAACATGCACATGGATGATTTATTTCATGGATAAACAAATTAATTCTTAAGAAAAAAGTCAGAACTTGAATTATTTATGGATAACAATGTAAATTTACGGTAATGATTGTGGTAATGTTTAGACGGTTACGGTTATAAAATTTGCTAACCGTCAACAAATGTTGGGGTATGGTTGACGGTAAAATTGAAGGTTGCCATAACCATAACACCCCTGTGAATCAATGTGAATATCACAAGCAGTCAGACACAAATATATGTATATACATATCAGACCAAGTCAAGAAATATGATGAGAAACACACCAAAATTCTGAGGCAAATAAAATTTAAAATAAATTTATATCTGCTAGAATTTTTTTTTCCAGTTTACTGTATGTGTTTCTGTGACAGGTATGCAGGTGACTGGACAGACTGTGAAGCAGTCTGAAGAAACAATGTGTCAGAGATGTGTGAATGAATGTATATGAGTGAAACTGAGTGAAATGTAGTGAGGAGCTATATATATGAATTTGTATATGACATTGAAAATGTTACCGAGTGAACACTGAGTGTTGTAGTGAGGGAAGAATGTAATAAATCACAGAGATTTACAATAGTGGAGTTAGAAATTTGTACAATTGAAATGTTGAAATAAAATATTATATCTAAATTAAAATATTGTTTGAATATTTAAATTCTTGTGCAGTAGTATTCTATTTAAATATAAATATTTATGTATGTGATGTAGTAGAATAGTACAATTACAAACACATTTATAATAATACATATATGTTTGTTATCATCAAACAAAAATCATATTGTTATAAACAACAATCTCCCTCTTTTGATGATGACAAACATATAATAAGATTTTGAATACAATAAATGTGTTTGACAGTGAGGTGAAGAACTCTCCCTATATGTATGTTCCCTGTACAACAAAACTCCCCCTAAATATGTGCATATAAATGAAGAAGAAATAAAGAAATAAATGAACTGAAATTCCAATATTAAAATATTCATGAAATATTCACTCATCAATCAAAATCTTAACCATTCTCCCCTTTTTGTTATACTCAAAAGGATACAGAAATCGAAATAATGATGAATTTAGACCAGAAATATTAGATCAGATCAAGAAAGAGAATGTATATCATAAATCTCATTCAATTATTCAAAAATCATAATATTCTTCAAATTAATGGCAAATTTCTCATTGTATAATGATGGATTTATGATAAATTTAAAAAAATAGAGAGACTTATAAAATGTTATGAATTCTGTAATGACCTGAATTTTTGACCGTTCAAATCGGCAATAAACCACACATGTCGACCCAAACAAATCGCAAATGCAGGTAGTTATTGGGAAAAAGAAAAAAAAGAAAGAAAAAAGAGAAAAACCAATCATAGAATCTCACAGCGGAAGGACAACATATAATAAACAAATAGCAGTTTAAAAGCAGTTGAAATGTATACATTGGTTATAACATTCAATGATTATCAGAGTTATATATACATACAGATGTACATAATAAGCAGCGGAAATAAATGCAACGGAAATACTTATACTTGATATATATACCTAATCCTCGTCTTCATCCTCCAAGCTATTGCAATCTTCGCTAACTGCAACTTCTGCTGACCCAATTGTATTGCATAAAAAGAAAACACAACAAACACTCGGATCAGCACTAAATCATTCTCATATTAATCAAATTAAAATACGAAATAAGATGAGTGTCATGGGTATAGTAACTCAGGAGATGTTACGGGATTTTTCCATCTCAGAAGGATCCATTAAACTAATACATACATAGTATAATACGCTATTATTGTAATGTCTACTCAGTAAAGTAAACATAATAAAAATAGCGTAAGCGGGATTACATTTTTACCCTTACACCGTTTATAATACCGTAGTCTATACAGTACTGTAAACCCACCGTAACCGATGGCATCAGAGGGCACTCCATAGGTACGATACAAATCAAAATCGTATGGGCTCGATAAGGATATATATGACAAGGCACTCGAGGCAATTCCCAGGGTAGGATTCTACCAATTGCACTCCCGGACCGGTGGTAACGCATAGCAGCCACTACCGCCCACCTCGGAACACACTCCCAAATCAGAAGGGCCCTACTCATCATCATAGTCATAGAAATAGTACCGGAGAAGTGTGTCCGATCAAAGGTGCGACCTCAATTAGTCACGATATAGCTTCTGTTTTAGTCATTTCAATTATGACCCGTAGGTCAAGGCTATTTCATCATCGTTCATCTTCATCAATCCAAAATCGCCTCCAAGTCATCATATTTCATTCTGGATACATCATAACGTTCACAGTTGTTAAAGTGGTATCGACACTGACAGAGAGTATGCCACTTGTCGACTCCGGCCTCTTTAACAACCAACATTTACATTTTCCACATCGGTCGGTTCTTTTACATTTCACAAAGGTTCGCTTTATATCCAAAATATCATGTTTTGCTTAGAACCCAATTTATATTCGAAAAGAATATAATTTTCATATCAACATATCATAATCATACCAAAACCGATTATATTCTAAACTAGAATATATTTCATTTCATTTTATTATAATCATATAATATTTCACATAATCGATATATATTCAAGTAGAATATACTTCATATCAAAGAATATAATTATTTCAATTCGATTTATGTTCGAAATCCATTCATATTCAAATAGAATATATAGATTCCATTACAACTCATTTCGATCTCTTAGGAGATCCATTCATATTCGAGTAGAATATAACTTACATTTCCATATTAAAAATCGGTTTAAAAATCGATTCATATTCAAATAGAATATACTTTATCTTCACTCCATTAGAACCAATGGTTTAAATCCAAGCACTTTCCATTTGAAATAAATTTACAATCATTTAATATACTTGAAAATAGATGCTTATAATTAAAAATATTTGTATAAAATATATGTATAGAAGATAATGGTTAAGACAAAATAAGATAAATTTAGATCACTATGTATATATATATATATATATATATAAAATATTAGTTTTACTAATTAGTTTAAGTAAATAAATTATAACGAAATTTAGTTATAACAAATAGTTTATAATTAAAAGGTTTAATAAATGAATTTTAAGGAAAGGAATAGTTTATTTGAAATTAAACAGTGTAAATATATATAATCAAATTCTTTAACTATAATTGTTTCTTCTTCCGAGCATCCAACACTTGAATCTATACTCCAGTCTCAATGGAGTTTCCTAGTTCAATATCTTGTTTCAAACACCATTCAAAGCAATCTTTCAATTTAGAGGATTTAACCCATATTCAACTTTAAATTTAAAACAACTCCGAGTATCCTTGATTTTCTTTATTCTAAATTAAATTCAATAAGAATTTATTACATTCAAATCCACACCCTAAATTTGAAAATCTCAAATTTTATTCAAATCCCAATTTAAGAATTTTCACTTTGTTTGGGAAAGATTCTCTTAACCATTTCAAATAAACATTCAAAATCCAGTTCTTTAAAGGAAACAAGTTTATCGAGTATCGGCTCATTCTTTTAAATGAAATTTATATCAAATAAAATTTCCGAATATTTAAAAATCATTTAACCAACCGATGTCTGCATATAAATTTTCTATCCTATGGCCAAGTGATATTAAATTTAATTTCTCGATATTTCAGGGATGGATCTATCATTTCAATCCAAATCAGGGTCATAGAGATTTATCATTTCACTCTGTGTTCTTTATTTATTTTTATCGATTAACCCCGGGTTTATTGGATGCCCGTAACATCTAGGGTGCAAATGGGATTAATCGTCACAATAAAATACAACATCCATATACTGAGCAACAGAACATGCAGTATCAATACCAATTCAGTAACCAACCAACCAAGGCATCCATCACACCAATTTATTCCAACAGTAAATATTATCATTTCACTGGTTAACAAGTGTCGGGATTTCTAACTAGACATTTCATTTGAATTAAAATAACTAGTTATCAATTAAATTTACACATTAACACATGCCATGTCAGTTTTAAGAACTCAACAACAATCAAATCACAACCATGCAACCAAACTTGTTTCATAATTTAATTCAATAAATATGGGAATAATTCAGTTATTCGTGAGCGAGAAATTCACTCACCTTTGGGTCTTTAGTGGATCGAACGTCCAACCGAAGCCCAAAATTTTACAGTATCCAAACGCAGCCAAACCAGTCTCGGATCGTCCGCAATCTCGCCACGATTCCAATGCAATGAACCGCGCTCAAATTCGACCTCGCATGTGGAAGTTATGGGCGTTAGAACGTTCGATATACACACATATATAATTAAACAAATAAATAAACCCCACCACTCTGGAGTTGCCACATAGGCAGCCACCCTTTTCTCCTTCCCGCTCATCACTCCCCCGTGCTATAGTAAACGCACGCGAAAACCCATCGAAGGCCAACTTTGACCGCCCCATACTCCTATCTCAGACCGCCTGAAAGCCTTGGACCACCGTAAATCGAACCTGCACCCCGAGCCGCTTCCGCCGACGGTGGAGCCGCCATCTCCGGTTGACCAGAGTTTTTCTGGCGCAGACCCAAAAACCGGGTTTCTAAGCCCTAAACCACCGATTCCGACTACCCTACCAACTTTCAGACGATGCCACTACTACTGCTAGCCTCCACTCGACGATTCCAACAAAACCCAGATGCCAGATTTTCCGATTAACTCAAAAATCAAAAACGCCCAAAATAGGTCTTAGGGTTTTGAAAATCAGGCCTTTGACCGACGATTTCTGGCCAAACGAAGCACTGCATGCGCCTACTAATTGTCTATCGGTTGAGAGCTTCAATTTGAGATATAATATGTGGATATTTGGAGGAGATTTGATTTTTATTTAATATTGATTTCAAACTATAGTTTTTGAAATTATTTCTGCCATTAGAAAGAGATATAGGAAGGAAATGTACGTACTGAATGGGGATGAGCTGATGAGGTAGGAAATAGATTTTGTTGATATATGTGTATAAGGCCTAATATGAGAAACACTCAATTATCCAATTCATTTATTCCTTTCACACTTTCTCTAGTACAGTCAAATGACAAGTCCGTTTGTAACGCAAATTGAAATCCTACCATAATTCATTGTTCCGGATCCAATGGCGCCAGTTTCGTCGAATTCCGAGACAGTCGCCAAAACAATTAAATTTCCACGGTTAATTAATTAATAAAATATCCAATTATTCATTTAACTGTTTTAATCCAATTTAAATATCTATTAAATTCCATTTTAATCGAATCATAACTCAAATAAAGTTTATAAATTGATTTCATAAATTCCAAGTTCCCAAATTTTGATTATTTGAATTTAAATTTGAAATTTCACCTTTTAACTTAAACGACTGAAATTTCATTTAATCCTTTGAATATTAATCCCAAATTACAACATTTTCTAAATAACTAAATTAAAAAAAATCTATTTATACTCCATTCAAATAATCATCATCATTATAATCAACAAAATTTGATTTTATCCAATATTATTCCATTTATTTATTTTAAATCTAAATTTAAATATACTGAAAATTATGGGTTGTTACATCTCCCCCATTTAAAATCTTTTCATCCTCGAAAAGAGAACGAATTGCGATATTGAGCGCGCACACATATATTATATTTATATATACATATACCAAACCCATACTTATAAAATAGTATTTATAAAATGAGTTATGCAATCGTAAACTCTCATAAATTTTCTAACTCCCGAAATCATAGAAAATTTCGGCAGCATCTTCTTTGTACGGAGAGATCCGGAAAATCACAATATATATATATATGTATGTATAAATCCAGATATTCATCTCATCACACGATGAGGCATCCCAAATAATGGGGAAACAAAATATATATAACCACAAAACCATATAACGCAAATACGTATCTTCTTTAGCGTTATTAGCAATTTTATTTATCTTAGCATTTAGCATTTAGCGCAAGCGAGCTCCGAAGCGCAGCGCGACTTCCCCTACACCTGCTACATACTCACATATACATGAGAATCAAACATATATACACTAAATAGCAAATGCATATAACTTACACAACATATCATCGACATTTCAACTACAAAACTATAATATTCATGACATGCCAGCAAACAAATCATCAATTATCACCCTATAAATGATGGAATTGGACTAAAACACACTAGGAAAAAGTTGTTGCATTTCTTTCAGGCTTTCCGAATTGTCCGGATTCGTCGAATTCGGATAATTCGTTCAAAATTTATGACTATTTTAGTGAAGGCGAACACCTCAGCCCGTACACTGAAAAATGCAGATCTGAGTTGTTCACCCCAGTTTTTAACCCTTTAAACATCAACTTTTTACAAAGCTTATTAAGGGAAAGTTTTAGTTCAGATCTTGGGCTTTCCGAATTGTACTCACACATCGAAATCCGACGCTCCGTTAGGAAGTTATGGTCAAAACAATATAGGTATACGCTTCATATTTTTATTTTCAGTGCGTTGAACTACAACCAACGCTTAGATTTCAACCTAACCACCCTGAAAATTTGACAGGGCTCTGTCAACGAAAGCCCTAGTTCAGTTTCTAAGGTTTCCAAAAAGTCCGGAATCGTCGAATTCCGATCACCCCATCAAATGTTATGGTCATTTTAGCTTCAGCTCACTGAATATTTCAGATTTTTGCATAACATTGATTTGTTAAATCTGAAGTTTAAATCTTTTGATTCAAAATTTGGTAATTCTTTAACACTTCAAATTTGCTATTATTTCCTTACTCGAGAAACATATTCACATTCGATTTCTCACTCTATTCCGATATTTTCTATCCATTTTCCCATTTCATTTCAAGCATTAATTTTAATTAAAACTTGAATCCATTTTACTTTCCAACTAACTTGATTATATTAAATCATTAATTCGTTAACCTTGGTCGATTTTCCAATTTCATTCTAATTATTTAAGTTTATCTATACTTTGTTCCCAATTCATTTGTATTTGGACTTAAACCGACCAGATTTTGAGATTTCTCGAGTTCCGTTCCATTACACTAATTCATTCGACTTAATTAAGTCGACCTAGTCCCAAATTTTCCGATACTCTAATTTAATAAATTAGACTTCGGTTTATCTTTCCCATATCTTATTTCATATTTCCAATTCCCAATTTATTATTTCCCACATTCGATTTAGTAAACTTTGAATCTATATTAATGGATTAAGGTCAGTTATGGTTTTTATATAACCCATTCTAATTTATATCGTTTAGTAAATTTTCATTTACTTACTTTCCAATTAGTCTTTAACATGGATCGAGTTTTTTACTTACTCAACCCAACTATATATATAAATTCTATGTCAACTTATTTAGTCTTATTCCATTAACCCAATTCATTTATTAGGTTCACAATCTGGTATCGAATTAAGGACTATTTATAACTAAATTTTTGCACTTAGTTCTCGGACCATTATTATTTGCTTTCCCAAGTTAAGATTTTATTTAACTCGATTCCTTTACTCAAATTAAGTTATATTTCATTCGGAAGGAAAAAAATGCTTTACATCCATTCATTTCATCATTCATACGTATATTTATGTTCGACATAATGTCTTAATAAGGTTTACCAATCCGCCTTCTTTCATTTCTAATTTATTGATCATTCATATTTCATTAACAAACTTCATTTCTTTTATTTCTTCTTGAACAAGCTTAATAACTTATCAATTATTCCAAGTTATGAGTTATCACTTTTATTATCCAACTAAATCCTCCAATTCATTTTGGTCGACTTCAATTGAACTAAGTTCATACTTAATTTTGATTTTTCCAAACACTCATGTCGACCAACTTATAATTCCTTTAAACTTATTATCAACCATGCTTAAGCATTTCGACGACCACTTCTCTTCCTTAATACTCAAGTAAAATTTCTGGTTTCAAACCAAAATTCTAATGAATCAGGTTACTCTGGTGTAGGAGTTAATATTATTAGTTAAGGTAAACTTATCCTGGGTTTATATCTAAGCTTAGAATAATATATATATATTTTTTATACGATATAAAACTCTAAATCCAAACCTTTAATTAACCAAGAACATCGGAATTTCTATTCCGGTTTAATTTAAACTCAACTTTAAATAACATATGCAAATACTTTTATATAGACTTTATACTATATTGAATTTAAATCCAAAATCCATTGTCAAACTGGATATGAGAATACTGAGTGGTCTCCCCCACTCAGACGCTTCAGAATAAACATCAATAATGCGTGCACTCATTACCGAAGTTATTTCCGATGCTCTGAGAAGGGATTACACACTTATTCCTTTAAAAAATCCTTTGAAAACTATTTCCAAAAATATTTCTTATAATACGGTATTATTTCAAACTTTGTCAAACTATTTCAAAAGCCTCCCAGAATCAAGTTTCAAGGTCATTTCTATTTTATCGTAAATATTATGTAACTAATTATACTCAAGAGATTTCATTCTCAAATATTTTATAAAACCATTTGATTTTCCTTATTACATTTATTATCAAATCAACCATAATGGGTGATGACTTAATATTACTGCCTACTAATACGAATGTCTATACACTTCAAACCAATAATAATATATTTGATATATTTAAAATATAATCGAAAACCATATTATGTCGATCCATTCTGTTCGATTATTTAGAAATTCCTATAGATTCCATGGCGTCCCATGTATCGACCAGAATCCATAAATATTCAAAAGAACAAGTCAACAAAATATAAAACCATTTCATATCAAAAATACAAGTATGCTCTCTCATATATACACTCAAATTCATGCTAGGGCATTACTAACCATATCTCTAATGAGTGAATTCCCAAACAGAACCAAGGTTATCGCTAACCTGGCTCTGATACCAACTGTAACAACCTGAATTTTTGACCGTTAAAATCGGCAATAAACCACACATGTCGACCCAACAAATCGCAAATGCTGGTAGTTATTGGGAAAAAGAAGAAAAAGAAAGAAAGAAGAGAAAAAACAATCACAGAATCTCACAGCGGAAGGACAACATATAATAAACAAATAGCAGTTTAAAAGCAGTTGAAATGTATACATTGGTTATAACATTCAATGATTATCAGAGTTATATATACATACAGATGTACATAATAAGCAGCGGAAATAAATGCAGCGGAAATAATTATACTTGATATATATATATATACCAAATCCTCGTCTTCATCCTCCAAGCTATTGCAATCTTCGCTAACTACAACTTCTGTTGACCCGAGCGTATTGCATAAAAAGAAAACACAACAAACACTTGGATCAACACTAAATCATTCTCATATTAGTCAAATTAAAATACGAAATAAGCTGAGTGTCATGGGTACAGTAACTCAAGAGATGTTACGGGATTTTTCCATCTCTCAAGGATCCGTTAAAGTAATACATACATAGTATAATACACTATTATTGTAATGTCTATTCAGTAAAGTAAACATAATGAAAATAGCGTAAGTGGGATTACAATTTTACCCTTACACTGTTTATAATACCGTAGTCTATACAGTACCGTAAACCCACCGTAACTGATGGCATCAGATGGCACTCCATAGGTACGATACAAATCAAAATCAGATGGGCTCGATAAGGATATACATGACAAGGCACTCGAGGCAATGCCCAGGGTAGGATTCTACCAATTGCACTCCCGGACCGGTGGTAACGCATAGCAGCCACTACAGCCCACCTCGGAACACACTCCCAAATCAAAATGGCCCTAATCATCATCATAGTCTTATAAATAGTATCGGAGAAGTGTGTCCGATCAAAGGTGCTACCTCAATTAGTCACGGTATAGCTCCTGTTTTAATCATTGCAATTATGACCCGAAGGTCAAGGCTATTTCTTCATTGTTCATCTTCATCAATCCAAAATCGCCTCCAAGTCATCATATTTCATTTTGGATACGTCATAACGGTCACAGTTGTTAAAGTGGTATCGACACTGAAAGAGAGAACGCCGCTTGTCGACTCCGGCCTTTTTAACAACCAACATTTACATTTTCCACATAAGTCGGTTCTTTTACATTTCACAAAGGTTCGCTTTGTATCCAAAATATCATGTTTTGCTTCGAACCCAATTTATATTCGAAAAGAATATAATTTTCATATCAACATATCATAATCATACCAAAACCGATTATATTCTAAACTAGAATATATTTCATTTCATTTTATTATAATCATATAATATTTCATAGAATCGATATATATTCAAGTAGAATATACTTCATATCAAAGATTATAATTATTTCAATTCGATTTATGTTCGAAATCCATTCATATTCAAATAGAATATATATATATATATATTCCATAACAACTCATTTCGATCTCTTAGGAGATCCACTCATATTCGAGTAGAATATAACTTACATTTCCATATTAAAAATAGGGTTAAAAATCGATTCATATTCAAATAGAATATACTTTATCTTCACTCCATTTGAACCAACGGTTTAAATCCAAGCACTTTCCATTCGGAAGAAATTTACAATCATTTAATATACTTGAAAATAGATGCTTATAATTAAAAATCCTTATATAACATATATGTATAGAAGATAATGGTTAAGACAAAATAACATAAATTTAGATCACTATGTATATATACATAAAATATTGGTTTTATTAATTAGTTTAAGTAAATAAATTATAAGGAAATTTAGTTATAACAAATAGTATATAAGTAAAAGTTTTAATAAAAGAATTTTAAGGAAAGGAATAGTTTATTTGAAATCAAACAGTGTAAATATATATAATCTAATTCTTTAACTATAATTGTTTCTTCTTCCGAGCTTCCAACACTTGAATCTATACTCCAGTCTCAATGGAGTTTCCTAGTTCAATATCTTGTTTCAAACACCATTCAAACCAATCTTTCAATTTAGAGGATTCAACCCATATTCAACTTTAAATTTAAAACAACTCCGAGTATCCTCGATTTTCTTTATTCTAAATTAAATTCAATAAGAATTTACTACATTCAAATCCACACCCTAAATTTGAAAATCTCAAATTTTATTCAAATCCCAATTTAAGAATTTCCACTTCGTTTTGGAATAATTCTCTTAACCATTTCAAATAAACATTCAAAATCCAGATCTTTAAAGGAAACAAGTTTGTCGAGTATCGGCTCATTCTTTTAAATGAAATTTCTATCAAATAAAATTTCCAAATATTTAAAAATTATTTAACCAACCGATGTCCGTATATAAATTTTCTGTCCTATGGCAAAGTGATATTAAATTTAATTTCTCGATATTTCAGGGATGGATCTATCATTTCATTCCAAATCAGGGTCACAGAGATTTATCATTTCACTCTGTGTTCTTAATTTATTTTTATCGATTAACCCCGGGTTTATTGGATACCCGTAACATCTAGGGTGCAAATGGGATTAATCGTCACAATAAAATACAACATCCATATACTGAGTAACAGAACATGCAGTATCAATACCAATTCAGTAACCAACCGGCCTAGGCATCCATCACACCAATTTATTCTAACAGTAAATATTATCATTTCACCGGTTAACAAGTGTCGGGATTTCTAACTAGACATTTCATTTGAATTAAAATAACTAGTTATCAATTAAATTTACACATTAACACATGTCATGTCAGTTTTAAGCACTCAACAACAATCAAATCACAACCATGCAACCAAAATTATTTCATAATTTAATTCAATAAATATGGGAATAATTCATTTATTCGTGAGCGAGAAATTCACTCACCTTTGGGTCTTTAGTGGATCGGACGTCCAACCGAAGCCCAAAATTTTACAGTCTCCAAACGCAGCCAAACCAGTCTCATATCGTCCACAATCTCGCCACGATTCCAAATGCAATGAACCGCATTCAAATTTGACCTCGCATGTGGAAGTTATGGGCGTTAGAACGTTCGATATACACACATATATAATTAAACAAATAAATAAAACCCACCACTCCGTAGTTGCCATGTCAGCAGCCACCCTTTTCTCCTTCCCGCTCATCACTCTCCCGTGCTACAGTAAACGCACGTAAAAACCCATCGAAGGCCAACTTTGACCGCCCCATACTCCTATCTCCGACCGCCTGAAAGCCTTGGACCACCGTAAATCGAACCTGCACCCCGAGCCGCTTCCGCCGGTGGTGGAGCGGCCATCTTCGGTTGACCGGAGTTCCTCTGGCGTAGGCCCAAAAACCGGGTTTCTAAACCCTAAACCACCGATTTCGACTACCCTACCAACTTTCAGACGATGCCACTACTACTGCTAGCCTCCACTCGACGATTCCAACAAAACCCAGATGCCAGATTTTCCGATTAACTCAAAAATCAAAAACGCCCAAAATAGGTCTTAGGGTTTTGAAAATCAGGCCTTTGGCCGACGATTTCTGGCCAAACGAAGCACTGCATGCGCCAAATAACTGTAGATCTGAGTTCTATCGGTTGAGAGCTTCAATTTGATATATAATATGTGGACATTTGGAGGAGATTTGATTTTTATTTAATTTTGATTTTAAACTTTGGTTTCTGAAATTATTTCTGCCATTAGAAAGAGATATAAGAAGGAAATGTACGTACTGAATGAGAATGAGCTGATGAAGTAGGAAATGAATTTTGTTTATATATGTGTATAAGGCCCAATATGAGAAACACTCAATTATCCAATTCATTGGTTTCTTTCACACTTTCTCTAGCACAGTCAAACGACAAGTCCATTTGTAACGCAAATTGAAATCCTACCATAATTCATCGTTCCGGATCCAATGGCGCCAGTTTCGTTGAATTCCGATACAGTCGCCAAAACAATTAAATTTCCACAGTTAATTAATTAATAAAATATCCAATTATTCATTTAACTGTTTTAATTCAATTTAAATATCTATTAAATTCCATATTAATCGAATTATAACTCAAATAAAGTTTATAAATTGATTTCATAAATTCCAAGTTCCCAAATTTTGATTATTTGAATTTAAATTTGAAATTTCACCTTTTAACTTAAACGATTGAAATTTCATTTAATCCTTTAAATATTAATCCCAAATTACAACATTTTCTAAATAACTAAAATTAAAAAAATCTATTTATACTCCATTCAAATAATCATCATCATTATAGTCAACAAAATTTGATTTTATCCAATATTATTCCATCTATTTATTTTAAATCTAAATTTAAATATACTGAAGATTATGGGTTGTTACAAATTCCCTTATTAACAAAAATTGAAAATGAGCACAAAATAGCGATGGATTTGGACTATGGTTATAGATTCAAATCAAGTGACAAAATCAAATAATCTCAAATCCTAATGACTATCAATCAAAAATCTTAATAAATCATAAAATGGAAACACATTTCACAAATCAGAAAATGGATTGATAGGTTGATTTTACATAGCAAGGAAGATTATATATATATATATATATATATACATGTATGTATATCAATTTTTATTTATTTTCTTTTATTTTTATTTTTAAGAGCACACTATTCACGCACAACCTATTAGGACTTTTTAAATGGGATTAGCCGCAACTTAAATTATAAGTAATCTCTAACCATGCATGACCATATCTAGGTTTTTTAAATGAGGTCAGAGAAACACTTATTGTATACAAAAACTCCTTGGTATATAAAACCAAAATGGATGATAGAAAAATGGTAGATACAGAGATGGTTGTGAAATAAATTTCTAAATTAATCATATTACGAAATATGCTTAACTGTATTGGGATTTTTGAAAATTTTTCAATTATCTCTTTTTCTAAAAAATAAAATAGTCACATTTCCATCACAAATTTTGAACTAGTATATTCTTCAAGATGGTTTTAAAAAAATATTGAACTCTCCATATTAAATAAAATCGTGATGGGGTGATAGAAGGATGATAATAAAAGAAGATGTTCGTAAAATAAGCACAATTCAAAGATATTTTAAAAACTATTCAAAACATCATGAGAATTTAAATAAAATTTCCTCTTGTTGTGAAGTATACTATAGTCAATACTCATAGCAGTTTCAAAAATCTGATAATAATTTTGATGAGTTCCAAATATAGTTCAATTTGGTCAATAATTTCAAATTCTGAATAAATAACCAAAAATAATTTTAAATTCAAAAATATCAATTACAAGAGGGATTCAGAATTATCTATACAAAAAATCAAATAAATGTGAAAAAAATTCAACACTTCTAGAACTGATACCGCTTGGGGCTCCTAATTGATCATATAAGTCAATGAAAAAATTATACATTGAATTTTCAGAATAAATCACCAAGCTCAAGAAAACAAATCTAGCACTTCAATTCCATCGATTAAAGCAACAAACTTTCAATATCTAAACAGAATTCACAAGAGAATTTTTCACAATTGTTCATAACAAGCACAAGAGACAGATCATGATCCAAAATTAAAGCAGTTCATTTGAAATCACTTGAAGAGATGTGTAATTTTCAAGATTCAATGAATCGATCACACACGATTATAATTTCAAGTCCAAGAAGTGTGTGAGATTCAAGATATCAACAATTTTAAATGATTTAAAAATAATCAAATATCCACTCAAGATTATCATGATTTACAAATGGATTTCAAGATGCAATAATATGCCAAATGATTTTCAATTCAAAAAATTCAAGCCCATCAAAAAACGAATGAAATTATCATAACTGAAAAATTATTAGTATGCTGTAATGAGTGTAATTTTTTAAGGCTTTCCAAAATGAATTAGAAGAAACTCAAAATAGCAGAGTTGTTTGAAATTTCATTAGTTTTTCTGATCATAAGAAAAAAAATTAGAATTCAGGAAAACAGTTTTCAAGATATGATAAGAATGTTTCAACACTGTTAGGAATTCAGGAATTAGTAAAAAAAATTAAACTTCAAACAATTGTAGAAATTTAAAATTTTGAATTCACAATCTGGAAATCATTAAAACATGAGAGTTTTATACAAATGAAGCAAATTTCTAAAAAAAACAAGAATTCTGCAGTTTGAAGTTAAGAAAGCATACAGAATGTTACAAATGATATGACAGTGTCAAAATGAATCAGAATAAACAGAATGAAGAATAAAAGGAGTAGAAGGAGGAATAAAAACAAAGAATATAAACAAAAAAAGATTTTAGAGATCATACCTGAATTTTCAAAAGACATTGTGTATTCTCTAACTCAACAATCTTGGCTAAGGAACATATGTCAGATAGCTTCAAAATGTGGAATGATCTTTGATTCTTCTAGAAAGTCGTTTCTTAGCCAGGCTCTGGTACCTAGGTGTTTAGAAGATCAAGTGACCTAACAAAGGTTGTAAAACCACTCCTAATTTTGTTCATGACTTTCGGTACCCAAACTCGTTTACATAACAATCCATCAGAGTTTACCATTGTGCCTTAAGGAACCCAAACCTGTTTGAATTTAACCGGGCTGTTTTTTTTTTTTTTTGGGGTGCTAAGACGTTTAGTTAGATTGTTACAAAACAAGTTCTCATCTCGTTTGTGATTTAAAAATCCTTTGAAAATTTTAAATTTTCAAAATGATGTTTTCAAAGCTGATTGAAGGATTTTTAAAATCATTTGAATTTTGTTTCTTAATTTGATCAGATATATCAAGTTTTCCAAAGGCAAGACCACTTTTATTTTCAGAAGAAAATGATTTTTCAACAACATATTCAAAGACTTTTCTCCGGTTGAAAAAGTTTCAAACTCAACTCAAGACCATTGATTTTAGATTTCAAAAGATTGCTCTCGTTTATTAGCTTGGAGCAACAGTCGACCACAATTTCAATTTTCTCAAAATCATTTTGTTTCAAGATCGAATTTTCATTTTCAAGTAGTTTGATTTTAGCTTTAGACTCCACAATCTAATATTCAAATTTAGTTTTGTTTTCAGACTCAAGTTTTTTAAATTGTTTGAATTTCTCAATTTCTTTTTCAAGCTTATTCATTTTTTTTGAAAGGCAAGCATGAAAAATTTATTTCTCAACAACAAAGTTACAATATAAACATATACTCCAATATATACACATTGCATTTCCAATGCAAGAATTACCAATACAATCTACGAAACATTGACACTAAAAAAACAAGCTTTGCAAATTAACATCATCAGCATAGCCAACCTGATAATAATGTTAGTAATAGCATTGTAGAGCTCAAGCTTATTCAAAATTGATGTGGTTTTTAGCAAACTTTCTTTCTCAAGCACTTCATGTTTGGAATTTTGGACAATCTCAAAATTCTCCAATTCCTCTTGCAAAAATTGTATTTACTTTTTCGTTCAATCTCATTTTCTTTTAAAAACAGAATTTCCTTTTCAAGTGTTTGAATATTATCATTGAGATGAAGTAAATTATTTTTCAAATTGAAACAACTTTTGCAATCAAAGTTTGAAGAATTTTAAGAGTATTCAAGTTTTGATTCCAAAGAATCAATTTTCCACTCATCTCAAGAGATTTATTTTTAGATTTGAGATTCTCAACAGATTTAGTTAAACTATTACAAAGATGAATTAGATCTTCATATGACAAGTCTCCATCGTCGGAATCATCATCTGTAACTCCTATTAGGCACACAACTGAGAATGAGTTGGCAATTGAGGTTTTGAGCAGTTGTCTTTTCTTCCATGCAATGTATCAAAAGTTTCCCATATTTCCTACGAAGTTAAACAATAGGAGATGATATATTGATCATCATTAATATAAGAATATAAAATATGTGTAGCACAAGATTAAACATAATATCATTCCTATCAACCATATCATACCCATTGATAACAATATCTTAACATTTAATGTTAACAGATTTTAAATAGGATTCCATTTCTGATTTCCAATTTAGAAAATATGTACCATCAAAAATAGTTGGAGTACGACTGGACTGACTCTCGCTAGACTGACAACTAGGGAAAACCATGACAATAGAGTTAATAAAATACCTGCGTGGAGAGTTTGATCTTGTAATCGTTTTGTTGTAGTCTAGTAATTTAGCTAGCTCCAGTGCGGTAAGCCTGCCAGGTAAAGTGGACGGAACACTATAAACTCCGTAGGCGGTGGATGGTCCACCTTGAAACCCAAATTAGCTAATTGTAACCACAATCACCTGTACTATACTGTATTTTTATTATTGGTTATAATAAAAAGTATTACGGATTACTATAAAAACTGGTTGGCCTTACCAAAAAAATAAAAAACCTACTGCGATACCACTTGTTGGATATAGATTAACCTTAGAGGGGGTGAATAGGGTTTATTGGAGTTTTATGAGATATTAAAATTATCACAATATAGATTGCAATAGAGAAAATAAATGTAGAAAGTAAATGACATAGATTTTACTCACCTTCTACAAACCCCGCCTACTACTGCATTCCCAAGGTTTCTACAAGAATTAAAACAATCTCTATGCTTACAAAATCCTTGTAAACTTGCGACATCCGCTTACAACTGTTTTAATCCTACGCTTAAAACCCTGCACTGATCTTTATCCCCAAGGTCAGATTTTCCTGAATTACAGACTCGTAACTCGTACACCTTAGTTTACAGTAAACTAGAAAACTGTAAGATCGATTACAAATGAAATAAACGAAACAACAATAAAACAAAAAAACAAAACCCCCTTCAAAATAAAAACAAAGTCGGCCTCTTATTTTCTTTGTTACTCAAAATATCGGCTTTCTCCTTTTCTAATTCAATGGTAGTCGACAACATGAAATTGGGGTTTTTGCTCCTTGGCTCCAAATCATGACTTCTGTAGATGATGTAGATCGATTCAGGATGCTTCGATAAATTTCTTGTTCTTGGTCAATCGATTTGGCTTTTGAGATCGAAACCCTTGTGAGTTCTCTAAATTTATTTTCTTGCTCTCGAATTTGTTGTTTTTGGTTTCGATAATTGCCAACGATGAATTGGTGTAGAACATATAGGGTATAGGAACCCTTAGTTCACTCTAATTTCACCCAATTGATTTGGTCTGATGTTTGCTTGATTTATTCGGCTTTGACTATTGCGTGATTATGATTGATTAAAAAAGCCGTGTAGAAAACAAATGTTTCGTAGAAAAATTCAACTTGTTTCTTGCCTAAAATTGCTTTTTGATTTCTGGAAACATTTTGCACACGTGAATTACATTCTTGCAAAAAATTAACTCTTCAGTCGCGTTGAAAATTTCATGCTTGATTTTCTGGAAATATATCTGGTCGAGTTTTTGTCCCTCTGTGAATTTGGTGAATTGAATATTTGCCAAGTATAACTTGCGTGAGAAATGTCTAGTTGATTCACAAAATATTTAGAGAATTCTTTTCTTTGATATATATATTTCCATATTTTTTTGAACTGGTAAAAGAAATTTCAATATGTGTTAACTAATCAAGGTGGTTCGAGCCCAGATTTACACTAAAGTTTGGATATTCTTGCATGGGCTGCTGATTTTTTGGTGTTACATTTTGGTGCTTCATTTTGTTAAGTTTTTCAGTGACTTTGGTGCTTGCTTTATGTCTTTATGATGTATTATTTTATGATACTATATGTAGTGTTTCTGATGGTTTTTGTGGGTTCTTAATGCACTTATATCGAACTATTAGCCACCAGTTGGGCTTGTCAACTGGATAATATTTTTATATATATAATATTATTAATCGGTTGTGTAGTATCACGCTATACATCCGTTTTACTCAAAAAAAAATCAGGGCTCTGCCTTGTTTTTCTTTCTGGAATGCTCAAACCAATTTCTAGAACATTATTTTGCAGATTATTTAATTACCAAAAATGCTAGAAATGGTTTCTGGAAATCTTTGCTTCTTGAGACACGTTCAATATGATTTTAACAATACTATGTTTGTTCATGTGTCACTTGCCTATACAGTCTTCTTTGCACTTGAATAATCATGCACATACATACACCATATAGTTTGAACTTCTGCATCGACATGTTATTTTTGTTTTGTGCACCCATGTGCTTTTTTAACTACTGCTTGCTTTGTAATTGCAAGCCTATGTCTTGTATGCCTGAAATTGGCTTGTGCGTGCATGTTTGTACATCCATATGTACACAGCTCCACTATATGTTTATTGAACCAATTTTTGACCTGGCCTGATGTTGTTGTGTAAAAGTGTTCATGTGCTTCCATGTAATCACTTGTTCACTGAACACAGTTCTCGTTGCCATGTCGAATTACTTGAATATATATATATATATATATATATATATATATATATACACACACACACACACACATAACATGTGTTTACATATATATGTGTGTCTTGGCCTTGTTCATGTGTATCCTTGCACTTGTTTCAATCTGGCTCGACTTGATCCTTGTTTCACCCTTGTTGCTCCTTGGTTGTTGTGTTTGGCATAGGTCTTTATTAAGTTTCAAAATTAGGCACAGGTCTGGTCCTAAACTTATTACAAAATACATCCCTATTTTTCGAAAAATTCATCAAAAAATATAAAAAAATCACGAAAATTCATCTTTTAATTAAGCATGTAATCCCCATAAATTTCAGATCATAAAACCACCGAAAACCGCATCAAAAACAAAAAAATACACAAAAACAACGAAACTGCAGTAATTTGCGTCAAATCATGCTAATATTTCAAATTCTTGCATTTATATGTACAACTATTTCAGTTTTGCATTTTCGTTGACTTTTTGCATACATGCATGCAAGTAATACAGATTCTTACATACAAATGAACAATAATTCACAATCATGCAAATCAGTTCATGATTATTTGCATACAAGTATGCAATAAGACATAATACTTGCACACATGTATGCCTCAATCTACTGGCAAAAATATCAGTTCACGTTTACTTTCATACATGTATGCAAGAAAATAGAATACTTGCATACATGCATGCAAGTATTCACGCATATTTTTCAATCAGAAATCTATATGATTTACTTGCATGCATACATGCAAGTATTTAGAATAGTTGTATACATGTATGCAAGATTTCACGTAGAATTTCAATGTAAACTGCTTCAGGAATACTTGCATACATGTGTGCAACTATTGTGTATACTTACATACATGTATGTAAGTTTTTGTTTTGTTTTTTTGGCATGGTCTTCTGGGAATATTTGCATATTTTAGTTTTTTTTAATTCAGCAGCGCGTTTTTTTAAGAAAACACGTAAGCCTAATTCTAGGGACCCGCTTTAAAATGAAAGTTGGGGAGGGAGGCCGTTCTAATTAAGTTTGAAAATGAGGATGTTAGCCTAATTTCCACTTGTACATTATTGTGCTTAGATTTTATATGCATTTGTTGCTTTCTTACTTGCAGTCTTAAATTCTGGAATGATGCACGCATGTGCGTTTGCACTGTTTTGATGTTTTGCTTCCATTTGAACATCTCGGGCTTGACTTCTATTTGTTGCACTAAATCTGGACTATCATGTATATGCACTTAGCACGCACACACTCACACACACACATATATATATATATATACACACACACACACAAGTGTGTGTGTGTGTGTATTGATCGTTATCTTGTTACTGAGCATGCTTGATGCTCTGTTTTTTTTTTTTGCAAACTTGAGTTGTATTGACATGTTTGGATTGTTTATGTGCTTGCACTAATGCATCTACATTATTTTGCACTTGAAAATCCATCAGTGTATACCGCCATGCACCTGCTCCATGTGTGTGTGCACTTTACTCCTGTGTGCTCTGTCTTGTACAACCATGCAGTGAGTTTGAATTGCTTGTCCATGCATTCTGGCTTGTGCTGATTCATGTTTCTCACTGGGCTTGCTTGTTGCACCATACTTAAAAACTGCAGGTCTTTTAGTTTGTTCCATGGCCTTGAAAACTATTGTAGCATTCTTATGTACACCTATGTAATTTGCTTGAGTATGCTATACCTTTGAAACTGACTTGTTACGCCACATCTGCTTTGGTCTGTGCATTTGAAAAACTTTTGACTTGTTCACTAAAACTTGTTCTTGCTGTTCACTGCCAAGTTGCATCATACTTTAAAATCTTTATGCATGAACTGTTGTTGCAGCATCTGGAATGTGTGCACTTGATATTGCCTTGACTTATTCGTACATTATCCATGAATCATGCAAGTTGCCATGTACTCCATGTATTCATACATGTATATAAACACATATGCATGTGTATATGTTCGTATATAATTGATGCTTCACATGTGCTGTAACAACCCGGAAAATCAGAACCAATTTAATTTTTTTATTTTGACGATTGTAAAGAATTTTGAATATTTAAAATGATTTATTTTAAATAATAACAACTAAAAATTTATTTTCGACGAAGTTAACACGAATAATTTTATTTTAATTATAAAACGTGCCTGAAATGGCACGGCAGTTTGAAAATTAGATTTCTAATTTCAATTGAATATACAGAATTCAATATAAGTCAGAATTGGACGAAACAAGAAATATTTGAATTTGATTAACCATATCTTTCTAACGGATGTAAGAAACCGAGATTTCATTTTATAAGTTGAAAGATATGTGCAGTTTAAAATTTAGAAATTTCGTTGTGGAATTTATATATATCATAATATATATAAAGCCCTTAAAAATAGCCATTTTGCAAACGACCTCCATTTTCGACGAAACCACTTTTGTTGGATCCAGAATGTCGAATTATTGCTAAATTCCAAAAATTCATAATTTTTAGAATTAATATGTGAGCATGGCGCATTTAAACGTGTTTTGTCAATTTTAGTTGAATTAGATTGACCAAAAATGACCATTTTTCAAACGGTCTCCAAATTCGACGAAATTAGTTTTGTTAAGACCGTATCGTCAAAACATAGCCAGATTTATTTTTCTGGAATTTTTGGAGTCAGTATGTGGCCCCAGCATATTAAAATGTGCGTTCAAATTAAATATATATTTAATTATATTTTAATTTAAAGAAAAACTAATCGAAACAACTGAATTGGCTTACGAAACATATCCCATTGCATTCCGAATGGGGGTAATTAGCTAGGGGCAATAGTCATTGGGTTTGATTTGGAATTCGGACGTAAAAATTTACCATGAAACAATTAAATGAATTAAATATAAAAAAATAATATAAATACCCCCAATTGGAAACCCTAATCCCTCATAATTTCGGAGCCGCCAGTTCATATCATCGACAACCGATATTGTCCCGTCTTCCATCCTCGAACACGCACAAATTACAGAGAATTAGTTTAGAGATTCAAAACAAAAATCGAAGGGCACTTCGAGATCATCACGGCCAACGGTTAAGATCGAATCTAATTAAGTGGATTGCTCGAATTTCTATCCTAAAGACATTGCGTTCAAAGGGGTTTCTCGCGCTGGAATGGGGTTCGAACTCCAAGGCAACGGCAGGAGGTGGAAGCTCAGGTGGCGGCGCTTCAGGTGGCAGGGGATGATCGAGGTCCGGCGGCTTCTGGGAGGAGGCGACGGTCGGTCTTCATTGTGAAGGATGGGTTCGATTATCTCAAAAAAGCCCAGAACGATGAACAGAAATGGATAATGTAATTAAGGTGTAATTATTTAATAAATTATTATTTAATTATCGAATAATGTAATGAAATGTAAATATTATCATATCTTTATCATACGAGGTCCAAATCCGACGATTTCGGTCGCGTTGGATTCGCAGTGACGAACTTTACAACATGGAACTGACCAGAACCAAAACGGAGCAGTTTAGAATTTTAGGAAAATTTGAATGCGAGTAGAAATTCAGAAATAAAACTGACAAAGTGGAAACCAATGTGAGAATTTCTCACTATTATTTCTTGTACATTTATTTATTTTAAAACTGCATATATGAACTGCTCCCCGTCGTCCACAGACCATGGACGACTTGTTTGATAGTAATGTGTTGTGAAAATTGATTGTAATTGTGATGTAAAATTGAAAATAAAATATTCATGTGTT
Source organism: Allium sativum (assembly GCA_030737875.1). Taxonomy (NCBI): domain Eukaryota; kingdom Viridiplantae; phylum Streptophyta; class Magnoliopsida; order Asparagales; family Amaryllidaceae; genus Allium; species Allium sativum. The sequence goes on from CM060919.1 coordinate 305,360,307, forward strand.
GAATAAAATATTTAAATAATAAAAATATCATTTTTATGGAATGTATGAACTAAATAAATTATTCATGTGTTGAAATAAATATTTTGTCGTTAAAAATATAATTTTTAACGTGTATATGAATAAAATAAATATTCATTTACTAATCGGACGATTTGTTTATGTACACCCATTTGACTGATATTGATTGGGACGATAAATTTTACACATCGCCCAACTACACAAATAATATTCAGTGTTTGTTGATTGAAACCCCACACGGGTATTGGGACGGTATTTGACGTACACTAATCCCAATTGTTTTGTTGTATGTCGATCGATTGGTTGATAGGCTGTTGTAAGCGTTAATTATTTATGTTTAATGCTTATACATTGTAAAATGCACTCTGGATGATGGTTGATTGTATATCATTGTTGTTATATACATGTATTGTATGAAATCCATATACTGTGTCTAATTCCAACTGAAGAATATTTTAAAATAACGAATATTTAAAAATAATGAATATTTTTAAATAATATTCAGTAAATAATCAAAATGTGATTTTGATGTCCGATTTTGGATGGACACGGAAATATTAAAATATTTGAAGCCGTGTTGATTAGATATGCGCCATTTTGACGCGAACGATATTTATATCGATTTTATTCATTTTTATAATGAATATCGAAAAGGAATTGATTTCAAAATCTGATATTTTGAAAATATTATCATTTATATATTAATGATATAGAATATTCAATTTTGATTTAAAATTGAAATTGAAGTTGGAATCATTTTTAAAACGAAGTTAAAACGATTTATAAAATAGGTTTTAAATGGAAATTGACAAAATATATATAATATATATATTATATATATTAATGGCCTGAATAGAACGCGCCGCCTAGCGACCGTTCACGAATTTCGACCATTGACTTCGAATTGACGTTACGGGAGATCCGACCGTCGGATTCTCCTAAAACCGGAACCGTTGGGTTCGTATCGAAAAGAGCTTTCCAATGAATATAAGAGATTTGAAATCTAACGGTTGGATTTGGAATTATGTCCAAATCAAATTTGGAAAAGGTCTTTGTAAGTGCAGTTCGATGACCATTTATGGAAATCGACTGTACGGGCCTTGATAAAATTATTAAAAATATTAATAATTTGTGTAAAATCATAATAAATGATTTGGAAAGAATTGGGATGAAAAATTACATATTTGAAAAGATAAAAAAATATTTTTATCGAAATGAACTAGTTATGAACTAGAATTATAATCCAATATTTTTAAATAAATTGGATTTGAAATGGTTTTAAAAATAATCAGAATTTCCAATATATGAATTGGAAAGGATTTGAATTAAAATTATCTTCGGAATATTTCGATATTGGATTCCGTGATTATATAGACATTGTGGAGGAATTTAGAAGATATATATATCGTTATTCCAATACGATATTTGTTGATTTCAGAATTTGATATTGAATATAAGCCGATATATTTTCTATTCAGAGCCTTGTAATATCAAATGGGATTTTGGGTTTGTCGTGAACGGTGTCTTCACTAACACTATTCTTAAACCGAGATGAGAAAAGAATAAATATTTTAAATAAAATTTAAAGGAGTTTACCAATTAATTCATATTTAATTGGAATTGAATTGAAATTGGTTTTTGGGTCTATCATGAACGGTGTTTTAAATAACACTTTTTCTTTAACCCGATTAACAGTGGAATGTGATTTTGGGTTTGTCGTCAATGGTGTCTTAAATAACACTGTTCTTAAACCCCGTGTGAAAAGAATAAATCTTTTAGTTAGGATTATTGGAGTTTCCAGTTATATTTAGTAATTGGAATAAAAATGGAATGTGAATTGGGTTTGTTGTGAACTGTGTTTTTAATAACATTCGTTCTTTAACCCGATTTACAGTGAAAGGTGATTTGGAATTTATAAATCTTTAATTAAGATTTAATGGGATATTCCAAAGTAAAATTTTCCAATTAGTTAATATCTAATTGGAATGGAATGGGATTCGATTTAATAATAATCGAAGTGAGCTTCTTTGGAGGAAGACTGTTACTATATATGGAATTTAAAAGGCTTTGCCATTATTCCATTTATATTATCGGTCAGATATGGAAGTTTATATCGATTATATATATTGATCTGTTTACGTGAATATTCCATAATTAATGGAATGTGATTTGGGTTAATCGTGAACTGTGTTTTAAATGACATTAATTCTTTAACCCAGTTAAAGATAAGATTAATTTCTTAACTTTGAATAATCATTAAGGAAATGATTTTTGAGATTAAAACCGAATTAGAGTTTTAATGAATCTTTAATTAGATTAAAATGTGAATGTGATAATTTAAATTATCAAATTCGGGAAATGATCGAGAATGGAGTATCACCAGTTTTGCTCCAAGCGATAGTTAAATCTTTAATTAGATTTGAATGTGAAATGGTAATTAATTTTACCGATAACACTGTGGTGTTAGATATGGAGTATTACCCATTTTGCTTCATGGGATGAATAGGTTGGGATTGGGAAATTAAATAAATGATTACTTCGGTAAAGTTCGCTAACCCCGACTAGTTTGGAAAACCTTAATATGGTTTAAATTGTGAAAAGAATATTTGAATAAAATAATATTCTGGATTGGAATGAGGCGTATGTTGTGTTTTTATAGCACTTGTTTATTATATACGCGAGTTATTCAGAAAGACCGGGTTTATCCCATTATGAATAACTGATACGACGATTAGTCGACGATGAAGACGGTGGTTGAAGACCGGTGGTCTTCACATCGTTTGGATGATTACTGATGTCTTGATTGGGCTGTACACCCAAGACGAGGTAATAAGTGGTGATCGTCCAGACGTACTTGGAGATCGACGAATATGCGAGGCTCTCTCTCCTGTATTGGACATACGGGACGAGGAATAAGGTGCCTCCGGTTTTGTTCAGACCCAGAACGAACTTGTAAATGGACTGTGTGTCTAACATTGGATTTTATTCTGTGCTGATTGATCTATATTAAATATACATCTATTTGGTGGTGGATAATTTATTCTCTTGCTTAACGCCCTTCTCTGAGACGTGCGAGCTCAGAGGTTGTATATCGATAGACATCAGTCGCATGGCATGAGTTGCCTGTGTGGCATGCTGAGATGTAGTGATCAAGGCTTTTGTTGAAAAGCAGAGTCTTGTGGTGCTTTGTGTATAGCGTTAATTCGCAAGCCTCACACCCCGGTATGAACCAGAAACGAGAGAGGACCTCAGGGAGGACATGCGTTTCTTTCTAGCTAGGAGTGGAGTCAGGGTTTAGCAAGCCCTAACGTTTTACTTATGTGGATGATGGAAAGCGAGGCGCCTCGATTATATCGGTCACTACGGTGCCGATGGATGGTTTGGTCGGTATATGACCAGTTTACGCCCCATAGGGCGGGGAAACGGATGGTTCAGGCATTTTAATCTAGTTCGTGTGGACCGGACCTGACGATCCAAGGTGCAGTTGCGGCTGTTCCTGAGGCTCGGGCTAGAGAGTCTCGAAGCGGTAAGGACGATCACTTGCCTTGGTTCACAGATGGAAATCCAACTTCCAATACAACATTTTGCGGTTTTAATTGTAGAGCCTAGTATGGCGACATAGTGGGATGGGGCACTCATGCCGTCTATGATTGATACATTTATATTTGAATTTGTTTTTGACATTATACACTTATAGTAATAATAAAATATGAAATTTCACGTACCAAGCATTTTTGGCTGTTATAAGGTAAAAACTCTATCCTCTGGCTTGCGTTGCATTGTGTGATGGGACCTGAGTCTTATAATAGCTTCATTGTTCTTTATTTAGCATTACGCTGTTTGTTTTATGCACTGGTATTCTTGGGGGTAAACCCATTCCGTGTTATACGCCGTGGTCCCTTGATTTAACTAACTTTAAAAATCAAATTAATAACTGTTTTAGTTCTCATACCAGTCACAAGACTGACCTGGAGTTTATTGTTTTAACCTAAACTCTGGGTGCCCTTATTTTCCACACGGGCAGCTAGTAGTTGATTTTTGCAGATTTATTCTTACAGGATCTTGGTTTACAGTTGGAGCTATATACGGAAAGCTCTGTACCCGTGTATTTCTTATAGTTGTGTTTTTGTATTATTTTTCCGCTGCTATGTATTTAAATGTAATTTAAATCTCTGATATTCATCATATGTATATTATTTATTCATACTCTGTTATGTTCTTGTATTCTGATGGAATTGTTGTAATAAGCAATGAAATGTTCTTATGTTTGTGTTCTGATTTGTCGTGTTCTCAACTCAATCTGGGCTTTCCTTTACAGGGAAGTTCGGGTCATGTCAGTTTGGTATCAGAGCTTTGGTTTACAGAGCTCGGGAACAAGACACATTAGAACCAAACGAAAGAATTCATCAGAGATTGGATTAGTAATATCCAATAAGAATGACTCATTAGAGATGGGATGAGCAGTATCCTAGAACGAGTGTGAAGATTGTTGTTTTTAAAAAATCAAATTTAGTTTTAAAATTTTAAATCAATTATACGTATTTGAATATTTTACTTTAAATTGATTTGGACAATCAAGTATATAAAGATTTTGCATATACATCTGATCCACATGTATACGAAGTCTCTAATATACTGGATAGATATAGAATCGCACTCTAATCGCCTGGAGATGATTCTGTTGATGACTACGTAGCATCAACAGTTTGTGTTTGAGTTTCGAATGTGTGATATCTATATCTTTCCAATTCATTGGTGTGAGAACCAAAACTAGATAGGGTTATTATTGTGATTTGGCATCATAAACATGATTTTGACTATATATGTAAAAGATACATGTTTTAAAATCTAATCAACTAATTGATTGATGGTTGTGTTGTATGATTATTTGTTAACCAATAAAACCATTATGTGAACGAAAGGTAAATTTAGCCAAATGGAATTTATTATTAAACCGTATTGAAAATTGATTGAAATTGCGTGCATATACATGTATATACATTGAACATGTCATAGCAAGGAGGCTAGAGAAGAGGAATAAAATTGTATGCCCGACAAATAGGTACATATTTACTGTTTTGTTTGGGTTTGGATGATTTTATGAGCCGGTTGGCTAGCCTCTTGGCTTTTTCTTTTTCTTCTTGAGATGAGAGGGCCTGTGTGGCGGTTTGGGGATTTTCCCGATGCTCCAGGTATAAAGGAGGTTATTGCGAAATTTTTCGAAAATTTAGGATGTTAGTCAAATTTTTGAAAAATTAGAAATTCTTAGAAACTGAAAAGTTGAAGAATGAAAGCCAAAATGAAAGTTGAGTCGTTTAGCTAAACAACTTTCAGCTCCGTTCCTTTTCGAGGACGAAAAGATTTTAAGTGGGGAATATTGTAACAACCCGGAAAATCAGAACCAATTTAAATTTTTTATTTTGACGATTATAATGAATTTTGAATATTTAAAATGATTTAATTTAAATAATAACAACTAAAAATTTATTTTCGACGAAGTTAAAATGAATAATTTTATTTTAATTATAAAACGAGCCTGAAATGGCGCGGTAGTTAGAAAATTTGATTTCTAATTTCAATTGAATATTCAGAATTCGATATAAGTCAGAATTGGACGAAACAAGAAATATTTGAATCTGATTAACCATATCTTTCTAACGAATGTAAGAAACTGAGATTTCGTTTTATAAGTTGAAAGATATCTCCAGTTTAAAATTTAGAAAAGTCGCTGTGGAATTTATATATATCTTAGTATATATAAAGCCCTTAAAAATAGCCATTTTGCAAACGACCTCCGTTTTCGACGAAACCACTTTTCTTCGATCCGGAATGTCGAATTATTGCTAGATTCCAAAATTTATAATTTTTAGAATTAATATGTGAGCGTGGCGCATTTAAACGTGTTTTGTTAATTTCAATTGAATTGGATTGACCAGAAAATGACCATTTTTCAAACGGTCTCCAAATACGACGAAATTAGTTTTGTTAAGATCGTATCATCAAAACATAGCCAGATTTATTTTCCTGGAATTTTTGGAGTCAGTATGTGGCCCCAGTAAATTAAAATGTGCGTTCTAATTAAATATATATTGAATTATATTTTAATTTAAAGAAAAACTAATCGAAACAACTGAATTGGCTTATGAAACATATCCCATTGCGTTCGGAATGAGGGTAATTAGCTTGGGGCGACAGTCGTTGGGTTTGATTTGGAATTCAGACGTAAAAATTTACCATGAAGCAATTAAATGAATTAAATATAATAAAAAATATATAAATACCCCCAATTGGAAACACCAATCCCTCATAATTTCGGAGCCGCCAGTTCATATCATCGACTACCGATATTGTCACGCCTTCCATCCCCGAACATGCACAAATTCTGTAGAGAATTAATTTAAGGATTCAAAACAAAAATCGAAGGGCACTTTGAGATCATCACGGCCAACGGTTAAGATCGAATCTTATTAAGTGGATTGCTCGAATTTCTATCTTAAAGACATTGCGTTCAAAGGGGTTTCTCGCGCTGGAATGGGGATTGAACTCCAAGGCAACGGCAGGAGGTGGAAGCTCAGGTGGCGGCGCTTCAGGTGGCGGGGGATGATCGAGGTCCGGCGGCTTCTGGGAGGGGGTGACGGTCGGTCTTCATTGTGAAGGATTGGTTCGGTTATCTCAAAATAGCCCAGAACGATGAACAGAAATGGATAATGAACAGAAAATCGAAGGGCACTTCGAGATCATCACGACCAACGGTTAAGATCGAATCTAATTAAGTGGATTGCTCGAATTTCTATCCTAAAGACATTGCATTCAAAGGGGTTTCTCGCGCTAAAATGGGGTTCGAACTCCAAGGCAACAGCAGGAGGTGGAAGCTCAGGTGGCGGCGCTTCAGGTGGCGGGGGATGATCGAGGTCCGGCAGCTTCTGGGAGGGGGTGACGTTCGGTCTTCATCGTGAAGGATTGGTTCGGTTATCTCAAAATAACCCAGAACGATGAACAGAAATGGATAATGTAATTAAGGTGTAATTATTTAATAAATTATTATTTAATTATTGAATAATGAAATGTAAATATTATCATATCTTTATCATACGAGGTCCATATCCGACGATTTCAGTCGCGTTGGATTCGCAGCGACGAACTCTACAACATGGAACTGACCAGAACCAAAACGGAGCAGTTTAGAATTTCAGGAAAATTTGAACGCGAACAGAAATTCAGAAATAAAACTGACGAAGTGGAAACCAATGTGAGAATTTCTCACTATTATTTCTTGTACAGTTATTTATTTTACAACTGCATATATGAACTGCTCCCTGTCGTCCACAGACCATGGACGACATGTTTGATTGTAATGTGTTGTGAAAATTGATTGTAATTGTGATGTGAAATTGAATATAAAATATTCATGTGTTGAATAAAATATTTAAACAATAAAAATATCATTTTTATGGAATGTATGAACTTAAATTATTCATGTGTTGAAATAAATATTTTATCGTTAAAAATATAATTTTTAACGTGTATATGAATAAAATAAATATTCATTTACAAATCAGATGATTTGTTTATTTACACCCATTTGACTGAAATTGATTGGGACGATAAATTTTACACATCACCCAACTGCACAAATAATACTCAGTGTTTGTTGATTGAAACCCCACACGGGTATTGGGATGACATTTGACGTACACTAATCCCAATTGTTCAGTTGTATGTCGATCGATTGGTTGACAGGCTGCTGTAAGCGTTAATTATTTATATATAATGCTTATACAGTGTAAAATGCACTCTGGATGATGGTTGATTCTCGTGTATCATTGTTGTTATATACATGTATTGTATGAAAGCCATATAAATAACATTATATGGTAATTGACTGTGTCTGATTCCAATTCAGAACTGAAGAATATTTTAAAAGAACGAATAATTAAAAACAACGAATATTTTAAAATAATATTCAGTAAATAATCAAAATGTGATTTTTGATGTCCGATTTTGGATGGACACGGAAATATTAAAATATTTGAAACCGTGTTGATTAGATATGTGCCATTTTGACGCGAACGATATTTATATCGACTTTATTCATTTTTATAATGAATATCGAAAAGGAATTGATTTCAAAATCTGGTATTTTGAAAATATTATCATTTATATATTAATGATATAGAATATTCAATTTTGATTTAAAATTGAAAATGAAGTAGGAATGGTTTTTAAAATGAAGTTAAAACGATTTATAAAATATGTTTTAAATGGAAATCGACGAAATATATATAATATATATATTATATATATTAATAGCCTGAATAGAACGCGTCGCCAGCGACCGTTCGTAAATTTCGACCATTGACTTCGAATTGACATTACGGGAGATCCGACCGTCGGATTCTCCTAAAACCGGAACCGTTGGGTTCGTATCGAAAAGAGATTTCCAACAAATATAAGAGATTTGAAATATAACGGTTGGATATGGAATTATGTCCAAATCAAATTTGGAAAAGGTCGTTGTATGTGCAGTTCGATGACCGTTTATGGAAATCGACTGTACGGGCCTTGATAAAATTATTAAAAATATTGATAATTTGTGTAAAATCATAATAAATGATTTGGAAATAATTGAGACGAAAAATTACATATTTGAAAAGATAAAAATATATTTGTATCAAAATGAACTAGTTATGAACTAGAATTATAATTCAGTATTTTTAAATAAATAAATTGGATTTGAAAAGGTTTTAAAAATAACCAGAATTTCCAATATATGACTTGGAAAGGATTTGAATCGAAATTATCTTCGGAATATTTCGATATTGGATTCCGTGATTATACGGACATTGTGGAGGAATTTAGAAGATATATATATGTATATATCGTTATTCCAATACGATATTTGTTGATTTCAGAATTTGATATTGAATATAAGCCGATATATTTTCTATTCAGAGACTTGTATTTAATATCAAATGGGAATTTGGGTTTGTCGTGAACGGTGTCTTCACTAACACTGTTCTTAAACCGAGATGAGAAAAGAATAAATCTTTTAAATAAAATTTAAAGGAGTTTACCAATTAATTCATATTTAATTGGAATTGAATTGAAATTTGTTTTTGGGTTTATCGTGAATGGTGTTTTAAATAACACTTGTTCTTTAACGCGATTAACAATGGAATGTGATTTTGGGTTTGTCATGAATGGTGTCTTAAATAACACTTTTCTTAAACCTCGTGTGAAAAGAATAAATCTTTTAATTAAGATTATTGGAGTTTCCAGTTATATTTAGTAATTGGAATAAAAATGGAATGTGAATTGGGTTTATTGTGAACTGTGTTTTTAATAACATTCATTCTTTAACCCAATTTACAGTGGAAGGTGATTTGGCATTTATAAATCTTTAATTAAGATATAATGGGATATTCCAAAGTAAAGTTTTCCAATTAATTAATATCTAATTGGAATGGAATGGGATTCGATTTAGTAATAATCGAAGTGAGCTTCTGTGGAGGAAGACTGTTACTGTATATGGAATTTAAAAGGCTTTGCCATTGTTCCATTTATATTATCGGTCGGATATGGAAGTTTATATCGATTATATATATTGATCTGTTTTCTGTGAATATTCCATAATTAATGGAATGTGATTTGGGTTAATCGTGAACTGTGTTTTAAATGACATTAGTTCTTTAACCCAGTTAAAGATAAGATTAATTTCTTAACTTTGAATAATCATTAAGGAAATGATTTTTTAGATTCAAACTGAATTAGAGTTTTAATGAATCTTTAATTAGATTGAAAGGTGAATGCGATAATTTAAATTATCAAATTCGGGAAATGATCGAGAATGTAGTATCACCAGTTTTGCTCCAAGCGATAGTTAAATCTTTAATTAGATTTGACCGTGAAATGGTAATTAATATCTACCGATAATACTTTGGTGTTAGATATGGAGTATTACCAGTTTTGCTTCATGGGATGAATAATTTGGGATTGGGAAATTAAATAAATGATTACTTCGGTAAAGTTCGCTAATCCCGACTAATTTAGGAAACCTTAATATGGTTTAAATTGTGAAAAGAGTATTTGAATAAAATAATATTCTTGATTGGAATGAGGCGTATGTTGTGTTTTTATAGCACTTGTTTATTATATACGCGAGTTATGTAGAAAGACCGGGTTTATCCCATTCTGAATAACTGATACGGCGATTAGTCGACGATGAAGACGGTGGTTGAAGACCGGAGGTCTTCACATCGTTTGGATGATTATTGATGTCTTGATTGGGCTGTACACCCAAGACGAGGTAATAAGTGGTGATCGTCCTGAAATACTTGGAGATCGACGGATATGCGAGCGCCTCTCTCCTGTATTGGACATACGGGAAGAGGAATAAAGTGCCTTCGGTTTCGTTCAGACCCAGAACGAACTTGTAAATGGACTGTGTGTCTGACATTGGATTTTATTCTGTGTTGATTGATCTCTATTAAATATACATCTGTTTGGTGGCGGAGAATTTATTCTCTTACTTAACTCCCTTCTCTGAGACGTACGAGCTCAAAGGTTGTATATCAATAGACATCAGTCGCATGGCGTGAATTGCCTATGTGGCATGCTGAGATGTAGTGATCAAGGCTTTTGTTGAAAAGCAGAGTCTTGTGGCTGATGATCAAAGCATATTTTAATATAGCGCCGCTTTGTATATAACGTTAATTCGCGAGCCTCACACCCCGGCATGAGCCAAAAACGGGAGAGGACCTCAGGGAGGACATGTGTTTCTTTCAATCTAGGAGATGTGTCAGGGTTTAGCAAGCCCTTACGTTTTACTTATGTGGATGATGGAAAGCGAGGCGCCTCGGTTATATCAGTCACTACGGAGCCGATGGATGGTTTGGTCGGTATATGACCAGTTACGCCCCATAGGGTGGGGAAACGCATGGTTCGGGCACTATAATCCACTTCGTGTGGACCGGCCCTGACGATCCAAGGTGCAGTTTGCGGCTGTTCCTAAGGCTCGGGCTAGAGAGTCTCGAAGCGGTAAGGACGATCCTTTGCCTTGGTTTACAGATGGAAATCCAACTTCCAATACGTCATTTTGCGGTTTTAATTGTAGAGCCTAGTATGGCGACATATTAGGATGGGGCACTCATGCCGTCTATGATTGATACATTTATATTTGAAGTTGTTTTTGACACTATACACTTATAGTAATAATAAAATATGAAATTTCACGTACCAAGCATTTTTGGCTATTATAAGGTAAAAACTCTATCCTCCGGCTTGCGTTGCATTGTGTGATGGGACCTGAGTCTTATAGCATTGCGTTGTTTGTTTTATGCTTTAGTATTCTTGGGGGTAAACCCATTCCGTGTTATACGGCGTGGTCCCTTGATTTACCTAACTTTAAAAATCAAATTAATAACTGTTTTTGTTCTCACACCAGTCACATGACTGACCTGGAGTTTATTGTTTTAACCTAAACTCTGGGTGCCCTTATTTTCCACACGGGCAGCTAGTAGTTGGGTTTTGCATATTTACTCTTACAGGATCATGGTTTACAGCTGGAGCTATATACGGAAAGCTCTGTATTCTTGTATTTCTTACAGTTGTATTTTTGTATTATTTTTCCGCTGCTATGTATTTATATGTAATTTAAATCTCTGATATTCATCATAGGTATATTATTTATTCATATTTTGTTATGTTCTTGTATTCTGATGGTAATAAGAAATGAAATGTTCTTCTGTTTGTATTCTGATTTGTCGTGTTCTCAACTCAATTCAGGCTTTCCTTTACGGGGAAGTTCGGGTCGTGTCAGTTTGGTATCAGAGCTTTGGTTTACAGAGCTCGAAAACAAGACACATTAGAACCAAACGAAAGAATTCATCAGAGATTGGATTAGTTATATCCAATAAGAATGACTCGTTAGAGATGGGGTGAGCAGTATCCTAGAATGAGTGTGAAGAGTGTTGTTTTTAAGAAATCAAATTTAGTTTTAAAATTTTAAATCAGTTATACGTATTTGAAAATTTTACTTTAAATTGATTTGGAAAATCAAGTATATAAAGATTTTGCATATACGTCTGATCCACGTGTATACGAAGTCCCAAATATACTGGATAGATATAGAATCACACTATAGTCGCCCGGAGATGATTCTGTTGATGACTACGTAGCATCAACAGTTTGTGTTTGAGTTTCGAAAGTGTGATATCTATATCTTTCCAATTCACTGGTGTGAGAACCAAAACTAGATAGGGTTATTGTTGTGATTTGGCATCAAAAACATGACTTTGACTATATATGTAAAAGATACATGTTTGAAAATCTAATCAACTAATTGATTGATGGTTGTGTTGTATGATTATTTGTTAACCAATAAAACCATTATCTGAACGAACGGTAAATTTAGCCAAATGGAATTTATTATTGAAACGTATTGAAAATTGATTGAAATTGCATGCATATACATTTATATACATTGAACAGGTCATAGCAAGGAGGCTAGAGAAGAGGAATAAAATTGTATGCCCGACAAATAGATGCATATTTACTACTTTGTTTGGGTTTGGATGATTTTATGATCCGATTGGCTAGCCGCTTGGCTTTTTCTTTTTCTTTTTGAGATGAGAGGGCCTGTGTGGCGGTTTGGGAATTTTTCAGATGCTCCCGGTACAAAGGAGGTTATGGCGAAAATTTTCGAAAATTTAGGGTGTTAGTCAAATTTTTGAAAAATTAGAAATTCTTAGAAACTGAAAAGTTGAAGAATGAAAGCCAGAATGAAAGTTGAGTTGTTTAGTTAAACAACTTTCAGCTCCGTTCCTTTTCGAGGACGAAAAGATTTTAAGTGGGGGAGATTGTAACAATCCGGAAAATCAGAACCAATTTAAAATTTTTATTTTGACGATTTATTCCCTCTATTTCAAAAGTCGTTCTCATTTCTATTCGATATCCAGTGTTTGAAAAGTGGATGAGGATACTCCAGTCCAAATGTTTCCATGAATATGACATTTCCATTTACATTCTCTTTAATAATGCGATTTCCGAAAGTTTATGTTACGTGCAATTAAATATTAAACCAATTGTTATTAAATTGAATTTTATCATGCCAATTACTCATCTATAAAAGTAATCGTATTTTAGATTGAGTGATATGATGAAAATAGAAATGCATATTGGAAGTAAATAAAATGAAGAATAATCTCAAAAGTGTACTGCAATTATGTACCACTCAACACAGACACACACATAGTAATGAAAATAGAAGTGCATATTAGAAGTTAATTTGATCCTATAATCTGTAATGAAAATAATTTTATCCTAAAATTTGTAATGAAAATAGAAGTTCATATTAAAATTTTAATATTTTATCTCTCCCTGAATTTTCATCGTTTTACCAATTGATGCTTCAAGTTCAACTATCTTCTGTTAAGGGAGGAACCTAAAAAAAATCATAATTATATAGCCTGTATAAGAAATTACTTGATGGCAAGGTCCATGTGAAAGACAAATTAATAGTTCGCTAACATCAGATGTTTTTCCATCATCTTTAACCTGGAAAAGCAAAAGGTTATATATAAAGAATAATCATGATAACATATACTCCTATGTCAAACTTATCCATCTTAAAATATATAACGCCGTCAACCTTTTTTCAAAGCCAATGACTAAAATTCTATGAATGTAGCTTTGAAAGTTCCAAATCGTCTCGTGAAAGATGGGGATTGAAACGTTCCAGTTCCTCATTGTGCATCCTATATACGTAAACATTCAAGTCAAAACCTAATTTGAATCACACAAAATAGATGAATTGAACTTATATTTACTTCGTATAAGGCTCCACTTCCTCGACATTAAACTACACATATGGATGAGCACCATCAATCACCACCTTAGTGACTACCATAAGTTTTCCTTTGGAAACAGGATGCCCTTCGAGTACATAATCACTTTTTCCTACATAATTTCTGTTTTGCCTTTGTCCAATTTCTAATGCACCATTAATACGTCCAACACAATACTTCATGCAATCATCAGCCGAATAGCGCTTAGCTATGCACCTTCAATCCGTGCCAAATTTTTAACATACCCCTTCAGTGTTCTCATGTATCTTTAATCAAGATGTATAAGTAAAATATTTTCATAAGCACATATATTATTAACTAATATAAGTACTAATGCAAAATTTTACATCTCAAATGGATACATCCACTGATATTGTACTGGTCCGCAAATTCTTGCTTCCCTCGCTAAATGTATTGTCTAGTGAATCATGATGTAAAAAAAACAAGGAGGAAAAAATCTCTTAAGATTCCATAGTGTTAATGCGACATAATTCTCGATGGATTCTAATCTATCTTTATCAAACACTTTTTGACAAATGTCATTGCAAAAAGAACATACTCGTAGTATTGCATTCTTTGTCCCCTTAGGTAAAAGTCCTCTCAGTGATACAAACAATAATTGTTGCATCAAAACGTGATAACCATGGGACTTCAAACTTGAAATTTTGTTTTGTTTTGCAAAATAATTTCCAATATTTGAGCTATAACGATCAGTTACTTTCAAATTCCTCATTCTATTGTAAAAGATCTCCTTTTTTGGATCAATTAAGATGCATAGGGCGGCTAGAAGTAATGCTTTGCTTCCCATGTCTACTGGATGTAAATTCTTTCAAATACCCATTTCTTCATGATTTTTACATGAATTAATGCCAACTTTTAATTTTCCTTTATTATCAAGTAGCGTACCAAGAATACTTTCACCAATTTTCTTTTTAACATGCATTACGTCTAGATTGTGACACAAACGAAGTACCTAATAAAATAAAAAATAAACAATTAATTATAAAGTATTAATTACATATATATAAACGAAGAAGCAAATTGTTTCTAATTAAGCTTTACCTGTTAATAAGCCAAATAAAAATAATAGACTTCTTCTTCTTCTTCCATATATGACTTCCTTTTTTGTCTTCATCTACCTCATTTCTTTCTCTTTATCTTTCTCTTCCTCCTTTGGTTTTTCCCCAATCATTGCAAATATCATTAACAATATCAAAGACTTAATCAATGATTTGTATTGGATGACTTTGTCTATTCTCTATGCTTCCGTCAAACAAGTTTTTCTTTAGCGGTATTCATGATTAGGATCAAGGAATCGCCAATGGCCAAAATATGCACACTTCTTAATAAATGGTTACCATATTGAGCATGTATTAACACCACAAACATGACATACCCTCTTACCCTTCATGGTGCAACCTACTAAATTTCCATAAGCTGGAAAATCACTTATCGCCTACATTAGAATTGCATTTAATCTAAATTTGTTGGAGTGTATGCATCATACGCCTTCACCTCTCTATCCCATATTTTTTCAAATCTTCAATAAATGGTAGATACATATCAATATCATACTCTGGTTGTCGTGGTCCAAAATTAATAAAGATACCATCAAGCTATTTTCTTTTACCATTCAAGATATCTTCTTTTAACATTTATCTTTATGTTTCAACTTTACAAAAGCCAGCAAGCTGTTCAGATATAAAACTGTGAATCATAAAGAGAAATTTATGGCTTTTCAACTGTAGTACCCGAAACAAACCTCTTCGATTATCTGATTTTGTACTGAAAGAGTATATGCTTATATTGTGAAAATGAAAAGTTAGCATTGATAGTAATATTAAATAAATTACAAATATACGTATCACTGGTTTTTCGAAGTTAAAAAGACTTATAGTTAAAGTTATAATATGGTGTAATGTATGTCTAAACATAATAACTTCTAAAATATAGACGATCAAGAACAAAAAAAAAACACTCTATATATAAGAGAGGTAGATTCTATCTTTCCAACGGTAAAGGTAGACGATTTTAGGTAAGTAGATGCTGACAAGGCTGTATGCACTTTACATTATAAAGTTTTCACCTTCTGTTTCTTCTCTTTATGAGATACAATGCATGACATAGTGTATTGTTTGTCCATACTCCACTAGAGTCTCTGCTTAATGGGCCAGATCGAAAGTGACTACTAAATAAACGGATATGATATAGTGTAGTGTTGTTGAAAATGTCAAGATGATGAGCTACTTATCAATATATCATAATAAACATGAAATCCTTAACATGTATCATAAATCTTTCTCATAGAAAGAACCGATAAAAATACGATATTTTTCTGTCTATGAGATGGTTACATTATTTCCTCTGTATATGTGGAAAATCATATAAAGACACCAATTTTCTTGGGAAATCTGTGATGGATTTTTTATATGTAGAAATTTTATTTGTATGGTTATTAAAAATCTAGTTTATTTCAGAAGTTATTTTTGTTGTGCAATCAAGATTCATGGTGGATAAAGCATATAAAAATTTATTGCTTAAGATGGTGGGAGTACGATAGAGAGAGTCAAAGTCAAGATTAATTTCCGCTATTAAAGTAGCTTCTACTTGTCTCGATTTTTCATCTAGATTAGCAATGCTGAAACCAAAAACTATAAAAAAATGTTCAAGAGTGGAACGACTTCGTTAAGAAAAAGCTATCGGAAAAATTTAGGGTAATAAGTTGTATTTTATTCATTATAAATTAAAAGGTATATTATATTTTGTTAATGAATTTCTCCTATGTAGGAAACTAGCGAAAAATTCAAAGCACTAAGAGATAAAAATAAAATTCCACATACAATGAGTAGAAAGGGTTATGCGAGATTAGCAGAAGATATGGTAAGAAATGCGTGTACGCTTACACTAGTAATATCTTTTTCGTTGGGTTTTCTTCATACTATTATTATTTGCAAAAAAGGAAACTAGAATATCAGATATTAGCATAGGCGAGCTATGGTGCAAAGGCCATATAAAAAAAATGCAGACCCAATGAATTCCATTGTTGCAGATTGCATCGTAAGTTAGTATTATCATCATAATGTACACATAATAGAGCTATTTTTAAAAAATACACATCATTTTCTCCTTTTCTTGAACTTTAAAGTGAGATGCTCAACATATACTTCAATTACAAGCTGTTGTAGTCAGAAATGTCTTTTGTACTTTAGTTAGAAGCATTAGTGTGCCCCAACATGAAGTTTATACAATTCCAGAACATTGATGACATAAAATTGTTGATTTAGTATCATATTTCATTTATTTATTTTGAAGAATTTTTTATTTATATAAAATAAAATAAGTTATGCATTCGAATCAATCATTGGATAATATTGTCCGATTAATGATGAAGCAAATTTATCATGCCACCATTCCTATAGTTGTAGTGCATAAATATGCAATACAATCATTGACATATTGTCATATGATATATATTATATACAATACTCAGTGATAATAGCTCGTTATTTTTCTCTTTTAAATTCTATGCTGAGAGGTTGTCGTTAGTCCTTTAGCTGTACTTAAGAATATCACGTTAAAGTTAAAAAAATACACATCATTGTTTATACATAGAACTGGACATTGATGGATAATAGTTTTTTCATATTTCCTTTTTCTTGAAATGGTCTATTTTAATTTGTAGGATAAGATAAAAGAGCACAGCAATGCTCATAGCCCTCATGGAACGCCATCAGTAAGTAGAGATGGGGTTTACATGTTTTCGGAAATAAACATAGGGAAAGGGTGAGAGGACTAGGTTTAATACCATCTCAAATGGGTATTTATTCAAGTAATTCAAAAAAGTGATTGCATTGGAAAATCAAGTAACTCATTTAGTGGATAGAGTAAAAGAGATGTTAATTTGGTTATGACAATATGTTTATAGTTAATTAGCTATTTTAAATAAATATATGATATGTGTTTATAATTATCAAGTCATGTCTTGTACTTTTACATAGAAAAAATGATAATATGGTGGAAACAGAAATTTGTCAGTTTCAAACATCTCAGTTAGAGTATATAAATATTCCTAAAAAAGTATATGATAGGATATTAGAGTTTACCATGTGCATACGCTAAGATCAACCACTTATGTGGTGCTCGCGGACTGGGCTAGGTGCACTAGGTAGGGTTTTACGACTTCAGTCGGTTTCCCTCCTGAACAAATTCAAAAAAAAAGATAGGATATCATTTTTTTAATCCTAGGATTCAACATATTCATGTATGTGTGTGTGTTTGCGTAAACAGTATATTTAAATTTATTATGTACAACTATACAAGTTGCAAATATAAAAATAATTCCAAAATCTCTATACACTTGCAGATTCAATGAAATCACAAAGTAATAAATATTGTTCCGAAGAAATGTGTCCGATAGGAGGAGCGACCTCACGGGGTCTTGGTATAGCTTCTATTTTAGTCATTTTAATTATGACTTGAAGGTCAAGGCTATCTATCATTCACTTACTTCATTCACGGATACATCATTATTGGTAAATATAATATTGAAAATAAAATAAATGATTGATAAATAAAATAAATGATTGATAAGTGAGATTTAATTATGGGTTGTGTTTATTTAAAAATAAATCAAGAGTATTTGTAAATAATAATAAATATAACCATGAGTAAACTAAAAATTTGTGATTATCTTTTGTGTTGAATTTCCCATTCGGGATGTAAGGGGTTTTAATCTATACGTCTGATCAACGTTATCTATAAGAATTTCTTAAACACTTATATGAGACGACCGATCACCTTATTTTTAGTAATAAAGTAGATTTTTGGGAAAGAGTAATGTAAAATATTCATGTGAGATTAGTGTTGAACTACTATATGAGACGAAAGTTAAAGAAAAATTGGCGAGGCAATAATGATATTATATCGACTTTGCAACCAAAGAATGAAGAAAATCATTATGGTCTTGGAGGTTTAATATTATTCGAAGCCGAATAAAGAGTTGTTAAGTAAAAAAATTGTATTTTGAGAGAATTAAGAAAATAAATATAGAGTGTTTTGAGAATAAAGAGTTATTTTAGATAAGTAACTATGTTGAACATGAGTAATATTTTTGAAATACGCTCTCATATTTGAAGTTCAAAAGATGATTGCAGCCATCAAGATGTGGATAATAAACGGTAAATAGCACAGCTGTTTGATTCTATAATCTAATGGCAACCATTGTTGGGTAATTGATACAGATCTAATGGTGAGACAACATCAATCAGTGAATGGAAATTCGAAAAATATGAGTGTGTATTGTAATGTCCTGCATTTTTATCGGTTTGTATTTGAATATTTAAATCAGTTTAAATATTGAATTCGTAATATACGTGGATTTATATATTAATTAAAACGAAGTTGAATGTATAAAAATATATATTAAATATAATCGAGCTTATAATGTCGCGGCAGTTCATAATTTAAAATCTGAACTTCGAACGACTGTACATGATTCGTTATAAATCGGATTCCTGCGAAACAAGAAACGTTGAAATCTGTTGAATTGTATTCTTCTAACAGAAGTGAAAAACCAAGATTTCGTGTTACGGATTGTGAGTTATGTCCAAATCAAATTTCCAAATAATCGTTATAAAACCGTTTATCGACCGTAACAGTTTATTTGATATAACTAGATATCGGTTGCAAATCTGGATAAGATTCTTTTGAGACGCAGTTATAATTTAATTTTTAAAATTTTACTGTAATTTTTAATTAATTAAATACGCAACATTTTATTCGGAGTATTTTGCACATTTAATCAACATTTTGGGGTTTCACAATATGAGTTAAACTACCAATATTATTATACATTTGGGACCATGGTACCTCGCTGGACACAACTGTATCTTTACTTCAGTCCGTAGCGGTCTATAAATAAATATGATATTGTACCGTAACATGTATAGTACTGGGAATTGTCTCTACTATGTAGTGTATCATTAATTTGAAAATCTAATTTTTTATCATTAGATATTAGTTAAATAAACATGACATAACAAATGTTGACACTATGGAAGAGAAAACAGTGGGACAACATTTAGATACGGTTCGCTTAATGATGAACAACGGCTTATATATTGCTCAAATTTCAACTATACGCAGTAAAACAAATAATAGTATATACTTGGGTTCCTTCTTCCCCAAGTTTAGTACAGGCTACCGCATGCCTAAGACAAGGAGCTAAGACATGAAAGGCATGCTCCAGTCGTTGTCAATTTAATGAATTAGACTTTGAAAATCTTGCCACCATACCCTAAGTAATACGTATACACAAACCTATTTCGAATGTGTATCCTACTGTGGAAAAGTAGACAAGACAATTCACTCCCCATATACTTAACACACATAAGAAAATTAATGTCACCATACCCTAAACCAACCTTAGCATGTTACCTACGTCTTAAACACACCGCTAGTTGCGATATTTTCACCTACCCTAATCAGTGAAATCCACACCTAAAATAAAAAGCTCAATTCGCATGTAGGACGTATATCCTACCCCCAATGTACTTCCTTCCTCACTTCCTTCATGTTAAGCTTCATCACTTATATAAATATATCACGGAATACATATCTTCTTTTAGCAACTCCATGCTAAAACGTTTTTCATGGCTTCAGGGAAATATTAATAAACCAAACTACTCCACTAAAACACTGGAAACAAAACCATTTGATCACCTCTGGCGAAGTGCTTCACGGCTACGTGGAATTTGCTGGGTTCGGCTACATTCTAATTATTCGCTACGTTTTCATACAGCGTTGGTCATTGGGTTATAGAGTATGAAATAGTGAAATACTGGGCATCAGTGGTTAAAACGTGTATGTGTAACTTAAGTATGTGAAGAGCAGGGGGACATTCACGCATGTGAAGAGCAGGACGTTCCTTTCTGGTTAAAGAAGATGGGGACGCTCTTTTTATACATGTGAAGTGTGAGGTCCGAGTTCATGAAGCGACAAGGGTGGTTCGGTGCGAGTTCGGGGGAGACTCGGTGGAAGTAATGAAACCTGTGAGGAGAAGTGTGGTTCACTGAGTCAGTCGTGGGTTTTGAGGCTCAAAGTCAGACAGGAAAAGAAGGCGCACGTGTTACTGTGTGAAGTAGAAGTAGTTTCGGCCAAAATATTACTCTACGAAGAAGGGTGCGAAGGTGGTTCGAATACGAAGTGGGAACGAAACGGTTATATGCGTAAAAAGAAAAACACATGGACCGTATATCCTTAACAAAAGCAAGCGAAACTGGTCACGATGGAATCGCACGGAAGCTGGCAACGCTAGGAAGTCGGTTTGGAGCAATGTGAAGCACGTTTGAATTATGGCAGATTAAAACATCTGGTACAATCAACCGACGCAAATCGTTATTTAACGGTTAACGTGCATAATTGAGTAAACTCACTAACTTTGATTCTTTTTATAATATTTATTTAATATTGATAAATAGTGGTTAAATGATGCGTGATGGTTGTTTGGATGAATTGGTTGAAATAATCATATTTGTTGTTTTCATATATTGCATTAGCTGATGTGATAGATAATCTGTTATTTATTGTTGTTTGTTGGGGATGTAGGGTTACACTGGCTCGAAATAACTGGTATTTAAATACCACAAATTATATTTGGTGGGAACGCAAATGAATTTGGGATTTTGGGAAAGGAAAAATCTGTTTTTTTAAAATGAAAATTGAATTGGAATATAATAGCTCATTTTATTTATACAAGAACGAACATTTTGGTTTATAAACGGAGTTTATAAACAAGATAAAATAATTATTATTAAATAATTTGGAAGTGGAAATTCAAGAATGAAAAATAAAAGAGAAGTGGTAAGAAAACGATAGTTTTTATTATGTTCAAAATGGGAATAAAATAAATCCAAATAGATCTATAATTTCAATTCAACTGTATCGAATTGTGTGTAAATAATCTATTATTATAAATTGTATAGTATATAATTGAGAAATTGATAGGATAGTTGATATTTGGTTTTAAACCAATAAATTATAATAGAGTATGAAATCAATATTTAGTTATAAACTTGATATTGATTTAATAAGAACCTGACTTAGAAATAGAGTTTACCAAATGAAATGGGAATATGGCAGCGTATTGCATTAGTTATAAAGAGAAATATGGCAGTTTATTGCAGTAGTTATAAATGAGAATATAGCAGCGTATTGCATTAGTTATAAAGGAAAATATGGCAGCGTATTACAGTAGTTGTAAAGGGGAATATAGCAGCGTATTGCATTAGTTATAAAGGGAAATAAAGAAGAGTTTATAAAAATATAGGAAACTAGAAAGTTGGTATTAAATAAAAGGGACAGTGTTTGTGTGATGTTTGGTTGTATATTTGAATGGATGTTTGTTTTTACTTCGATAGTTAAATAACCGACTATCGAAATGTTTTGACCATCGTTGTCAATACGGAGAGACCGGTTGGGTTTATTATACAAAAACCACTGCGTATAGGCATAAGCGCTGCGAATTATATTATGCTAAAGACAATTGAAGACGGAGTGAAATGAAAGGGTCGTTCTGTTCCAGAATGGTGTTTTCTTTTCGTCCAGTCCCAGGACAACTTGTATGGACGAGTGTCTGACAGAGTATACCTAACAAATCACGTATGGTTGATCTCTTAAAGGTATTACGTCTGGTGGCGGAGGAATTCGTTCCTCTTAGCTTTTTATACCCATGATATTTTTTGAAGTCGATTAGTGAATTGACGGGTTTGACGACGTGACATTCAAAGTGAATGGTGATCAGATGTTCTGAAGATAGACGTAGCCTCTAGCCTCACAACTAGGAAGTAACAAAAGTTGGGCAGGGAAGCATAGCTAGTTGGGTCATACCCAAGCAGGGTGTATTGTCATTGATCTAGAGAAAATTCATATTTGTTCTTCTTTTCGATTCCGTGTCTTTGGATTACGGTTGGACGACCAAAAACCGTGAGTGGCAATATATTTGACACACTCAAGCTAAATGAGTGGTCGGTCATGTGAGGCCGGATTGCAAGACGTTCTTGTTGAACCCAGGTGTATACCCTCTAGAGTACACTGATCGGAAGGTGCTCCCATACATTGTCCGTTGGAATCCAATCTCCAATAAGCGCCCTACGGTTTATGATTTTATATTATATATGTGTGGAGCGTGAGATGCAAGCGTTCTGCTATTTGGTTATTTACTTGATTAGACATTATTATTATATCACTGGATTTTGATATCAAAATGTTTTGGGTTATAGTAAGGTAAAAACCGTCCATGTTTATGTGTGGGTTGGTCTTACTATTATCCTTTTGTTTCAAAAAGGATTTTCAAAGTTAAACAGTATGGTTGGAATTTACTCACACCAGTCCCATGACTGACCCAGAGTTTATTTGTTTGTGTTTTCCTTAAACTCTTGGGTGCCCAAATTTGTATGGGAAGTCAAGTGTTTCAGGCTTTTACAGATACATTTGGAGGAGTTCAAAGCAGGAGACTTCACCATTAGTTATGTAGAGATTATTTCTGTTGTAATGTATATGAATTATACTCTGATATGGAATGTATATACAAATTCAATTTGTGTATTTCAAAGTTATGTTATAATACATGTTATTCATTCCGCTGTGAGATTCGTGTTTACTCTAGTTCTGATGTTCTTCTTCTTCTATTCTATTAGTTCTATCTTTTCTATCTCATCCTTTAATTTCTTTCTATTAAAGATCTGTATTTTCGTGCACTTTGAGTTGAATGTGTAGGATATTAGTCAGCTCAAATTGGTACGGATTACGGGCCATCACATGTATGCAAGTTATATGTTATGTAAAAGATAAGGTGTAATATCTTAAATCTATTTGGTATATTACTTGGGATGTACGTTGAAATTTTATGAACTGTGTATTTAAGACTGTGAACTATATTTTGCTAAAGGAAACCAATTTGCGAAGAGTCGTTTTGAAATAGAAAATATAAATGTGTTATCATAAGGGAAATCTGGGGGATGAAATTTCTTTAAGGGAGAAGTCTATAACAACCTGGCTTTTTAGGTACTTGCGTAAATATATTCTAATTTGATTTGTAACTTTAAAGTAGGAAAATGAAATACAGATTCAAAAGAGGATAATTTCTATAATTAAATAGGAGAAAATAGAGAAGAATTGAGGATTTATAGGTGACTATGTGAATTGGGAATGAGTTGAATTTAAAAAATGTAATATGAAAACTAAATTCACTATATGCTTGTTGTATAAACATAAAATTTAAGATGATGAAGTTGGTAAATTTATAATATGTGTTATTTCACCAAAAGAAATAATTTGTATAAACTACTTCTAAACAACAAATTTGGTTATTAATGTGAATATTAAAAATATGAAATATTAATTAGGGAAATCAATATTTAGATGTAACATCTTTTTAAAATGATTTATTAAGTTGGTTAAAACAAAACAATGAGTATTTGGGTAATTTTATAATTGAAACGTAAATTGTAAAGTAATTGAAATTGTAAGAATGGGAGGTTAATAAAAAACCATGGTTAAAAATGGTTAGATAAATTCATTACATAACATTGTAATATTTAGTTATGTCAGGATACAACAATTGTATAAATTAATTTTCAAAAGTGAATTTTTGCAATAACAATAATATTTGTGAATTATTGGGCTGCTATTGAAATAAGTAATGTGAATATTGATTGAGAATCAACATTTGAGGATTTAGATATTTTAATAAGGTTTATAGTTTTATTTTGTTTAAAACTTTGAGTTGTGTAATTTTTTTTATTGGAAATGTAAGTTTTAATAAAATGTAAAATGTGAAACAAAAACAAGTTTATAATTATAAGTTATGTAAAATAATTATGGATAATCTTCAATCTAGTCGTTGACAAATTTTTGTAGCATTGGAGCCATAAAAGCATATATAATTGAGTGTTGCAATGTGATTTTAGAATGTAAAATTTGTAGCAAGCTTGGATTGATGGCCTAATTAATACTAAGCTATATAAATATGAATTATTGGGTTATTTGTTAAGTAAAATCAAACCCGAGACCATGAAGGAAAACTCTTGAAACATGATGAGAAGAGAAATGGGAAATATGTACCTGTTTTAGGAAGAATCTCCTTCTTCTTCTTCTTCAGTTGTAACCTAAAAAACAATGGCAACCCCTTTCTCTCAAAATTCAAACCTCCTTAATGCAAAATCAAATTGAAGAGCCTAATAAATCTTTCATCCTACAATAAATCCAACTCTAGCAAAGGGATTAAATCTCTAGAATGAAAGATGAAGGGGTTACAATGAAGTTCTATATCTGCATATGTTTATCTTAGGCTTCCTGCAGATTATGTAAGTTTTTTTCATGCCTAGAATCTTGATGTTGCTATCCAAATCAAGCTAAAATCATTGCCACTCAAGGTGAGTCATTCAATTCCCACTTTCTAACCTAGATATATTTGTATATTTGAATCAGTAATCTGTTGCGGTGTTGCTTACTATAAAATATTTATGTGTTCATGAATTTACATAGTTATATTGTCTGGGTCCAATTTTTTTGAATAGATATACATTTAATTTGGCACCAGAATCGTTTCATGTTGATCCCGAATTGTTGTCCATGTTTTGACCACTGTTCATGCTTAAATCCATCATTGAATATCGCCTATAACTTGTTCAGAATCATTCTGAAAGATAGACGCAAAGCAAGCAAACAAGCCTGTAGTTTGTGCACATAAAGGGTCGATCCATACCTCATTTGGGTCGACACCAAGGTCGACCCAAGCATGGGAGTGTTAACCCTTATAGAGAAAATATGGGCATCCTCTTATTTACTTCTTGCATTTTGTTTATGGTGTTTGATCCAGTGTATTGTTATTATTCAATTACCAAGTTATGTATTATTTACGAATTGGTATCAAGTGATTTCTTAAGGCTATTTCTAGATATTGAAAAGTTAATGCTTATATTCAACCTAACCAGGATTGTGTAGTTTTATGTGTGTTTTCTTAATGATTATTTCATGAGTATTTTTTGATTTTGTGAACACGTTACACATATTTTAGAAATAAGTTTTAAAAGAAGTTATATATATCGTTATAAGGAAATGTTTTACAATGTTGTTTAGTAAATTATTATTACCTAGAGGAATAATATATAAATATTTCTTACCATATAAAGAGATTTTCAAAATCAGTGATTTCCAAAATCAGTGGTTTCCAAAAAAATAATTAAGTATCGTTTTAAACCCAATTCCTAAAGTGTATTTTCATACATATATATATATATATATATATATATGTGTGTGTGTGTGTGTGTGTGTGTGTGTGTGTGAAACTACACGTATTTGCACTCTTAGAAAAAATGAGAATGCGACTTAAACAATGTAGTGCACCTCGTAGTATGAGACATGAAGGTATATTATATTGGTTAATTACAGACTATTCGATTGAAGCTATCTCGTGGAATCAGCGGACTTAGAGTAAATCAATAAGTGAGAATTTATAGTATGGGATGTATCATTATCACTACTTGGGTTACTGTTGGGATGTCTATGACATATAATTGGGGAACTGTGTCAGACCTTCAAGTCAATTCTTGATGTCTATAATTTAAAGGAGAAAAATAATGAGCTATTATCACCGAGTGTTGTATATAATGTAGATCATACGACAGTACATCAATTATTGTATTGCATTTTTATGCACCATAACAATAGGAACAGTGGTATGATAAATTTGCTTCATCATTAATCGAGCAATATTTCCAACGACTGAGAAGAATGCATACCTTGTTTTTTTTATTTAAATAAAAAATACATAAAATTAATAAATGAAATATGACACTAAATCTATAGTCTTATGTTATTAATAAATTGTGGCCTTGCCAAAAAAAAATGTTCAAAAATTGTATAAACTTCATGTTGGGGCACATTAATGCTTCTAACTGAAGTACAAAAGACATTTATGGCTAGAGCTTCTTATAATTGAAATCATCTCACTTTAATGTTCAAAAAAAGGATTTTTTTCCTAAATATCGCTATTATGTATACATTATGATGATGATGATAATAATAATAATAATAATAACTTATGATGTAATAGGCAACAACGAAATCCGGTTAGTCTCCATTTTCCTTTGTATGGGCTTTGCACCATAGCTCGTCTACGCTAATATCTGATATTCCAGTTTCCTTTTTCTACAAATAATAATAGTAATAAGTAGAACTAAAGATATTACTGATGTAAATGTACATGCATTTCTTACCATATCTTCTTCTAATCTCGCATAACCCTTTCTTCTCATTGTATGTGGAATTTTGTTTTTATCTCTCAGTGCTTTGAATTTTTTGCTTGTTTCCTACATAGGATAAATTCATTAATAAAATATATTTTACCTTTTAATCTATAATGAATAAAATACAACTTATTACCCTAAATTTTTCCCTAACGAAGTCGTTCCACTCTTGAACATTTTCTATAGTTTCTGGTTTTAGCATTGCTAATTTAGAGGAAGAGTCTGGACAAGTAGAAGCTACTTTAATAGAGGATCTAATCTTAACTTTATCACTCTCCATCTTACTCCCACTAGCTCAAGCAATAAGTCTTTGTATGCTTAATCCACTATGAATCTTGACTGCATAGAAAAAATAATTTCTAAAATAAACTAATGTTTAATAACCATTAAAATTAATTGTCTACATACAAAAAAACCATCACAGAATTCCCAAGTAGAAATGCTTCTTTTAACGGTTTTTCACATATACAAAGGAAATCATGTAACCATCTAACACAGTGGTAGAACAACACAAATTCAAATTATTGATAAACTATACAATTCTGATTTTGTTGATCGATAATGATACTAAAATGGAATTTCAATCCATCGGTCTCGATGATTTTCGAGATGACTTGAGATAACACCAATTCCGTTAATCGAGATAATGTCAGACCTTGGTTACAGATTTTCCATTCGTCGAGATGATGCCCGAAAGCTTGTTATTCGAAATCATTGATTCATAATAGAATACCAAAAATGGGGATAAACTGTTGGATCTTCCAATATAGCAGATGCCAAAATTTGATTTCAGAAATTGACTAACTATTACATGGTTCAACCGCCTATTTACAGTATTATAAAAAGTCGAAGCCGATACCAGCACAACAACTACGATGATACCAAAACAAAATACAAATACAGCGATATCGAAACAAAATATAAAGAAGACAGCCACAAAGTATTATTGATTATGATATCGATATCACTTGAACCAAACTGGAAGCAAATCCACTTGAATCGAAGCCGAAGTTGACGCCGAACAGGAAACTAATGAACATAATAACACCAAAAGAATGATACCGGAACAAAAGAACTATCATTATAGGGATGTCGATACCAGAAGATTCGAAGTAGAAAATTAACATAACAACTTATTCTTGATACTGAAGTAACTACAATCGATACCACTTAGTCTTGTGCTACACAATCCTCCCTGGTTCAAAATAATTTGCCCACGAATTCATAGCAGCCTCTTCAACCAAATCATTCTCGTAATATGGTAATAAATGTTTGACGTTGAAAACATCAGTAGTGCGAACATGACTTGGTAGTCTCATTTGATAAGCATTGGGAATGATTTTCTTAACATTCTCCAAAGGACCAATCTTTCTTGATGCTAATTTGTTATATGTACTAGCAGGAAACCGGTCTTTCGTCAACACAGCCCACACAAAGTCGCCTTCCTGAAATTCAACATGTCTACGCTTTGAATCAGCCGCTAGCTTGTACTTGTAACTTGCTTCAACCAACCATTCCTACAAGACACGATGGAGCTCCTATAAACCCGAGACAAGATCAATAACTTTTCCCTGCATTTTATCTTGTCATTGCAATAAAGTTAAATCTAAGGGTCCTTTCGGAACTACTGAGTATACAATCTTGAAACGATAGAATTCGATTGATAGCATGATTATGAGAAAATACAGCTTGGCACAATTTAGAATCCCAGCTTTTCAAGTTGTCACTAACGAGGCTCCTCAACAGATTACCCAGTGACTTTTCACCATCACTGTTTGTCCATCTGTTTGTGGATGATATGCACTACTAAATTTCAATTCTGTATCCACCATCTTCCACAAAATGATCCAAAAATGACTCAAGAACCGAGTATCATGATCTGAAACAATTGAATCTGGTAGCCGATGAAGACGATATATCTCTCGAAAGTTTAATTGAGCCACATTCACTGCATCTGCCGTTTTCTTGCAAGCAATAAGTGAACCATCTTCGAAAACGGATCAACGATTACGTAAATGGAATTGTTGCCCCTCCTTGTCCTTGGTAAACCCAAAATAAAATCCATGCTCATGTCCATTGATTAACATAGAAATGTGTTTATTTTATGCTCTTATATCTTATCTTTTGTACATAAATAAATATTATGTTGGGTATTATTTTGTTATTTTTATAGATGAGTTTTTCAAGCCTTATACAGCCTTAAAAGTGAAGAATATATGCTATATACATGAAGAATTACATAGGAAGCTGTCATTGGAGGTTAATTGTGTTTATATTGGGCTAGGATATTTGCTTTTCAAAGATCTTTTCTTCTCTTTCAAAAGCAAATATGCTAGCCCAATATAAACACAATTAGCCTCCAATGACAGCTTCCTATGCAGTTCTTCATGTATATGGCGTGTATTCTTCACTTTTAAGGCTGTATAAGGCTTGAACAACTCATCTGTAAAAACTACAAAATAATACCCAACGTAATATTTATTTATGTACAAAAGATAAGATATAAGAGCATAAAATAAACACATTTCTATGCTAATCAAATACCCCCACACTTATCTTTTCCTCGTCCTCGAGTAAAAAATGAAAAACTAAACTAGGTAGGTCACACTTCGTAGGAAACACGATTGCATTGAGCGTATGCCATAAGCCGTTAAACCTCTAGGTGTCCCTAGTAGGACGAGTGGTGTCTCGTGAGGGTTTTCAGCAAATACTACCCACAAAATCCAAATGCAGTATGTTATGGTTCTAATGCAACTACATGAATGAAATAGACATATACAAATGAAAATAAAAAAATGAAAACACGACTTGTTTCTATAAAGTGGTATAATAAGGTAAGTTAACAATTTCTAGTCGGTTGATTGTATTTTTGATACCTCAACTTACCACAATTTTTCAACATAATTCAAGTTTTCAATGTTAAACTCCAGTTAGGCCAGTTGGTTCGGTTGATAAAATAGTGCAGCCATGAAATAAATTTTTAGTTTGCTTGTCACAGTTTGTTAAGTGGTATTATTATTTCCTCGTGTATAGCTAGTCAAATCAGTAAGGTCAAGAAGTGTTTGGGCATCATCGCTTATTCTCTATCTCTGTAAAAGTTAAAATTTATGAATAATTACATACATCTAACTTAAAAGACCAAGGTATACCACCCATGATAGACGGGGCAGAGCTTGGCGGATTGTGCAGATTGACGCTGACTTTGTCAACAACATGTCAATAATCCTTAGGTGTCCAACTCATAAAATGAGACCAAGGTATACCGACGCTGACTTTGTTAAGAAGATGTCAGAAAGAGCTTAGTGGGTTTGCACACCAACGCTAGATTTACAAGCAATGTTGGATACCCTTGGATTAATATTATTATTATAATTGAATATAATAAGAAGAAAGAGTTACACGAATTCAGCTTAACACAACTTACTTTTAAAGATTCGAAAAGCCAATATAAATATTTTTAAGTCCTTCACTCATTAAACAAAGACTACAATTTAGAATAGACTTCATAGCCATCACATAATAATCTTCCTATGTACCATTTACACTATTATCCCTCAAAATTCAACTTTTCATTATATTTCTTATTCGATCTTAGTTGAGAGAAAAAAATACTATCAATTGTTAACTTATTTTGTTGTATTAATCCAAAATGAGTCGTATTTCCAAAAAAAAATTAACAAGTTACTACTACCTATAATGCATGATGGTCCTAAATGAAAAGAAAGAAAAGTAAATCAAAGAAAAATTAAAAAAGTGCAATGCAAACTCCCCCCACACTAGAACTAAACAGTGTCTACACTGTAAACATGTTTCCTAAATGTGAAAGATAGAACCCAAAGATGGATTAAATGTAAAATGATTTGTAAAATAAAATGCAATTTAGCAACCATATGCATGTGAAAATTATATGCAAAATGAATTCTATGATGACAGCGAGTGTTTTGTGAAGAATGAAAATTCCTCTTTCCCCCACACTTTCCTCTATCGAAAATGATGTATGATGATTTCATATCTGATTTTTGAGGTACAAGAGGCATGTCAATAACTTCTGAATTCAAAATCTTCCCTATGCAAATTTGGTTATGACGGTTATTTATACCATTCAGATGAAAATTTCCATAATCCATAAATTTGAGTGTTTAACAACAATTTCTTTCAACGAAATGAGATTAAGGTTATCTTCGAGGCATTCCCTGAATTCGTCATTTAAAAATTTAGGCTCATCTTCAAAAAGCTTTTCAAAAGGTATTGTAGATACGTCTATTGAAGTATGAGTGGCTTTCTGAATTGGTAAATCAGTCATGTCGTCAACAACGGTTCCTATCATGTCGGCTTGTCCTGTTTTGGAATCTTGGTCACTCAAAGAAGAAGGTGTCAACAAAAGAAGTGAAGGAGGTAAAGGTATAGAAGATAGGGTGCTGGAGTTGCCAACATTAGAGGTAGATATATTGTCGAGGCCGTCGACATTAGAAGAAGAGATGTTGCGATTGCCAACATTCGAAGAAAATGGGGATTTGAAGGATTTAGAGTAATTGGCCTTGGTAGCCATCGGAAGAGTGTCAAGATTTTCGATTGGGGTCAAAGTCGAATGATTGTCGGGATTATCAACATTATTGTCAATAGTTTTTCCAGACCTAAGGGTGGTGACCGAGTCAATCGAATTATGGTTTTCGTTCTCACAAGAGTTCACAGTATAAGAATTTAATTTTGGATTCACCTCGGGTAGACTAGGCAATTTCTCATTATTTTTTCATTAGTTCCTTCATCATATTCATCATTTGTTCGATTTTAGCATCTCAATTATCTATTAATTTCTCTAATAGAACAATTTCATGTAAAGATTCAAAAGACGAAGGAAACTGAGTGGAAGACTGAATGTTAGACTGCCTATATGGTTGACTCGTTGGCTTAGATTGAGGTGAAATTTGAGGATTGGAAATTGGAAATTGGAACTTGGTAATTCAAATTCGATATCATGGCGATGTCATTGGGATAACACCATGAGAAGTTTGGATGATTTCTCCAACTAGGGTTATATATGGATGAGTAGGGACTATTTCGAGCTATGACATTGACATGGTCTTGAGGGTAATGATGGGGTTGTCCATCAATGATTTGAGGAGTTTGAGTTTCTAAAGGAAATTCGTAAGCATTTTCAGAACCAGTAAATTTTGGTACCCCTTGAATAAAAGAATGGTTAAGCTCAAAATTTCCTTCAACAATCAGAAATAAAATGATAGAAGGTTGAACAGTTCTAGTTGGGTAACATAGATCTCGAAGAGATAAGGGTATATCCATTTCAACATTGAGATTTTGAAAATTTTGATTTAATCGATCGTTATTCATCCCGTTTGGAAAGTATTGATTTATTTGAGAAGCCCTAGGAGAATTATGGAAGCTAACACTTTTCTCACTCATCGTGATCAAATATAGAAAATCCAAATTTTAAAGTTGATGCAAGTAGCTCTTGTTACAATATAAATTACGTACTCAAGTATATATTATTAGTTGGTAATCTCAATTTGAAGGGGGAAGAGGGTCTTATGGTCGTTCACGTATAGTATAACTACTAAGGGATACGACCAATGTTTTACGGGTAGTATGCAACCTCTTTTGCTAGAAGTTCAATAAATTGAACTAATGTACATCCGCGATCAAACCCTTGAGAGAATCAATTTCATAAAATACATCCTTGTAGTTAAATATTTTTCAATGTCCAATCAATATTTTTGTTGAAAAACGATGAGAATGATGACAGTAGTTATGGAAATTTCAGCCAACCCCAATAATTAGACAATAATAACTACAGAAATTGAAAATTTTACAAGAAAGCCGCTGCCCCTGCAGAATTTTTTTTTACAAGAAATGTCTGTATATTTTTCAGTAGCTGTAGTACCTGTAAAGTTAACAATTTTTTTCCAGTGGTGCATGGTAGTCTATCGAGAGCAATTGAGTAACTATAGCGATTAAAATCCAGTGTTTACAATTACTTCACCTCTGAATTCCTTGATTGATTTCTTGAATTCTTATCTTTGCTTTGGCCTTTGAACCATTTTTTTGGATTTTTCTTGAAACAAATAAAACAACGAAAAGAAAAAAAACTAACTAACAAACTAACTAAAAAAGTAATATAAACAAGCAAGACTAACTCACCTAAAAAAAACTAAACTCAAAGTACTGTCAGACAAAACTTAGACTCAACAACTAAAAAAACTAGGCTTTTAAGAGAATAAAGAAAAACAAAACTAGAAGAACTAAGCTAAAAAATTTAAATTAAAGAAAAACAAAGACTAGCTCACCCTATAAATTAAAACAACCAAGACACACTCAAATCAAGCCACACACTTACATAAAAATACGCCCAGATTCAATAAACAAGAGAATGTTTCTTCACAAATTAAGTCCCCAAATAAAATCTCGAAGGCCTCCAAAGCAAATCGAAATAAAAAAAATTCTCGTCTCGAAATTTATACTTCACAAATTCGAAACGATCAAAAATCATTTGCGTGGTGGATCGCGATTTGTTGAGAGGGCCAGGCTTTCTTCGAATCGGCATCCATGGTCGAGAAAGAACTGGCAATGGCATATGCAACCCCGCATTAGTTGTTGTCCCCTTGGACACTTGAAAAATGTGAAACCTTTGCACAAACATTTACACTTCTTTACTCATTGTAGGGCCCAATAATATGAATCCAAGATCAGTTCTAGTGTACGATCTCGACCGACATGCCCTTCTCCGTGAAGTTCTTTGATTATCTTCATTCGAATACTACATTCATGAATACACAGCTGATTTCCTTTGAAGAGAAAACCCTCCACCATTAAGAAATTTGTTACTTCACCTTTCTTTATTTTGTCTAAAATCCTTGAGAAATTGGGATTAGAATTCAATAACTCTGATAACGAGTCAAATCCCAACACTTCAACTCTCATGGTTGTCAAAAGATTACCCCTCCCGCTTAATGCATTAGCTACTTTATTCGTAACTCCCACCTTAGGCTTCATTACAAACGTGAACTGCAGCATATAGGCAATCCATGACGCATCCCTAGCTGCCACTTTTTCTTGACCCTGGAGATATTTCAAAACTTCATAATCTGTGTACAAAACGAATTCTTTGTGAAAAATATAGTGTCTCCAATGTTTGATGGCTTGAACCACAACATAGAACTCTACATTATAAGTGTTGTATCTCATCTTCACCCCAGATAATTTCTCACTGAAATAAGCAATAGGCCTTCCGTTTTGAAGCATCAGTATGAAGTTTGAACAGTTGATGGAAATCTGGAAATACTAGAATTAGTGTCGAAGTTAACAAACTGTTAATACGCTCAAAAGCCTGCTCTTCCTTCTCGGTCCATACAAACTGTTTTCCCTTCATGCAGTTGGTCACTAGAGCCATAATACTACTGAAATGCGGAATGAATCGCCTGTTAAAAGATGCCAAACCATGAAAACACCTAACTTCTAAAATAGTCTTCGGCTGAGGTCAATCTTTGATTGCCGCAACTTTATTGTGGTCAACTTGCAATCCTTCTTTGGAAACAACCCAAAAACAACACATTCGGAGACATGGATATACATTTCTTGGTCGTTGCATAAAACTATTCTTAACGAAGGACGATCAAACTGCTTGCAAGTTTTGTAGATGCTCACTTGGACTAGTACTATAGATGAGAATATCATCGAAGTAAACAACCACAAACTTTCCAATGTAAGGCTTGAATATCTGGTTTATTACTCTCATAAAAGTAGTTGGCGCATTCGACAACCCGAAAGGCATAACAAGCCATTCATACAACCCCTCTCTAGTCTTGAAAGCAGTTTTCCATTCATCACTTGGCCTAATTCTTATATGATGATATCCACTCTTCAAGTCAATCTTCGAGAAAATAACCGACCCACTATTTTGATCCAGCAAATCATCAAGTCATGGAATAGGAAACCGATATGTCACGGTATTCTTGTTAAGAACTCGGCTGTCAGTGTACATCCTCCATGAACCATCCTTCTTCGGTACCAATAATGCAGGAACAACACAAGGACTCAAGCATTCACGAACATGACCTTGACACAATAAATCATCCACGTGTTGCCGCAATTCTTCATGTTCCCTAGGACTCATTCTGTAATGTGGTATATGAGGTAAAACAACATCTGGTTCCAAGTCAATCTGATGTTGGATGTCTCTTAGTGGTGGTGGTCCATTCGGTAACTCTCTCGGAAACATATAATAAAATTCACACAATAACAGCCACACTAATTTGGGAATTTCTTCACTTTCTATAGCATCAAATCCCACTAACAAATACATCTCGCCACCTTCTTTCACCTCATCCACAAAGTCATTCATCAATAGAAAACTTACAGTCTCCGTCTTCTTGTCAAGTTTTGCTCCATTTTGATCACGCCTCTTAGGAACTAAAGTGATTTTGTTGCCTTCGAACATGAAGCTATAGCTATTTGCGCACCTATCATGTTGTGCAACCTTGTCATATTGCCACAGCCTCCCTAACAAGAGATGACATACATCCATATTCACAGTGTCAAACCAAATTTCATCTTTGTACTCAAGTCCAATAGAAAAAGGAATACATACACATTTAGAAACCATTACCTCTCCTTCTTTCTTCAACCATGCTAGCTTGTATGGTCGATGATGTTTTTCTGTCTCGATTCCAAGCTTCTGAACAACTTCCTATGAAATGATGCTGTCACAACTTCCTGCATCAATCACGAATCGACAAACTTTTCCTAAAATAGTACACATAGATTGGAAAATAGTAGTTCGTAACCATTCGGATTTGTCGACTATCTTCGGAGTTAGACAAGCCTACCTCATCATCAAATTGATTCCCTCATAACTAGTAACAACATCCTCTTTATCTTCGTCAAACTGTGGTGGATTCGAAGGATCAAACTCTTCCTTGGTGTTGCAAACTCCATTATCCTCTGTCACCATAATTCTCTTTCTAGGCTTCAGACATTCAAAAATTCGATGTCCCGTTTCTTGGCAGTTGAAACATTTCAAATTACTACCTCCTTTCGTCTTTGTTGAATTTGAAATATTTGTTTTACTAGTTGAATCACTACCACCAACATTCTTATTCTGATTGTTTGAAGTCGTGAAACTACCCCCTCGTCGACCCTACTTTTCCCATGAAAGGGCTCTCTGATGTGCCTCGGCAACTGATTTTGGATCAAACAAATTGACCATGTCTTGGATTTGACTTTAAAGTCCTCTAACATATCTTCCAGCCAATTGTTCTTCGGTGTCCGTTAGAGCAATTAATTGATAAAATTCTTCTGTCTACTCATTAACTAAACGATCCTTGCCGAAGATTCTGCAATTGTTGATACATCAGTGATTGATAGTTGTAAGGAAAAAATGTCACCCTCATCATTTTCTTCATTTTCTCCCACATTACCACCTTGGGATTTCTGATCCTTGCTCGTGTCAACTTCATTTGTTGCCACCAAGTTGTAGCTCTACCCCTAAATCTAGTAGCAGCCAATCGAACCCGATGTTCCTCCGGTACTCCTTTATACTCGAGAATTTCCTTGACTGTGGAAATACAATCTAGAAACTCTTTATCTAGCATACCTCCCTCAAATTCTGAAATTTCCATTCACATTCCTGCTTCCCATCACCTATCCATCACTTGAGTTTGAATTTGTGATCTCGTATCCTCGTAATGCTGGAATCGAGAGCTTCCATTACCATCTTCTTCACCAAACATATTCTCTGATATAGGCAGTGTCTTATGCCGTTGATTTCGATTCTTATCGAGAATCATCCTCTCAAGACGTCCAATACCCTAATCAATCCTTGCATTAAGTCGCTCCTTCTTCTGTATTGCATCTTCCTATCCATAAACATCCTCAATATTCCAAATTCGATTAGCTCGTCTAGGCGGCATTCTTTGATTTGAAATGATAAAGAATTCTCGGACTTGTGGTTCTGAGCTGAACCTCATAACAATGGAGAAAAATAAACCGATCTTCGAAACGAGGAAGAATGATGAACCAACCTCGAAAAAGCGACGAACGATAAAATGAGTTGGCTCTGATACCAAACTGAAGCAGCGGTGGAACGACAAAAATTCAAATTATTGATAAACTGATACAATTCCTATTCCGTTGATCGATGGCGATACCAGAATGGAATTTCAATCCATGGATCTCGATGATTTTCGAGATGACTTGAGATAACACTAATTCCGTTGATCGAGATGATGTCGGAACTTGGTCACCAATTTTCCGTGATCGAGATGACGCCGGAAAGCTTGGTCTTCCAAATTGTTGATTCACAATAGAATACCAAAAATGGGGATAAACCGTTAGAGCTTCCAACAATGGTGGATGTTAAAATTTGATTTTAGATATTGACTAATTATTACATCGTTCAACTGCCTATTTATAGTCTAAAAAGTCGAAGCCGATACCAGCACAATAATTACAACAATATCAAAACAAAATACAAATATAACAATACCGAAATAATATATAAAGAAATCATCCACAAAGTATTATTGATGACGATACCAATATCATTTTAGCCAAATCGGAAGCAAAACCACTTGAATCGAAGCCGACATTGGAGCCGAACATGAAACAAATGAACAAAATACCATTGAAAGAACGATACTGTAACAGAAGTACTAATATTGTAGCGATAGTACCGATACCAGAAAATCCGATGCAGAAAATTAACATAATAGCTTATTCTTGATAGCAAAGTAATTATTATCGTTACCACTTATCTTGTGCTACACCACCATCACATAGACAGAAAAGCATCATTTTTTATTAGTTTATTCTATGAGAAATTTTTATGATATGCGTTAAGGATTTCATGTTTATTCTGATAAATCTGACAAATAGCTTATCATCCTGACATCTACGGCAACACTACACTATATCCTACCTGTTCATTTAGTAGTCACTTTCGATCTGGTCCATTAAGCAGAGACTCTGATGGAGTATGGACAAACAAGGCATTATATCATGCGTTGTTTCTCATAAAGAGAAGATAGAGAAGGTGAAAATTTTATTGTGTAAAGTGCACACAGCCTTGTCAACATCTACTCACCTAAAGCCATTTACCTTTGCTGTTGAAAAAACAGAATCTACCTCTCTTGTATAGAAAAGTGTTTTTCTTTTTTATATTTTAGAAGTTAGTGTATGTTCAGACATATATTACACCATATCATAAATTTAATGATAGGTCCTTTTAACTTTGAAAAAACTAGTGATATAGATATTTGTAATTTATTTTGAAGTCTACTTCTATGGGTGCGAACTTTTCAATTCAAATAAATGAAAACATCAATAATTTATGATTTCAAAATTTTGCCTTGAAACATATGTCATAGTGTTCGTGGTGAGTCTTGGATTCGTTTTGGCATATGGTATGTCCAAAACGGAGTCCGTATGGGAAAGTTATTAACGAATTAATAATTAAAATATTGTATGCGTATATACGCACGCAAATTCGAAATTTAAATCTAAAGATGAGTTATAACTGGAAGATTATAATTCTAATGAGTTATATTAAGAAAGAAATTAAACGTTATTAATAAACATTAAATAGAAATTTTAAGCACTAGAAATACACGTAAATACCCAGGGATGGGTCGACCCAGTCTTCAGATGGTTCGACCCATGTGTCGACCTTAGGGTTGACCTACCTATAAAAGGTGGGTCGACCCATGTGTCAACCTTAGGGTCGCCTACCTCTAAAAGGTTGGTCGACATGGGGGTCGACCCACTCGGGCCAGATCTGTTTTGCTGGGTGGCGTGCTTTTCTAATTTATATGGCTCGAATTTTATATTAGTGAATCTGATGGATTAGGATTTCTTGTATACCTATAAACTCCTATTTGTTGAGACGACGCCAAGGCTCTGCCATTTTCTTTTCCCTCCAAATCTTTCAGAAATTAGGAAATTAGTTTTAGGAGATTTTGATTCAAAATATTGAAGATAAAGAATGTAAATCTACAACATAGGTGTTCAGATTTCTGATCAACGTGAGGTAATCCCTATGAATTTGATTTATTTATGTTTCCTTCCTTCTTTCCCTCTTCGTTTAGTATCAGTTTTGTAAATCTGTGGTTTTTTTAATACTAGATTCAGTTAGGAAGACCACGAAATCACAGATCTGAATCAGATTCAAGGATTGGAAAGCAGTTAGGTGAGTGGATTTAGAATTATACCTTTGGATAATGGTATATTTACCGTTTATGTTCCCCGTTATTCCTAACATGTTAAATAACTGCAAATTGTGGTAATTGCGATATAATTTATTTTCAGTTATGTTAAGAATATTACTGTTGTACAAATATATTCTATGAATCTGCTAATTGGATTGAAAACTACTGTAATACTGAAAATTATGGAATTTACAATAAACGTCAATATGTTACAGAGAATCTTGTTAATGAAAAATTGGATATTATAAATCAAATTACAGTGAAAATGGGGATAATGGAAAAATAATAGATATGCCTAATTCGTATGGAAAAATTTACAATGATTTGGAAATGGTAAATAACACCTAACTCAGAAAATAAAAAGGGGAAATTTGTAGTGGACTGAGTTAGATGGATTTGGAAAAAAGATTGACACATTTCCATACCGATAAAATTACTAAGAACTTAGTTTCAAGAAAAGAAAGAAAAAAGGGATTAGTATGAATAGGGATTATTTACCGTTTTGCACACTAATCAAATAAAAGGATATATGTATGTCCACGTCAAAAATAAAAGAAATAACTTGCAACTATGGATCTTGATTTATGGGCGTTATGGAAATGGATCTTTATACCTTTCCACTAATCAATCTAACGAGGTGTGTGAAATATTTTCCTGAAATAATGAGAAGGTACAAGACGGTAATTAAATGGATGTCACAACAGTAACAGTTTGGTTAATGTTAAGGAACCAAGGGAAAATATGATGAATGGGGAATATAACCTATTATAATTAATTATATGAATGATGATGTAATATAATAGGTAGGCTTCTCCTTGGGACAAGTGGAATTATAACATAGGTTATAACAATTGAAAAAAGAGAACTTATTAATAAACCTTAGTTACATGAACTAAGTTAATAAGTAAACAACAACAAGTTGTGATGATAGAGTAAGCCAAAGTCATGATTAAATAAGAAGGAATAAAAGTAGACTTATGAAATGAAATAAGTTATATATAATTGAATATTAAGTAGACATGTCATAAGAAAACATGAGAACTCGGAAAAGATATACTTAATTATACGTTAAGTAAAACATGTTATTGAACTTGTAAACATGTAATTGGATGGTAAATGACATGGAAATAATGTAAAAAGATTGTAGATTACTTTTGTTAATTACAATCTAGGGAATGACATGTTATGGGCTTATTAATGAACATAAACATGATTAAGTTAAACATGCATGATTAATAAGCAAGTAGGGTCCATTCCATAAGGAAATAAAGGGCTAGGGAAGACCTTGTAATTTGAATAAAAAGGGAATATTTGGGTAATCAAGTTGATTAGTAATCTGTTAAGATAAAGAAAGCGCCCGATTAAGAGATTAGACATAGGATCTAATAGCACGTTTGTGCGATGCGCTTGGACCATTCTGCACGT
Source organism: Allium sativum (assembly GCA_030737875.1). NCBI lineage: Eukaryota > Viridiplantae > Streptophyta > Magnoliopsida > Asparagales > Amaryllidaceae > Allium > Allium sativum. Next base: position 305,401,113 of record CM060919.1, read on the forward strand.
ATGAAGATGTAGAACTCAACAGGTTAGATCATCATGGTATCTGGAGACACAAGAGGAGAACGTCCATCTGATTATTCTGCTTGATTTATCTGCAGGACTGGAAGGAAGCACGCGGCTTCCGAGGGACATGGTAGGGTACTCCATGGTGGTCCTCTGTTGTGGTACACGACGTCCATTTGATTATTCTATTTGATTGATCTATGGGACTAGAAGGAAGCACGCGACTTCCGAGGGATGTGGTACGGTACTCTGTTGTGGTCCTCTGTTGTGGTACACGCTCATGCTATACTCGTAGAGGTTTGGTCTGCGCGGTACCACCCGTTGAGTATACCTTGACTACAACGATAGTTTGGCAGTCAGAAGACTGTGATGGATGGCGTTGGATGATTCGGCGATTGACCTCGGAAGGGGTTGGTCCGGACCAAATTAAGGATAGTAATCGTCGGGTACCTGTTGTCAGTAGTTAGTGGGATGTGGAAAGACTAGAGCTAACCAAGAGACCATCGATCTTTCACTATCGAGACGTTGGTTGCAGGACACACCAAATTAGATGTTACATTATTTGCTAGGGGCACGTCACTTAACTCTTGATGTAGTCTTTTACTAGTTGAGGGAGGGGTCAGGGTGGGGCCACAACCACCATGAAAATGCAGACCATACTCTGTGTATATGTACTATGGTCCTTTGAGAGTACCTATACAGATATGGAAAGCTCCTGACCGAGTTCCATGCATTGGATGCAGCCTTATTACGGGACTCGGGGTATAGTAGACAGTATGTACGTGTGAGGGCCTAGATTCATGCACCGGATGGTGTATCGTAGACGTTAGGGCATTACTCCGTGTTAAGGCTCGTGTAACACCCCACACCCGCTATGGTCACTCTCTAAGGGAATGCCATAACATCGGCGGAGTATTTTAGTGAATATAGAACAGAGAAATTACAGCAAGACAGATATAAGTAATACTTGAAATTTAAAACATCATCTCATAACAGCGGAAATAAACATGTCTGGTTACATCACAAAACCATAATAAGAGTTAAGTACAAATATCCATTCTTGCTAAATAAAAATACATAATCCCAATACATGAACTGATAGCCATAAAAGAAAAGGGAAGCTGAGCTCTACATCTACGGTCCAAAACTCCAAGAGGTAGATAAAGCAAACTGATCAAGGCCCGCTAGCACTAGGCCCAACCTGAGGACCTGAGGGGAAAAAGATAAAAACAACGGGGTCAGACATAAGCCTGAGTGAGCCCTATAACCTTAACAATACAATTATTAAAGTAATTAGGGTATGACATGAACTCGGTACGGTACCTTTGGGGATAATGACTACACTAAGTAGCCAACAAACATAGGGTGAACTAAGATAACCGTAAAGACGCATCTACCCACCCAAGGATAATTACTAACTGCACCACACCAGTCATTCCTACTTAAAGGTTGATCCCACCCAAGGACTTAAAGAAAGATATAACTAGTAGTTTCATGTACTCCTAGCTGACCACATAGGTGCCGTCTGCCCCTATCTCCACTAGGTGTACCCCACTACCCCAAGCGATCGGCTCCCTAACGTAGATACCCGTGCTGGACCCACAGTGGGGTGTATCACTCCCCCTAAAGTGGCAACCCAATATTATCCACGGTGCACGGCTTATACCTACACGATGCAACAACGGCTTATCTACCAGCCCGGGTCCACACACGCATATGAAACCCGTTGGACTCGCGTTGCCACCACTAACCCGTTTTGGCCTCTTATAGTCAAGCCCAATATGCGTGTCCCATCACCCGACTAGAGTCGAGCCCACAAAGATACGTTTGGGATATTGGTTGAAATGGGCCCCCACAAGCTACCCACCTAAGCTTGTTACTTATCTAGTGTATCCCACTTAACCCTTTAATCATGTTTAATTACATGTTTCCACTTGGTTAAGTATTCTAATCGTATTTTCTATTGCCACCCAAGGCAACCCACTAGATTTCCACATGCCACCCAAGGCACCCACTTAACCCCTCATGCTCTACTACATGCTTATCTGGTTAAGTGTTTCTTAATTAATTAAGACCGTGATCCTCATAAAGACCTCTCACATTAGACTATCTTTTATGACTGCTGGTTAAGCCGGTTGGGTCCGGGCAGCCTTATGTCATAACCGAGTCTAACCTCGTGTCTTTACATTAATCACGTATTTAGTTTGTGCCTAAGACCTCTCACATTGGGCTAACATTTGTAGCAACTGGTTAAGCCGGTTGGGTCCGGGCAGTTTTACGCTACAACTGAGTCCAACCTCGTGTCTTAGTCGATTAATTACACCTAATTAATCACCCCATATTAATTATCCCTAATTAATATCAAGTTTTTCATAACATGGGTAGACCTAACTCAATAGGTAAATTCCCATGGGGTAGACCTAACTCAATAGGTAAATTCCCACTTATGTTAATTTATTTTTATGGTATGCTTAATCATACCCAACCATACTTTTAATTAACATATTTATTAACCCCATCGTTCCCCACGTAAATCGTTCTCATAAAGGGAAGATCCATCACAAATATCATGGGTTAAACCAAATATTAGCATATACTTTGTCATGGGTTAAGAGGATGTCAACTTGCATATATGAGCATACATTAACCCAACTTGCATTTAAACATACACATGACTTGCATAATTATTCACATAACTTCATAAGCATGCATAACATGTTAATCTTGCATTTGAGCATACACATAACTTGCATAATCATTCACATAACTTCATATGCATGCATAACATGTTAATCTTGCATTTAAACATACACATAACTTGCATAGTCATTCACATAACTTCATATGCATGCATAACATGTTAACCTTGCATTTAAACATACACATAACTTGCATATCTATTCACATAACTTCATATGCATGCATAACATGTTAATCTTGCATTTAAACATACACATAACTTGCATATTTATTCACATAACTTCATAAGCATGCATAACATGTTGCATAATAGATCAATGTCCAACTTAGTGTTTTGCATCATGATCATCATGAAACATAGTACCAAACTTGCATAAAGATATAACATTAAACTTGCATAAAAATGTCATGAACACATACACTAAACTTGCATGACATAGAGCATACAACTTGCAAAACACATAACATATGCAATATTAAGCTTGCATAAACACATTGATCCTCAAACATAACCATACATCATCATATCCTATCTTAATCAATTTAACAATTGATTATTAAGGGGATAGAAGCTCACCAAAACAAAATTAGCAAACTAATGAAGAAGATTAAGAGGCTAGAAGTTGATTTGGAATGCTATCCCTTCTCTAATTTTTGATGGAGGCTCTCTCAAGTTTCAATTTGCCATAGTTTAGCTACTAGATTTAATTATGAATGAATTAGGGTAGGGTTAGGGTCTTATTTATAGGATTAGGTGAGTGTTTTAGGCCCTTAGATTAACCCTAGATTAGATTAGGACCCTTAGATTTAGGAAATCTCTAGAACCAGCCCTCCTAGCCAGCCTGAAACCCAACCTGGTGCAACCTGGTGCACCCAGGTTCACTGGGCGCCAGGCCCCTGTCGACAGGCAAGTCGACAGGCAAGTCGACACCCCTGTCGACAGGCCTGTCGACAGCCCTGTCGACATGGGTAGGGCGGGAATCTTCCCGCCTGGCCCCGCCTGTCCAATTTAAAATCTGAATTTTAAATTCTTAATTCTGTTTTTAGTTTCAAATTTTCTGCAAACTTCATCGGGCCATAACTGGGCCATACGGACTCCGATTTTCGAAAACTCGGACTCTATTTTGCGTATTTTTCCGAGACGAACACAATGACGCAGCCCGTTTCCCCCAATTCTCACATCTGAGATTATTTATTCTGTAATTAGTGAATTTTAGTATTAACCAAAATACGGGGTGTTACATTCTCCCCTCCTTAAAGGATTTCGTCCCCGAAATCTCTAGGCTAAGGAGAATGCATATCCTACCATCCAAACAACCATCTACTCAAACCATCAACCACGGCATCCATTGTCCTTAAACAGTTTCTAATGATGTATGAGCATATGCAAAAAGTGTGTGTATATGTTCCCTATCTAATGTATGAACATATGCAAACCATGATAGTGCCATGCATCCATTATGTATGCGAGAGAACCCTATCGACACATACAATATCTACATGAGTGCACAATCATTCACCAAAATGCATCATCCATATGATAACACAACCATTATACATCCATATTAATATAGCTTCCTACACACAATTTTTATGCAATATGCAATATGAAGTGATTGAGCCGATCTAGTGCCTAGAGTGTGTGTATATGCATCCACGAGCAACCACTAGCAAACACTTGCATCCACTTGCATCCATCAACCATAACATGTCTCAAACACATGTTTCAACCATAGGTTTACCTTGTCTAAAGGTCAAAGATACAGATGAGAGGACATACCAAAGATAAGATAAGTACTAGATAACGATAGAGGAGAAAGTAAAGACATACCCTCAAAAAGAAATGGGTACAATGAACGCATCTTCGCTTCCGTCTCCCAAGTTGCGTTGCTCTCATCTTCTCCCCATTGCACTTTGACTAATTGAACCTCTCGATTCCTCAATTTCCTAGTCTCTGACCCAAGGATGCGAGTAGGAGCTCGTCGGATAGTCGCATCACGCTCTATCTCTACATCTCTAAGCAAGCTCGGCTCTACCACCTCTGCGGTCTCATGTAAGCATTTCCTCAAATGGGACACATGGAATACATCATGTACACCACTAAGTCTATCGGGCAACTCTACTCTATAAGCCATCCGTCCAATCCTTTCCTTAATAGGAAACGGCCCAACAAACCTCGGTGCTAACTTCCCAACGGATCCAAAGCGAACAACATTTCTCAACGGAGATACTTTGACAAAGACCATGTCCCCAACTTCAAACTCAAGATCCGTCCTTCTTTTGTCCGCATAAGATTTTTGCCTATCTTGCGCAGCTTTCATCCTTCTTCGAATCAAGTCAATCTTCTCAGAAGTCTCCCTAATCATATCAGGCCCAAGCAAGATCTTATCCGTAGACTCCCACCAACATGTAGGAGATCGACAAGGCCTTCCATAGAGAGCTTCGAAAGGAGCCATACCAATACTGGACTGAAAGCTGTTATTATATGCGAACTCCACCAATGGAAGATGCTCTTCCCATGTACCTCCAAAATCTAAGATACAAAGCCTCAAAAGGTCTTCTAGAACACGATTCACCCTCTCAGTCTGGCCGTCCGTCTGAGGATGATATGCAGTGCTCAGACACAATTGAGTCCCCATTGCTTCTTGCAAACTTTTCCAGAACTCGCTAGTGAAGATAGGATCTCGATCACTCACTATGCTAGAGGGTACCCCATGCAAACGAACTATCTCTCGAAGATATACAGAAGCTAACCATGGAGCGGTCCTCTTGCTCTTCACAGGTATGAAATGGGCGCTCTTAGTAAGTCTGTCTACCACCACCCAAATTCCTGTATTACCCTTTCTTGATCTAGGTAACCCGTCAATAAAATCCATCGAGACGCTATCCCACTTCCATTGCGGAACTTCCAATGGGTGAAGCAACCCACCTGGTTTCTTTTGCTCCGCCTTCCCTTGCTGGCATACCAAGCATCGAGCGACATATTCGGCCACATCTTTCTTCATACCGGCCCAGAAGAAAACCCTCTTCATATCCTGGTACATCTTGTCCCCACCGGGATGAATGGTCATCCTAGAACGGTGTGCATCATCAAGAATATCCTTCCTCAACCCTTCATCTTGCGGTACACAAAGTCTACCGTCTCTACGTAAGCACCCCCTATCGTCTAGGGTGTACCTACTCAAATGGCTGGACGACTCCCCCCTTATGAGCTTCCCCACCAACTCAACCAACTGTGGGTCGTCCCTCTGTGCTTCTCCAATCCGCCCCAAAAGAGTAGGTCTAACTTCCAAGGAAGCTAGCAAACCGGGTACATAATCAATGGAAGGTCTGAAATCAAACATCGAGATAAATTCCAAGCTTCGTTGCTCCACAAATAATGGACTCAAGGACAACCTTTTTCTGCTCAAGGCGTCCGCCACCACGTTACCCTTGCCAGGGGTATACGCTATCTCGAAATCATAGGATGCTAAGAACTCCATCCATCTTTGCTGTCTCAAGTTCAAATCCTTCTGAGAAAACAAGTACTTTAATGATTTGTGGTCAGTGAACAATTCGAATCTCTCACCAAGAAGATAATGGCGCCAAATCTTAAGAGCAAAAACAATAGCGGCCAACTCTAGATCATGGGTAGGGTAATTTTTCTCATGCACTCTCAACTGCCTTCCACCATAGGCTATCACCCTTCCCTCTTGCATTAAGACTGCGCCTAGTCCTGTCCCACAAGCATCGGTATAGACAACAAATGGCTTGCTCCCATCTGGCAACACTAAAACTGGAGCAGTGGTTAAAGCTCTCTTTAACCGTTGGAACGCATCATCACAATCTACGTCCCATGCAAAAACAAGATTCTTCTTCGTTAAGCGGGTTAATGGGGCTGATATCTTCGCGAAGTCTTTGATAAACTTCCTATAGTAACCCGCCAACCCCAAGAAACTTCTTACTTCGGTAGCATTCTTTGGAACCTTCCAATCCTGAATCGATACTACCTTCGCGGGATCCACAGCTATCCCCTCCTTGGAGACCACGTGCCCCAAGAACCGCACTTCCTTCCTCCAGAAGTGACATTTAGAGAATTTAGCCTTAAGGCTATGCGCTCGAAGAGTCTTCAACACCTTCCCAAGATGTAGGGCATGCTCTTCTTCACTCTTAGAAAATACTAAGATATCATCCACAAAGACCACCACGAATTTATTAAGGAACTCCCTGAACACCCTACTCATCAAATCAACAAAGTATGCAGGGGCGTTCGTCAACCCAAATGGCATCACCAGCCACTCATAGAAACCATCCGGAGTCCTAAAGGCAGTCTTGTCTATGCTATCCTCAGCCACCCTCAACTGATGAAACCCCGTGGCTAAGTCCAACTGAGAAAATACTGAAGCGCCAACCAACTGATCGAAAAGATCATCAATCCTAGGCAATGGGTGTCTATTCTTCTTTGTGAGCTTGTTGAGTTCTCTATAGTCTACACAAAGTCTGAGGGACCCATCCGCCTTCGTAGCAAATACTACTGGAGCACCCCACTCCGATATACTTCGTCTTATGAACCCCTTCTCAAGCAACTCCCCTACTTGCTTATGGAGTTCCCTCCTCTCACGAGGAGCCATGTGGCGCACTGGTAAAGATACAGGTTTAGCATTATCCACCAGATATATTCGGAAGTCAATCTCCCGCCTCGGAGGAAAGCCCCTCACCTCCTCAAACACATCCGGATATTCCCGGACCACTCTAACAGAATGCAAACTCTCGGCTGAAGCATCGAGCGATTCAAGATAACTTAGCATAACAGAATCCATGGGATTACAAGAGATCTCGAGAGTGTTACCCAAACGGGTCAGAAGCCTAACTACTCTCCTTTCACAATCAAGAACGGCACCATTACTGGATAACCAGTCCATGCCCAAAATCAACCCATAGCCCGTGAAGCCCAACACAAAAGCATCACATCTAAACTCAATGCTAAGTATAGAAATCTTCAAACCCAAACATATCATGGACAAATAAGTGGAGCCCCCAATTGGGTTTGAAACAACCAAGGGATCATCTACAAGACTGGTGTCTAAGTGCAGTGACTCAACAAATGATGATGAGATAAACGAATGCGATGCGCCTGAATCAAACAATGTACGGACAGGATGATCAAATAGAAAAACCAGACTTTCAACGGAAATAGTTCTACCTCTCTGCTGAACCGGTGGAACTGAGAGAGCCTGAACTTGCCTCCCTGCCTGAGCTGGTGCCATTAGAACTTGCACCTGACCTCCTGAGGTAGATCCCGTCCTTTGCCCCTTCTTAGGACAATCTTTTATTAGATGCCCTGCTTCGCCACAGTGGAAGCAGCCAGTCTTCTTCTTCTTGCGACAATCCTTGCTTAGGTGGCCAGGTGTCCCACAATTGAAACACTTCTTCTTCTTGTCCTTGCCACCGTTGCCTTTCCCACCTTTGTTTTGTTGTTGTTGCTGAGGTCTCTTTTGATCTCCCTTCTTCTCGGGTGCCTTATTAGCATTGGGACCCTTCTCTTCTTCGTGCATAAGTGCCATGTCAACTAACTTCTCAAAGGTGGCCCCCATCGGGATATGAGTCATAGCCAACCCATGCATTGGTTCATTCAAGCCTTTCACGAACCTCAAAGCCTTCTTCTCCGGTGTATTCACCATATCTAGGCCAAACCTTGCCAATTGATTAAACTTGTTGACATATTCCTTCACCGAGAGATTTCCTTGCTTTAGAGTCAAGAATCTTTCCATATACAAGTTTTCCTCCGCCCTTGAGAGAAACTTGGCCACAAATCTTTGCCTAAAATCCGCCCAAGAGTCAACGGGGCGTTCTCCATTAGTGACCTCCCACCAGAATGAGGCCTCTCCCTTCATTAACCAAGCAGCCAACTTGACTTTCTTTCCTTCTTCCATCTCAAAGATATCTATCAACTCTTCCACCTCCTTAAGCCAATCTCTAGCCTCCACAAAAGTTTCAGATCCTTGAAAAGGTTTCCCTCCCATAGCTTTGAATTCCTTACAAGTCTTAGCAAAAGTATCCGTGCGAGGAGGAGGGGGAGGAGGAAGATCGGGTGCTACGGTTGGTGGAGGAACATTTGCTGGACCCGCAGTGGTGGCCCTAGCCTCCATCAATCTCCTATACCATACTGGTACCGTCACACCCTCCGGAAAGTTAAGATCCTCAGCCATGCTGAAACGAAAAATGAAAGATTCAAAACGGAGAATTCGAAAGACAAAGATATGGCTATTGGGATTATGTTTTTCTTTCAAAAACTTTTCTCTTTAAAGACATGTTTTTGAAAATATCTCTTCCAAAAATGTTTTTAGAAAAATAGTTTTCTAAAAATTCTATCTGTTCCGGTAACCTTTGCTCTGATACCACGTGTAACACCCCACACCCGCTATGGTCACTCTCTAAGGGAATGCCATAACATCGGCGGAGTATTTTAGTGAATATAGAACAGAGAAATTACAGCAAGACAGATATAAGTAATACTTGAAATTTAAAACATCATCTCATAACAGCGGAAATAAACATGTCTGGTTACATCACAAAACCATAATAAGAGTTAAGTACAAATATCCATTCTTGCTAAATAAAAATACATAATCCCAATACATGAACTGATAGCCATAAAAGAAAAGGGAAGCTGAGCTCTACATCTACGGTCCAAAACTCCAAGAGGTAGATAAAGCAAACTGATCAAGGCCCGCTAGCACTAGGCCCAACCTGAGGACCTGAGGGGAAAAAGATAAAAACAACGGGGTCAGACATAAGCCTGAGTGAGCCCTATAACCTTAACAATACAATTATTAAAGTAATTAGAGTATGACATGAACTCGGTACGGTACCTTTGGGGATAATGACTACACTAAGTAGCCAACAAACATAGGGTGAACTAAGATAACCGTAAAGACGCATCTACCCACCCAAGGATAATTACTAACTGCACCACACCAGTCATTCCTACTTAAAGGTTGATCCCACCCAAGGACTTAAAGAAAGATATAACTAGTAGTTTCATGTACTCCTAGCTGACCACATAGGTGCCGTCTGCCCCTATCTCCACTAGGTGTACCCCACTACCCCAAGCGATCGGCTCCCTAACGTAGATACCCGTGCTGGACCCACAGTGGGGTGTATCACTCCCCCTAAAGTGGCAACCCAATATTATCCACGGTGCACAGCTTATACCTACACGATGCAACAACGGCTTATCTACCAGCCCGGGTCCACACACGCATATGAAACCCGTTGGACTCGCGTTGCCACCGCTAACCCGTTTTGGCCTCTTATAGTCAAGCCCAATATGCGTGTCCCGTCACCCGACTAGAGTCGAGCCCACAAAGATACGTTTGGGATATTGGTTGAAATGGGCCCCCACAAGCTACCCACCTAAGCTTGTTACTTATCTAGTGTATCCCACTTAACCCTTTAATCATGTTTAATTACATGTTTCCACTTGGTTAAGTATTCTAATCGTATTTTCTATTGCCACCCAAGGCAACCCACTAGATTTCCACATGCCACTCAAGGCACCCACTTAACCCCTCATGCTCTACTACATGCTTATCTGGTTAAGTGTTTCTTAATTAATTAAGACCGTGATCCTCATAAAGACCTCTCACATTAGACTATCTTTTATGACTGCTGGTTAAGCCGGTTGGGTCCGGGCAGCCTTATGTCATAACCGAGTCTAACCTCGTGTCTTTACATTAATCACGTATTTAGTTTGTGCCTAAGACCTCTCACATTGGGCTAACATTTGTAGCAACTGGTTAAGCCGGTTGGGTCAGGGCAGTTTTACGCTACAACTGAGTCCAACCTCGTGTCTTAGTCGATTAATTACACCTAATTAATCACCCCATATTAATTATCCCTAATTAATATCAAGTTTTTCATAACATGGGTAGACCTAACTCAATAGGTAAATTCCCATGGGGTAGACCTAACTCAATAGGTAAATTCCCACTTATGTTAATTTATTTTTATGGTATGCTTAATCATACCCAACCATACTTTTAATTAACATATTTATTAACCCCATCGTTCCCCACGTAAATCGTTCTCATAAAGGGAAGATCCATCACAAATATCATGGGTTAAACCAAATATTAGCATATACTTTGTCATGGGTTAAGAGGATGTCAACTTGCATATATGAGCATACATTAACCCAACTTGCATTTAAACATACACATGACTTGCATAATTATTCACATAACTTCATAAGCATGCATAACATGTTAATCTTGCATTTGAGCATACACATAACTTGCATAATCATTCACATAACTTCATATGCATGCATAACATGTTAATCTTGCATTTAAACATACACATAACTTGCATAGTCATTCACATAACTTCATATGCATGCATAACATGTTAACCTTGCATTTAAACATACACATAACTTGCATATCTATTCACATAACTTCATATGCATGCGTAACATGTTAATCTTGCATTTAAACATACACATAACTTGCATATTTATTCACATAACTTCATAAGCATGCATAACATGTTGCATAATAGATCAATGTCCAACTTAGTGTTTTGCATCATGATCATCATGAAACATAGTACCAAACTTGCATAAAGATATAACATTAAACTTGCATAAAAATGTCATGAACACATACACTAAACTTGCATGACATAGAGCATACAACTTGCAAAACACATAACATATGCAATATTAAGCTTGCATAAACACATTGATCCTCAAACATAACCATACATCATCATATCCTATCTTAATCAATTTAACAATTGATTATTAAGGGGATAGAAGCTCACCAAAACAAAATTAGCAAACTAATGAAGAAGATTAAGAGGCTAGAAGTTGATTTGGAATGCTATCCCTTCTCTAATTTTTGATGGAGGCTCTCTCAAGTTTCAATTTGCCATAGTTTAGCTACTAGATTTAATTATGAATGAATTAGGGTAGGGTTAGGGTCTTATTTATAGGATTAGGTGAGTGTTTTAGGCCCTTAGATTAACCCTAGATTAGATTAGGACCCTTAGATTTAGGAAATCTCTAGAACCAGCCCTCCTAGCCAGCCTGAAACCCAACCTGGTGCAACCTGGTGCACCCAGGTTCACTGGGCGCCAGGCCCCTGTCGACAGGCAAGTCGACACCCCTGTGACAGGCCTGTCGACAGCCCTGTCGACATGGGTAGGGCGGGAATCTTCCCGCCTGGCCCCGCCTGTCCAATTTAAAATCTGAATTTTAAATTCTTAATTCTGTTTTTAGTTTCAAATTTTCTGCAAACTTCATCGGGCCATAACTGGGCCATACGGACTCCGATTTTCGAAAACTCGGACTCTATTTTGCGTATTTTTCCGAGACGAACACAATGACGCAGCCCGTTTCCCCCAATTCTCACATCTGAGATTATTTATTCTGTAATTAGTGAATTTTAGTATTAACCAAAATACGGGGTGTTACAGCTCGATTCAACCAAGGAGTTCGGATGCGGCAATCCGTTCACTTGCGTGGCATAGCGATGGTGGTTCAATATGGTAACGTGGCGTAGTAATCTGTATTTTCTTTCGCCGTTCGGCATATGATGAGAGTTGCGTATGCTTCCATGACGTAACGGCAGAGACCGTGCGAGGAGGGTACTATAGGGAGTACCTTGATATGTTGGGGGTAGCAACATATATACTATATTAGGTTAATCTACTAGGAAGTAGATGAGTACGATGTGAGTATAAAGCCTTGAGTGTTGTTAAATCAAACAACCTAATAAATAAGAAAACATAATTGAACGGTATATGTAAGGTTATTTCAGAATGTATAATTTGTCCAGTCACCAAAACATTGTGTTCTGACCCCTCCTCACAACGCACTCGCAGGCTAGGTTTACAGCAGAGATACGATAGCTTTACATACAGGCTAGATAGTATTATTACTTTGATAAGACTATATTTGATCGTATTATATTTTACCCATTCCGCTGTGAGTTGTTTACCAAGCTATGATACATTTATTATCTCGGTCTTTTCTACAGGATACCAGACAAGCCGACTCAAGCTTCGATAGATTAGGATTTTTGAAAAAAAATTAGTCTGTCGAAATTCGGGTTGTTACACTAAGCCTGTACTCTCTTAGTACAAATTCAAATATTCAAAGAGGTTTGTTTCGGGAACTATGGTTGGAACCCTAAACATTTCTCTTTATAATTCACAGTTCGATATTTAAACAACTTGCTGCCTCTTTGAAAGTAGAAACACAAAGATGAATGTCAAAAGAAAATATCTAACCCTTTCATACCATACATGGTTCACTTTAGATCAAGCAGTCGAGCACCATGCCGAGAGAAAGGCTTTAGGTTGACTAGGTACATAGTTTATAGTTTACAAATGTCTTTATATATAAGCCACTTGAAATAACTATATTCCTGAATATGTATAAATTTTACCAACCAACCAATGGAAAATTCAAACATCTTCGCTTATTCATCGCTTCTACATATGAATAACGCCAGAAAAAATCTTAGAAGAAGCTTCTCGACCTCAAAAGACTTTCAAAATTATTGTAGTTTTGCATAAAGAAGCTGAATGGTGCGTACGACATATACATATACAAAGGAGACACACCTTTCGGAGTGAAGAGTGCAGGAAAGAGAAAATTGAAATAAATGATTCCATGAAGAAGTACATTCAAGATACAAAGAACACTATGAGATATACCTTGAATTTTTTTTGATGATTCAACTTCAGAATCAAAAGAGGTACAACAAGCAAGCGTTATGGATGTTGCTCCTGCTACTTGACACTAATTGTTTTTGGTTCAAAATGTATGAAATTAGGTATGTTGAGAATTTATTTGTGTAAAAACAATAACAAATAATAAAGATTATTAAGTCTTTTTAGACCATGCCATAATCCATTTAATATGTTGTGTTATTGATATTCTAAATGCAGTTATAATCCTAATGATTAAACAAACACAACCAAAATGTTTAAACTACTTGTTATTGATTAATTTATTCTCTTTCTACAATTTATTAGCAATTAAAGTAATGGAAAGCCATACCTGATGTTTAAACTGATGTTGAAAAAGTGGCTCTAGGTAGTTTCATGGATTTGACTTAGTTTGTGTCTAGAGAAGAAAACATCAATCCCTTAATAAACAGAGACTTCATCGTCGCTGTCATGGTAATTAACCATATTCTAACTATTTATACCAGATTACAGCTTAAAGATATAAACCATTACATATAAGATGTTTATTTTGACTATCTTTATAAATTTTGTATTCTCCTAGAAATTTATTTTTCTTTTGAAAAGGTCGAAACTCATCTAAATGTTCTCATAAAGAAGTTCTTAGCATATTTCATACCTGTATACAAGTCAATAAATCTTTTTTTAAGTCTGCATCGACTCTTTTCCACTTTGAAATGGTCAAAGGTACCTCCCTTGCTAAGGTACCAAGATAGAATGAAAAGTTCTTAGTGTGTGAGCCGATTGGTTGACATTAATTGTTAAATTCAACTTCAGCCTTCTCATTCGCGTCAAAGATAACATTTTCATCATCGTCTTCCCCGTTTTCATCATTGCCGTCTCTTGTTGAATACCATCATCAAAATCTGGGTTGCTCAAGGCATACATGGCGTTGAGTAGGTTAATGTTCGTGGGAGTGATATTCGGAGATCTGGTTGAATTAGGGTCAGAGTTGAGATTTGGAGACTGGATTTTATTGGGTGGAGGCAGCATTTCAGTAAGCTTCCAAAGGGATCTTCTAACAATAACATGCCCTGTAACATCCATTTTTACACCAGCAGTCTTATCTTTTGCATGAAAAGATGCAACTGCAGCTAAAAATTACCTCTTTGAATGTCCCATTGCTTCCTTTAATATCTAAAATTAGCATTTAAGTCAAAAAAAATCTGGTATAGTTTGATAATCGGTAATAGAACTATATCAAATGCAAAAAAGTCATAATTATTGTCTGATAGTCATAAATATTTCGTCTCTAGAATGAACAAGAATGCAAAATTAACAAGATGTACGCAAAACAAAACAATATTTCATCTCTAGAATACAAAACATTACATGTATACATTCTTTGTTTGTTCCTACATATGTATGTATTTATTCCTACATATAATGCATGTTGTTGAACTTTGTTTTGCTTTTAGTTTTTTCATAAATATTGAAGGTCCATTTCATAAAGCGAGTTTGACTATATACAAAAAGGGAAGAATAGAAAAATGGAAGAATATCACTGATTTATTCCCTCTTTTTCAAAAGTCATCCTCATTTCTATTCGATATCCAATGTCTGAAAAGTGGATGGGTGTGACGACCCGAACTTCCCCGGTCTCTGAAGAGAAGAGAAAAAACGGATTGTCTGAGAACACGACAAATCAGAACACAAACAGAAGAACATTTCATTGCTTATTACAACAATTCCATCAGAATACAAGAATATTACAGAGTATGAATAAATAATATACATTTGATAAATATCAGAGGTTTAAATACATTACTGCAGCGGAAAAATAATACAAAACATAACTGAAAGGAATACACAGATACAGAGCTTTCCGAATATCACTTCAACTATAAACCAGGATCCTGTGAATATAAATCTGCACAAACCCAACTACTAGCTGCCCGTGTGGAAAATAGTGGCACCCAGAGTTTAGGTTAAAACAATAAACTCCAGGTCAGTCATGTGACTGGTGTAAGAACCAAAACAGTTATTATCTTGATTTTAAGGTTAGATAAATCAAGGGACCACGCCGTATAACACGGAATGGGTTTAACCCCAAGAATACCAGTGTATATAACAAACAGCGCAATGCTAAATAAAGAAAATGAAGCTATTATAAGACCCAGGTCCCATCACACAATGCAACGCAAGCCGGAGGATAGGGTTTTACCTTATAATAGCCAAATAATGCTTGATACGCGAAATTTAATCTTTTATTATTACTATAAATGAAGAAAACAACTTCAAATATAAATGTATCAGTCATAGTGGCATGGGTACCATCTATCATGTCGCCATACTAGTTCTATAATCAAAATCGCATATGTCGTATTGGAAATTGGATTTCCGTCATGGGTCGAGGCAAGGGATGTACTCCTCGCCGGCTTCGAGACACTCTAGAAAATGCCTCAGGATCTCCCGCAGTAGACCCTTGGATCCTCCAAGGCCGGTCCTCTCTTATGTTTGATGACTGGCAATTCCTGAACACACATTTCCCGGTCCTATAGGACCTATATCCATCGGCTCCCGTAGTAGCCGATATGTCCGAGGCGCCTCGCAATCCAACAACCACATAGGGAAAATAATAACGATGTCAGGGCTAGTAAAACGCTGACACCACCCAAAGCTAGAAAGAAACGTCATGTTCTCCTTGGGTCCCTTATTCCGTTTTTAACTCATACCGAGGTGTGAGGCTCGCGAATTAACGCTATACACAAAGCGGCGCTATATTAAAGTTGTGCTTTGATCATCAACCACAAGACGCTGATTTTCAACAGAAGCCTTGATCCATGCAACTAAGCATGCCACATTGTCAATCCATATTGTACCACTGATTTCTGCCAATATATAACCTCTAAGATCGTACATCTCAGAGAAGGGTGTTAAGCAAGAGAATAAATTCGCCGCCACCAAACAGATATATATTTAGCAGAGATCAACGAATACAGTATAAAGGAATACAACGTCAGACATACCATCCATTTGCAAGTCCATACTGGGTCTGAACGAAACCGGAGGCACCTTATTCCTCGTCCCATATGTCCAATACAGGAGAGAGGTCCTCGCATATCCGTCGATCTCTAAGTACGTCTGGACGATCACCACTAATTACCTCGTCTTGGGTGTACAGCCCAATCAAGACATCAGTATTCATCCAAACGATGTGAAGACCTCCGGTCTTCAACCACCGTCTTCATCATCGACTTATCGTCGAAACAGTTATTCAGAATGGGTTTAAACCCGGCCTTTCCGAATAACTCGCGTATATAATAAACGAGTGCTATAAAAACACAAATACGCCTCATTCCAATTCAGAATATTCTTTTATTCAAATACTCACAACAATAGGGAAAGGTTCCCATTAATTTTATCAAAGATAAATCCTTTTAAATTTATTCTTTAATCTTCCTTTGGATATCATTTCAAACCATGTTAAGGTTTTTCGAAACTAGTCGGGATTAGCTAACCATACCGAAGTAATCATTTATTTTAATTCCCAATCCCAACCTATTCATCCCATGGAGCAAAACTGGTAATACTCCATATCTAACACAACGGTGTTATTGGTAAAATTAATTACCATTTCACGTTCAAATCCAATTAAAGATTTAGCTATCGCCTGGAGTAAAACTGGTGGTACTCCATTTTTGATCATTTTCTTGAATTGATAATTTTAATTATCTCATTCACTTTTCAATCTAATAAAGATTCATTAAAACTCCATTTAGTTTTAATCTTCCCAAAAATCAATTTTAGTGATTATTCAAAGCTAAGAAATTAATCTTATCTTTAACTGGGTTAAGGAACCAATGCCATTTAAAATGGTTCACGATAAACCCAAAATCACATTCCATTATTAATCGGGTTAAAGAACAAGTGTTATTTAAAACACCGTTCACGATAAACCCAAAAATCAATTTCAATTCAATTCCAATTAAATATTAATTAATTGGTATACCTCATTAAATCTAAATAAAAAGATTTAATTTTTTCTCAACTGGGTTTAAGAACAGTGTTAATGAAGACATCATTCTCGACAAACCCAAAATCCTATTTGATATTAAATACAAGGCTCTAAATAGAAAATATATCGGCTTATATTCAATATCAAATTTTGAAATCAATAAATATCGTATTGGAATAACGATATATATATATATATATATATATATATATATATATATATATATATCTTCCACATTCCCCCCACAATATCCGTATAATCACGGAGTCCAATATCGAAATATTCCGAAGATAATTTTGATTCAAATCCATTCCAATTCATATATTGGAAATTCTGGTTATTTTTAAAACCATTTCAAATCCAATTTATTTATTTAAAAATATTGGATTATAATTCTAGTTCATAACTAGTTCATTTCGATAAAAATATATTTTTATCTTTTCAAATATGGAATTTTTCATCCCACTTCTTTTCAAATCATTTATTATGATTTTACGCAAATTATTAATGATTTTTAATAATTTTATCAAGGCTCGTACAATCGATTTCCATAAACGGTCATCGAATTGCACTTACAACGACCTTTTCCAAATTTGATTTGGACATAATTCCAAATCCAAACGTTATATTTCAAATTTCTCATATTCGTTAGAAAGCTCTTTTCGATACGAACCCAACGGTCCCAGTTTCAGGAGAATCCGATGGTCGGAACTCCCGTAACGTCCATTCGAAGTGAATGGTCGAAATTTGCGAACTGCCGTGGTGCAGCGCGTTCTATTCAGGCCTTTACATATATATAATATATATATTATATATATAAATATTTCGTCGATTTCTATTCAAAACGTATTTTATAAATCGTTTTAAATTCGTTTTAAAAACGGTTTCAACTTCATATTCAATTTTAAATCAAAATTGAATATTCCATATAATTAATATATAAATGATAATATTTTCAAACATCATATTTTGAAATCACTTCATTTTCGATATTCATTATAAAAATGAATAAAATCGATATAAATATCATTCGCGTCAAAATGACGCTTATCTAATCAACACGGCTATATATATTTAAATATATTCGTGTCCATCCCAAATCGAACATCAAAATCAGATTTCGATCTTTTACTAAATATTATTTTAAAATATTTGTTATTTTAAAATATTCCTTCTTTCTGAACTAGAATCAAACACAATCAATTACCTTATAATGTTGATTATATGGATTTAATACAACACATGTATATAACAACCATGATAAACAATCAACCATCATCCATAGTGCATTCTACACTGCATAAGCATTAAATATAAATATTTAACGCTTACAACAGCCTGTCAACCAATCGATCGACATACAACTAAACAGTTGGGATTAGTGTACGTCAAATATCATCCCAACACCTATGTGGGGTTTCAACCAACAAATACTGAATATTATTTGTGCAGTTGGGCGATGTGTAAAATTTATCGTCCCAATCAATATCAGTCAAATAGGTGTACATAAACAAATCGTCTAATTTGTAAATGAATATTCATTTCCATTTCAGGAGAATTCTATCCCGTTCTTTTATACGTTAAAAATTATATTTTTAACGTTAAAATATTTATTTCAACACTTTACTATTTTTAACAGTTCATTCATTCAATAAAAATGTTATTTTTAACTAACACCTTTTATTTTAGGAAATTTCGGCATTATAACGGCGCGATATCGAAATCGGGTAATGTCTAGCATTGCCCCTCTCCTGATATTGGCTCGCGCCATACATACATAACAATTCAATCAATTCATTTCAATTCCCATCCCAAACCAATTCAAACAAATAAATCAACCAATCCAAACAATTAAACAAGTCGTCCATGGTCTGTGGACGACGGGGAGCATTTCATAAAAGCAGTTATAAAATAAATAACTGTATAAGAAAATATGGTGAGGAGTTCTCACCTTGGGGTTCCACTCCATCATTCTTTATTTCTGAACGGTTCAGATTTTGTTTTGAATTCAGTCTGTTCCATCGCACTCTTTTTTTTTCACGCTGTTCATAGTAAAAATCGTATTTTTAATATGATGTTCATATATTAAAAATCATATTTTTACTTCGCTATATATATATAATAAAAATCATATTTTTATCGCTACTTCATATATATAAAAATCATATTTTTTTCGCTACTTGATATATATAAAAATCATATTTTTATATCAAATCTCTATAGTCGTATTTTTATTTCGCTTTCTTGTATATAAAAATCGTATTTTTATCTCCGCTACTTCATGATAAAACCTCTACTTTATATTTTTAAAAAAAGCACTTCATGTTTAAAGATCTCATCTTTCTATGATAAAAGAGATCAAATCTTTATTTTAAAGATCACATTTTTATTCATTTAAAAAAAATCAAATCTTTCTTCATTTAAAAATCCAACCTTTCTATGCCATTCACATGAAGAAAAATCCCATCTTTTTTTACCGCTACTTTCAAAATGAAAAATCTAATTTTTCTACAATGAAAAATCTAATTTTTCTTCTATTAAAAATCAAATATTTTTAAAGAACAAAATCAAATCTTTTTTTATTAACAAAATCAAATCTTTTTTATTATAAAAATCTAATCTTTTTTATTATAAAAATCTAATCTTTTTATCCTCGCTTTACATATATAAAAATCTCATCTTTTCCCTCATGAACACATTATAAAAATCACATCTTTCTTGTATGAAAAATATGAACTTTCATACATAAAAAAAACGTAGCTTTTATATAAATAAAAATCAAAGCTTTACATTGTTTTTAAAACTGAAAATTTACTTAATTACTAATCAAAAATCACTTTTTATTATTATTGAAAACCTTGTATAAAATTCAGATTTTTTTATCATTTTAAAAACCCACTTACATTAAATAAAGTAAAGTAAATAAATAAATAAAAGAAACTTACATAGAAATAGGAAGGGGGAGCGTTCACCGTCGGAGGGGAGGGCTGAGATGGCGGCGCTGAGGTGGTGGGCGGCTCAGGGGCGCTGGCGGTCTCGGTTGGTGGTGGCGGATCGGGGGAAGAAGGGGGTTTCGATTGGAGAGGAGGGAGAAGCAGGAGGGCGCCGAGGACTGGAGGGGGAGGGAGGTTGGCGGTGGCGGACTTCACTGGAGGGGGCGGCGCGTTAAGAGGAGGAGCGACGGAGTACGATGAAGGGTTCGAGGGGGGAGAGAGTCAACACAGTTTATTTTTTCTTTTCTTTTTCTATCACTTCGATCTGAACGGTATAGGAGAAAAGGGTGGGGGTAAGGTTTTTATATTTTTTAATTTATTTAATTATTTTAAATCTTAAAAAGTCACCTTTTCGTTCGGACCCCAAATCGAACCCAACGACTGTCGCCCCTAGCTAATTACCCTAATTCCGAACACAATGGGATATGTATCGTATGCCAGTTCCGCCGTTTCGATTAGTTTTCATTTAAATTACAATATAAATCAATATATATTTAATTTAAACGTACATTTTAATTTACCGGGGCCACACACTGACTCTGAAAATTCCCGAAAAATAAATCTAGCTTCGTATTGACGATACGGTCCTAACAAAACTAATTTCGAGACCGTTTGAAAAATGGTCATTTTCGGGCCGATCCAATTCAACTGAAATTGACAAAACACGTTTTCTTTTGTCACGCTCACATATTGATTCGAAAAATTATGAAAATTGGAATCCAACAATAATTCGACATCCCAGATCCAAGAAAAGTGGTTTCGTCGATAACGGAGGTCGTTTGCAACATGACTATTTTTAAAACCTTTATATATATATAAAATATATATATATTCCACAGCGACTTTTCTGAATTTTAAACTGGACATATCTTACAATTTATAAAACGAAATCTCAGTTCCTTACATCCGTTAGAAAAATATCGTTAAACAGATTCTAATATTTCTTGTTTCTTCAATTCTGACTTATATTGCATTCAGTATATTCAATTGAAATTTGAAATCGAATTTTCAAATTGTCGCGCCATTTCAGGCTCGTTATATAATTAAAATAATTTTATTCGTTTTAACTTCGTCGAAAATAAATTTTTCGTCGTTATTATTTAAAATAAACCATTTTAAATATTCAAAATCCATTAAAATTGCCAAAATAAAAAATTTAAATTAGTTCTGATTTTCCGGGTTGTTACAATGGGGATTCTCCAGATGTTTCCATGAATATGACATTTCCATTTACATTCTCTGTAACAATGAGATTTCCGAAAGTTTGAGTACGTGAAATTAAATATTAAACCAGTTGTTATTAAAACTGAATTTTATCTGCCAATTACTCGTCTATAAAAGCAATCGAATTTTAGATTGAGTGATATGATGAAAATAGAAGTGCATATTGAAAATAAATAAATGGAAGAATAATCTCAACAGTACACTGCAGTTACGCACCACTCAACACAGGCACACACATAGTGATGAAAATAAAGTGCATATTAGAAGTTAATTCGATCCTACAATCTGTAGTGAAAATAATTTGGTCCAAAAATCTTTAATGAAAATAGAAGTGCATATTAAAATTTAATATTTTATCTCTCCTTGATTTTTCTCCATTTTACCAATTGATGCTTCAAGTTCAATTATCTTCTGTTAAGGGTGAACCTAGAAAAAATCATTATATATAAGTGATCAGAACATCATACTAATTAGTCATTATTGTAAAATATGAAAATCCTAATATATAATTGTAGTACTTGTCCAATGAAAGATCATTTTTTTACCCAAGTTTACGAATCCAAATTCATGATTAATTAATAACTACGCATAAATCTATGTATGATTACACTCCTTACGAAACAAACTACGTGTAACACAATTAGTAATAAAAGATGTTTATATCATACCAAAATAATGTCACTATCCTTCCTTATATAAATTTCTTCCGTATCATTGACATCTCCATCATCAAGTAGTGTCTCATCTACCGGTTTGCTAGTTGACTCATACTCCTCATTATAGCTTTCCAACTCATGAAAACCTCTAAGGGTGCTCTTAGCACAACATACCAATTTGAAAAACTACTTTGTCTACAAAAAAACATTTGTACGGCTTGCATTACCAAGATAAAGAATCGCTTGCAAATTGATTTTGGACTTAATCTAAATTGACTAACGTAATTTCATCTTCAACCTTAAGTCCATGATCAGTATTCACCCAATCACACTTAAACAAGACAATTTGAACTGGAGGTAGTCAAACAATAAAATCTGACGCAAAACACCATAATATATTACTTTCTCAATGGATCCATCTATGCGAGTAGTATTTTCCTCAACGGAAACACTACTATTTTGAGTAGATTTATTATTGCCTTCAGTATAAAAAACTACGAACATTTATTTAGTAGCCAGTATAACAAATTACTTAATGGCGAGGTCCATGTGAAAGACAAATTAATAGTTCACTAACTTCAGATGTTTTTCTATCATCTTTAACCAGGAAAAGCATAAAGTTATATAACAATAATTATAATAACATATACTCCTATGTCAAACTATTCCATCTTAAGAGATATAACACTGTCAACCTTTTTTCAAAACCAATGACTAAAAGTCTCTTAATGTAGCTTTGAAAGTTCCAAATCGTCTTGTGAAAGATGGGGATGCAAACATTCCATCTCCTTATTGTGCATCCTATACACGTAAACATATAAATCAAAATCTAATTTATTTCACACAAAATAATTGAACTGAACTTATGCTTACTTCATATAAGGCTCCACTTCCTCGAAATTAAACTACACATATCGATAAGAAACATAAATTACCTCCTTAGTGACCATAAGTTTTCCTTTGGAAATAGGATGCCCTGCTAGTACGGAATCACTTTGTTCTACACAATTTCTATTTTTCCTTTCTCCAATTTCTAATGCACCATTAATACATCAAGCATAATACTTCATGCATTCATCAGCAAAATGGCGCTCAACTATGCATCTTCGATCCGTGCTAGATTTTTAACTTACCCCTTCAGTGTTCTCATGTACCTTTAACCAAGATGTATAAGTAAAATATTTTCATAAGCACATATATTATTAACTACTATAAGTACTAACTCAAAATTTTACCTCTAAAATGGATACATCCACTGATATTGTAATGGCCCACAAATCCTTTTTTCCCTCGTTAAATGTATTGTCTAGTGAATCATGATGTAAAAAAACAAAGAGGAAAAAATCTCTCAAGATTCCATAGTGTTAATGCGAGCTAATTCTCGATGGATTCTAATTTATCTTTATCAAACACTCTTTGGAAAATGTCATTGTAAGAAGAACATACTCATAGTAATGCATTCTTTGTCCCCTTAGTAAAAGTCCTCTCGGTGAAACAAACAATAATTGTTGCATCAATATGTGATAACCATGGGACTTCAGACTTAAAATTTTGTTTTTATTCGTAATATAATTTTTAATATTTAAACTATACCCATCGGTTACTTTCAAATTCCTCATTATATCGTAAAAGATCTCTTTTTCTAGACCAATTAAGATGCATGGGGCGGCTGGAAGTAATGCTTTGCTCCCTATATCTACTGGATGTAAGTTCTTCCTAATACCCAATTCTTCTAGATCTTTACACGAATTAATGTCATCTTTTAATTTTCTTTTATTATCAAGTAATGTACCAAGAATACTTTCACTAATATATTTTTTTCAACATGAATTACGTCTAGATTGTGACAAGAAGGAAGTGCCTAAGAAAATAAAAAATAGATAATAAATAATTAACAATAAAGTATTAATTACATATATACAAAAGAAGCAAATTGTTTCTAATTAAGCTTTACCTGTTAATAAGCCAAATAAATATAGACTTCTTCTTCCATATTTGACTTCCTTTTTTGTCCTCATCTCCCCCATTTCTATTCCTTTTTTCTTTCTCTTTATCTTTCTCTTCCTCCTTTGATTTTTCCCCAATCATTGCAAATATCATGAACTATATCAAAGACTTGATCACTGATTTGTATTGGAGGCCTTTGTCTATTCTCTATGCTTCCATCAAACAAGTTTTTCGTCAGCGATATTAATGATTAGGATCAAGGAATCGCCTGTTTCCAAAATATGCATACTTCTTAATAAGTGGTTACCATATTGAGCATGTATTAACACCACAAAAAAGACATGCCCTCTTACCCTTTACGATGCAACCTACTAAATTTTCATAAGTTTGAAAATCACTTATCACCCATATTAGAATTGCATTTAATTTAAATTCGTTGGAGTGTATGAATCATATGCCTTTACCTATCTATCCCATAATTTTTTCAAATTATATACACATCAATATCATTCCCTGGTTTCCGTGGTCCAGAATTAATAAAGATAACATCATATTATCTTCGTGCATACAAAGCTAGGGAGCAAAATTGTACGCAACAAGAAATACTGGCTAATGACTATATTGCAGTTCAAATCCCCAAAGCGATTAAAGCCATCACTTGCAAGACCAAGCCTTAATTTTCGAGGATCATATGAAAAGGAAGGATACATCCTATCAATTATAGCCAAATGAGGAGAATCTACTAGATGCCGTAATTTACCATCATCATTTTTATGATTGCTACGTCATCTTAATTGCTCTGATGTTTCTACAGACATAAACATTTTTTACAACCTTGCTATTATTAGAAAGTGTAACAACCCGGAAAATGCGAGCCAATTTAAAATTTTTAAATTGGTTATTTTAAAAGTGTGGTAGTTTGAAAATTTGAATTCAAACTTTGACTGATTGTACGGGTGCAAAATATAACGGATTTTAGGGAAACCAAAAATATTTAAATCTGTTTATGAATACCTTTCCAACGAATCTGAAAAATCGAAGTTTCATAGCAGAAATCAAAAGTTATGGCCAAATGAATTTTCAGAAAGGTCGCTATAGAGAATATATAGCCCTTGAAAATGGACATTTTGCAAACGACCTCGGAATTCGACGAAACCACTTTTGTTGGATCCGGGATGTCAAACAATTGCTAGGTTTCAAATTTCATAATTTTTGAAGCTAGTATGTGAGCATGGCAAAAGAAAATGTGATTGGTCAATTTCTATTAAATTGGATCGACCAGAAAATGGCCATTTTTCAAACGGTCTCAGAATTCGACGAAACTAGTTTTGTTGGGACCGTATCGTCAAAACATAGCCAGATTTATTTTTCTGGAATTTTTCGAATCAGTTTGTGGCCCTGGCAAATTGAAATGTACGTTCAAAACAGAATTTGAATGTTTTATACTTTCATTTGAAAAATAACTGACCGTAACAATCGAATTAGCCTACGAAACATATCCCATTGTGTCCGGGATGGGGGTATTCAATTAGGAACGATAGTAGTTGGGTTTGAATTGGTGTCCGTGTGGAGAATCACTATTTTAAAATTTAATAAAACCACGGGCCAATCAAAATTCTCCTTTCATAATTTAAAAAAAAACCTCGCCGCCTACCTGCTCTCGACGACGCACAGTGTTCACCACTTCCCGACCATTTTCCCGCCGCCTCAGCCACCTTCAGACCCCGCCACCACCCGATCTCGGAAGCGTCGCTCCTCCCCTTCAAATCTGACCAACCCTCGCCCTCTCTCTCCTCGCCAACGTCGAGAACGACGCCCAAGAAGTCGGCGACTTTGAAGCGCCGTCGCCACTTCCTCAGGCCATCGATCTGGCCAAAACCCCCGGCGCCGCGAAGCCCTCTCCTCCCTCTTCCACGCTGTACCCTCCGATCGGCGTATCGACCCTCGGATTTCACGAATTTTCAAAATCTAGTTTTGAATATCTTTGAAAGGTATCAGCTTTAGTTTAATTGAACTGAAAATAACACTTTTATGTGTTGCAAACTTTGAAAAATCATATTTTTGTGATGTGTTAACGAAATTCGATGAAACAGGAAACATCGTGACCGCAAGGAGGCTCTCTACCATCCAGAAAAGACCACGGATTTTTCTGAGCTCTCTACGATTTTTAGCACCTCAAAAACCAATGTGAGAACTCTAAACTCGAATGTGAATTAAAATGGTGTTGTATAAATTATATAAGCGAAGTATAAATTATATACGCATTGTATACCTCATGTACATGTGTTGTATAAGTTATATGAGCGATGTATAAATTATACAAGTGTTGTATGAAACATATATGCATAGAAATTGTGTTGAAATGGAAGTGAAATATAATATATATATATATGTACTCCCCTCGTCCACAAACCATGGACGATATTTATTGCTTGTGATTAGCGTGAAAATATGTGGTATGACGAATGGTTGAAAGTAATTTTTTTTGGTTGATATTTTGGTTTGTGGTTGAAAAATACCTTTGTGGTTGAAAAATACCCTCTTGTGGTTGAAACAAATTAGAATAGGATTGTGGAAATGAAAATAAAATATGCCACCTGCGTGCGAACTAGATGCATGAAATCCCCATTGTCAAAAACCACGAGGTTTTAAGGTAGAGCGAGGAGTCGTACTCGGGGCGGTGCCGGTTTTAACTACCCTGCCGTTATGCTGCCGAAATTTTGAATAATATTCATGTGTTAGAATTATTATTTTTTATATGTTGAAATTACATTCATGTGTTGAATAGAAATTCATTCATTGAATAGAAATTCATGTGTTGAATGGTATTCGTGCTTTAAATAAATTACTTTAACAATAAAAATCACATTTTTATTTATATATACGAACTATAGAGAACATTCATGTGTTGAATAGAAATTCATTCGTTGAATAGAAATTCATGTGTTGAATGGTATTCTTGTTTTAAATAAATTACTTTAACAATAAAAATCACATTTTTATTATATATACGAACTATAGAGAACATTCATGTGTTGAATAGAAATTCATTCGTTGAATAGAAATTCATGTGTTGAATGGTATTCGTGTTTTAAATAAATTACATTTTTATTGAGAATATGAAGAGTTAAAAACATTTATAGGTTGAATAAATATTTGTGAAGATAAAAATATCATTTTTATCACGTGTGTGATTTGCTAAAAATATACAAGTGTTGAAATAAATATTTGTTTGCTATGAATATTATTTTTAACATGTATAGGAACTAAATAAAATCGTCATGTGTTGAAATATATTTTAGTTCGCTAAGAATATCATTTTTAAATGAAATGTGAAGTGTTGAAAATAACCACTTGCTCAAATAAATATGCATGAGTTGAAATATTCATTAATTAGCTAATGACATGATTTTTGCTTATGTATGCAACATTGGAATGAATCGTAACTTTAAACCAAATTGAATCAGGTATGAAATTGAATGGAAAACGATAAGAGATAAAAATTGCACATATGTACATGCATATTTAGTGAATAGGTTATAGCAGAGAGGCTAGAGAAGAGGAATAAAATTGTGTGCCCGACAAATAGGTACATGTTTACTGTTTTGCTTGGGTGATGATTTTATGAGCCGAATGGCTAGCCGCTTGACTTTTTCTTTTTGAGATGAGACGCCCATGTGGCTATTTGGGAATTTTCCCAGCCCTTCCCGTACAAAGGAGGATATGACGAAATTTTCCAAAAATAAAAGGCGTTAGTGAAATATTTGAAGTGAAAACGATATTGAAATCGCTGAATGAACTATATATATATATATATATATATAATTAAAACGAATCGTGGCCGTGCAGTTCGTGTTTTGAAACCGTGATTTCAAATGATTAGTGCGAGAAATCCGACCATCGGATTTTCCCGAAATCGCAACCGTTGGGTTCGCCTTGGAAGTATCTTTCCAATGGCACCAACTTTGCAAAGATCCAACGGTTGGATTGTCTAGAATGTTTAATTCAAATCTGAAGAAAAACAGTGCCAGAATCGATTATATTTATATATATATATATATAAATATAATTAAATTAAATCGAATAACGACGCTGTAGTTCATATTTTGAAATCGTAACTTCAAACGACCAGTGCGGGAGATCCGACCGTCAGATTTTCCCAAAACTGAAACCGTTGGATTCGTTTTGAAAAGATTTTTCTAATGATATAAAATTTGTGAAGATCCAACGGTTAGATTTTCAGATATGTGTAAAACAAATTTAGTGAAAAACAGCGCCAGTGCTTCGGCACGACCTGAAACGTCGTTTAATTAAATATGGCCATTTTTAAATAAATAAAAATGGTGAAAAATCGTTATAAAATATTATAAGCGATGTGGAATGGAAATGAACCAATTTTGCTTGGTTTGCTTGATATTTGATGGTTGAATGTGTTTGACAAGAAAATTATACTAAAGAACTGAAATGTGAATGTCGAATAATTTAACCATGGAAAGAATTGAATCGAATTCTAAATATACGTGAATTATTTGAAAACACCGAGTTAATTCTCATTTCAAATAATTGATTGACGATTCGGGATCAAAGATATGAAGACGGTTCAAGACCGACGATTTTCGTATCGGATGGATGGGCGTTACTGAGGTTCCTGATTGGAGTAGCTACCTTGAAGGGACTGAAGTAGTAGCCGTCTTGGCGTATGTGTTGATTGTACAGATATGCGAGGAATATGGGGCATCCGGTTTCGTTCAAACCCAGAACGGACGTGTAAATGGACTGTGTGTCTGACATTGGATTTTGTTCTGTACTGATTGATCTCTGTTAAATATATATCTGTTTGGCGGCGGAGAATTTATTCTCTTGCTTAATACCCTTCTCTGAGACGTACGAGCTCAGAGGTTATATATCGATAGAAATCAGTCGTATGGACTGGATTGCCTGTGTGGCATGCCGAGATGCAGTGATCAAGGCTTCTGTTGCAAAGCAAAGTCTTGTGGTTGATGATCAAAGCACGACCTACGTGGCCTGGCTTTGTGTATAGCGTGGATTCGCGAGCCTCACACTTCGGTATGAGTCAAAAATGGGATAAGGACCGCTGGGAGAACACGACATTTCTTTCTAGTTATGATGGTGTCACTGCTTAAACTGGCTGACATTTATATTACTTTCATCTTTGTGGTTGTTGGAATGCGAGGCGCCTCGATTATAGGTCTGTAAGGACCGGGAAACGTGTGTTCAGGAATAACAAATCCTCAAACATAAAGGAGGACCGGCCCAGCCGATTCCAAGGGTTACCCTGAGTGTGTAGTCCTGAGGCATTTGCTAGAGTGTCTCGAAGCGGAGAGGAGCTTGCCCCTTGCCTCGACTCATGACGGAAATCCAATTTCCAATACGAGATAACGGATTTGATTGTAGAACTAGTATGGCGACATAGTAGATGGTAGCTATGCCAGCTATGATTGATATTTATGATGATATTCGTTTTTGAAACATATATGCACTAGTAATAATATCAAGTGATTTTGCTTTGCACGTATTAAGCATATTTTGGCCATTATAAGGTAAAACTCTATCCTCCGGTTTGCGTTGCATTGTGTGATGGGACTTGAGTCTTATAACGGCATAATTCTTTTTAAAAAACATTGCGTTGTTTTAAAGAATTTACCTTGTTTCAATGCACGGGCAATCACTGGAGTAAACCCGTTCCGCGAAAGTGGCGTGGTCCTAGATTTGCCTTATTATTGTTGTTTAACCAGTTAAGTAGATACCAGTCCCACGACTCACTCGCTGTTTGTTTCACTTTGCAAACTCGGTTGCCCTTATTTTCACACGGGCAGCCTAGTTGACAGATGACAGGATATTTTGGGTTGGCACTGCTGCATGGAATGCGTTTTTGGCTTGATGGCAAAGATTAGATTTACTTGTATTTTGGCTATTGACTTTCCGCCATTCTTATCTTATGTATATGATTCCGCCTACGGCGATGTAGACTGATTTACTTCCAGCATGTATTACTTTATGTATATGTACCGCCTCCGGCGATGTAGACTGATACCTCTATTATGTCTCACTGTATGTATATGATTCCGCCTAGGGCGATGTTGACTAATCATTCCCTTTTTATGCACTAAGTTATATCCTACGTTGTGCTACTCTGATGTTGTTACATGTTATGATTCCGCTGTCATATTTGTGTAAAATTATTCTATTTACTGTTTTTGCTATTATCTGTACCCTGCTAATGATGATTAATGTGTTATATTCTAATGATTATCCTTAACACCATCGTATGGGTTTTGGGATCGTCACAGTTGGTATCAGAGCTTTGGTTAACCTTAGTTCTGGAATTTAACACATTAAACACCTCATCAGAATAGAATCAGTAGTGTTCTAAGGTGAGTAGCTCATTAGAGATAGGATTAGTAATGTCCTAGAATGAGCTAAGCAGAATAGCAAAACAATTTGATCTGTACATCATTATCTTTCCTTATGTTCTTCTACCTTATCGTATATGAAAGTTATCATTTCTGTGAGCTTGACTCTTTTCTTGCTTGTATAGAACTTGACTAGATGGCTACGCGAGCAGCTGCAGCCGCGAGAGTAGGCCGAGGAGGCCGAGCTGGAGGACGGGGGTATATCCCTGTTGCAGAAGGGTCTATGATATAGCTACCAGCACTTCAGGAATTCGAACTGGACCGAGTAGCAAAGAGGTACAAAAACCTCGGGGCAAAACTTTTTCTGGCACCGTCACAGTGATGGAGGCTTTAGCATGGTTAAAGACATGCGAAAAGATCTTTGGTGGCATGAGACTTATAACCCACGACAAAGCGTTTATGGGCGCTTGGCTTTTACAGGAGGAGGCCGAATTATGGTGGGAGGCCGTCACCTCTGAGGATGAGGAGGATACAGTAAGGACTTGAGAGGAGTTTAAGACAATGTTTAAGGGGAAGTACATCCCCGAGCAAGCATTGGAGCGTATGCGAGATGAGTTCGCTAATCTCCAGCAGGGAGACCGCTCTGTCAAAGGTTATCTTAATAAGTTCACACAGCTCTCACGTTATGCTCCAGAGCTTATCTTGACCTCAAAAGCAAAGAACAAGAGGTTCATACCGGGGCTACAACGCAAATACCAGGACTGGGCCATGAGCAACATTAAACTTCCATTTTCAGAGCTGGTAGAGATGTCCTGTAACTACGAAGACTTAGATGCGAGGAACCTTGGCCTTGACCGCACCAAGAATGTAATAACCCGGAAATTCTGAGCCAGTTTAAAAATTTTGTTTTGGCAACTTCGACGAATTTTTAAGATTTAAAATGGATTATTTTAAATAATATCAACGAGAAATTTATTTTGAATATATTTAGAACGTATATATTATATACGTCGTCGTTAGAATATAAATAATTATATATAATTATAAAAGGAATTGAAAATGGCGCGGTAGTTCGATAATTCGATTTCAAATTTCAATTGAAAGTACCGGGTGCAAAACAAACCGGATTTTAGCAAAACCAAAAATAATGGAATCTAATTGAGAATATCTTTCCAACGAATCCGAAAAATCGAAATTTCATAGCGGGGATCAAAAGATACGTCCAGTTGAAAATTAAGAATAGTCGCTATGGAATTTCGGCCCTTAAAAATAGCCATTTTGCAAACGACCTCGGATTTCGATGAAACCACTTTTGTTGGATCCGCGATGTTAAATTATTGCTAGATTCCAAATTTCATAATTTTTCGAATCAATATGTGAGTGTGGCAAAGGAAAACGCGTTTGACCAGTTTCAGTTGATTTTAATCGACTGGAAAATGGCCATTTTTCCAACGGTCTCGGAATTCGATGAAATTAGTTTTGTTAGGACCATATCGTCAATACGAAGCTAGAAAATATTTTTCGGGAATTTTTCGGGTTAGTAGGTGACCCCGGTATATTGAAATGCACGTTCAAATTCAATATATAGAGTTATATGTTGATTTTAACGAAAACTGATCGAAACAGTCGAATCAGCTTACGATACATATCCCATTGTGTTCGGAATGGGGGTAATTAGCTATGGACGACAGGCGGTGGGTCCCGTTTTGAGATCGAATGGTAAAGTAACTTTTTAGAGAATAAAAATAAAATATAAATAATTATATTCATATACCCCCCCCCCCCCTCTTTCATTTTGACAGAGGAAATCAGAAGAAAAAAAATCGAAGCCGCTCTCCTCCCCAGGTTGGACCACCGACCGCCGCGCCTCCCTCAGCCGGCGAACCGCTCCAATTCCCCCTCCCTTTCTTCCTCTCCTCCTCTACCTCGTGCTACCCTTCTCCTCCCTCCGTTCGAGCTTCCGCCCTGAAACCCCACTGCCAAATCGAATGCCCCTCCTCTGCCTCTCTCTCCTCCACCTCGTTCGCCACCACCTGCCGCCCTCCTCCTCTGACGAACGCCACCTCAACGCAGCAAGCACCCCCCCTTCCTACAACTGTAAAATGTGAGTTTTCAATTTATTTTGTTTTGTTTAATAAGTTTTTTTATTATATATATATATTAGGATCTTGTTTTTATGTAAGTTTATTCAATTTCAGATTTTTATTTGTATGATTTTAAAGAAAAATAGGATTTTTATACACTACAAAGTCGAGATTTTTATATGAACAAAGTTGAGATTTTTATTGTTTGAAAAGCGATTGAAAATGGGACATTTACCTTATAGAAAACGTTTTAAAAATATGATTTTTATCATATGTGAAATATAAAAATATAATTTTTATAAAGTGGAAGTATTAAAAATAAAATTTCTATATAATAGAGAATATAAAAATATAATCTTTATATTTGAAAAGGCGAAATCTTTATATAGGGAATAGCGAAGTAAAAATTTGATTTTTATATATTGAATAGCAAAGTAAAAATTCGATTTTTATTATTGAATAGCGAAGTAAAAATTCGATTTTTATATATTGAATAGCAAAGTAAAAATTCGATTTTTATATATTGAATAGCAAAGTAAAAATTCGATTTTTATATATTGAATAGAAAAGTAAAAATTCGATTTTTATATATTGAATAGCAAAGTAAAAATTCGATTTTTATATATTGAATAGCAAAGTAAAAAATCGATTTTCATATATGTAGTGGATACGGATGATGAAAGTGATGAAAGAAGAAACGACGAAGATTTCTACCTAAGAAGAGTCATGGCGTTGGATTAGCTATTCGGTGAGAACTCCTCACCTTTTATTTAATTTTTCTAGTTACATATATATACTAGGATGCAGACGGTGTTTAGTAGCACCCGACACCCGTTGTCCACAGACCATGGACGGCTTGTATGCTTGTTTGTTTGATTTTGATGTGTAGTTGATTGTGTGATGTGATGTGAAATGAAATAAAATATTCATATAGTTGAAATAAAATATTTTATAATGGAAAATATTTTATAGTTGAAAATAGAATTTTTAACGTGTATATAAAATAAATATTTATAAACAAATCGGAGATTTGTTTATATACACTGATTTGATTGATATTGATTGGGACGATAAATTTTACACATCGCCCAACTGCACAAATAAAATCTGTGTTTGATTGTTTGAAAACCCCACACGGGTATTGGGGTGATATATGACATACACTAATCCCAATAGTTAGTTATATGTCGATCGATTGATTGACAGACTATTATGAGCGTTAAATATTTATATTTGATGCTTGTACAGTGTAAAATGCACTTTGGATGATGGTTGATTATTCATCGTTGTTATTGTATACACGTGTTGTAGAAAACCCATATAATTAACATTATAAGGTAATTGTTTAGGCCTCATTCCAGTTTTGAAAAAAAAACTATTTGAAATAGAAATATTTGAAATAGAAATATTTGAAAATAGAAATATTTGAAAAGGAAATATTTGAAATAGAAATATTTGAAATAGAATATTTGAAAATAGGAATATATGAAGCCGTGTTAATTAGATTGACGCCATTTGACGTGAACGATATTTATATCGATTTTATTCATTCTATAATGAATATCGAAAGTGATTTCAAAATCTGATATTTCGAAAAGAAATGAATTCGAATTGAAAATGAATAGAAATGAATTCGAATTGAAAATGAATAGAAATGAATTCGAATTGAAAATGAATAGAAATGAATTCGAATTGAAATTGAATATAAATGAATTCGAATTGAAATTGAGTTGAATTGAAAACGAACTGAAATTGAATTAGAAATCAATTTGAATTGAAATCAATTTGAAATGAATTTAAAACGAATTTATAAGGAAAAATTCAATTTTGATTTGAATTTGAAATGAAGTTGAAATCGTTTTGAAAACGAATTTAAAACGATTTATATAATACGTTTTAAAAAGGAAATCGACGAAGTATATATTATATATATATATTATATATATAATATAATGGCCTGAATAGAACGCGCCGCGCCGCGGCAGTTCGCGAATTTCGACCATTGACTTCGAATGGATATTGCGGGAGATCCGACCGTCGGATTCTCCTAAAACCAGAACCGTTGGGTTCTTATCGAAAAGAGCTTTCTAACGAATATTGGAAATTAGAAATCTAACGGTTGGATTTGGAATTATGTTCAAATCAAATTTGAAAAAGGTCGCTGTAAGTGCAGTTCGATGGCCGTTGATGGAAATCGACTGTACGGGCCTTGATAAAATTATTAAAAATAATAATAATTTGTGTAAAATCATAAGAAATGATTGGTGAAGAATCGGGATGGAAAACTCCATATTTGAAAAGATAAAAATAGATTTTTATCGAAATGAACTAGTTTTGAACTAGAATTATAATTCTATTTATTTTTAAATAAATAAATTGAATTTGAAATGGTTTTGAAAATAACCAGAATTTCCAATGATTGCATTGGAATGGATTTGAATCGAAATTGTCTTCGGAATATTTCGATGTTGGATTTCGTGATTATACAGATGTTGTTATGGAAATTTGAAAGATATAGATATATATATCGTTATTTCCAATACGACATTTATTGGTCGTAGAATTTGATATTGAATATAAGCCGGGATATTTTCTATTCAGAGCCTTGTATTTAATATCAAATGTGATTTGGGTTTGTCGTGAATGGTGTCTTGACTAACACTGTTCTTGAACCCAGTTGAGAAAAGATTAAATCTTTTTATTTAGATTTAATGAAGTGTACCAATTAAATAATATTTAATTGGAATTTAATTGATATTGATTTTTGGGTTTATCGTGGACAGTGTTTTAAATAACACTCGTTCTTTAACCCGATAATTAATGGAATGTGTTTTTGGGTTTATCGTGAACCGTGTTTTAAATGACACTGATTCTTTAACCCAGTTAACGATTAAAACTAAGTGGAGTTTTAATGAATCTTTAATTAGATTGAAAAGATCGAGAATGGAGTATCACCAGTTTTACTCCAGGCGATAGTTAAATCTTTAATTAGATTTGAACATGAAATGGTAATTGAATTTACCGATAACACCGTGGTGTTAGATATGAAGTATTACCAGTTTTACTTCATGGGATGAATAGGTTGGGATTTGGAAATTAAAACAAATGATTACTTCGGTAAGGTTCGTTAATCCCGACTAGTTGAATCGAAATTCAAAAGAAGATTAAAGAATAAATTCAAGGAATTTATCTTTGATAAAATTAATGGGAACCTTTCCCTATGAATGTGAAATTTAGAAACTAACTGTCGGTTAGCTAAGCAGAATGGTTTTCTGGATATTGATCTGATGTTGGTTTCGGCCTTCGGGGTTAATATTTGGGGAATTATTCTCTTGATTAATTTACGGTTAGTGACTGATGAATTGGAATGAGGCGTATGTTGTGTTTGTGTAACACTTATTTAAAATATACGCGAGTTATTCGGAAAGACCGGGTTTATCCCATTCTGAATAACTGATACGACGATAAGTCGAAGATGAAGACGGTGGTCGAAGACCGGAGGTATTCACATCGTTTGAGTGATTACTGATGATCTTGATTGGGATGTACACCCAAGAAGATGGAAACAGTTGGTGATCGTCCAGACGTACTTGGAGATCGATGGATATGCGGGGTACTAGGTGCCTCCGGTTTCGTTCAGACCCAGAACGGACTTGTAAATGGACTGTGTGTCTGACATTGGATTTTAGTCTGTGTGATTGATTTCTATTAAATATATATTTGTTTGGCGGCGGAGAATTTATTCTCTTGCTTAACGCCCTTCTCTGAGATGTACGAGCTCAGGGGTTATATACTGATGGATATCAAATGCATGGAGTGAATTGCCTATGTGGCATGCCTAAGTGGCAAATGATCAAGGCTTCTGTTGAAAAGCAAAGTCTTGTGGTTGATGATCGAAGCACGGCCTTTGTGGCGTAGCTTTGTGTAACGTTACTTCGCGAGTTTCACACCCGGTATGAACCAAAAACGGGAGAGGACCTCAGGGAGGGCATGCGTTTCTTTCTAGCTAGAAGTGGCGTCAGTGGTTTTACACGCCTTGACGAGTTTGACTTATGTGGTTGTTGCTGTTGCGAGGCGCCTCGGTTTGATCGGACGATCCGGGTCCGATGGAGTCATTTGTTGGCTCATTTACGCCCCATAGGGCGTAGAGATGTATTGTTCAGGCACTATAATCCACTCCGTGTGGACCGGCCCTGTCGCTCCAAGGGGCAGTTGCGGCTGTTCCGGAGACATGGGCTAGATTGTCTCGAATCGGTTGAGGACGATCCCTTGCCTCGGTTCATAGATGGAAATCCAATTTCCAAATACATGACTTTGTGGTTTTATTTGTAAACCTATATATGGTGACATAGTGGCATGGGACGCTCATGTCGCCTATGATTTGAAATTGTTTTGACACTATACACCTATAATAGTATCAAATAATGTGTTTTAAACGTATCAAGCATGCTTTGGCTATTATAAGGTAAAAACCCTATTCTCCGGCTTGCGTTGCATTGTGTGATGGGACCTGGGTCTTATAACAACTTCATTTTTCTTTATTTAGCATTGCGCTGTTTGTTTTATGCACTGGTATTCTTGGGAGGAAACCCGTTCCGTGTTATACGGCGTGGTCCTCTGATTTATCTTACTTTGAAAGTAAAGATAAATAACTGTTTTAGTTCTCACACCAGTCACATGATTGACCTGGAGTTTATTGTTTTAACCTAAACTCTGGGTGCCCTTATTTTGACATGGGCAGCTAGTAGTTTTGGTTTTGCAGATTCATATTCACAGGATCCTGGTTTACAGCTGGAATGATATCCGGAAAGCTTTGTATCCGTTTATCTCTTCTAGTTGTGTATTGTATTATTTTCCCCTGCTATGTATTGAAATGTAATTTAAATCCCTGATATTTCTGTGTAATATTGATTCATTTATACTCTGTATATTCTTGTATTCTGATAGAATTATTGTAATATACAATGAAATGTTCTTCCGTCTGCGTTCTATTTTGTCCTGTTCTCAAAACAATTCGTTCTTTCTCTCCTCTGCGGAGACCGGGGAAGTCCGGGTCGTTTCAAAGAATCAGGCTAGAAACAAACGCAAAGCTTCTGGAGATCAACCCGAGTCCAGCAATGCTGCAGCCGCTACTCAGCAAGCTGGCAAGATACCCAAAGGCAGCTGTTACAATTGCGGTAAGAAGGGGCATTATTCAAATGTGTGCACGGCCCCAAAGCGGCTGAAGACAAACCCACAAAGCTCAAATCCGAACCCCCGCAACTTGGTTGAATGCTACAACTTCCATCAGAAGGGGCACTATAGCAGAAATTGTCCTTTGAAGAAGAATGCACAGGTAGCACATGTTTATGACGGGGGAGACCCGCCAGCTATCACTGATGGATCAGGTAAACCCGATGTCTTGGGAGGTACCCTTACTATTAAAAATATTCCTGTTTCTATACTTTTGACATTGGTGCATCATGTAGCTTCATTTCTAGTAACACTGTTCACAAGTTAAAATTGAAACAAAGAAAGCTTAAAGAACCAATTAGAGTTCAAAACACGATAGGAGGCTCTATCATTCTCGGTTCATGTTGTAAAGTACCTATTTCTTTTTCTCGATACCGATTTTCTTTTAAGTTGATTGTTATGGATTTTTCTGAATTCGACGCTATTCTTGGGCTTGACTGGTTAACGAAGTACGAAGCTGAAGTAAAGTGTGTCGAAAGAGAGGTAAAAATTAAAACAAAACTTGCGAGTATTGTTATACCCTGTCATTGCTCGGATGCAAATAGAAAAGAATTTTGGTCTGCTTTGGAAGTGACCTCGGATTTCGACGAAACCACTTTTGTTGGATCCGTGATGTTAAGTTATTGCTAGATGCCAATTTTCATAATTTTTCGAATCAATATGTGAGCGTGGCAAAGGAAAACGCGTTTGACCAGTTTTAGTTGATTTTAATCGACTGGAAAATGGCCATTTTTCAAACGGCCTCAGAATTCGACGAAACTAGTTTTGTTAGGACCGTATCGTCAATACGAAGCCAGAAAATATTTTTCTGGAATTTTATGAGTTAGTATGTGGCCCTAGTAAATTGAAATTTGCGTTCAAATTCAATATATAGAGTTATATTTTGATTTTGATGAAAATTGATCGAAACGGTCGAATTGGCTGACAATACATATCTCATTGTGTTCAGAATGCGGGTAATTAGCTAGGGACGACAGTCGTTGGATTCAAATTGGGGTTCGAATTAAAACCTAACTTTTTGGCGACTAAAATAAAATAAAAAAATATATATCAATATATTGGCCCAAGGCCCTTTTCTCTCCTCATTCCATCGTTTAGAAAAAAAAATGAAAGGGAGACGAACAGAAATCGCGCTGCCCCCCCCCCCCCCCCCCAGATCGACCACGTTCACCGTCGCCCCTCCGGTTCCCATCGCTGCCGCCCACCACGATTTCCCCCCTCCACTCTCTACCACCTCCGATGGCCCTCTTCCCCGTCCTCCTCGCAACGGCGCCCCTTTCCCCCATTTGAAACCCCACCCAAGTTGATCCGCTGCTAGCGCCGAGTCCACCCCCTCCTCCGCCTTCCTTTCTCCCCTTCCTCCCTCTTCTCCTCCACAGCTCGTGTCCCCTTTTTTCCTTCCTCGTTCGATTCCAGTGAGACCCCAAAACCCGCGCTCAGCCACCCCTGCTTCTAGCTCCTCCTCGATCCGCACTGCCCCTTCCCTACACTTCCAATCGCCTGGAAACTGCCACAACCCAACGGGAAAACCGTGTAAGTTTATTTTAATTTATTTTAATAGTGAGTTTAAGGTAATTATAAAGCAATATATGAAAAGAGTTGATTTTTATACATGAAAAGAGCTGATTTTTGCATTAGAGAAGTTCATATTTTTATCATAGAAAAGTTCATATTTTTATCATATAAAGGTACAGATTTTTATAGTGATAAATTACATATTTTTATAACGATAAAGTTACAATTTTATATATGCAAACACAAAATAAAAATATAATCTTTTATATTGTAGAAGTATAAAAATATAATCTTTTATATTGTGGAAGTATAAAAATATAATCTTTTATATTGTAGAAGATTAAAAATATAATCTTTTATATTGTAGAAATATAAAAATATAATCTTTTATATTGTAGAAGTGTAAAAATATAATCTTTTATATTGTAGAAGTATAAAAATATAATCTTTTATATTGTAGAAGTATAACAATATAATGTTTTATATTGTAGAAGTATAAAAATATAATCTTTTATATTGTAGAAGTATAAAAATATAATCTTTTATAGCAATGAAATAAAATCCGATCTTTGTATATGAAGTAGAAATATAAAAATATAACTTTTATATAGAATGAAGCGTCGAAAATATATATGAAGAAGAAATAAAAATACGATTTTTATTTATTGAATGAAGTGATAAAAATATGATTTTTACAATGAAAGAATCGATATAAAAATACGATTTTTAGATATAAAGCGGCGAAGTAAAAATATGATATATATATATAACTGAATAATAAAAATGTGATTTTCACTATGAACAGAGTGAAATAGACTGTGATGGAACCGACTGGAATAAAATTCAATTCAGAACCATTCAGGAATAAAGAATGGCGGAGTGGATCCTTCGGTGAGAACTTCTCACTTTTAATTTTATTTCTAGTTAAAATATATACTAGGATGCAGACGGTGTTTAGTAGCACTCGACACCCGTCGTCCACTGACCATGGACGGCTCGTATGCTTGTTTGTTTGGTTTTGATGTGTAGTTGATTGTGTGATGTGATATGAAATGAAATAAAATATTTATATAGTCAATAATATTTTATAGTTGAAAATAGAATTTTAACGTGTATATGAAATGAAATAAAAATAAACAAATCGGACGATTTGTTTATATACACACATTTGACTGATGTAGTTTGGGACGATAAATTTTACACATCGCCCAACTGCACAAATAAAATCTGTGTTTGATTGTTTGAAAACCCCACACAGGTATTGGGATGATAATTGACGTACACTAATCCCGATTGTTTAGTTGTATGTCGATTGATTGATTGTCAGACTGTTATAAGCGTTGAATATTTATATTTGATGCTTATACAGTGTAGAATGCACTTTGGATGATGGTTGATTATTCATCGTTGTTATTGTATACATGTGTTGTAGAAAATCCATATAATTAACATTATATGGTAATTGATTGGGCCTCATTCCAGTTTTGAAAAAGAAATGTTTGAAATAGAAATATTTGAAATAGAAATATTTGAAATAGAAATGTTTGAAATAGAAATATTTGAAATAGAAATATTTGAAAAAGAAATATTTGAAATAGAAATATTTGAGAAAGAAATATTTGAAATAGAATATTTGAAAATAGAAATATATGAAGCCGTGTTGATTAGATTGACGCCATTTTGACGTGAACGATATTTATATCGATTTTATTCATTTTTCAATGAATATTGAAATAGGTTTGAAATTCGAATTAAATTAAAATAGAATTGAAATCGGTTGAAGTGAATTCGAATTGAAATTGAATAGAAGTGAATCCGAATTGAAATTGGATAGAATTGAATTCGAATTGAAATTGAATAGAAATGAAATTGAATTGAAAATCGATTTGAAATGAATTTAAAACGAATTTATATTGGAATATTCAATTTTGATTTGAAATTGAATATGGAGTAGAAACCGTTTTGAAAATGAATTTAAAACGATGTATAAAGCACGTTTTGAATTGAAATCGATGAAGTATATATTATATATATATAATATAATGGCCTGAATAGAACGCACCGCGCCGCGGCAGTTCGCGAATTTCGACCATTGACTTCGAACGGATATTACGGGAGATCTGACCGTCGGATTCTCCTAAAACCGGAACCGTTGGGTTCGTATCGAAAAGAGATTTCTAACGAATATTAGAAATTTGAAATCTAACGGTTGGATTCGGAGTTATGTCCAAATCAAATTTGGAAAAGGTCGCTGTAAGTGCAGTTCGATGGCCGTTAATGGAAATCGACTGTACGGGCCTTGATAAAATTATTAAAAATAGTAATAATTTGTGTAAAATCATAAGAAATGATTTGGGAAGGATTAGGATGAAAAACTCCATATTTGAAAAAGATAAAAATAGATTTTTATCGAAATGAACTAATTTTGAACTTGAATTATAATTCTATTTATTTTTAAATAAATAAATTGGATTTGAAATGGTTTTGAAAATAACCAGAATTTCCAATAATTATATTGGAATGGATTTGAATCGAAATTGTCTTCGGAATATTTCGATGTTGGATTTCGTGATGATACAGATATTGTTATGGGAATTTGAAAGATATATATATATCGTTATTTCCAATACGATATTTGTTAGTCATAGAATTTGATATTGAATATAAGCCGGTATATTTTCTATTCAGAGCCTTGTATTTAATATCAAATGTGATTTGGGTTTGTCGTGAATGGTGTCTTTATTAACACTGTTCTGGAACCCAGTTGAGAAAAGATTAAATCTTTTTATTTAGATTTAATGAAGTGTACCAATTAAATAATATTTAATTGGAATTGAATTGATATTGATTTTTGGGTTTATCGTGAACAGTGTTTTAAATAACACTTGTTCTTTAACCCGATAATTAATGAAATGTGATTTTAGGTTGTCGTGAACGGTATCTTCAATAATACTGTTCTTAGACCCAAAGGAGTTAAGAAAATCATAAACTAACTGGAGGTTAGTTAAGTTGAATGGTTTCTGGGGTATTGATCTGATGTTGGTTTCGGCCTTCGGGGTTAATACTTAGGGAACTGCTCACTTGCTAATTTACGGTTAGGGACTGATTGAAATGTGATGTGATTTTGGGGTTTATCGTGAACCGTGTTTTAAATGACACTGATTCTTTAACCCAGTCACAGATTAAAACTAAGTGGAGTTTTAATGAATCTTTAATTAGATTGAAATGATCGAGAATGGAGTATCACCAGTTTTGCTCCAGGCGATAGTTAAATCTTTAATTAGATTTGAACGTGAAATGGTAATTGAATTTACCGATAACACCGTAGTGTTAGATATGAAGTATTACCAGTTTTACTTCATGGGATGAATAGGTTGGGATTGGGAAATTAAAGCAAATGATTACTTCGGTAAGGTTCGTTAATCCCGACTAGTTGAATCGAAATTCAAAAGAAGATTAAAGAAAAATTCAAGGAATTTATCTTTGATAAAATTAATGGGAACCTTTCCCTATGAATGTGAAATTTGGAAACTAACTGTCGGTTAGCTAAGCAGAATGGTTTTCTGGATATTGATCTTATGTTGGTTTCGGCCTTCGGGGTTAATATTTGGGGAATTGCTCTCTTGTTAATTTACGGTTAGTGACTGATGAATTGGAATGAGGCGTATGTTGTGTTTGTGTAACACTTATTTAAAATATACGCGAGTTATTCGAAAAGACCGGGTTTATCCCATTCTGAAGAACTGATACGACGATAAGTCGAAGATGAAGACGGTGGTCGAAGACCGGAGGTCTTCACGTCGTTTGGGTGATTACTGATGATCTTGATTGGGATGTACACCCAAGAAGATGGAAACAGTTGGTGATCGTCCAGACGTACTTGGAGATCGATGGATATGCGGGGTACTAGGTGCCTCCGGTTTCGTTCAGACCC
The DNA here is from genome assembly GCA_030737875.1 of Allium sativum. Classification (NCBI taxonomy): domain Eukaryota; kingdom Viridiplantae; phylum Streptophyta; class Magnoliopsida; order Asparagales; family Amaryllidaceae; genus Allium; species Allium sativum. Next base: position 305,444,467 of record CM060919.1, read on the forward strand.
AGAACGGACTTGTAAATGGACTGTGTGTCTGACATTGGATTTTAATCTGTGTGATTGATTTCTATTAAATATATATCCGTTTGGCGGCGGAGAATTTATGCTCTTGCTTAACGCCCTTCTCTGAGACGTACGAGCTCAGGGGTTATATACTGATGGATATCAAACGCATAGAGTGAATTGCCTGTGTGGCATGCCTAAGTAGCAAATGATCAAGGCTTCTGTTGAAAAGCAAAGTCTTGTGGTTGATGATCGAAGCACGACCTTTGTGGCGTAGCTTTGTGTAGCGTTTACTTCGCGAGTTTCACACCTGGTATGAACCAAAAACGGGAGAAGGACCTCAGGGAGGGCATGCGTTTCTTTCTAGTTAGAAGTGGCATCAGTGATTTTACACGCCCTGACGAGTTTGACTTATGTGGTTGTTGCTGTTGCGAGGCGCCTCGGTTTAATCGGACGATCCGGGTTCGATGGAGTCATTTAGTTGGCTCACCTACACCCCATAGGGCGGGGAAACACATGTTCAGGCATTTTAATCCACATCGGTGGACCGACCCTGACGATCCAAGGGCCCACCTGAGTCTGGGTCCTGAGGCTCGGGCTAGACAGTCTCGAATCGGTAGAGGACTATCTTTTGCCTCGGTTCATAGAAGGAAATCCAATTTCCAAATACGTGACATTTGCGGGTTTGATTGTACAGCCTAGTATGGCGACATGATATATGGTACCCATGCCGTCTATAATTGATACTTATGATTTGAAGTTGTTTTATACACTATACACTTATAATAGTATCAAATGATTTGTGTTAAACGTATCAAGCATGTTTGGCTATTATAAGGGAAAACCCTATCCCCCGGCCTGCGTTGCATTGTGTGATAGGACCTGGGTCTTATAATAGCTTCATTTTTCCTTATTTAGCATTGTGTTGTTGTTATATGCACTGGTATTCTTGGGAGGAAACCCGTTCCGTGTTATACGGCGTGGTCCCTTGATATATCTGATTTAAAGTAAAGTTTTAAATAACCGTTTTAGTTCTCACACCAGTCCCATGACTGACCTGGAGTTTATTGTTTTAACCTAAACTCTGGGTGCCCTTATTTTGACACGGGCAGCTAGTAGTTTTGGTTTTGCAGATTTATATTCACAGGATCCTGGTTTACAGCTAGAATAATATCCGAAAAGCTTTGTATCCGTATATCTCTTCTAGTTGTGTATTGTATTATTTTCCGCTGCTATGTATTTAAATGTAATTTAAATCTCTGATATTTCTGTGTAATATTCATTCATACTCTGTATATTCTTGTATTCTGATGGAATTGTTGTAATATACAATGAAATGTTCTCCCGTCTGCGATCTGATGTGGCTTGTTCTTGAACTATCCGCGCTTTCCTCACCGGGGAAGTTACGGGTCTTTACAGTTGGTATCAGAGCTTTGGTTTACAAAGCTCAGAGAACAGGACACGTTAGAACCATACGAAGGAATTCATCAGAAATTGGATTAGTAATATCCAATGGGAATGACTCGTTAGAGATATGATCAGTAGTATCCTAGAACGAGTGTGAAGCGTATATTTTTAAAGTGAAAACAAATTTTGTTTTGGGAATTTGAAACAATTATTCGTATTTGATTATTTATTTTAAATTGATTTGGACAATCCGATATATAAATATTTTGCATATGCATCTTGCAAACATGTATTCGAAGTTTTAATATACTGGATAGTTATAAAATCATACTCTAGTTGCCCGGGTATAATTCTGGTGATGGGGCACCGTCGTCAGTATTTATTTTCGAGCGACAAAAGTGAGATCTCTATATTTCCATTAAACTGGTGGAAGAACCGAAACTAGATAGGGCTTATTGTTGTGATTTGACATCAAAAATCTGATTTTTGACTATGTATCAAAGTTATGAATTTGAAAAGCTAATCAACTAATTGATGTTTGTGTTGTTTGGTTATTTATTTGAAATTTTGAACCATTACGCCTAATAGAAACGAATAGTGAATTGTATTGAAATTTGGTCGCATTTGCTTGCATATACATGTACTTACATTGAACAGGTCATAGCAAGGAGGCTAGAGCAGAGAATAAAATTTGTTTGCCCGACAAATAGGTACATGTTTATCATAATTTACTGTTTTGTTTGGGTGATGATGATTTTATGAGCCGATTGGCTAGCCGCTTGGCTTTTTCTTTTTCTTTTTGAGATCAGAAGGCCTGTATGGCAATTTCGGGATTTTCCCGTGCTCCCGGTGCAGGGGAGGTTATGGCGAAATTTTTCATAAATTTAGGGTGTTAGCCAAATTTTCGAAAAATTTGAAAAGTTCTTAGAAACTGAAAAGTTGAAAAACTTAAGCCATAATAAAAATGATGAAAGTTGAGTTGGTATTTAAAACAACTTTCGGCTTCGTTCCTTTTCGGGGACGAAAAGTTTTAAGTGGGGGAGATTGTAATAACCCGGAAATCTGGGCCAATTTAAAAATTTTTATTTTGGTGATTTTAGCGAATTTTGATTATTTAAAATGAATTATTTTAAATAATAATGACGAGAAATTTATTTTCAATAGAATTCGAACGAATATATTTATATAGTTCGTCGTTAGAATATAAATATTTATTTTAAATTATAAAAGGAATTGAAAATGGAGCGGTAGTTCGATAATTCGATTTCAAACTTCAAATGGATGTGCAGGATTCAAACTAAACCGGATTTTAACGAAACCAAAAATATTTGAATCTAATTGATAATATCTTTCCAACGAATCCGAAAAATCAAAATTTCATAGCGGGGATCAAAAGATATGTCCAGTTGAAAATTATGAATAGTCGCTATGAAATTCAGGCCCTTAAAAATGGAATTTTTGCAAACGACCTCGGATTTCGACGAAACCACTTTTGTTGGATCCGTGATGTTAAGTTATTTCTAGATGCCAATTTTCATAATTTTTCGAATCAATATGTGAGCATGGCAAAGGAAAACGCGTTTGACCAGTTTTAGTTGATTTTAATCGACCGGAAAATGGCCATTTTTCAAACGGCCTCAGAATTCGACGAAACTAGTTTTGTTAGGACCGTATCGTCAATACAAAGCCAAAAAATATTTTTCTGAAATTTTACGAGTTAGTATGTGGCCCCAATAAATTGAAATGTGCGTTCAAATTCAATATATAGAGTTATATTTTGATTTTGATGAAAACTGATCGAAACGGTCGAATTGGCTGATGATACATATCCCATTGTGTTAGGAATGCGGGTAATTAGCTAGGGACGACAGTCATTGGATTCAAATTGGGGTTCGAATTAAAACCTAACTTTTTGGCGACTAAAATAAAATATATATATATATATATATATTAATATATTGGCCCAAGGCCCTTTTCTCTCCTCATTCCATCGTTTAGAAAAAAAAATGAAAGGGAGACGAACAGAAATCGCCCCCCCCCCCAGATCGACCGTGTTCACCGTCGCCCCTCGGGTTCTCATCGCCGCCGCCCACCACGATTTCCCCCCTCCCCCCTCTCTACCACCTCCGATGGCCCCCTTCCCCGTCCTCCTCGCAACGGCGCCCCTTTCCCCCATTTGAAACCCCACCCAAGTTGATCCGCCGCCAGCGCCGAGTCCACCCCCTCCTCCGCCTTCCTTTCTCCCCTTCCTCCCTCTTCTCCTCCACAGCTCGCACCCCCTTTTTTTCCTTCCTCGTTCGATTCCAACAAGACCCCAAAACCCGCGCTCAGCCACCCCTGCTTCTAGCTCCTCCTCGATTCGCACTGCCCCTTCCCTCCACTTCCAATCGCCTGGAAACTTCCACAACCCAGCAGGAAAACCGTGTAAGTTTATTTTAATAGTGAGTTTAAGGTAATTATAAAGCATTATATGAAAAGAGTTCATTTTTATACATGAAAAGAGCTGATTTTTGCATTAGAGAAGTTCATATTTTTATCATAGAAAAGTTCATATTTTTATCATATAAAGGTACAGATTTTTATAGTGATAAATTACATATTTTTATAACGATAAAGTTACAATTTTATATATGCAAACACAAAATAAAAATATAATCTTTTATATTGTATAAGCATCACAAATAAAATCCGATCTTTGTATACGAAGTAGAAATATAAAAATATAATTTTTATATAGAATGAAGCGTCGAAAATATGTATGAAGAAGAAATAAAAATACGATTTTTTTTTATTGAATGAAGTGATAAAAATATGATTTTTACAATGAAAGAATCGATATAAAAATACGATTTTTAGATATAAAGTGGCGAAGTATAAATATGATTTATATATATAACTGAATAATAAAAATGTGATTTTCACTATGAACTGAGTGAAATAGACTGTGATGGAACCGACTGGAATAAAATTCAATTCAGAACCATTCAGGAATAAAGAATGGCGGAGTGGATCCTTCGGTGAGAACTTCTCACTTTTAGTTTTATTTCTAGTTAAAATATATACTAGGATGCAGACGGTGTTTAGTAGCACCCGACACCCGTCGTCCACAGACCATGGACGGCTTGTATGCTTGTTTGTTTGGTTTTGATGTGTAGTTGATTGTGTGATGTGATATGAAATAAAATATTTATATAGTCAATAATATTTTATAGTTGAAAATAGAATTTTAACGTGTATATGAAATGAAATAAAAATAAACAAATCAGACGATTTGTTTATATACACACATTTGACTGATGTAGTTTGGGACGATAAATTTTACACATCGCCCAACTGGACAAATAAAATCTGTGTTTGATTGTTTGAAAACCCCACACGGGTATTGGGATGATATTTGACGTACATTAATCCCGATTGTTTAGTTGTATGTCGATCGATTGATTGCCAGACTGTTATAAGCGTTGAATATTTATATTTGATGCTTATACAGTGTAGAATGCACTTTGGATGATGGTTGATTATTCATCGTTGTTATTGTATACATGTGTTGTAGAAAATCCATATAATTAACATTATATGGTAATTGATTAGGCCTCATTCCAGTTTTGAAAAAGAAATGTTTGAAATAGAAATATTTGAAATTGAAATATCTGAAATAGAAATGTTTGAAATAGAAATATTTGAAATAGAAATATTTGAAAAAGAAATATTTGAAATAGAAATATTTGAAAAAGAAATATTTGAAATAGAATATTTGAAAATAGAAATATATGAAGCCGTGTTGATTAGATTGACGCCATTTTGACGTGAACGATATTTATATCGATTTTATTCATTTTTCAATGAATATTGAAATAGGTTTGAAATTCGAATTAAATTAAAATAGAATTGAAATCGGTTGAAGTGAATTCGAATTGAAATTGAATAGAAGCGAATCCGAATTGAAATTGGATAGAATTGAATTTGAATTGAAATTGAATTGAAATTGAATTGAAAATCGATTTGAAATGAATTTAAAACGAATTTATATTGGAATATTCAATTTTGATTTGAAATTGAATATGAAGTTGAAACTGTTTTGAAAATGAATTTAAAACGATGTATAAAGCACGTTTTGAATTGAAATCGATGAAGAATATATTATATATTATATATATAATATAATGGCCTGAATAGAACGCGCCGCGCTGCGGCAGTTCGCGAATTTCGACCATTGACTTCGAACGGATATTACGGGAGATCTGACCGTCGGATTCTCCTAAAACCGGAACCGTTGGGTTCGTATCGAAAAGAGATTTCTAACGAATATTAGAAATTTGAAATCTAACGGTTGGATTCGGAGTTATGTCCAAATCAAATTTGGAAAAGGTCGCTGTAAGTGCAGTTCGATGGCCGTTAATGGAAATCGACTGTACGGGCCTTGATAAAATTATTAAAAATAGTAATAATTTTTGTAAAATCATAAGAAATGATTTGGGAAGGATTGGGATGAAAAACTCCATATTTGAAAAAGATAAAAATAGATTTTTATCGAAATGAACTAATTTTGAACTTGAATTATAATTCTATTTATTTTTAAATAAATAAATTGGATTTGAAATGGTTTTGAAAATAACCAGAATTTCCAATAATTATATTGGAATGGATTTGAATCGAAATTGTCTTCGGAATATTTCGATGTTGGATTTCGTGATGATACAGATATTGTTATGGGAATTTGAAAGATATATATATATCGTTATTTCCAATACGATATTTGTTAGTCATAGAATTTGATATTGAATATAAGCCGGTATATTTTCTATTCAGAGCCTTGTATTTAATATCAAATGTGATTTGGGTTTGTCTTGAATGGTGTCTTTATTAACACTGTTCTGGAACCCAGTTGAGAAAAGGTTAAATCTTTTTATTTAGATTTAATGAAGTGTACCAATTAAATAATATTTAATTGGAATTGAATTGATTTTGATTTTTGGGTTTATCGTGAACAGTGTTTTAAATAACACTTGTTCTTTAACCCGATAATTAATGAAATGTGATTTTGGGTTGTCGTGAACGGTATCTTCAATAATACTGTTCTTAGACCCAAAGGAGTTAAGAAAATCATAAACTAACTGGAGGTTAGTTAAGTTGAATGGTTTCTGGGGTATTGATCTGATGTTGGTTTCGGCCTTCGGGGTTAATACTTAGGGAACTGCTCACTTGCTAATTTACGGTTAGGGACTGATTGAAATGTGATGTGATTTTGGGGTTTATTGTGAACCGTGTTTTAAATGACACTGATTCTTTAACCCAGTCACAGATTAAAACTAAGTGGAGTTTTAATGAATCCAACGATAAATAATCAACCATCATCTAGAGTGCACCACACAACTGCATAAGCATTAAATATAAATAATTAACGCTTACACAGTCTGTCAACCCATCGGTCGACATACTACTAAATTATTGGGATTAGTGTACGTCAATATCATCCCAACACCCGTGTGGGGTTTCAAATCAACAAACATAGATTTTTATTTGTGCAGTTGGGCGATGTGTAAAATTTATCGTCCCAATCAATATCAGTCAAATCATTGTATATAAACAAATCGTCCGATTTGTTTATAAATATTTATTTTATATACACGTTAAAAATTATATTTTTAACTATAAAATATTTTCCACTATAAAATATTTTATTTCATCTCACATCACACAATCAAATTTCACAACACACCAATTAAACAAACAAGTCATCCATGGTCTGTGGACGACGGGTGTCGGGTGCTACTAAACACCGTCTGCATCCTAGTATATATTTCAACTAGAAATTAAAATAAAAGTGAGGAGTTCTCACCGAGAGCTAAACCAAATGCCACGACTCTTTATATGTAGGAAATATTCGCCTTGCTCGCCTTTTGTCACTTTCGTCGTCCGTAGCCACTACATATATAAAAATCACATTTTTATATTGTTGCTATGTATATAAAAATCACATTTTTATAACCACCCTATATGGATAAAAATTCTATTTTTACCTTACTAGTAATATAATAAAAAATTATATTTTTATCACACTATTCTCTATATAAAAATTCTATTTTTATATCTACTTCTAATATAAAGATCGAATTTCTATATCATCGCTATAAAAATCCCATTTTTATTTCAACATATATATAATAAAAATCAGATTTTTACTTCGCTACATATATAAAGATCAAATTTTTACTATCTATATAATATAGAAATCGTATTTTTATTCTTTCTATACTATAAAAATCAAATTTTTATTCTACTTTCAAAATTGTAAAAACCGAATTTTTATCGCTACCTTTAACATGAAAATCTAATTTCCTCTACCATGAAAAATCGTATTTTTCTAATCATATAAACTATATTTTTCTAATTAAAAATTGTAATGACCCGCAAATCCGTACCGTTTGAGTTGACTAATAATACCACACGTCCAACCCAAATTGCACAAAAATATGAATCATTATTAGAAAGAAGTTAGAGGATGAGAAATAGAAAGAAAGAAATATTAGAATAGAAGAAAACAAAGAAGACAAATCTCACAGCGGAACGAATAAAATATTTATATAACATAACTTTTGAAATACAAATCAGTTACTTTATATACATACCATCATCAGAGCACAACAGTTATTCCTGGAACAGTTATAAAACACATGTTTCCAGATACAACATAGTACACAGCGGAAATATGATAATCTATAGCTAACTGGTGAAGCCTCCTGCTTCCAGCTCTTCCAAGTGAATCTGTAAAATCCTGACTACTTGACTGCCCGTACAAATTTGGGCACCCAAGAGTTTAGGGAAAACAAACAAAATAAACTCTGGGTCAGTCATGGGACTGGTGTGAGTAAACTCCAATAACTTGTTTAACTTTCAAAATCCTTTCAAAAGTAAAGATAATAGTAAGACCAGCCCACACATAAACATGGACGATTTTTACCTTACTATAACCCAAAACACTTTGATATCAAATCCAGTGATATTATAATAATGTCTACATCAAATAAATAGAATCTAGCGGAACGCTTGCATCTCACGCTCCATATATAATATAAAATCAAAAACCGCAGGGCGCTTATTGGAGATTGGATTTCCAACATGACAAGGTATGGAACCACCTTCCGATCAGTGTACTCTAGAGGCGATACACTGGGGTTCAACAAGAACATCTTGCAACCCGGCCCACACATGACCGACCACTCATTTCGCTTGAGTGTATCGAATGTATATCACCAACGGTTGGGATCAGCAACCATTTCCCGACTGGGACAACATCGAATAGAATAAGGAATTAAATGAATCTCTAGATAGGTGATTATACACCCTAATGGGAGCGACCCACATAGCCATGCTGCCAGCCCGATTTTTGTCATTTCCCGGTTGTTGAGGCCTGAGGCTACGATTACTTTCTATTCATTGATAGCACAATCACTTTGAATGTCACATTGTCAGATCCGTTAATCACTAATTGATTTGCACAAATATTGTAACAACCCGGAAAATGTGAGCCAGTTTAAAATTTTATTTTGGCAATTTTTAGCGAATTTTGAATATTTAAAATGAATTATTTTAAATAATATCAACGAGAAATCTATTTTGAATATAATTAGAACGTATATATTTATATACGTCGTCGTTAGAATATAAATAATTATTTATAATTATAAAAGGAATTGAAAATGGTGCGGTAGTTCGATAATTCGATTTCAAACTTCAATTGAATGTACATGATGAAAAACAATCCGGATTTTAGTGAAACCAAAAACATTAGGATCTAATTGAGAATATCTTTCCAACGAATCCAAAAAATCGAGATTTCATAGCGGGAATCAAAAGATATGTCCAGTTGAAAATTCTGAATAGTCGCTATGAAATTCTGGCCCTTAAAAATGGAAATTTTGCAAACGACCTCGGATTTCGACGAAATCACTTTTGTTGGATCTGTGATGTCAAATTATTGCTAGATTCCAATTTTCATAATTTTTCGAATCAATATGTGAGTGTGGCAAAGGAAAACGCGTTTGACCAGTTTCAGTTGATTTTAATCGACTGGAAAATGGCCATTTTTCCAACGGTCTCAGAATTCGACGAAACTAGTTTTGTTAGGACCGTATCGTCAATACGAAGCTAGAAAATATTTTTCTGGAATTTTTAAAGTTCGTATGTGTCCCCAGTAAATTGAAATGCGCGTTCAAATTCAATATATAGAGTTATATGTTGATTTTGATGAAAACTGATCGAAACAATCGAATCAGCTTATGATACATATCCCATTGTGTTCGGAATAGGGGTGAAACGCTATGGACGACAGGCGGTGGGCCTCGTTTAGAGGTCATATAAAAAAGTCAACTTTTTGAAATTAAATAACATAATTTATTTTTATAAAAAAAACCCTTTATACCCCCTCCTTCATTATGCAGATCGAAAAAGAAAAGGAATCGGAGAGGGGCGACGCGGGGGGGACCCACCTCCGCCGCCATCGCCCCCCCCAGGTGGTGCGCCGTCTTCCTCCCCCCTTCTTCTTCTTCCTCCTCCACGCTTTCTCCTTTCTTCCTCCTTCCCTTCTCCCCTACCGACCCCCTCCACCGCGACCTCGCTTCCCTCCCCAGACCGACGCCGCTCGCCCCCCTTCTTCCCCTCCTCTCTCGCCTTCACCTCCCCCCTCCTGCGCTGTCCCCTCCTCTTCTCTCCACCCCCGGCCGCCTAGCTCCGCCAATGGTGAAACCCCCCCTCCGCTCCTCCTTAAAGCAATGTAAGCCCTCTATTTATTTTATTTTGTTTTGTTTAATTAATTTTTGCAATGAAAAAT